>CM070733.1:31612487-32212487 GCA_036346275.1 Otatea glauca | reverse complement strand
ACAAATTTACCAATGAAAGCACATAAAACTTCATTCATTAATCTCATGAAAGTGTTAGGTGTATTAGTTAAACCAAAAGGCATCACGAACCACTCATATAACCCAAACTTAGTTTTAAATGCAATTTTCAATTCATCTCCAAGTGTTATTCTAATCTAGTGGTAACCACTACACAAGTCTACTTTAGAGAAAACAGTGGAGCCACTCAGTTCATCAAGCATATCATCTAACCTAAGAATAGAATAACGATATCTAACAATGATATTGTTAATGGCTCTACAATCAACACACATACGCCATGATCTATCTTTCTTAGGAACTAAATCACAGAAACAACACAAGGACTAAGACTTTCATGTATATACCCTTTATCAAGTAAGTCTTGCACTTGACACTAAATTTCCTTGGTCTCCTCCGGATTAGTTCTATATGGTCCACGGTTTGGGAAAGAAGCTCCATAATCAAGTCAATTTGATGCTCAATTCTTCTAAAAGGTGGCAACCACGGGGGTATTTCAGATGAAAACACATCAGCAAAGTCCTGCAAAAGGTTAGTACAACATGAGGCAAAGATGCAGGCAAATCCTCAAGTGAAAACAAAGTATCTTTGCAAAGTAAAGCATAGCAAACAGAATTATCCACTTCCAAGTTATTAAAATCAGATTTAATAGCAAGCAAAGCAGATCCTTTCAATTTAATTTCATCTTTGCTAGCACTAGGTTCTTTCTTTTTATGTTACATAAGTTTTTAGCTACAATATGATTTTCACTTTTGCTACTCTCTTGTTCTCTATTAGCTCTCTCTAATTCAACTTTTAAAATTGCTTTAAGAGACATTGGAAGCAAAACAATTTTCTTTCCTTTAGACATGAGAGTATATTGATTGGTTCTACCATGATGAATAATATCTTTATCATATTGCCAAGGTCTACCCAACAATAAAAAAACATGCTTCCATAGGTACAACATCGCAATCAGTATAATCATGATATGAAACAATTGAAAAGTGTACTTTCACAATGCGTATTACCTTCAACTTACCACAAGAATTAAACCATTGAATGTTGTAAGGACGAGGGTGTTGATTGGTGGTAAAGCCAAGCTTCTCGACCATGTCTATGCTAGCAAGATTAATGCAACTCCCACCATCAATAATGACTTTGCAGGAACTCTCGTTGATGACTAACTTCGTTTGGAACAGGTTGTGGCGTTGGTTTTTTCAACACGCTCTATTTGAGCACTTAGCACACGTATCACAATGATGCTTAATTACTTGTCAGAAGCTTCAGCACCAAAACGTTCTTCCTCCACATGATCATATTCATGTTCTTCACCTTTAGGGTTAGTGACAAGCATAGCATATTCCTCATCAATATCACTAGTTGAAGTGCACTCACCATTGTCTTTGACGAGGAGGGCTCATTGATTTGGCCAATCACTCATCATGTGTCCAAAACCCTTGCAATGATGTCGTTGTACATCCCTGGATCGTCCGGTAGAAACGACTGAAGTGGAACTTTTTGCAAAAGGTTAAACCATGGACTTGCTTGCTTCAGGAGCATGGGGAGTAGTGGTGGACGACGTAGGGTGCACACAGGTGGAGGTGGTAGATGGCCGGCTAGGTGCAAGGGGTGGCGCCCGGCTTTGTGACTGGTTCGGCCTACCTATAAAAGAACCTCCAAAATTGCCCCAGGAATGGAACTGTCTTCCCTACACTTCTCATTCAGCTTTACAAGCAAGATGAAACAAACGGGTGATAGAATTGTATTATTTTATAATTAAGAATATCTTGAATTTCACGGTTAATCCCTTCTAGAAATCTAGCCATTTTAGCATCTTCGGTTTCTTCTAACCCAAAGCGCAGCAAACCAATTTGTAGTTCTTGGTAGTATTCTTCTACTGTTTTACTACCCTGTCTTAAGCGTTATAAATTGTTAAGCAAATCACGAAAGTAATATGAAGGCACAAATCTAGCTCTCGTCATTCTTTTTATAGCATCTCAAGTTCTAGGTATGTTCTGTTCATTCCTGCAAGCCTCTTTCCACCAAATTGATGCAAAATCAGTGAAATCACTTGTAGCAGCCTAATCTTTTTATTCTTAGGAAAATCAAAGCATGAAAACTTTTGATCTACTACTAACTCCCAATCAAGATATACATGAGGATTATATTTACCAGCAAAAGAAAGCATTGTAAACTTAATTTTTGACAGTGGATCATCGCGATCATGTACCTCTCGCTGATGTTGTCCCATACCTTGTCGATTGTGACGACGGTGACAGTGATCACAATCATTGTTTATGTTGAAGCCCTCATCGGATTTTGTGTTGGCGACATAGTTGTTCGCTTCATCTACTTCCGCCTCATCTGCCCAAGAGCTATCAATGGATGGGGGAACTCTATTGGCCACAGGTGCAGTAAGAGGTGGTTCCCGCTCGAGGCACTCAACGCATGTGCGAAGTGCCACAATGTTGGTGTTGATCTGGTCCAAAGTATCGTGTGTACTTTCTATATGTCGATGGAACAAGCACTCAAAGTATTGCACGAGCCCTCTCATGCGTGGTGTGAGGGGTGGATCTTCTTCACTATTCTTGTCATATTTTTTTGAACTTGCCATTGTTAGTAGCAAACAAGAAAAAAATACACAAAGGTATATAATCACTATCAACTACTAGATGTTGGAGATTGACAAGTTACACACACTCATGCCCTTACCAAAGCTTTTGCAAGTTCTTACCAATACAAAACAGGTGGTGTAATCGGTGACTGGAAACACAACTCAAGTTTGGTAAAGCGATTGCAAGGAGAACGGTACCTGTTTGGTTACAAGGTGGAGCTGGGACAAGCTTAAATATGTATCAAGGATCAACAATTATTTCAATCCGAAAATTGCAAAGTTGAAAAGCAGTTCAAAGTACTAGTCATAATTTGCTAGCCCTAGACAAGACCAGAACTAGGTATAGCAAGCTTAGAAAGGTACTACTAGGGTCGAACAATAATTACCAGCACGAAGAACTACAAAGAAAGAGCTATCTCAACAAGAGGAGGCACTTCTCATAATTTTTTTCTTCTGTTTTTTTGTTTTTCCTTTTTTTGTAACTCGGAAGTGCAATTCCTAACTCAACTATGGATAGAAAGCAAAAATCTCATATTTTGGAATGAGAGAAAATGCTAACCAGATCACTAAAAGACGATGAAAACATCACAAAAAACTTCTAGGGCCCAGTACTCGGTCTCAGAGGCTGAATTTGATGTCAAAAATGGGCACAAGACTATAGGCATGTGTTTTTTTAGATGTGCCTCATCGTCCCCTTCAAAAAAAGTACTCGTGTGTCGAAAATGTACTTCATATGCAAAAGTTATGGCCGTTTTTTAACAGGCGCACGAATTCTACTTCTTGGACTTGGATTCGGCCAACGGAAAGCAGGTTCGAAATTGGCAAAGCGGAGATTGACTCGGCTTGGAATCAAATCAGTTTGTGTGCAACTCGGATGAGGAAAGAACAACCAACTCAGATTTTTTTCTAATCCAGGCTTAAGGAAAGGGATAGTCCGAATTGATCTCTTTCTAAATAGAACGCAACCAAACCGATCTCTTTCCAAACAGAACGCAACCGATTCGATCTCTTTCTTTTCTGGACACAACAACAAGACTCTTGACAACCAAAATTGGTGGCGGCTCAACCCCAGACATAAATCAACAAGCAAAGCTAGACCAAGCTAGACACTAAGAACAACAATTAAACACAGTGATGCAACATGCAATTCAAAGACACAAACCGAAAAGAAAAATAGCAAAGGCTCAAAGCGTTCGGGTAAGGTTTTTTTTGGCAATTTTCTAGACTTTGGGTAATAAAAATGAATCTACTACTAAAAAATTGTAAATTCTCACCGATCAACGAAAGCTCTAATACCACTTAATGAGCCTAATTGAAGCCCGATCTTTCAGTGAGATGGGTAATTCTCGATTAGTGGAGACAACCCTCATGATCCAGACTACTGATTGAAGCATGAAAATCGAGTCCTGGACGCTGCCCAAAAACAGACGACTCTCTAACCCATCTAGAAGCAGTGTGTGCCTTAGGAGCACTCAGAGTCTGGGGATAACCCTGAATACCCCTAATAGCAGCAACACGCTCACGCCGAGTGTTCTTGGCGCGCCTGAAATAGAAATCTACTAGGTGACCATCCTTCTAACAGAAGGTGCAAGTGTACTTCACCTTGCTAGAGGCAGAAGCAATAGGAGTAACAACCTTCTGATCAGAAATCCCATGGACAACCCCAGCAGACCTAAACACAGTGGTACTCACTCTGAGAGCTACCACTATCTCACCACTCTTGAAGCCACGCACAATGGTGGGGAGGATGCGCCCGAGCGTGCTCCAAGGGGTCAAATCCTAGACCCTGTTTAAATATGCTATTCTTGGATTGGTCTAGAATGAGATTGAGCTTTTTATTACCTCCTACAAACTTCTAGAGAGTGCTCATGAGATGCTCACACTCCCGGAAGAAAGAGGCACATGAAGAACAGGGACGAGATGAAGAAGAAGAACCAGAAAGAGAAGCTTTCTCAGCACGTGTATTTTTCTCCCTCAGCACGGCTGCCTCAATCTAGAGGGCCTCACAAGAAACGTAAGACGTATTTCTAATCCTATGGGCTTGGTCTTCTAATTTCTTCCTAAGTTCGACTTGGATTTTATCCAAGTCCCCTCAATCACATTACATCGTAAGCAACTTTCTTGTGACTTAGCTAGTAAGTTCTTAGCAAGATTAGCACACTTGACATTTAAAGAATCATTGTCAAGTTTTAGTTGCCTACAACCCTCACATGAGCTGACTTGGTCCTTAGAAGCATGTATTTGAAGTTCATCGTTTCTAGAAGAAAGCTTCCTAAGGTGATCGCTCATAGCATCAATTTCAGCAAGCAATTTAGGACATTTAGAGCATGATGGAGTAGAGTGAGCATGAAGAAAAATAGCATCTAGTGGAATAGCATCAATAGAATCATCGCTAGTATTCTTCAACCTAAGACTATCTAATTCAAACAACACACTATTATGCATAGTCCTTAGGTTCTCCAACTCCACAAGAAGAGCATCACACAAAGAACAGTCATCAGTGACTCGAAAGGGAGAAGATCTAAGAGAAGCTAACTCTTGAGTCAATGTACCTACTTCCTTCTCTAGCTCCACACACCTAGCTCTAGCTCTAGCATGAAATTTTCCTAATTTGCAGAAAATTTCATTGAGCTGATCATAAGAGGGTACCTCGTCCGAGTCGCTGTAGAGCTCAGAGTCGCTGATGCTGTTGGTGTCGGCCATGAAGCACATGCCGGAGAAGTCTTCGCCGCCCTTCTTCTCTTGCGGTTCATCCTCGCCTTTGTCGCTCCATGTCTCCGTGTCTGAGAGATTAATGTTGTCAAGCGCGGCCAGGACGCGGTGGAAGAGCTTCTTGTTCTTGGAGAAGTTGCGGTACTTCTTCTCACGCGTCAGCTCGTGAACTGGAGGCTTTTGTTGTGGTTCTTGTCGATGTAGTCGTTCTTTGCCGAACCGCCGGTGTCGTTCTTTGTCTTCACCAGTTTGGGACAATTGGCCCGAATGTGGTTGGGGCCACCACACTCGAAGCAAGTGATCATGCCACCTCTCTTCCTCTCTCTCACCCTCTTGTATGCATGTGAAAATTTACGAGCAAGAAGAGCAAGCTCATTTTCTGGAAATTTTTCCAATTGGTCATCGCTTAGCTCGCAAAGGGCGGAAAGAGAGAAACCAGTAGAAAGATCAAGGGAAGATCTAGTGGGATCAGTGACCAAGGCCATCGACCGAGATTTCGTCTTGCGAGAGACGACATCGATCTCATGAGTCTTGAGATGGGAGTAAAGCCCATCAAGAGTCAAGGTCGACAAGTCAGTAGTGTCCTTGATGGTGGTCACTTTTATTTCCCAAACTCGAAGATCGAGTGCGGTCAAGAAATGTCGAGCATTATCCGAGTCAGGGTATATACAACCGGCTGCTCAGAGGTCGCTCAAAATCTTCGTAAACCGACCAAATCACTCGTATAGACTCTCTTACCAGCGTGTTGTTCAAACTTGTTGTACTCACGCTTGTACTGATCCTGCCTCACGGTCTTGATTTGAGTAGTGCCCTCATGGTAAGCATCGAGGCTCTCCCAAATCTCGTAAGCGGAAAGGAGGTGAGAAATCCTATCATACTCACTACGGCTAAGACCCTGTATGAGAATGTTCCTTGCCTCAGCGTTCGCCTAAACGTCAGCCATATTGCCGGCCATGACGTTTTCATCGGCAGGAACCTCATACGGGAGTTTCACCTTCTGCCATATCAGGAAGCCCTGGGCAGTGATGTATGACTCCATTCGAGACTTCTAAAAAGGAAAATCAACTCCAAAGAAAATAGGAGGCTTGGTGGAATACTTGTTCATCGCCATGGCTCTTGATACCGGTTAAGATCTATGAAGGAGCAAAACTGGCTCTGATACCAATTGAAGGATCGAAATGGAGATCAGAGGGGGGGTGAATGATCCCAAATAAAATTTTCCCCCACTCAAAGTACTCCAAACAATCTCGCAATAATAATCTGAAACACCCAAAGATTTTCGTTTAAACTGGTACTTCTCAGATTCGCACACCCTCTAAAACCCGAACAACTAGACAACTATGTGTACCCCTAGCTTACATAGATGAGAACCATGAACCATGTTAGGGATGTTTTAATCATAATCCTGGTTGTCAAGTGTCCAAACAAAAAAGAATCAATTGAAAGACTTCTTTTCTAAAAGAGATAAAGCTAAAAACAACAAAGTCTCTTTCCAGAAAAGTAAAAGCAGATTTTCAAGAATTGTCCTCACTTGGAGCAAGTGGTTGGTGAGTTTCTGTTGATCTAAAATTTTTGGGAATTTTTTTCTTGTGATCAGTTGAGTTGTAAAACAGTCCACCAAAAATAACGTTAAAAAGCTTTGTAAAATAGACATGAAAAATCAAGTATTACAGAGAGTCAGGAACTTCGACCAGAAAGTTTGAGGCTTGGTTTTCACTTCATAGCGCTCAAACGGTGCAACCAGTGGACTCACAAATTTTTCTAGAGATGGATATATGAGTCGCGCACCTTCTTCGATAAGAATCACTCAAAAAGGATTTTTCTAGATGTTTCTAAAAATCAAAGACTGACTGCTGCGCGAAGAACAAGTTCTGGACAGAATGACAACTTGATAGAAAACTTGATCTTTAGTCTATCCTAGGTTGCAAGAGAAGTGTAAAACCATATAAACACCCTCAAGACATCTTAGAACAACAACATTTAGAAGGAGAGGAGGCAAATCCAAATTGCGAGAAAGTAAATTGCGAGAATGTAAATGCGGGAAAGTAAATGCTGAATTTAAATTGCGTAAAATAAAGACATAATGTAAATGTGCAATTTAAATTCACAATAAGGTAAAGAAAATTCTTGTATTTTCTGGATGGAAAGTTTACAAAGCCTCACTTGATGTGGGCAAAGCTCAAAGGAGTAACTCAAACCTTCAAGGGGGGAGGGCTACCCCTCCACCCCTATTTATACAACTCTTGGGCCACCTACCACCCTTGGATGAGCCTCTAAACCCTAGAGCATCCATCAAGGGCTAGGATTAACCCACTCAACTAGCAATGCAAGGGTTCACCCAAAACCCATTACACAAATGGGTTTTCTTGCACGGTTCTCAAAGCACACTAACTAGACCCGCTAACCTATCAACTAGACCAAGATCTAATGGCCCTTATTGATCCATGCAGCGCCTAGCTAGCATTTCAACCGTTCCTTGTCTTCTCGGCTTGCCACGACTCCGTCTTCGATCATCTTCCGGCGATCCCTAACCGTTTGGACCTCCGACGCTCTTTGCCTAGTCCCGGTCAATCTTCACCTCACCATGATCTAGCATTGTCGATCTGCAACCATAAAAACAAGAAAACTCCTCACATAGCATTGCCCACAAAGATATGCAAGAAATTCATCAAAGTCCACACTTTGAAATTCATCTTTGTTCATTTTGGCCGGTGCTACCGCCCTCAGACCGGTAGCACCGCACAGCACAAACACCAGAGAAACCACCTCTCTGGAATTTTCACACCGCTCCTTAGTCCGGTGCTACCGGGCGAGCTACTGCTCGCCTAGTAGCACTATGTTATCATGGCCGGTAGCACCGCCCAGCCAGAACCCCGAAATACACCCTCTCTGGAAATATTGCACCGGGAAAACAAAGAAGACCTAAAATTGCTTCCATTTGAAATTCCAATTCAAATCAAACTCAAACAAGAGCAACCCAAGCTCAAATTTTAGATAAATACTCATCACAAATCTAGGTAGACGTCCACATGGTCCTTCAGAATTTTTAAAAATTCGAACAGTACTACTGCCCTATTAAAAGGCTTACCAGCAAATTTGAACGAAATGAAAAATTATCTAAACCACGTTAAAAACTTTTGAAAATTTTTATGGATGGTCCTGATGCAACATTAATGTTTCTTTAAAATTTTTAGATGATGATCATTCTCAAATAATATTTAAAAATTCAAACAGTGCTTCGTCCTGATAAAAGCCTGATGATCAATACATAGATCTGCTTTAGCAATAAAAAAAAGTTTAAAATTTTTGAAACTTTTACAGAAGGGTGATAAGGAAGTGCTTAATATCTCATAAAAATTTTGAATCATGATCACACTCAAGTGAATTTATAAAATTCTTACAAAGCACAATACCATTTATATTCTTCTCTTTTTTATTTTTGAAATATAATATAACAAACGAAGTTCAATACTCGCATAGATTTGATTAACCAAACAAACAAAGTTGAAATTTTTTGAAAAATTTATATAATAGTACCGAGACAATTATTAATCTCTCACAAAAAATTTAGATCATAATTACACTCAAGAAGATTTATAAAATTATGACAATGTAACTGTCCCAATTATGTTCATTCTGTTTTTTATTTTTTATGGATAACAAATGAAGTTTAATTATTTTGAAATTTATTTTTTATGTATGATCCTAAGCTACTAAATATAATACCATAAAAGTTTTAGATGATTATGAAGCTTGTACAATTTTATAAAAATCTGACATTATTTCTGCTAAAATTTTAAAATATCTCAAAAATTCGGTTTTTCAACAAATTTTCATAGGAGATGACTTTCGTAAAGGTTATTGGACCAAATCCAACCCTAAAAGTTCAAAACCAGCCAAATAAACACGAAATTTCGTCAAAAAAAAAAGGCGAAATTACTGTAGCAATTTCAAATTTTTTTTTTATCCAACCAGTAGTCTAGAATTCGTGGAGACCCAAAATCATTTCGCCAAAATTCGGCGAGATTTGGAACCTGTATCCGTCCCACTCTTTCCTCCTATTCTTCCGCCTCTCTGCTCGTTTTTTTTCCTTTTCCTTTTTTCCCCCTTTAAAGAAAAAGTGCAGTCAACAATGTAGCGCACTCACATCATATTGTCAACTTATTGTCAGCTTGAAACAATCTTCACTCTACAATACCTAGGTATGGGCTAACAACGAACAACTCAAAATTCAATGGTGTATTGTACAAATCAACATCCAGCATCCGGAGATGAGATTCTTGTATACACTGTAAGACCGGGAGCAAAAATATAAGAATCGAATTCTCGACAAGCATGATTTCCAGCGCTGTCTCCTGGCTGGCTGAAAATAACCAGGCATTGATGAAGAATTTTGACAGGTTTCCGTGAATAAGGTCCAAGTTATGTACTTGCCGGTGGATCAGTCTGCGCATCAGCCTGAGCTGGTGTGGCGGTGGTTCCGGCATCATTGGTCACCTCTGGCTGTGGTCCATCAGCTGGGAGCCCATTCTCAGTGGCCGCTGTCCCGGCACTCTCAGTCGACTGCTTTCTTTCTATGCCTCCTGACTGCCTTTGTTCGATGCCTCCTGATTGCCTTCGTTCGATGCTGATCCCTGAACTGTTAGACCTCACAGGTACGGTTAACAGCTGGCTGACAGCGTCGAATGTGACCTGGCACTCTGTGATCAATGCTGCTCCATTGGGGTAGCATCGGCCGAAACATGCAGTGCAATAAGGATATGCGACCTGAGATGAGATGACAAATTTAGATGTGGCCCCTCCCTAAGTCTAAAGAGAAATATTTACCATGTGTAATTTAGAGCACATTCTGTTTTCTTTTTTTTAGAGGTAACATACTGTTTTTTACCAGTTTCAAAAGCTCAACCCACCTCAATAAATGCCTGGCAAAGTGAGAGGAAAAGAGAGGACTCATTTCCACGCAGCATCCTCATGGCATTGTATCTAACTAGGGAGTCAGAAACCGCTTGTAATCCCTTCACAACCTCCTGAGCAAGAACATGTTTCAAGCTCAATGGCGCACATGGTCTTAGCTCATTCATTGCAACCGAAACACCTGAATCCAAGGGTTTAAAAAGAGGACATCAACATGTATACACCCATTACAAGACATGCTCCATTCAAGTCAACACATGACGATGAATAGAACTGAATTCCTGAGAGTGACATCAGTAAAACTTACCATTAACAAACACTGCAAGAGGTGGATGTTCCATTAAAACAGAAGGTGGAGCCACGTCATCAGAAGTCTCATCCACAGCCCCATTTGCTACAAAGCCAACAGATGGCATTGGAACCCAACGATGTGAATCCAAAACAACCTAGCAGAGTAATAGAAGGTACCATAGTGTTATTAACTTATTATGACGCTACAGTAATATATAAGGCAAGAAAGAGCCCGAAAATTACTAAGTATAATTCGAAAGAATACCGTAGAGCTTATATTCTGAATTCACTTCAAATTTATCTAGACAATAATTAAACAGCATATCCACATCAATAAAGGTTGTTATTACCTGAAAATTCTCAACCGCCGAACTCATATTCTTTGAATACAAATTTAAAATCGCACTGCAAGAAGCAGATAACGTTAGCAATCACAAACACATCCCCTTTCCAGTATAAATAATAAAATTCTATAATTAAATACCAATTACTTTTCAAAAATTGGTGGAAGCAAGCCACGGAAATCCAGTCCAACCAAGCCAAGACCCATTGCACAGTACTGCAAGATGAACAAGTAATCAAAATTAACAAAATATTCAAACTATTGTTGGCAAATCTTGAATCTAAGAACTGTTACTCAAAAAAATCAAGTGAAAGAAAATGCTTACCATGCACTGCTCAAGAATGTTGGACAGAGACCCACCTTCTGTTATATTTGGCAACATAACTTGAAGAGTGGTGAGGTGATTACTAACTTGGTGTGTAGCCCAACTGAAAAGCAGTCCACCATCATAGTTCTCTTCACTTCCGGATTTATCATTGTTGAATATCGCTCGATATTGATTGACAACATCGAATAGATGTGTCCTGTGGCAAGTCACCATGCCTTTTAGATACTCATATCCATTCCTTTGCTCCAGATCATCAAGAATCCCAGAAAGCCAAGCTTCCCTGCACCTCAAAAACTAGATATCTTATTGTAGTTAGGAGGCGAAGATGCTCAAACTGTATCATGAGATTTAGACTATCAATTATGAGGAAGAAAGAATTGCAATATCATTAATAAAATTTATACGTTACTAGTTCATAAAAATCTTGAACACCACTATGAACTAAGAATACTTAGAGATATGTTAAATAAACTAAAATTCACTCATACAATTTACGTTACTAGTTCATAAAAATCTTGAACACCACTATGAAATAAGAATACTTAGAGATATGTTAAATAAACTAAAATTCACTCATACAATTCAAAAGTGAATGCGAAAACAGTATCTATTGAAAGAGAATTGATATCCAAATTACATGCAAAATTCAGAATACCTGTAAGCGCAATTCTGATTCACCAAACACTCCAATCCGGCGTAAATGTGAGACGATACGGAGGCATTCAGGTAACTGCAGACAATGAAATGTCCTGGATTTAGATAAGGACATGCTGAAGAGCGTAGACAAATCAAACAGTTTGAGGAGAGAAATGAAAATATTGAACATAATAATGAAATCAGGTATCCACATAATATAATGTGTATAACGGTCAACTTGCATAGTATGATCAGGACCAATCTCAAATATGAAAATAGTGCTAGTAATTAAGGAATTTTAGTAAGCCAGCATCATCACCTGAATATTTGATCGGAGTTTCTGCAGAAGCTGTGAAATTAGTGATTGTATCGTCTTCTTGACTTCAGCTGCTAATCCTTGGATAACAGGTAAACTTCAATTGAAATAGCAAATGGTTAAAATAATAGCCAGTGAATGGGGCCACAACAAGTATTTTGTTACATGACAGACTTACTCAGGGTGCAACTTTGAGATTTTGCTAACAAAAGCTTCTAGATCAAGCGCTTCATCATAGTTCCCATTTCGTATGCATCTGTGAGCAGTAGCTTGTTAATTATTACGTAAGATTCATTAATGATACAACACATCAACTCCGGAAACTATGTAGTACAGAACAAGACCATGGATCTATAGTCTATATAAATTAAACAAGAACAAAATAACATATCCAGCTCAAATATGGAGTAAAGATCCTCGGGAAATGCTAAGAAAAGTGTCTCTTACGTGTCCATTAGTTGTGGGATTTCCAGAAGGTCAAGCAAGGTACTGTGGTTGGCTAGTAATGTTTGATTGAGCTTCCTCTCTCCCAAAATTTGCTGCGCTGACTCGACAAACTCGGTGCAACCAGATGTTAAATTTGGTATCTCCTCTATCTACAGTAAATTAATAAACAGTATGGTCAAACATTTTCATAAAATGCTTCCAATATGCCCCAAATCATATAAGGATATGACACCACACTGGAAAGAAGCAAAGCTGCATAATCAGGAACATTCCCACTGTTGATATTTTGAAATGACACTTGTCTAATTTCTAATAGTAGTAAGGAACACTGTTTCAGCAGATAAACATATTGTGGTGGTTTTCCAAAGTTGATGCTTAACACCCAGCAAATCTATACGTGGATTACAACATACATCCAGCAAATCTATATGTGGACTACAACATACAAATTTCTAATTTCATTTTATACATTGTGTGTGTATGTATATATTTTTGGTCATACAACTAGCACTGAAATCATCGACATGAGAAGCATATAAAGTAGCAAACAATTTAAGGAGGAAGATTAGAATACACTGCTTACACGAGCAGAACAAATTTCTCAACTAATGCACGCACAAGAAACCAGGTCAACATTTGCGGCCAAAAGAACACCTTAAGCTAATTATTGGTGTTTAGAATTGGTGTCAACTCAATTAATGAGAAGACAGGTAGTGATACATTTCCATGCAGTTCTAAAAAGACAGTAAACTGCACGCAAAATGTTATGAATAGTCAATGAAAAAAATGGAAAAACCTTATGTCAAAAGTTTAGAACTACCTGTACCAACAACTGGTCTTCAAATGACCTTCTGAAATAACAATTAAAAGGCAGCAAGCATATACGCTTTCTGATGTCTAACACTAAAGCACAATGTAACAAAATAGATCTACCAGTTATCTACAGCCGATGTTGATTTTTTTTTTTTAAATGCTCCTAAGAAATGGATCCATGGGACTTACAAAATTACTATGAACCATCTAGCTCAACAGCATAAAATTGATCATGCAGTGGTGCCACAAATTCAGTATTTTTTTTTTACATAACAGTCTCAATCTTGACACATTGAGGTACCTAGTATCTCAGAGCAATTCAAACAATCAAAGCAATGCAGAAAGTACTTGAAGTGTTGACAAACCAAGTGCTCATTTGAGGTACCTCATATCTCTGAGCATTCTGGAAGCTGGGGCATAAAAAAGGTCACAGCTTCGATGCCAGTTTACAAACCATGCTTCTAAAGCTAGCAGGTTAGGTCACCTAGTTGTAGTACAACCTCACTAACTCAAAAAATAAAAACAATGGCTCCAAATAAAATCCAGAGCATAGGAAATTTCATAGAAGTGGTAAGGGAATGTAGCATAAAGGAACTATCCTTAAAGTGAGAGAATAGGAACTCTGTTATGAACCCTTTGATCCCGTGAGCAAGGATCCTTGTACATTTGATCCTGGCAAGCTAACATTGCCAGTGTTCCTTGGGAAACTAGCAGCTCGAGCGTACCTAGAAGAAGCTAGCCACATTAGCGTCCCAAAGTACTGGTCCAATGGGCATAGTTGATTCTATTTTAAAGGTAGCTCCTACCTGATAGACCACCCAAAAATCCATCGAATGGCAGTGTCTCACACCATGTATTCCTCATTGGTCAACACATTGAATGTCATGAACAAGACCCAGCACCGGCCTGACTCAAAACTAACAATCTGAGGAATTAACCAGGATCGGCCACTGTTCTAAACGGTAGGCGCCTAGCCCGTCTAGGTGCTAGGTGCCACCGCGCTGCCCGCCTAGCACCTAGCGCCTTTTAGAACACTGGGGCCAACCTTGGATCATCCCATCGAATCTCTCGAATAATACATATTCACAACTTGCAAGCCACAATACAATGAAAATTCCAGATGAACACACAACTACAACTTACATTTCTGAGCGCAGCATCAATGCGAGCAAGATCCACTAACTAGAGGATAAAGCAACATAGTGTGATCACTCAAACTCACATTCGCACGTCAAGCTGTACCATTCGATCGATCACTCCGCTACTCAAGATACAGTGGCAATTGACAAACTTTGATGCAATGGGGCGGATCAGCTGCATTACCAGGGCCTCGAGGTGCTTGTCAAACCCCTCGAGCTGTGCGCGGACGAAGGAGAGCGCCTCGGAGGCGGCAATGAAGGCCCCGTAGTTCTCCACCGCCACCTCCTGCATATGCCGCCGCACCCGCTCCGCGTCCACCCGCAGCAGCTCCGGCTCCTGCACCACCGCATCACGAGATCACCGTCACCACCGAACAATCAGGGTGCGGATTCTGGGGGGGCGTCGGAAACGGGCGTGGCCGCGCGTACCTTGTGGAGGCGCTCGATGGAGAAGGAGAGGAGCTCGGAGACGTAGGGCTGGTAGGCGGCGCCTGCGAGCGGGAGAACCGCGGCGACAGCCATGTCGGCGGAGGGCTCCGGCGAGGGGCGGTGGGCCGCGTCGAGGAGGTTCATGGCGAGGGGAGCGAGATCTGGAGGGAGAAGGGTGGGCGGAGTTTAGCGGTTGAGCCCTCGGGGTTTTTTTTTGTAGGTGTTGCATTTTGGTCCTTGCATAGTTGGGGTTCATAACGTAATCGCACTTCTAGTATGGAAAATTTGGAAAAGGATTCCTACCATTATGATATCTTCGAGTGGTTTTATGAAAACGGGTTGGATACGGGTTGATATTGCTCTTCTCGTATCTTAACCCATATTTTTTTCCCGGATTCGAAACCGGATACGGGCTAACCGGATACGGATACAGATTCAGTTATTCGATATCTGGATCGAACGGATATGTGACGGATTCGGGTCAAAAACGGATAAAGATATACGGATAATGCACGCATATATAGAATAATATATATTGAATTAAAACCATACGAGTACATGACTATAGTAACAAATTATATATCAATTAAATTCAACAAACATCGTAGAAAGAATATGCTACTTGAGGATCAATAGAACCAACTAATTGTTAATATAAATGTGCTGAAATGGAAAAAAAATGATGAAAATGGGCTAGGCCTTGCTGATATCCGAATAGGAAAATCCGAATATTCGATCCGAATATCCGATCCGATATCCGAATAGGAAAAATCTGGATATCCGAATAGGAAAAATCTGAATATCCGGATCCCGTCCCGTATTTTCCGGATATTGGATGCTCCGGATCCGATCCCGAATCCAGATTCAAGTATCCGGATCCGGTCCCGGATCCGACCGTATAGTAAAATCCGGTCCCGGATCCGGTCCCGGATCGGGTGGGAGATATCCGACCCGTTTTCATCCCTAGTCTTATGGTCTGTTTGGATTGCTCCAATAGTTACTGATGTTTGTTTTACTAAATTTTAGTAGTATTAATTAAGTTTGGCAAATATGTGGTTTGTTACTAAATTTTGGCAAGATTATCTTCTCTCTTGGTTCTTTAGGACCTATTTGATTTACTTCCAATAGTTATCAATGCTTGCATTACTAAATTTTGGTAGTGTACCCAAATTTAGGAAGCATTTGGTTTATTACCAAATTTTGTAAGATACCATTCTCTTTTGATTCTATAGTTCTTTTCTTGTCAATCTTTGACCAAAAGATTGATAGTCAATTTAGTGACCAAATTTTGACAATACCAAATTTTGGTAAAGTTTAGTGAGATAAATTTATCATCAAACTAAGCAGGCTCTCAAACTCTCAATTAACTTTAGTCAACCTTCAAAACTAGTTCGTCCATAGAATTTCGCCTCACTCTTGGTGGGATAAAAACATGTTCTTTTACTCTAGTTATTGGTAAATCTATTACCAAATGGCCTAAGATTTGAATGTTTGGTTCGCTCGAAGAAAACTAGTCTATCCGTTCCTGAATAGATATTTCTTTAGATTTTTGCACTTCCACCAAGATATATCTATAAAAAGACTGTATTACTCATCTTTATTATATCTTTGGATGTTGTGCCTTACTCTAATCTATGATAATAAATGATACTAGTATAGTGCCCTATAATGCCCTGTCTTTCGGTTTTCTTTTCCCAGCACGTAATATATGGTCTTTTCCTTTTCTAGAACGTTTGTTTCCTTTTCTTTAATTCCAGGATATTTGTTTCCTTTTTTCTTGAGATGATGCTCGAGGTGGGGGGAGATCTGTTGTGGGCCACAGGGATGAGTTAGACACATTAAACAATGGCCATCGGATGTGGGTGAGTAAAGCTGAGGAAAGATCTGAGAGGTTAATTTTGATGGAGCCAAGTTTCTGGGAACATTTCGCTGGATGCATGAAGGTTGGGCCATCTCTAGTGGGGTGCATTATTTGAGGTGGACGTAGAAAAGAATGCTTAGGTGTATTATAAAGGGGTATAGATTAAAAATAGCTAATAGTGAAGAGTAAACAAGAGAAAAAATGGTAAAAAAAAGTCACATCGAAATTGAAGAATGACATATATTTAGAAACAAATTTTGAAAGCTTGAATAACATGTATTCGAAAATAGAGGAGTACAAAATTCAAACATTTCATAGCTTAAACCAACAAGTCCGCAAATTTAAATTATCGGATTTGAAATTTTAAGCCTTAAAGGTTAGCATTTCTAAATTTTAAATTAAAAGCTAAAATTGTAATTTTACAATTTAAAATTGCAATGTTGAAAAATGAATTTTTATAATTCAAAAGTTGAAATTTGGATTTTCATAAAAAAAAATTATTTTTGGAATTTAAATTATCATAATTAAAAAAACTGAATCTTTCAAAATCCAAAATTATAAATTTAAATTTTCGGAACTTAAATTTTTTAAATCTAGAATTTGAAAATTCAATATTCAACTTTTCATAAAACGGAATTTCGAAATTCAAACTTTAACTTTTGAAATTTAAATTATTTGTATTCAAGAATCTGAAATTCAAGATTGAAATTTCGATATAGTGGTTTAAAATTCATATTTTGAAAAAAAAAGGATTTTGAAGTCGAAGACTTCAAAGTTTGATCATGACAAAATAAAGCAAATGATAAAAGTGCAATAGTAAATATTCCTTTACCGTGATAATATAATATAGACACCCTTTCCTACGGGAAAGCGATTCCTAAAAATGATGATAATCATATTTCCAAGGTAATATTATATTTTTGGTTTAGATTATTGGTTATTTCACTAAACAAGATAATCTTATAGGATTACTGAAGGATTCCGGAATCCTGATAATACTTAGAAGGATTTCGCCAACCAAACGCTTGCATTAAGAGTGATCTCTTGTAGCTCTTATTGATATTGCTCAGCTAAAGGGGGGTAGAGAGAAAATCTTTCGAACATTTGTAGAGCTCATTTGCTACGATAAGCCTATCGATTCTCCAGTCAGGTGGTACATGATTTTATTTGTGCTCAGTTGCTATCCTTGCACAATTAACATGTACCAGCTGCTAAATTATGCCTTTGCCTAAATGACAAAGAGTTGATGTGTCCGCATGCCTTACATATGTTCAATTCATTGGCGTATGTGCGTGCTTTGCCAGATACACCATCCTAAAGCTACATAGCGTCTATCTCAATGGCTACAAAAAAGATGTACCTTTTGTTAGATAAAGAGAAATGGATATCTAGCACTGTACTAGTATGGTGCCTGTGCTAACGCTACGACGGCAGTACACCCGCTTATCAATTAAATAAGAAGATAAGTATGAATACAACACTTAATAATAAAAGAGAAATTAAGAATTTTAAATGAATTTAGAAAAAAAACGGAACTAAATGGAGGTCGAATGGGCGAAAACGGGCTCCCAAAAGATTTTAAATCAAGAAAAAGAAAGAAAAAAGAATTTTCTGATTTTAGATTTTTTTTTGCAGCTTCCACAAGAGCACAGCATGCTCTCTGGGCTTGGCCAGCGCAAGGGGGGAAGGCTAGGGGTGGCCGGCCGGTCACAGTGGGTCGGCACTGGTGCGGCGAGATCGTCGGCATCGGCGCCTACGGGGGAGGAGTCACGGTTACGGTGAATTTTACCGTGAAAGATGACGGTGATGACTTGGGTTATCTCTAAAATCCAGCGATCTTTACAAGAGGGAGCACTTGGGGATTTACGCAATGCGATGGAGTGGAGGAGAGCTCGTCGGCTTTTATAGCCCCGAAACAAGCATATTTATGGAAACCATAATTTGGGATCAAATCAGATTGGGAGGAAATTTTGGCAATAGAGCACGAAATTTGGGGAATTAACACCATAGATGAAAAGAGGAGATTTGGTGCGGAATTGATGGAGCTTTGGAGCTTCTTTCTTGCTTTAATGGAGGGAGAGAAGAGAAGAAGCTTCTCTGGTCTAGGCTGTAGCTAGAAGAAGCTACAGGTGAGTTGCCTTCATTTTTTTAAAATATAGAAGGGTTTTTGAAAAGATAGCACATTAGGTTAAAAAATTCTAGAAAAATTCTCAAAAAAACTTTCGATTGTTTTGTACTTAATAAAATTATTTTTAAAAAAAATTAAATTATAAATTTGCCGAGGCACGGCGACCGCGAGGTCACTGACCAGCAACCTCGCCGCGTCGGCAAAGCCACCGATGGCGACCATAGAGCCATTGCAGACCTGCGTTCTCCCGGCCGCGCTGCCCCATCTCCCGGTTTCCTTTTTCCAGCACGTAATGTATGGTCCTTTCTTTTTTCAGGACGTTTGTTTCCTTTTCTTTGATTCCAGGACATTTGTTTCCTTTTCCTTGTTGATGCTGGAGGTGAGGGAAGGTTTGTTGTGGGCCACAGGGATGATTTCGGAAAAATATGGAAAAATAAACTGCGCTCGTCGACCGCTGGATCCGCAAGGAAAAAAGATAAAATTAAATGTTGCTCGCCACCGGTGGTTCCATGAGAAAAATTTGAAAAAAATTAAGCAGCACTCATAGACCGTTGATTCCTTAGATAAAAAATGAAAACAAAAATTCAGCGCTCTCCGTGTGCTGAAATTAGGCTCTATGGGGCTAGATCCGTAAAAAAGTATCGAGAAGGGTCATATTCGGAAAAAAATACGATCACAATGCCAGGAAAATAAAAAATTCAAGTCCTGTTTCCTTGCATGCGGATCCTCCTTGTTTGATTCACCCTCCTTCTAAATATGTAGTACGTACAATTTTGGCCAGTAAAAAATTCAAGTCTGGTTTCCTTGCATACGGATCCTCCTTATTTATTTCCTTATTTGATTCGCTCTCCTTCCAAATATGTAGGTGGGGGAGATCTGTTGTGGGCCACAGGGATGATTAGACACACTAAATAATGGCCATCGGATGTGGGTGAGTAAAACTGAGGAAAGATCTGAGACGTTCATTTTGATGAATGCAAGTTTCTGGGGACGTTTTGCTAGGTGCACGAACATTGTGCTATCTCTAATGGGGTGCATTATTTAGGGTGGACGTAGAAAAATTGCTTAGGTGTATTATAAAAGGGTATAGATGTAGCAACTTCGACTTCGAGGAGAAAAATGTGGAATATTATACGATACAGTGATAGCTGCCCGTATCCGCTTTGATTCTGTTGGGAAACCTTCGTAGCCCATGGAAAGCCCACGTTGGCCCCTTAGCCGAAACCCTAGGTGAGCGCTATAAAAGGAGGAGGGGGTTCCCCCCTATGTACAAGCATTCATTAGCAATAAAGTATTTCCGCTGTTGCTTTCCCTAAACACGTGTCTCTCTCTCTTTCTGTTCTCCAATTCAGATCTGTTCGGGAACCCCGGACTATTCGATAGCGAGGTTCCTTAACACATTATCAGCACGAAGCTCTACCGGAGTTCAGAATTGAAAAGGTGAGAAAGGTGAGAATTAGCGATTGAATCTAATCGGTTCTTTTTCTATGCATGCATCTATCCTACATGGCACGAAGCTACACGAAGAACGCTCGAAGCTAATTGGCACGAAGCCACGGTACATGAATTTAATGTTCATCCGGAAAAAAGAAGAACATCGAAGAGCGCGCCGCTTGAAGCTTCGCGCGCGCGCTGCTGCGAGCATCGCATCACCTCGGTCTTCGCGCGACGCAGCCGCGACGACCGCGATGACATCGCCGCCGATGGCGCCGACCGTGCCTCGCAGCCATCGCTGCGGCGCGCCTCGGCCGTGCCTCGCAGCGTGCCACCCGAAGAGCGCGCTTATCGGCGCGCCGCAGCCATGCCGCCGCGCACGCCTGCGTCGCGAATCGCCGCGCGTTGCCGCCGGTCCGGCTCGGCCACCTCCCGCCGACGCTCAAACGAAGAGCCGCGGGCGGCGCCGCATCACAGACGCAGCCGCTTCCTCGCTGCCGCCGTCGCCGCCTCGCGCGCCCGGCTAATCGTCACCGTTGGCCCGCTTGCGCCACCGCTCGCAGCCAGCTGGGCCGGTGCACGGCCGCCGCCGCATCGCGCACCGCCTTGGCTACACCGTTGCCGACTTCGGTTGGCACCGCGCCGACGGCGCGCCGGCGTCTGCGCTCCGCCGGTTGAGCACGAAGTTGCTCGGCGTAGCCCGAGGAAGCCGTGGCTACGCCCGATGAAACCGCGCCGCTCTCCGTGTGCGCCACCGCATCGCACCGCACGAGACGCCACCATCACCGTGGACGCAACGCAAGACGGCCGCGCCGCCACCCGGGCGCCTCGGTCCACGGCGGCAATCAAGCAGTCGCCATGCGCCGCCGCTCGGCCTCGCGCAGCTGTTGCCGCCGACGCTCCGCCAAGACACGACGGAGCCTTTCTTGCGCATGCCATCGCTGATCGTCTGCGCGCCGCCGCGGCACCCGCCCCGACCGGCGAGCTGCGGTCGCGCGCGCCAGCGCCCGAGGCACGCCAGAGTCGCCGCACAAGCGCAAGCGCCGCGACGCCGCGGATTTTCCCCGCCGCCGCCGCCGCCGCCTCGCGCGCCTGCGCCCCTTTGGCCTCGGTCCGCGGCCGCCAAGCGCCTGGCGTCGATGTCTTGGCTCGCTTGCGACCACCGCCGCCATGAGCAGCGCGCCCGCCGGCCCGCCAAGATCTCCCGGCCGCGACGGCCTCAAGCAGAAAGAAAATGAAAAGGAGGCGGCGCGCACAAGAAGTGGCGGCTAGGGTTTTACCCCAGCCATCACAAGACGGTAATGGGCCGGGAGGCCCAATGGCCGGTTCGGCCGAAAAATAAAAAGAAAGGGAAGAAAAAGGAAAAGAAAAAAAAGGGGGAAAAGAAAAAGGAAAGATTGCTAGAAAATTTTGGAAAAATAGCAGAAATTTTTTGAAAAATTGCTAGAAAATCCAGAAGATTAATTTGGCTCTGTTTTTAATTTTTCTAGCTTTATTTCTCTGTTTTATGAATATTCTTTATGAATTTGAACTCATTGCTCAATTTTATATTCTGCAATGCATAACAATTTATTTTCTGCACCTTTATGCTTTATGCAACCATATTCTATCAGATTACACGCAGTAATCTAAATTAGAATTTTGAAATCATGCAAAGATGTCTGGCATCGTGAATCGTGAGTTTGAAGAACTGGCCCCGTACGGTCAGAACTACCTCACTTGGGCATCGGACGTGAAGATCGTTCTTGGGGGTAAGAAGCTCCGCGCCGCGATTGGTCTAGGGTCCTCGCAGGACGCGAAACCTACCGCCGAGCAGAACGATCAAGCCCTGCACTTTCTCAGGCACCACCTCTCAGCCACTTTGAAGAACGAATACATGGCTGAGGAGAGTGCACTTGAGCTTTGACCGCACTTGAAGCGGTTCGAGAAGCTCAAGTACACCATCTTGCCCAAGCACAACAAGATTGGGTTCACTTTGAGGTTTGCGTGACTTTAAAACAATGGCGAGTACAATTAAAGCTTGCACGTAATTTGTACCAATCTCTCTATGTGGCAAGAAGATCACTGATGAAGAGAAGATTGAAAAAACTTTCTCTACCTTCCACCCAAACGCTATCCAGAGTGCACGCAGCTATCGTCAGGACGCATATAAGGAGTATAGCGAACTGATTGATATAATGCAAGTTGCGGAATCGCAAGACGATGTTCTATGCAAGGACTATGTCTCACAGCCACCTGGAAGGGGCACTGGCACAGAAGTCAATGCCAATAGCTATAAGGTGAAAAAGCCCAATCATAGAAAGAAGGGCAAACAGAGTGAAAAAGAGAAATTCCAGGCTAAGGGAAAGTCCAAAGCCCGTTAATGCATGAATCGCATTTCGTTTTAGATTATGGTTGTTAGCATTTGCATCTGAATAATGAATTGTAAGCTCTAGAAGAGCATACTTCTTTCAGGAATAAATACGCAATTTATTCTTTATTCCAGTATTCTTCATTTTTGCAAGTAATATTTGGATTGTTTTTGCCTCTATCTGATTAGAATTATATTTCTTTTATCTAGAAATCGTGTAGCGCCCAAATGGAAGAAATATGCATTGTTGATAGTGGCACAACAAATACCATCTTAAGAGAGTCTAAGTATTTCCAATGATCACGAAGAACGCCGAAAGATTACTACGATCGCAGAAGCGACTCTATGTAATCGGCTCGGAAGAGCCACTATTATATTGCCTATGGGTACAACTCGTAATTGAAGAAGCCTTTTGTACCTCGAATCAACGCGCACTCTCTTAAGCTTTAAAGACATCCGCGCCAATGGTTTTCACGTAGAAACCAATGAAGAAAATGGCAAAGAATACTTGTGCATTGTGAAGCACGCGGTATGTGGAAAAATGGTATTAGAAAAATGTCCTCATATGAATCTGGGTTGTACTACACGAATATTCATACACCAAGTGTATACTTCCTGAAGACTGCTTTTAGAAGCTCGAGTTATTTTCTTTATGGCATGGTAGATTAGGTCATCCTGGTCTTAGAATGATGAGAAATATAGTGAACAACTCACAAGGTCATGATATTAATGTTAAAAATTTCCCGAATCATGAAGATTTTGTGTGCCCTGCATGTGCCACCGGGAAATTAATAACTAGACCCTCTGTCATGAAAGTGCAAAGTGAAATCCCTGCATTCCTGGAACGCATCCAGGGGGATATTTGCGGTCCGATTCAGCCCCTGTTAGGACCGTTTCGATACTTTATTGTGCTCATCGATGCTTCCTGATGAGGACATCAACCCCGACAAAAGAACGGCGACTCCAACTAAACCAGCACAGGCGCCACCAGGACCACTCACTCGAGCTCGTGCACATGAATTAAACTTCGTGATGATTTTGAAGAATGAAGGACCAGAAGTTTCCTAAAGTGCATGCGCCATCTATGCTCATGATGAACCTGCCCAGAATAAAGTCTAGGTGCTGCGCCACCTATCTATTTTTAGTTTGGAAAGAAATAACCAAGAAGGTGCTGCGCCACCTAAATAAGGAATGGGGATCAAGGAGATGGCGTGGCTGATTGGGCGCTGTTCCACGCTGCCTTGTGGGCAGGCTGGACGCCCACCTCCTCCCCCTATCTAGCTAGTCGCGCCTCCTTTGGGTGGGTTTTCTTTGATAAGTTTAGCCATCGTGCAAACATCCTGTACTGCAGTTTGTGCTCAAGGGCCACCGTGGACAGCAATCGTGAACCCCAATTCGTGAGTGATTGATATTCAGTTTTGCCTACATCTTGTTCTTGCTTGTTTCTTCGATTGCTCGCAGGAATAGAACCTCGTGTTCAGGTTGATCCGGACACCAGCAAGGGTCAATAACCATTCGGAGTTGGTTCTGCGATTGCTAAGGTGCCACGACCTGTTCGTTTGTAGTCGGATCGCGAGAGTCACCTCCTCCACAAAAAAAACGAAATTATCCCACTCACCGAAAGATCGGGCACTCCAGCTCTATCACTTCCTCGAAATGGTCGCATGTATGCTTGTTGTCAACAAGAAACCATGCTTTTGCAAAGCTGATCTCGCAGATCATAAGAATTAAGAATGTTTTCCCTGATCATCGCGTGAAGTCCATTAGAATGGACAATGCTGGAGAATTTACTTCAAAGGCATTTGATGATTATTGCACTGCAACAGGGATAGCAGTTGAGCACTCCGTACCGCACGTCCATACGCAGAATGGACTAGTAGAAGCACTAATAAAGAGGATTAAGTTCATTGCCAGACCGCTTTTGCAGAGTTGTAACTTGCCCTACACTTGTTGGGGACACGCAGTCCTGCACGCAGCAGCTCTTATCAATTTTAGACCGTCGGCCTACAACATCCATTCTCCTATGCAGCTTGTGCATGGGATCATCCCGAAGATCTCCCATCTTAGAAAATTTGGGTGTACGGTATATGTACCTATACCACCCCCTCAGCGGACTGCAATGGGCCCTCTCTGTAAGTCTGGGATATACGTTGGTTATGAGAGTGCATCCATAATCGTATTTGGAACCCATGATTGGAGACTTGCATACGACCGATTCACGATTGCATTTTTGACGAGGATCGTTTCCGTCATTAGGGAGGAAATCAACCTTTGGATGAAAAATGCCGGAAATCATATGGCATTCCACCGATCCCCGCACATGACCCCGCACTAATGAAGCAAATCAAGAAGTCCGTAAGATAATTGATTTGTAGAATTTAGCAAATGAACTGCTGATCATTTTTGTGATCCAAGGGCGTGGTTAAGTCGTATGTACCGCAAGAAATGCACCAGAGAGGTGGAAATACCAAAGGAAATAGAAGGTATCCTCAACCTGCTCAGAGGCCTCAAAGAAAAGAACCGGCTCCTCAAACCCAAAGTACCCGGAGACGTCCGAGAAAATCAAGCAGAGGACTTACCACAACCAATCACGAAAATGCCCCAAGGAAAGAAGGGGAGCCAGTTGAGACTGCACTGGAAAGAAGCCAACAGAAAGGCAATTCGGACTTGAATCTTCCATCAAGGAAGCCGCGGAAATAATGTGTGCGCACACATAGGCGATGAAAAGCTAAAGGAACTTGCTCTGCGATAGGGAATAGCAAAGTGAAGAGCAAGTAGAAGTGCATGAAGCACCCCATGAAGAAATGGCCATAAACTTTGTAATAACAGGAGAATCCTCTGAATAGAGCAACACCAACGTTGATGCATACTTTGCAAAGAAGATTGCCTCGATCATTGATCATGATCCCGAGCCCGCATCTCTCGCAGAGTGCAAGAAAAGGCTAGATTGGGAAGAATGGAAAAGGCAATCATCTGCAGAGTTAGTCTCTCCGAACAAGAGAGAGGTGTTTGGGCTCAGATGCCGCACACCTCCCCATATTAACCCCGTAGGTCACAAATGGGTCTTTGTTCTAAGAGAAATGAAAACAACGGTTGTAAGGTACAAAGCAAGGCTTGTAGCTCAAGGTTTCACTCAACGTCCGGAGTTGATTATGAAGAAACCTATTCTCCGGTCATGGGAGGAATTACCTTTAGATATTTGATCTCAATGGCAATCAACTTGAAGTTGAGAATGAAGCTAATGGATGTTGTCACAAAGATATTTGTATGGAAACTTGGATTCGGAGATATACATGAAAGTACCTAAGGAATTCCTATCCCAACCAAGACGGAGCAAATAGAAACACATGACAGTGTGAAATTGAAGAAATCACCGTATAATAAACAATCGAAAGAATGTGGTACAATCGCTGAGTGATTTTCTCTCGCAAGAAAGGCTACACAAACAAATAAGATTGTCCATGTGTGTTTATATAGCGATCCCCGAATGGATTCTGTATAATCTCCGTCTATGTAGATGACTTGAACATTATTGGGACGGATGAAGAAATTGAAGAAGCATGCTCATACTTGAAGTCTGAGTTTGAAATGAAGGATTTAGGTAAAACCAAGTTTTGTTTAGGCTTGCAGCTTGAATATGTCTAAGGAGGAATCTTGGTACATCAATCAACCTACACGCAGAAAGTGTTGGAAAGATTTGGATTTGAAAAAGCATATCCTACGAAGACTCCAATGGTCGGAAGGTCACTCCAAGCAGACCTAGACCCATACAGACCTAGAGAAGAGGGGGAGGAAGTCCTGGGAGCAGAATTCCCATATCTGAGTGCAGTTGGAGCACTCATGTACCTTGCAAATAGCACCAGGCCGGACATTGCGTTCGCCGTGAATTTGCTAGCTTCGATCAAATCTGAGTAACCCACCAAAAGGCATTGGAAAGGGATCAAGGATATCTTCCGCTACCTCCAAGGAAGCAAAGACCTTGGCCTGTTTTTCAGAAAAAACAATGAATTGAATTTGGTTGGCTATGTCGATGCTGGGTATTTATCAGACCCGCATACTGGCAAGTCCCAAACTGGCTATGTTTTCCTATGTGGAGGAACAACAATTTCTTGGAAGTCGTCTAAGCAGACTCTTGTCTCGACGTCGACAAACTACTCGAAAATCATTGCTTTGTATGAAGCATCTCGTGAATGTGCATGGCTCCGAAGAATGACTCACCACATCCAGAAGTCATGTGGTTTGAACATTGAGCAAACTCCCACAATAATTTATGAAGATATTGTGCTTGTGTTGCCCAAGCACCGATGGGTTATGTGAAGAGCAATCTCATGAAGCATATCAACCCCAAGTTCTTCTATGCTCACGAATTGCATAAGATGAACGAGATCAAGATATTGCATACTAACTCATGTGAAAATCTTGCAGATTTGTTCACTAAATCACCCCCAGCATCTACCTTTGAAAGGTGCGTAAAAGGAATTGGGATGATGAGACTTAGAGAAGTGCAAATTTTAGGGGGAGATATTTCACATACTCCCACATGAATCTCGAGCATGAATTATGAATACCCAACATGAATCTTGAAGATTAGCAATTGAAGTTGGGAGAATTGTACTCTTTTTCCTTAGCAAGTTTTTCATGAAGTTTTCTTGCATAAGGTTTTAACGAGGCAATTCGTGCAACATAGTAAGCGTATGCTATGTACTCTTTCTCCAAGTATTTTTCCCACTGGGTTTTTCTGGAGTTTTAATGAGGCATATGCATCTCGCGGCAAAGGGCCCAAGGGGGAGTGTTGGGAAACCTTCGTAGCCCATGGAAAGCCCACGTTGGCCTCTTAGCCGAAACCCTAGGTGAGCACTATAAAAGGAGGAGGGGGTTCCCCCTATGTACAAGCATTCATTAGCAATAAAGAATTTCCGCTGTTGCTCTCCTAAACACGTGTCTCTCTCTCTTTCTGTTCTCCAATTCAGATCTGTTCGGGAACCCCGGACTATTCGATAGCGAGATTCCTTAACAGATTCCCTCCTACTGTGCAATACCTGTGTAAGGTGCAAACGAAACCGATAATTTCTGTCCGATCAACCGGCCGGAAGCTTTTGAAGCAATTACGGGAGAGAGAAATGGATATCAACAGTCAACACTATCTATACCCGATTTAGGCTCTGCCTCTGAGCGAGAAATACGAAACAGGAAACAAGAAGAACTGTATCCGCCCCTATTTCCTGCGATTGTAGATGACGATGAGCCCAGGTCATGGTTTAAAATCTCGCTGAAATTTCGCGAGATCTCTGTTTCCGGACGTGGACGATTTTTGAAATGCTGGTCGTAGTAAAAAAATTTAAATTGCTACAGTAATCTCATAAAATCTTAGGAGATCTCGTGTGTTTTTTTTTACCGTTTTTGAAATTTTTTCACTGGATATGGTCCAATAACCCTTAAGAAAGTCACCTCCTATGAAAATTTGTTGAAAACCCGAATTTTTGAGATATTTTTTAAAAACTGTAAAACACTGTTGTATTTTTATAAAATTTTATATGACTTATCATGATGTGAAAAATTTATGTTACCATCATAAGAAGTGTAGGATCAAACATAAAGCTTTTCAAAATAATTGAACTTCATTTGTTATCTTTAAAAAATCAAAAACCGAATGAACATAATTGGGACAGTAACATTATCATAATTTTATAAATTTTCTTGAGTGTGATCATGATCCAAATTTTTTATGAGAGCTTAATAATTGTCTCGGTACCATTATCTAAAATTTTCGAAAAAAAATCAAGTTTTTTTGTTTGCTCAATCAAATCTATGTATGCATTGAACTTCATTTGTTATATTTCAAAAATAAAAAAAGAAGAACATAAATGGTACAGTGCACTTGTAAGAATTTTATAAATTCACTGGAGTGTGATCACGATTAAAACATTTTATGAGATCTTAAGCATTTCCTTAGAACCCTTCTCCAAAATTTTCAAAAAATTTAAACTTTTTTTATTATTAAAGTAAATCTATGTATTGATCATCAGGCTTTTACCAGGACGTAGCATTATTATAATTTTTTAAATTCCTTGAAGCTTTATCATCATATGAAAATTTTATATAAATATTAATATACATCAGAAATATCTACAAAAATTTTCAAATTTTTTTAACATGGTTTGTACTATTTTTCATTTGGTTGAAGTTTGCTGGTATGGTTTTTATCATGACAGTAGCACTGTCCAAATTTTTAAAAATTCATAAAGCTTGATCGTCATCTAAAAATATTATGGGAATATAAGTGAAGCATCATAACCACGCACAAAAAATTTCAAAATTTTCTAACGTAGTTTGTTTTATTTTTTATTCAATTCAACCTTTCTGGTTAGCGTTTTATAAGCACAGTAGCAATGTGTGAATTTTTAAAATTTACTAAGATTTGATAATTTTTCGGACGTGGACAATTTTTGAAGTGCTGGCTGGAGTGAAAATTTTCAAAAAAAAAATTAAAATCGCTATAGTAATCTCAAAAAATCTTGGGAGATTTCGTGTTTTTTTACCATTTTTAATTTTTTTGACCGGATTTGGTCCAATAACCCTTCAAATTTGTTGAAAAACCGAATTTTTGAGATATTTTTTTAAAAACTATAGAAACAATGTTGAATTTTTATAAAATTTATATGATTTATCATGATGTGAAAAATTTATGTTACCATCATAAGAAGTGTAGGATTATACATAAAATTTTTTAAAAATAATTGAACTTCATTTGTTATCTTTAAAAAATCAAAAACGGAATGAACATAATTAGGACAGTAACATTGTCATAATTTTATAATTTTTCTCGAGTGTAATCATGATCGAAGATTTTTATGAGAGCTTAATAATTGTGTCAGTACCATTATCTAAAATTTTCAAAAAAAATCAACTATTTTGTTTTCTGAATCAAATCTATGTATGCATTGAACTTCATTTGTTATATTTAAAAAAAAAGGAAGAACATAAATGGTACAATGCAATTGTAAGAATTTTATAAATTCACTGGAGTGTGATCATGATTCAAAATTTTTATGAGATCTTAATAATTTCCTTAGAACCCTTCTTGAAATTTTTCAAAAAATTTAAACCTTTTTTATTATTAAATTAAATCAATGTATTGATCATCAGGCTTTTATCAAGACGTAGTACTATCAAAAAAATTTTAAACTCCTTTAAGCTTTATCATCATATAAAAATTTTATATAAATATTAATGATACATCAGAAACATCTACAAAATTTTTGAAAAAATTTTAACGTGGTTTGTACTATTTTTCATTTGGTTAAAGTTTGCCGGTATGGCTTTTATGAGGACAGTAGCACTGTCTAAATTTTTAAAAATGCATGAAGCTTGGTCATCATCTGAAAATTTTATAGGAACATAAGTGAAGCATCATAACTATGCATAAAAAATTTCAAAATTTTCTAACGTGGTTTGTTTCATTTTTCATTCGGTTCATGCGGGTCAGCGTTTTATCAGGACAGTAGCAATGTTTGAATTTTTAAAAATTCCTCAGATTTGAAAATTATTAAAAAATTTATGGAAACATCACTGATGTGTCAGGAACCTCCAAAACAAAAATTCAAATTTGTTTAACATCGTTTGAGCCATTGTTCACTCGGTGCAATTTGGTCGAGATCTCGGTTTTCTCGGTAGAAAAAGATCTGGATTTGAATATTTATTTTTGTATTTCGTCCAGGATTTATTTGAAATTCTAAGTTCTCAACGAGATTCCGCTCTCCGGCTAGCTTCGAGATGTCAAGCGAAAACGAGATTTCAAACCATAACCCAGGACCGAGCTTTGGTGACCATGCAAGAAAGTTCAAACCAAACACCAGTGGAAACAAGAACAGCCTGCGGAACGTTGGGCAAGCTCGTCTTCCCTTGGGCTGTTGGATCAGACGCCTCGGAGTTTCGCCGTTCTTGCTTGCACACGGGGCAGCACCACCACAACCGCCATGAAGCGGCCACCACCACACGAGCGGCAACGGAGGAGGGGGAGGGCGCCCCAAGAAGGGGAAGGGGAGGTGGGGCGGTAGGCGGCGGAACGAGCAGCGGCTGGGGGGCGGCGGTGCGGGCCTCTCCCTCGCCGCCTTCGCCAACGAGCTGAATAATAAGTCGTGTGCTTGTTCATGGCTTTACTGTTTCTTTTAGGGCATGTACAATAAGATCACGTCAGTTGGCTCTTAACCTGTACACATCAGCTTTAGTCTATGTGGAGGAGTGAGAAAAGAGGAGAAAGAAGAGAGATGACTCTTATTTAGTAGCCAGCTTTGCACGGGAGCATAGATAGATCATTTATGTACAAGAGAGAAAAAATAGTTATTGCATAACATCTGAAGACAACCTTTAGAGACAGTTATTGTACAAATTGACTTTTAGCTTGCTATTAGCCAGTAGTTGGTTTTACTATTGTACTTGCCCTTAGTTAACTCGTGGATCACTGTGGTAGTGTGTGGGCTTAGGAGTAAATCTTGTTGTTTTAGCACTTCGTTTGTAGGAGCAGTACAGCTTCAGTATGTCCCCCGGATTTGGGATGCACCCGGTTAGCTCAGAACACTTTGGTTAGAAGCTCAGTTACGTTGTATAGCTAATAAATGATCCGCGTGTGCTCGGGAGGAGGTTAGTTTTGTTTAATGGGAATTGCATTCTTCAGATTGAGACATTAATGAAGTGGGGGAATGGGAAAAAATCGTCTATGTTTTGTTTTTGGTAATTTAGCCTTTCAGTTGTAATTTCAAACAGCTGAGTGGCTGCTGTGACTTGTGAAAGTTGAGACTAATATAAATTCCACGAAAGTGTCATGATGTGTGAGATCCAATTTCATATACACATATCAGCTCCAATGGAATTGAAATTCGTCCATATTGTCTTACCCTTTAGAAAGAAACTGGGGGGTTTGATTGTATGATTAGAACGATAGCCACTTTACTGAAGTTTTATATTTCTGCGGCCCTGTTATTGATGCTACACAAAAAGCGAGAGTTTGAATTTGCCATCTTGGTTGCGGATTTGGCCTGCATCTGTTTCTGCACTTGTTCTTTCGTTCAAGAATAATTTAAAGGAGAAAATACATGCCAAATTTGCTCACGCGGAATTAACTACAATTGTCAATGCTCATATTTTTGCGCAGCTTATTATGTAATGCTCAAAAGAAATATGCATCAGCTTATAATGCAAAGCATGTGGCCTGTTTAAACATGCTTGACTGCATGCTGCTGGTGATACCTATGCTTAATATAAAAGTGGAGTTTAGGGACAGTCTTGTCATGTAATTTTTTTAACTGTTTTCAAAAGCTCCCCATCAAACTTGTATCAATGTCTCTGACAAGTACTGCTACTGTATCATTTTGTTTCAATTACAATAATGCTAGAAGTTATGGTATTGACCATTGCGTTCATCTTCAGAGAAGCAAAAAGAGTTCTACAGGAATGCTAAATAAATTAACAAGTACAAAAGGTCGAGGAAGCAACAAAATCATTCAAACAGTTCTCCACAATTTCCAATCCAGAGATAATTTTCTTTGATATTAAGATAGGTATAAGTGATAGGAAGTTCAAACAATGTGGATAATATTTTGGGCTGAAGATGAGATGGATTTCTACATTCATTCATTTATGTTAGAGATAACTTAAATATCCCGATAAATTTGATTTTATCCGTAGTTTATTAGGAGTCCATTCTTCAACAACTCTGACTTTTTTGGTTATATAAGCTATACTCATGTATATGTAATATTTGAACCATTATAGTGGATTTTTCCAGCACGGGGTTTTCTACGTTAAATCTTATTGTTCTAACCGTAAGCGGTATCAGAGCACTACAGTTTTGATCCAAGTCGCTGACCTGGGAGGAGGCAACTTCCGAGGGCAGCACCCGCACGGCAACAGACGACGTACCTTAGATTTCGATCTACTATTGCCGGCGGCCTCCATCGCGTGCTCGTCTTCGACTACCTCGGCTTCCGACGCCAACCTCGACACCGGTCGGCCACCTCCATGCCGGCCTTTGTGCTGGCCCGTGACCCAAGCTGGCTACTTCCGCGTCGACCCCTCCGCACGCCGTCTTACTCGGGAACCGCCACCAGCGCGCCATCCAAGCCAATCCGCGACACTGACATTGCCTTTGCCCTTCGGTGTTCATCTCACGCTGCCCTCGGTCGCCAATCGCCATCTGCGACCACTTGCCAGAGACGTCGTCCCCACGTTGTCGTCGTCAACCGCTGCCGCTTTGTCCTTCGCACCAGCCGGCCCTGCCAGCGCTGGCCGCCCTCCGACCCACATCGGCCTCGGCTCCGTCTCGACGGCCGTGCCCGCTCCAATCGTTTTCCACCGGCCACATGCCCTACAGCGCTATCCGGGCCGCCCGCATTGGCCTACATCCAACCGGCCCTACTCTAGCCGCCATCACCGCCGAGCGCCACCGCTCGCCAGGCCGCTCCTGCCGCACGCCGGCATCTGGCGCCCGCTCGCCTTCATGATGGGGCCTCTCCAGATGTCAAGCTCTACGTTGTCCTGTCTTGCACCTTCTCGCCGGATCTACGCAAGTCTATCTCGGCCGACCACTTCGGCCAATCGCCTCCCACGGGCCTGCGCAAGTCATCCACCGGTCGTCGGTTCCTCGCCGAACCGACCGACGTCACCCAAACAATTCCGCTCGTCGCTCGAGCGAGCTTGGTGACCATCTTCCTCGCCCGCGCGACCGACGACCTCAAGAAGCCCAACGTCGGGCTGTTTTCTTGGTGGTGCGCCCGTGACTCTGGCAGCAAGGAAGTCTGCCTTGCTTTGACCAGACTTCAAAAAGTTCCTCAATCGTATTTAATCTGCTTCTTTGGCTCGAGAGGAGTCACGGCAAGAGAAGACCAAACGAGCGACCTTGCACCACGGCCCAGCCAGATTAAAAAATGGTACGATCCGTTTCGCCCTGGTACTAAATGGGTTATACCGTGCCGACCCAAACACGGCCCGTTAGGTTAACGAGCCGTGCCGTGGTGGCACGGATCCAATGGGTCACACCGTGGCAGCACGGATTCGACGGGCCGAAACGAGTCGGGTCGGCCCGTTAAAAAAAATCAAAAAAAAAAAATAGAAAAAGTATGAAAAAATTCAGAAAAATGGGAAAAAAATTAGAATAATTAGAAAAACTCGAAGGATGTAGATTTTTTTAATATATATATATAAATTAAGAAAAATCTAAAATATGAGATAAATTTTAAAATGAGACAAATAATTTGAATTAAATAATGAGCTTTATTGATGTTTGGCTACCTCGTTAAAAACTTTGCCAAGTAAAAACTCAACACGAGAAAACCTTGGCAAAGAAAAAAGAGTACAGCCTATAGCTTAGTGATACAAGAAAAAAAGTGAAGATTACAATTATTCTTCCTCATTATCTAGATAAAGATTTTCGAACGTCTCCACCAGCTCAGCATTTTCTGGAGTATGTTGAGCTCGTTGATCAGCTTGTTCCCAATCTTTAACAGTGAGAAGTATTTCCACCATCTCACTTGTTAGATTTGTTCTTCTCTCCTTGATTATTCTTTCGAATAGACTGAAAACAGACTCCGAAGAAACCGTGGAGATAGGAACTGTTAACACATCCCGTGCTAGTATGAAAAGCATCGGATATGTTATCTTGTGCTCGTGCCACCACTGCAAAATACTGAAGTCCTCCTCTTGTTGCATTTGGTAGTTGACAGTATCGCTGTTGAGATAGGCAGCTAGCTCCCCACCACTTTATGTGTCCGCAATTGTCGTTGATGTAGTCGAACTCCTTGAGGAAGAGCCACCTGCACCCCATATCTTTCCCCACGCAGTTTCTTCTTACCTGTTATGGGTGATTGTGGAGGTCGCTGCATGCGAACTCTAGCAAACTTCCGATCATACTTATCATAAACTTGAGATAAGTTAGCACGGACATTTGAAAAATAACTAGAATAATCAGTACCTACCGCATCACTTAGAAGTGAGAGAACATTATAGAATCCTCGAACTTTAGCTCTAGGATCTAAAATAAATGCAAATGCATATAACATAGGGATTTCTTGCCGATATTTCAAAATTTTAGTTTTCATAGCATAAGCAACTTCACGCAAGATATTATCATTTTCGTGGCTCTTTAAGTAGGTAGCGATTTCTAAAATATGATGCACAATTAAAGGAGAGATTGAGTAATAAACTCCAGATAAAGCAACAGTAGATTCAAAAAAGTTTTAAAAATGACAGCAAGTATTTAGCAATATACCAATATTACTCTGTGAGTAGCGGTTGATCATCCCGTGTACGACAGTGCATGTTAATAAAACAAAAAATGTGCTCTCATATGGTATGAGATTCTTAAGCATCAAGTAAGTAGAGTTCCATCTAACAGGCATATCCAAACCAAACTTACGCGGACGTACATTCATTGCAATACAATAAGTCTTAAATACTGCTACTCGTTGATTAGAATAATTTAAGTAAGATATTGCAGTGCGAAAAGGTTCAAGATACTGATCTAACCTCTTCAAACCAGATTTAACTATAAGATTAATAATATGGCAAGCACAACGCTGATGCAATAAGAAAGATTCAGCATAGGAATTGAAAAGCGAAGTAAGAATGTTCATGGCAGAAGTATTTGCAGAAGCATTATCTAATGTAGGGGTGGGCATTTTTAAACCGAAACTGAATTACCGAATTGAACTGAACTGAATTAACAAATTATTTCGGTTTATTCGGTTTTCGGTTCGGTTTTTGTTTTGGTATAATTCGGTTTTCGGTGTTCGGTTCGGTTTTTGACTTCCAAAAACCGAAATAACCTAATAGCCCACATATAATACCACTTTTATAATATTCTTCCTAAAATTACTAAACAATTCTCATATTCTAATACATTTATGTATATGTTTGATATATTCACATGTTCTATTATACTTATATTGTAATAATCTATGAATATTGTGTGGGTTTAACCCTACTCTATGTTGCGATATGAGAAGGACTAAATCTAATTTATCTAGTGTTTATTCATATTTCGGTTAATCGAAAAACCGAATTAACCGAACCGAAATATTTCGGTTAATTCGGTTCGGTTTTTTATTTTGGTCTAAGAAATTAGGTTGCTAGTTTTCAAAAACCGAATTATTTTAAAACCGAAAAAACTGAACCGATCAAACCGAAAAACCGAATGCCCACCCCTAATCTAATGTTATTGCAAAAATCTTATCACTAAGACCAAAATCTTCCACAACTTTTACAATACAATCAGCAATATTTTCACCAGTGTGTGCTACATCAATTAATTTGAATCCTATAATTCTCTTTTCTAGCTGTCATTCATTATTTACATAATGAGCAACTACACTAAGGTAATCCTCTTTAGTTCTACCACTCCATATATCAGATGTCAAAGACACAGAAAAAGTATAGGTACTAAATTTTTCTTTTAGCTTATTGTGATAATTATTATAATATTTAATCAAATCTTTAGTTGTTGTTTGTCTAGAAACTACAGAAAACCTAGGATTATGAGCGGTCCTAATATAGCTTTCAAACGCAGCTGACTCACCAAAATTTAAAAGAAGATCTTGAGAAGCGATTAAACGACAAAGAGATTCATGAGCTACCTCAGGATTGTAGTCCCAGTTACATACCGTACCGTTGGGGTTGTACTGCAGCTACGTCTGTCTCAAAGCCATCCCCTCTTTTTTCTACAGCTCTCAGCATGCCTCTTCAAGTGTCATGTTCCACCTAAAAATTTCACAGTTAATTTATACTTACAATATTTATAAACAACATACCTACTTTGGAAGCTGTCTGATGTCTCAAAAATCTGCTCGAAATCTTCACAGACTCCCGATGTACTGCGTCTTGTTCTTTTCGCCCCAGTGTTGGCGACGTAGTAGCACTTGTAGAGCCTGAGGATGGCACAGCTCCTGCAGCTTCTTGCGCTTTATAGGATGCAAGAAGCTCCTCAGGTGAAATTCCGAAATTAGAAGCTAGGAACGACGGAAAATCCCTATGCTCTATAAAGCAAACTACAAGAAATAATTACACTATTAATACTAAAATATGATTTAAAATACTAATAAATTGAAAAAATAAATCATAATTATCACCTTGATTTCTCGACACAAGCTGGAAGCCGAATTTCGGATTTTTGGATTTTTGGCAAAACTATTTTGAATTTTGCCAAATTACCACCAAGAGTAAAATAATTTCCACAAGAGAATGAATAGAAGATAATGCAAGATTGCTGGTATAGAAAAGGGGGCATCCACCTATTTATAGGAAAAAATTCGGGATTTTTTTTTATTTTTTAAGCCTCCAATGGCTATAAAACGATTATTTTTCAAATTAAACGGGTCGTGTCGGGCCCTAACCGTGCTGAGCCTTACCGGGCCGTACCGGGCAGGGCCCGCCCGTAAACGGGCCATGCCGTGCTGGCCCAAGCACGGCACGAGCGAGTGGGCCGTGCCGGCATGGCTCGTTTACGACTGGACCGTGTCTGCATGGCCCGTTTACGGCTAGGCTATGCCATGCTCGGGCCGGGCCAACAGTATTGTGCCTCGGGCCAGCCCGTTTGGCCATCTCTAGTCACAGCTAAGGGATACAGTCACGTGAAAGCATTTGGCATTCTTCTGCATATGGGCGTGAGGAAGAATTGCTTTTTATTTTGATGACTATTTTAGTGTCAACAAAAGTGAGATTTTATTGTAATTCTGATTATTCGGTGGTATTCATGCGCAGTTTAGGTTATTATGCCTATTATTTCGTGCATATTATTGGCAGTATTTGATGCGCGATGCCTAATATTGGCATATTTCATCGCAATTCGGGTTGTTATACCTTTGTGGTATTCTTGGGCTATTTAATCATAGGCAATTTCTTTGACATTTCATCATCTATTGATTATGGGCAATTTATTTGACGTTTCATCGTCGTTTCTTTGACATTTCATCGACTACTTTGAAAAAAAAATGTTAGTTGAGGAGACAACTGAATTTGGTGTTCAATCACCATTTGGAATTTGATGACACCCTGCTGGTAGCATTATACTCTTTGAAGTTTTACTAGTGAAGGTTTTGATCTAATGTCAGTTTGAGATGAAGGTTTAAAGTGCAAAAAAGTTTGTTTCTGCGTGGATACTACAACCTTGTTTTGTTGTCTTTGCTCGATATGAGGGGTCTATTGTAATTTATACTCCAATGATAGCACAAGAATGTTTCTTCATATTGACATTTTTGGAGGAGCAGTTTCAACCATGTAATAGAATTGAAATAGGCAGTTTAATGTACGTAATGACTACACGTGCAAGTTGCTCTTTCAGTGAGCGTTTGCCGAATTTTGTGTTCATATGGAGCATGTCAAAAATATATGATATGAGTTCTTCACCATCTATCAAGCACTACAGGTGATGTCATGGCTTATGCTATTTGATAATTGAGCGTTTGTTGCAAATGTCAGTTATACAGACTCAGACTTTTATTGGGGTTATGAATAATTGAAGACCTCGATTTCTTCGTCTGCTTTGTTGATAGCTGTGTGTTTGGATTGATTGTTCCCGTCTTTCTCTCGACCTACTGGTGGTTTGCTCAATCTTACTTTATGAGAAGCGTTTGGATAAGACTGTTCTAGTCTTTGTCTTTTGCACTACAAGTGTTTGAATTGACTATTCCAGTTTTTCTTGTTCATTAGTCTTTTGAACTTTTAACGCACTTGATATTTATGGTGCTTTATTACCCTTAGTGGTTTTCCGAAAATAATTTTGTTATAGATTTTGAGTTAAGGGGAGGTTCGTTAGACATAACTCAAATATTTTAACAAATCTGATTTTATCCGTAGTTTGGTAGGAGTTCAATCTTCAACAACTCGGACTCTCTTAGCTATATAAACCACACCTCTATACATGTAATCCTTGAACCATTATAGTGGATTATTTTCTGTTAATTTTTTTTCCTTTAGGGTTTTCTAGTTAAATCTTGTCGTGCTAACCCTAATGATTTACTTTTGACGATCAAATTTTGTGCAGTTCTTCTATAGGATCTTCCTAGAAGGCCATAGCTCAAAACTTTCTTTTATACTGTAACTTGTAATTTACAAGTAGACAGAAAATTGCCATATCTTATTGTAGAAGGAGCCGATGATACAAAGGAATGCGCCAAAGCCACATAATAGGAATAAGAATCGCACTGCACAAAGCTTGAAAGAAGTGTACGAGAAAAATCGTGCAGAGGATGAGAAAGCAAAGAAGGAGCAGGACGCGATAATTCAAGCGAAGAGGGAGGAGGAGTGGGAGAAGTCCGAGGCGAAGCGGAAGGATTTGAGGGAGAAGACGTTCAAGAAGACGAGATCTGGCCAGGCCAGCCTGTGATGAAATACAGGATCGAGCACCTCCTGGAGACTGCACTAGAAAGCTCGAAGAACAAGTAAATGACGGTGCACTGCTGAGGCTGATGCATGTAAACAATTTTTTGTAGTTCAGTGCGGTGGCGGTCATATGTTTGTTTGAGCTGCTGATTATCGTCACTTTAGCGTATATATCTTGGCAATTCATAATTGGATTGAATCAGCTCCTTCCGAATTTCCCCCGATGAATTGATACCATGCGCATTCTCAAGTGAGGCAAAATGATTTAATATAATCTTGAGAACTACAAAATCATTGAATTTCGGAGTCATGACTCGTATGTTGGCACAAAGGTTTATGAAACTGCTGGTGTCCCACAGATGATTGAATAGCTGACTAAATAACTGGTGTGTGTGTGTGTGTTTTTTTTGGGGGATGCACCGGTGTTTGACAATTTTTTTTGGTAGACTAGTTTGAGGTGACTCTTAAACTAAAAAATAAAAATTAAGGACACCCTGTCATCTTCTTCATGTGCCTTCACCTTTCCACCTTTACCTCCCTTACTCTCTAACACAAAAAAATTAAATTAGAAACTATTAACTTTGAAAATTTTAAATAGAAAGTTTCAACTCGAAAAAATTCATTAAAATTTTTCAACTCAAAAAATTTTAACTAGAAAAAACTAAATTAAAAAATTTCAAATTAGAAAGTTTCAATTAGAAAAGTTTCAACTCAAAAAGTTTCAAATTAGAAAATTTCAACACAAAAAAAAAATTCAAACTAAAAAATTTCGACTCAAAAAGTTTCAACTCCGAAAACTTTCAATTCAAAATTTTTTTGTCTACAAACTTTCGTTTTGAAAATTTTCAATTTTAAAAAGGTTCGATTAAATTTTTTTCAAAAGTGGTTAAAAATACTTCTTATTTAAAAACAAAAAATATTCTAAGTTTGAGGGAAAAAGAATAGGAGAGGAAAGGGTATAAAAGAGATGGTGCCAAGTGTTATGACAAGAGAGACTTTAAGAGGGAATGAAAATGGGAAGCAAGAAGATGATGACACTTATCACAGCTAGCAATTCCGTTTATTTTTCTGGATGATTCTGTCAAAAGAATGCACGCAGTACTCCCATCATTTTGCAACTTGTGTTGTGCAAGGGTGATGATCCCTGGCCGCCCTTAACCAACTTGTAAAAGCAACCACTAATTAATCCAACCATCGCATGATTATATCATATTCAGAGGATAAAATAAAATCCAACTGCCAAATGTGAGAGGGTTGTTAATAGTAATGATGGGCGCTAATCAACGATATATAGCACTTGGATGCTCGTGCATCCTTAGTTTCGTGCCCTGAGCTACTGGCTAGCCCCTTCCTGTTGTCTTGACTGGAGTTGTTGATCCGTCATGGGGCGCGGCGGCGGTGACTCAGACAAGCCGGGAGCATCGGAGGCGGCCAGCCTCGTGTTCCGCATCGCGACGGTGGGGCTGTCGCTGGCGTCCGCGATCATGACGGTTGCCTCCACGCAGTGCGTCCAGAACGTCGGCAGCGGCAGCTGCCCCGCCGGCGCTGGTGCTGGCACCGTCTCCTACAGCGACTTCAACTCCTTCAAGTAAGTCAGCGCACTTCTCCATGGACCATGGTCGTTTTGGCTTCTCAAGCTAGCTGAGCACGATTGTCGACGAACGCGCGCGTGCCGTCGCAGGTTCTCGGCTATGGCCGAGCTGATGTCGGCGGTGCTGCAGGGCGTGGTGATCTACCTGGAGGTGGTGGGGAAGGAGAAGGCGGCCAAGGTCGTCGAGTTTATCGACAAGCTCGTGCTGGCACTCACGTCGTCGTCTGCGGCCCTGCAGCTCGCCGTCGACGACATCACCTCTTGCGGCCCGCCCCGCGGACCTGCCCGCGGTCGCCGGCAGCGCAGCAGTCTCTGCGGCCAAACCGGCAAGTTCTGCCGCCAGGTCCACTTGTCGTCGGCCTTCGCCCTCGCCGCGACCTTCTCCGTCTCCGCCTCAGTCTACCTCAGGCACGTCACCGTGCGCGTCGTGAGACCGCGGCCTTCGACGCCGCCGCGGCCTTCGGCGCCTTCGACTCCTTCGACGCCTTCGATTCCTTCGACGCCTTCGACGCCGCCGTGCCCGAAGCTGACGATCCCATGCGGCTGCGAGAACCCGCCGCAGCCTTCTCCGCCGCCGTGCCCGAGGCTGACGATCCCATGCGGCTGCGAGAACCCGCCGCCGCCGTACTGTGGGTGGCCCGAGGCGACGATCCCGTGCGGCTGCGAGAACCCCGAGCTATGGGGGGGGGGGCGGGGCCTTCTTCTAGGCTGAGAAGCATTGAGATGTAGACATGTAGTATATAGCTGCAAGGTTTGCATGTTCCAGAGAATGGGATCTTCTCGATTGACAGTGAAGGTGTTCTCTTGTTTGTTTGTTTGTTTGTTCGTTCGTTCCTTCCTCTTGTAATTCTGTCTGGTTCAGAGAATTCTCCGCACTCCTCGTATGTTCTTGCAGCATTTCTTCGATTGCCATGGTATTATGTCACTCCCTCCAATCACACGAGATTTGCCGCGCTAGAATATGTGCAGTCAAGCTTTACGAGTTTTGACAGAGATATTATTTAAAGATTAAAACGTATGATTTGGAGAGAAAAATGATAAGAGTGAATTTGTTATAAAGAAAGCTTTCCTTACATTGCACTTTTGCAACTTTCCCGCAATATGTCATACGAGAATTTAGTGATGATGAAAAGGTCCTTATCGACATTGAAAAATAAAAAACCGTTACATTTTGATACTTTTTTTTTTTGAAAATGGTCATTTTGATACCCTTGTTATATGCAACAGCGGCGGATTGAATAAGGCCCTCTTTGGATTCATTAGTGCTAATAGTTAGCTGGCTAATAGCTAATAGCTAGCTAACTATTAGCTGGCTAATTATTAGTAGGGCTGTTTGGATACACCTGCTAATAAAGTCCACAAAATTAGCCAGTTAAGGAGAAATGACCATAATACTCTTTTGCATGTGGCTGACCGAATTGGAGGGAGGGCAAAAATATCAATTGGCTATCTATTAGCAGCTTTTAATAAGGTACAACCTGCTAATGAACTAATTGTTAGCAGGATGGGCTGCTAATAATTAGCAGGTCTATTAGCAGGCCTGTTTGGATCCATAACTACTAATTTCAGCAGCTAACTATTAGTGCTAATGGATCCAAACATGCTCTAAGAGTCTGGGAGTTACGGTACGTACACGAACAATATCTAGAACGAAGTAGATAAATCTCATAGAGAGAACCAAAATAACGGCATCAAAACAACCATGATGAGAAAATTTGGCTAAGTCGACTAAAAATATTTTAAGGACAACATCAAAAGACTACAAGGGATTATCGCTCTCTCGTAACCCTCTCGAGCCTTTTAGGACCATCGGATCCTTGCCCTACACAAAAATGCTAAACAATAACATAACATCTAATCGCATCATGCATCTCTACTTTCAATGAATCCTTTTTTGCTTAACTTGCTTCTTTTCTTGGGTTATGTTGCGTATGGCCACTCCTCATGGGTTTATATATAATCATTGTGGATTTGATTGCATCCGCCTTGTATAACCACAGATCCACCGTAGCATCCGTATCATTGCTACAATCATCTTTTGTATATGTTGTCTTTTTGTCGCCCAACATTCCACTTCATACAACATCGCAGATCTGATCACAATCCTATAGAATTTAATCTTTAACTTTTAAGAAACTTTTCAATCACATAGGACACCAGATGATTGGCTCACATCTTTATCAATCTTGGCTCATATTTTCATCAATCTTGTCATCACTCTGTAGCGTCGATCCTAAATACCGAAAAGTTTTCTTTGCAATGATAAACATAATTAAAAAAAAACTAGTCATGTGTCCATGCGTTGCAACGGAAACTTAATTTACGACAAAAAAATTCTTTGCAAAGAGCATTAATCATGTCTGAATGATATTGTTCACTATGAATGTGCAATGGTTGAATGTTTAAATCAATTCATCGAAGCATATCAATTTCAAACACCTGTTTACAAACTCGAGCCTGAAATTATCTTTCATTTTGCAATATGAAGGCCCTCATGTTACAAAATACTTTGCAAATTTTAGATACACATATGTACTACTTACATACAAACACAATGAATAGGAGACAAGGTTATATAAAAATATCTTATTTAAAATACATGATTTTTTCATGTGAAAAATGTAATTCCCGAAAGAATCCTAAAATATTTATTGTCCTAAACGAGCCTAACATGGTATTTCTTGCTAGACAGGTAAGAGATTTTGGTCAAAAAGCATATAGTACTACGAAGATAAGGATTATACCACTGGAAAGTATACAGTACTGAAACTGGGATATATAAGGTGAATATATGAGGATTACCATTTTAAATGGTCTTAGGGCACCTGAAGAGAACATGTCCATATTCACCACAATTACAACATTATTTCTTTAAATTCTCTTCACTTCTATCACAAGGAATTATGAACATGCATTTCTTTCAACTTTAACTATTGACATTATGATAACAGTTGTTTTGAAAAGACAAAAGACTAAAAGTCAGCCTTGGAGTCAATCTCATCCATCAAAGGGACATGTCTATCCAGTTCCTGTAGAATTATATGAACAATTTTAGTTCTTAATGCCAACAGAGAGTTAAGGTTACATCAATAATTTTAACTTTGACTTAATGCAAGCAGAGAATCAATCTAATCTAATCAATAAAGAAGCTACATGCATCTACAACAAACCTTATTCATGTCCTCTACCAGATTTTAACAACCACTGCATTTCCTAGCAGGTTGAGTGACAATAAGTTGGATTCATAACAGGCTAAAATTGTCAGCAGCCCTTGAGAAACAAAACAAAGAGCTGAAGTGTAACTGCAAAAAAATGGAAAAAGAGAAGGGAAATGATGATATGCACTTATTTGCTTTGCAAAATTAAACAGCACAAATGAAGTTACGGTTCATGTTTCACAAAATTTTATCAAGCGCTTGTGATGTGCAGTGATTCTTACATGGTGTGGCTCTCTAGATTCAGTTCAATTCATAATATTCGTAATTATCTCATGTGCGTTGCTCTATAATTCTAAGGCCATTTAAATTTGAATCCAAAACTCCAGCCAAAACTCTCGTAAATATTATATCAGATGGAGCTTGTAATATGTTGCGACAACAAATCATAGAACAACTAGTTGGAAATATAAAGTTTTCTTATAGATCATACACAGTACAATAAGATCACCATCTCCGTAATAATCAGAAAGTTGCCTCTTTCTTGGATTTTGCTACGACATCTCTTTCTCCTTACAAAGTTCAATCATTTCAGAAGGAACCTAAAAAGGCAGATGGAAAGCATTCAAGCATAAACAATACGAACAACAGATGAAGCAAGCATGATACACACAGATGTAGCAGTCACACCACACCTTAATTAATGATACAGGAGTAGCCCTCTTCACGCGCACAGCTGCAAACACCCTTGTTCTCTTCATTTGCCTAGCTGCAAACACCCCAGCAAGAGCAGCAGAATCAGAACAGCAAGCTAAGAATAAGAGAAGAAAGGGTCAGTACCAACTAATAAACTCTCACACCTTAGTGACAACTACGACTATCGTGTGCAGATTGCCAGTCACTAGCCTTATCCCTATACCACGATCACGATCACACACTGGGCGCACACACACTTAACATGAAACCCTAGCAGACCATACTCAAAATAATGCATCAAGTGAATCGAATTCTAGACAACTTCAATCATATCAAGGATGTGTAGGGGGTGGCCGGCATCACCTCTCGCATTCACTGTCAAGGACATTACCGGGAGAGCTTGTGGTCTCGTCCATGGTGAGGCGGGCCGGTGGCCTCATCTTCGATCTGTCGTCGGCATCCAAACACATACATGCCATTGTCCTACAGAATGGAACCCATGCATCTCAGATGCGTTCTTGGCATTTTGTAAAACAGTTAGTAGCCACAAATTGTAGCTAGAACTCCCTACGTGACAACGAATATAATTAGCCACAAATTAATTGATGAAAGGATACAACAAGTGTATACTATAGAACTCATAAAAAACCAGAGTTGCTACTGATTGAAATCCTGGAGAAAGAAGGGTATTTCACACAGTAACTTGTCACTGAAAAGTTGACAATTCCAGAATGTTTATAAGAACTCAAAGAAGAATAAATGTGTGTTATGGAACATAAGCGTCTTTGGAAACATTAGACACATTTACCCGGCAAAAGGACTGACAAAGAGTTCACTTGAGCTTTACAACAAAAGGCAGCTCCGGCAAATATTTAGTTGTTCCAAAAAAGCACTCATACTAATATAGTTGCCTTCCATAGCTACAGCCTGCAAGAAATTAAAAAAAGGTCATGCTGACAATCAGATGAATGCAGTTTAAAAATTGCAACATTGTGCCCAATTCCAATCAATTGGCAACAACTTATGGAAATACTATATGGCAAAGAATGATAACTGCATGTTTGCACCCAACCTTAAGCGTTTATGTTGAAGTGATGTCAGGGTGATCTGTTTGTTCATCCATGATCAGTAAGAACTCGCAAGTCTTGAGCCTCCTCCTGGCCTAATGTGCTGAAACCTGAAAGACGTGTGAGAGCATCAGGCCACAAATCAATAAAAGTATAAACAAATTCTACAGTTGTTTTGTAGTATTCTTCTGAAAACTCCACTGAGCATCTATATTGGAATCCTCTGCACACCAGAAAATCGCCATTCCATCAAAACTGAAGTAGTTAGCATTCCCACCTTAAGAGATCTACAAATTTGAGCATAGTTTGCATAACCAATTGTTCAACTCTATTGTATACACGTTCTAGCTGTAACATCAATTGACCAACACACTTGTAGCAGAGGGAAATCTGTGTCAAATGCATTCAGCATGAACATTTGCTGCGGGTGTTTCTAAAACTACCGCCCTCTATACAAAAAGTAAATGCTCAAGATAAACACAGCAACTTACGCTTTGAATCAGACTTAGATCAACAGGACATACTCATGCATCACATCGATGAGAAATTGTAATGGGATTGAACAATAGAGATGAAGTCTGGCGAACCTTGGAGGCGGACGTGGTGGATGATGCCGAAAGTGCAGCTCTCGAGTCTCTTGGAGCGGTAATGTGGTTGTACATGAGCGACTCGCCTGGGCCACTTGGACTGAAGAATCGGCAGCAAGGCCGCGGCGCACAACTACCACGGCTGAGCACCGCACACAGTCGCGATGTCTCCGCTACCGCCACTCCCGCCGGGCACCATAGATAGGTGTGTCGTCTCGGCGTCCGGTGCTTTTGCCAACGGAATCCGCACTGGGGCCTGCAAGTGACACATGCGCCGACGGAATCCGCATGGCCTGCACACTACACAGGTGCGCCACCGCCGGGAAGGCCTTTGGCCCGCGCGACGTCGCCGGGTGGAAAGGAAAGGCCGTCGCGTCGCTGATCCTCTCCGCCAGCCCCCGCGTCGTCGCAAGGAGGAAAGGGAAGTCCGCCGACACGCTGATCTTGTCCGCTGCCTAGGGAAACTGACCGCAGAGGGTAGTGCCGAAGAGGAGTCGGGGAGGGAGACGCAGAACCGTTTGTCCGACTGTGATAATTGGTGCTCCAGCATAGGGGAGACTAAAGGCATCACCGACGGACGAGGCAGCTACGGGTGTTGCATAGGGGAGACGACAGCGGCAGGGGAGGCGTAGGCGTTGATTGCGGCGTGGTTGGGTAGGAGAGCTCGTGATGGCGCTGTCGGGGTGGGTGCGCCGGCTGCGGCTGCGGTCGCTGCCCCGACGGCGTCTCCTCCATGCCGGCCGCGTTGGGGCTGCATATTTGGAGGGGAAGGAGGAGATCTTGAGGGGGCTGGCGGTTTGATGAGGGCCGCAGCCCGGCGGCGTCTCCCTCATGCCGGCCGCGCTCGGGCCACAAATCTGGAGGGGAGAGAGTAGATCTAGAGGGGGGCCTACGGTTTGAGGTAGGGGGCGACGGTTTCGACATGGGGGAGGGGGGCGGGGGTAAGTTAGGGTTTCGTTTGTGGAGTGAGACGGCGGAGAGGGAGGAGGGGAGGTCAGGAGGACGATGGCATCGCAGGATTGGGCTGCTCGGTATTGCCTCACGTGAATGGTTCTAGGGCCTGGCAAACACCTGGGTGGAGAACGCACGTGAGAGAGGTGAAAAGTGGAGAACGGACTACCGTCACCAACTCCTAATTAGAAGTAGTTGAGATGAGATATATTTTGTCACTACCATATTTTACTAAAATTTTCCTATGTACGCTAAATATTATATCAGAAAAGCTATTTTACGGTTAGCCTCACCGAACGGTCCGTGCGCTCACCAGGTGATCGCTCCACCAGCCAATTAGAACCTAAAGCAACGCTCCTGCACAAGGGCTCCTCCATACAACACGCGTCGCACTAGATTAGGAAGAACACCCAGACCATTATAGTTCTGGGCGCAAGGGCTTTTTGCTTTATTTTTTTGACAAACTATCAAACAAGTGGGAACAAATTTTTTTGCTTTTTTTAATCAAATCTGAAAGTTTTTAAATTTAAAATTTTCAAAATTGAAACTTTTTTATTTGAATTTTTTCGAGATGAAATTTTCTAATTTGAAATTTTTCGAGTTGAATCTTTCCGATTTGAACTTTTTTTTACTTGAATTTTAAATCAGAATTTTTCGAACCAAAAGTTTTTTTAATCAAATATTTTCGAACCAAAAGCTTTTTAAATCGAAAGTTTTATGAGTTGAAACTTTACGATTTGAAAATTTTCGAGTTTAAACTTTTTGATTTGAAACTTTTCGAGTTTAAACTTTCTGATTTGAAATTTTTTTATTTAAAAATTTTCTTGTTGAAACTTTTCCGAGTTGAAACTTTCTGATTTATAATTTTTTGATTTAAAACTTTTCCTGTTGAAACTTTCTGAGTTGAAACTTTTTGATTTGAAATTTTTCAAGTTGAAACATTCCAATTTGAATTTTTTTGGTTAAATTTTTTTCCAACTTGAATTTTAAATCGGAATTTTTCGAACCAAAAGTTTTTTAAAACAAATCTTTTAGAATCGAAAGCTTTTTAAATCAAAAGTTTTATGAGTTGAGACATTTCAATTTGAAATTTTTCGAGTTGAAACTTTTTTATTTTAAACTTTCCGAGTTGAAACTTTCCGATTTGAAATTTTTTTATTTAAAATTTTTCGTGTTGAAACTTTCCGAGTTGAAACTTTCTAATTTGAATTTTTTTGATTTAAAACTTTTCGTATTGAAACTTTCTGAGTTGAAACTTCCTAATTTGAAATTTTTTGATTTAATTTTTTTAGTTGAATGTTTTCTAGTTAAAACTTCATATTTAAAATTTTCAAAGTTTAAATGTTCTAATTTAAAAAAATTCCACTTGGAAAGGGTAAAAAATCTGGACTACATCTATGCGCGGGATAGAGAAAGGGTGCGCATATACGTGCAGGAAAGGAAGTGCGTAGGAATAGATTAGAATGACCGCCTATAGAGTAGAGAGAGCGCACAACTCTTATGGTAAGCACAAGCGTAGAATAGTCCCTCCCAAATTATATTCCCATTCTATCAATGCTATTTACGCACCAAAATTACTTTTTCACTTTATTAGTACTATTAACCGTATATTGTTTGTGCTATGTCTTTCTCAATTATACTAATGGCACTATTTGTCACGAGCATGAAAATAGCTATTTTACTAATTATTCGTTAATGATGTCCTTTAATAACAACTAAAACAAATATACCAATCATGTACGCCTATATATGCTAAAAAAACAAGCATACCAAACATGCATGCTTATAGCTAGCACGTCCACCTAACAATGCTTATAAAGAAAACTTTCCATACATTGCACTTTTGCAACTTTTTCCCAATATGTGATAAGAAAATTTAGTGATCAAAAGATCATCTTATTGACATTGAAAAATAAAAAACTGTAACATTTTGATACCCTTTTTGATGCAGATACAACCACGCTTAGCACTTTTTAGTTTAATATTTTATTTGACCAGAAAGAATTATTAAGTCATATTAAATATTACCATGTGAAATTTAATTTTATTGGATATTTTATTATCGCACCTGTACAGATCTACTTATATTTTATTTAATTATACGTAGGCTTATAAGTTGATTAGTACGATGAAGATATGTTTGGGAAGGCACACGAGGAGAGAGAACCGGCTCGTGGGTCCCACCATGTTCCCTCCATGCAACATGGTAAGATTCCCTCGATTCATCCATGCGGGCTGGTGCAAAAAGGACATATTTGATAAGTGCGCACTTAGAGTTGTCGGCTGAGACAAACAAAGCTGCTGGTGATGGTTTTCATTGTGGCCACCAGGGTTCAAAAAACCGTCGAAAACCGCTCGGTTTTCGTGAAAATCGGCCGTACCGATCCGGTTTGGTAATTAAAACCGCTCAGAAAACCGGTCAGATGAACAGTAAATTCAAAAAAATTTGAAGAAATTTATCAAAAAGTGTCAAAAAAAATTTTAATTTTTTTTTGTGAGTTCCTGAGGTAATCCTAATGATTCTATAAAATTTTCAAATTATTATCAAATATGTAAATTTTTAAAAATTACAACAGGATAATCTTGTCACAATATATGCTCTTTAGTTTTTATTTTCTAGGGGCACAAAATGAAGTCTAATATTTATTAAACTTTTTTGTGATGTTATAACGTCATCAAAATGATTATGTAAAATTTTGAGATGATGATCGATATGTGTATTTTTTAAAATTCGAAAGTGCTATTATCATTGTATATACTCTTACATTTTGATTTTATATGGGAAATAAATGAAGTCTAATATTTCTGAAAATTTTAGTACATGATCCTTTGGAATTATTTATATTTTCAGTAAAATTTTAGAATATAATAAATCATTTTACTATTTATAAAAATCGATGATGTATTTGTTCCTTTTCATTAATTTCTATTTTAGATTTTTAGAAGAAATAAATGATTTAAAAATTGTAAAAATTTCTCTTAGGTGTTTTATAGATTAATTGGGATTTTTTACATTTTAAATTTTTTTGCAATTTTTCAATTTGTTCTTCTATTTTAACTATTTTTCCTTCTATCATCGGATTTCGATGTTCCATTCATGTAGGTCGAACATGTCATTTTTGCGATAATGGAAGAGTGACGAAGCTATGCTTATGCCTACTCCACAACTTAAATTTAAATGCATTATAATGTAAATGGTGTTGATAAGTAAATGGTAGTGAAATTGCAAATGATTTTGCTTTGTAGTTATGTAAATGCTGATTTTTGCACTTATGTGATTGTAGTATTGTAATGAAAGATTATTTATTGATATATTATTGCTAAATACATAACTAACAACTTCTAATTCTCTAAAATATAGCAAGGCCATGTCGATCTTTTTCCAAATTTAGGAGAGATCATTATGGAATTTTTCACGTTTTCACAAACCTTATTTATATATTTATTATATTTTTACTCAATTTTAACCTTCCCTGTATTTCTACAAATTTTAAAATGTTTTTTTGCATTTTTTCCCAATTTTTTTCGAGTTTTTCCCCAATTTTCCAACCTCGGGCGGTTTTTGGCGGTTTTCTCCAAAAACCGCTCGGTTTTTCGCGAAAATCGAGCGGTTTTTCGTCAAAAACCGCGGTTTTCGCGATCTCATTTGACCAAATTTCAAAATTTTCAAATTTCCAAACCGTTCGGTTTTTCACGGTTTCGAGCGGTTCTGCGCGAAACCTGATCATGAACTTCGCGAAACCGCTTGCAAAGCGGTTTTAGAACCTCGGTAGCCACCGTAGCCTGCACCAAGCCACACACAACGTCAGGGTTCTAAATCTCGTCAAAATTTCGCAAGTTTTCACTGAGATCTCGATCTTCAGATCAGGACGGTTTATAGGAGTGCTGACCGAATTTGTAAATTCAAAAAAAATTTGATTTGCTACAGTAATATCGTTTTTCTCGCCGAGATCTCACCTATTTCGCCTAAGATCTAGGCTATTTGATCCGTTTTTGCAATTTGAAGCCCGGAATGGACCGAAACTTGGTGAAAAACCCTTAGAGAAGTGATATTTCATGATAATTTATCCAGAACACAATTTTTGACTTTTAAATTTCGGCAGAAACACTATCGGATTTTTATAAAATTGTAGAAGCCTTTTCCTATTATGAAAAAATTATGGTACCATCTTAAGAACCCTGGGATCATACACAAAATTTTATGAAATATTTTAACTTGAACTGTTATATGTAAAAATAAAAAACAGAATGACCATAAATGAGGTAGTAACAATTTTAGTATTTTACAATTTTTATCGAGCTTGTTCATGATCTCAAATAATCACTCTATAATACTTGGAAGAGTTCCGGCCCTGGGAGAGATTTGAGCCAACTTGAGCCGTATCGAGCCGAGCCGTAAAAAAAAATTACGTTTAGGTCCTTTTTAAAAAATATTATGTTTAGATCCTTTTGACATTTTTTACGAAAAGTAAGACCCTGAGCCAAAAAAAACTTTTAGGTCCTTTTTCAGGAAAAAAAATTATACCATTTTTTGCGAAGAGTAGTTTTTAGCGTTTTTTGCGAAAAGGACCTTTCGTTTTGGCGAAATCACGGATCCTTCGTGAGAGAACCCCGAATAAATGCAAAAAAACGCAAATACATTTATATCCTTTCAACCGTTCCACCGAATAAACGCGAAAAAAACGCAATTACGTTTGTATCCTTTCAACCGTTTCGCGTGTTTCCTCGTTTTGCTCGCGTGGGGAGCGGCAGTCACGCGTTTTCTCGATTTGCTCGCATGGGGAGCGGCAGTCACGCGTTTTCTCGATTTGCTCGCGTGGGGAGCGGCGGTTGCGGCGTGGCACGCCGCGGTCACTCATCTAGTTTTAATGAGATCTTAATAACTATCTCAGAACCCTTGTGTAAAAGTTTTAAAAAATTTAAACATGTTTTGGTTACTCGTTTAAATATTGTAAATGATGAAAGCACGTGCTGTGAAATCAGAAGACTATGAAGTACTGCCTTTAGATTTTTTGAAAATTCGTTAGATTTCATCATGATGTAAAAATTTTATGAGAACACTACAAATGCTTCACGAGTATCCACAAAAATTTCATAATTTTTGTGTGCTCAAAACTATGAAAAAAACTTGCAAACAAAGTGCCAAACTTGTGATTTGAACATGAGACCTCCTGATGGAATGAGTGAGACCTCACCATTGGGCTAAAGCTTTATTGCGTAATAGCACTAAGGAATTAATCCATTTATGTGAACCATTTGCAATACTACTTACTTAAGGTGTGTTTGGTAGGGCTCCAGCTCCACCAGATCCGTGGAGCTGGATCTGTGAGTATATTAAGAGTATTTAGATGGATCGTCTTTTCAAATTTTAGACCAAAAATATAAACTTAATTCAATTTATTTTATCCTACAAGTTTCAAATCTCATGTGAAGCTGGGATCTGGAGCTCTACCAAGCAGGCCCTTAGTCACTGGCTCACTACAATCATTCAAGAACTTTCCCCATTACCCATTCGCATACACAAGCTGCAGCCGAAGCTCTTCATCGCCTACACTGTCTTCGTTCCATTCCGGCGCATTTCCGGCCAACTCCGGCGCATTTGTGGCCATCTCCGGTGGTGGAAAGGGAAATCTCGGCCGGAGGAAGCGAGATTTCGCCCAACGCAACAAATTCCCAGGTGATTAAAAACCTTTTCCAAACTGAAATATCACATATTTTGGCTCATATCTTAGTATGTATTGTCAGATTAGTTCTATATTTGTCGGATATGTGTATTTGTAGGCCGGATTAGTGAGTAATTGCATCTTCTGATCTAAGTCAGTACGTGTGGATGCATGTTGTTACTGTGAAGTACATTAAGCATTAGACAATCCATCTGAACAGCACATTGGTGAGAAAAAAGTCAGGATCGAGTATGTCATATATATTGTATGTAATTATTGCATTTATATTTTATTGTGTTAATAATTTAATGTGCACATGTTTTGGGTGCTACCATGTACTATTAGGATATAGGACTTGTGAATTTAAGAAGATATCATACTTAAATGTTAGTATGCTAGGTTTGGTATGCTAGCTATTTTAGTTTGGCTAAAATTTATACTAAATCCAAGGTAACCTCTCTAAGTTATTTTGTGTTTCGTTTTCTCCCACGATGGCAGATCGTGCGGGGACCGTATAGGAGCATGGGGAGCGCTTCGGACTAGCTGGGTCGAAGTGCAACTACTGCGGGCATGTCATGAAGGGTGGAGGGGTGACCCGTCTCAAGGAACATCTGGCTGGCTGCGCCGGCGATGTGAAGGCCTGCCCAAGCGTGCCTAAAGTGGTTAGGCAGGCCATGCTAGCTGACCTATATGGATGTCGAGAGAAGAAGGAGAAGGAGGCGTTGCGCCTCCGTCAGGAGGAGGCTTGCGACGAGTGGACCACCTTGAGTGCAGAGTACTGTACCGAGCATGAGCAGTTAAAAATGGCCATCAGGGCCTCCAAAGAAGAGGCCTATCTCAGAAGCCAAGGTTTGACCCCTGGTTTGGGGTCTGGGAGTGGTGCAATGAGGACCTCAGTCCAATCTACTCTCAGCAAAATATTCGGGAGGTCCAAATCGACACGAGAAAGTCATGCCTCCATCGATGTTGACCTCGCACGGAGTGGTTCCCCGCAGCAACCCCGTATTGACACTGCATTCAAGCAGGGGGGACGGCAGAAGCTAGGGAGGGGATGGTCGAAGTGGTTCTTTGCTAATGCAATTCCAGGAAGGAAGGCCGACTGCCCATATTTCACATGTACGAAATGATCATATGTTCGTAAGTTACAACTCTTGTGATTATTGTACTAACCTCTTATGCCCGCGATGGACAGCTGCAATCAAGCTGACGTAGGAGCTAGGCCTAGGGGTTCGTGCACCACGGGGCCACAAGATAGACAGGAAGTACCTAGATGAGAACGAGCAGGAGATAATCCAGTACCTTCGAAAGTTCAAGTATGACTGGACCACATTTGGTGTTACGGTCATGTGTGACGCCTGGACTGGACCTACTCAATAGAGCATCATCAATTTCATGGTGTACAGCAATGGGGTCATGTTCTTTCATAAGACCGTTAATGCAATGGGTACAACACTCGGTTCAGTTTTTACTCTTCCATAAGACCGTGAATGACACCTGCTGCAGTTCACAGCTAAAGTCCAGGACCACAAGTACCTGCTGTGGGAGATAACAAAGGTCGTGGCCGAGGAGATTGGGGCAGAGCATGTCGTGCAGGTGGTTACTGACAACGGTGCCAACTTTAAAAAAGCATGTCAGATGTTACGAGTGCAGTACCCACGAATTATATGGCAGCCATGCTTAGCACACTGTGAATCTTATGCTGAAAGACGTGTGTGATGACCTAGAAATCAAACAGGTTGTGGGACAAGCCAAGAGGATTTGCAGATTCATGTACAACCACAAAATTCTGCATGCACAGTGAGGCAACATATTGGGGGAGAGTTGGTGAGGTCAAATGCCACGAGGTTTGGCACGACCTTTGTTTTCTTGGATAGCTTCCACAAAAAAAGGAGAAGTTCCAGCAGTGGATGACACATCCTGACTGGACAGGTAGCAAGTGGGCTGCGATGGAGGAGGGCAAGTATGCTTATGACCGCATCCTGAGCAGGGAGTTTTGGGAGTGGATGGAGTGGTCCGTCTTGGCTGTAGAACCATTGTACAAACTGTTGAGGTTCGCGGATCAAGACAAGTTACCAACGATCAGTGGTGTCATGATGTAGTACGCGATTGTGTGAAATGAGTATAACAACCTTTTGCGGGAGCACGGAGAGCATTACAGGAAATTCTTGAAAGTCCTGCAAAGGAGGTTTACCGCAATAAGGGAAACCACATTCGTGCAAGCAGGTCCATGAAATTAATATGTTCAGTTCTCTTCTGGTAACTATGCAATGTAGGGATTTGTTATACTCACTATACAATGATCTGTGCATCACAGCCTCCGTGCTTGACCCACAATCTCAGTTCTCGTACAACATATGCAGCACTCCGTAGTACATGGGAGAACTCTCTACAGCACTAGGCATTATGGCTGATGACGACCATACCGTGGTGCAGGCACTACGGGAAGCTGAGATATACTGTCTTAAGAGGGGACGGTTTGCCACCCAGCTTGCACAGAAGGTAAATACGTAATTTCAGTTATTTCTACGTTGCTGTTTACAACTGAATGATGCTCTTTTCTTTTGTTGTATTACCTGCAGCTCAATGGTGGATGGCGTTTGGGAATAAGACGCCAGTTTTGCAGAAGTACGCTTTGCGGTCAGTGTCACATTGCGCATCATCGAGTGGATGCGAGCGCAATTGGAGCACATTTGCCTTAGTGCACACGCAGCTCAGGAACCGATTGAGTTATGCAAAGCTCCAACAGCTCGTGTTCGTGCACTACAACCTACGACTTCGTCTGCGGGACTACGAATCCACCCACGAGGCTCAGGACGAAGACCCACTCGATCGCCTCATTGAGGGTGCGATGCATCCTAGTACTAACCCTATTGCAGAGTGGTTCGACTCGTGTAGGTCTAGTGGAGAGCCCCTATTGGACGAGGACAGTGGGATCGATCCACCTCTCCCAGCGAGATTCATGGGTAGACTCCATCCGGCCGGAAGAGATGAACAAGGCCACAGGTAACCAACGTAATTATTTTCCATTCTACTTGTGAATCATGTATATTGAAACCTCGCAACAGTGTTAATATTACTTTCAATTGGCCACAGGCGGGAAGAATCTCCCAGAGTGGGCCGAGTACGCAGTCGGTGACACGCACAAAGGGAAGAGAAAGCGTGCTAACAACACCGACGACGACGACACACAGGCAAGAGCTTTACGCGGTTTGGAGAAGTTATCGGACAGCCAGGCTGCTAAGGGAAAAGGAAAAGAGCTAGGTGATGATGAGCCTGCTATCGGTAGTGATGACGAAACAGAAACTCCTGATGATGAGCAGTGCCTCAGTAGTGGCTCAACGACAAAGTCAGACTCTCCTAGCGATGATGGAACAAAAACTGACCAGTATACTATGCGCCTCGTTCACAGCCATAACCGTGGGATATGATCTGCGAAGAATACAAGCAACAACACAAGAGGAGGCATCACGAGGTCATTGTCGACAATGCAGAGGTGGAGTTTGCACCACAGGCGTACTACTACTCGTAGGTACGTGATGCAAATAGACATTAATTTTATTGTGATGCAAATATGGGATAAATTGTCAAATGTATCGATTTTATTTCATTCCTATTAATTGTCATGCAAATATACATCGATTATCTGCAATTGTGACTCTGCAAATTCGAATTTCAGTCGAAATGCTGCCAAAATTTCTAACTTCACGGACTGTTAATCATTTAAAAATTTTATGGCAAGGTTGATGATGCATCACAATCATGCAATAAAAATTTCAAAATTTTCTAACGTACTTTCAACCATTTTCCATCCGGACATCACTGCTGTCCGAATTTTTAAAAATCCCTCGAGCTTCAACATTACCTAAAAATTTAATGGAAAGATCAATGATATCATAGAATCATGTGAAAAAAATTACAAATATTTCTAACATGGTTTCTCCCATTTTTTGTTCGGTTCAAAATTGCTGGTCAGCGTTTTATTAGGACTGTACTAAAGTTTGAACTTTTAAAAATTCCATAGGATTTATAATTATCGGAAAATTTTATGGAAACATCATCAATGTATCAGTGATATCCATAAAAAATTTCAAAGTTTTTTGACTTCGTTTCCACCAGATTTGAGGCTGCCAAATTTTGCCAAGATCTCGGCAAAACCGCCTGAGATCTCGGCAAAACCGGCGAAATCTCGGTAATACCGGCAGCTACAAAACCGGATTTCAAATTCGGCTTTTGCATTTCGTCCGGAATTTATTTGAATTAACGAGATATCAGCGAAATTTCGTTCTCCGGTCACGGACGGTAGTTAGAGCGAAATCGAGATTTGGAACCCTGCACAACATACGGTAGATGTGGGCACTCGGCCAGGTTTTTGGGCCAGCACGAGGCACGGCGTGTACGGTTCGGTCCAAAGTTTGGCCCGGTATGAAGTGGACCATGCTATACAGGTACAGCACTGTAACACGGGTCATGTCGGGCCCGAGAACCGGCCACGTTGGGCCCAAGAACCAGCCACGATGGGCGGCACGGCCCAACACGACATTGTAGCACGAGTCATGCTGGGCCCGATGACCTAGGACATGAGGAAGAAACCCAACATGAATGTCACCGACCCACAGAGCATGAGGCTATGGACACACCCAGCAGTATTGACGCCACCCCCGCCATCAATACCTGAGAGAGACGGGCAAGAGGGGAGAGAGAGCTAAGAGAGATTGAGACAATGCAAGAAGATGCTCCCTCTCGCCCGTCTCTCTTAATCTCCCTCAGCTCTCTCTCTCACTCGTCTCTCTCAATCTCTCATTCTTTCGTTCATCTCTCTTAATCTCTCTCGTCTGTCTCCCTCACTCTCTTTCTCGCCCATTGCCTCCTCTCTCACCCGTGTTCAGCACATCTCCCTTGCTCTCTGTAACTGTTCAAGAATAAATAAATTTTAGTTCTTTTTCATATTATTTGTGTACACTACCTCAACTCCATGCGTCTCTAGCTCCTTTTCTCTCGTCGTAATAGTGCAAATGAGTCGGGCCTGGGCTGGCATGGCACAAAGCAGGCATGAAGCGCAAATGGGTCGTGCCTAGGCTCGCCGAAGGGGAGCCGGGCCGTCGTGGCCTGACACGGTTCAGACACGAAGCATGATGGTCCCGTGCCGAGTCGGCCTGGCGCAGCACGATGCCACCTATTCACATACCCTAGTGGGGCCCACATTGGATTGGTTGGCCGTTAAGCCACGAACATGTATCGGATGAGTCATCCGAATTTGTTGTAGTTTTCGAAGATTAGTTTTTATTAGATTATGACAGATTATTTTGTTTGTTTATTCTGTTGTTTTGAGTTCGGCTATAAATAACCATGTATCTCTTACGTGAAAAGGGACACTAGTTAATAAGATAGCTATTTTGTATCTATTAAGCGTTCTTCGCTTGTTCTTCCTTATTGCATGCACATAGAGAAAGGGATTGGACGACTTCTTACAAAGATCTTTTTCCCTTTCCACTAGGAAATGGGATATCGATAGACTTCACTCGTTGTCCATGAAGTTCAACACGTGTGATCTTGACAAATCAAAGAGTTGCAAGCTCATTGCATCTGGCAACGGAGGATCAGCTAGTGTTTATCAAGAGAGCATGTGAGTATCCAAATCCTACGTCCTAAAGGTCAGGCAAAACCCCGTATCACTTTTTATATGCAACAGCGGCAGATCGAACGTGAACAGTATCTAGAACGAAATAGATAAATCTTGTAGAGAGAACCGAAATAACGGCATCGAAACAACCATGACGAGAGAGAAGATTTGGTAAAGCTGACTGCAAATTCTTTAAGCACCACCTCAAAAGACTACAAGGGATTATCGCTCTCTCGTAACACTCTCGAGCCTTTTAAGACCATCGCATCCTTGCCCTATACAAGAATCTAGTGCTAAAGATTAACCTAGCATCTATTCCCCTCGTGCATCTCTACTTCGGGTGAACCCTTTTTTGCTTAACTTGCTTCTTTTCTTAGGTTATGTTCCGTATGGCCCACTACTACAGAAAGGCTTATATTAGGCGTCTCAACACAGACGGTTAAGAAAAATCGTCTGTGATGAGGAACATCACTGAGAGTTCTATAGTGAAATCATCAGTAACATAATCATAGACGGTACTCTTCATAAACCGTCAGTGATATACATCAATGTCACATACGGTTTTAGTATAAAACATTCAGTGACGACTCCTGTAGCTATCATAGACAGTTCTAACTACGAACCGTATGTGACGGTTCTAACTACGAACCGTTTGTGATATGAACTGAGACCACTATATAAACATACCGATAGAGGTATGTAGCGCAGACCTTTTGACTCTCAAGGTGTTTCGTCTCCCCCAAACCCTAGCCCCCTGGCATCCTCCTCCTGGGCGAACTCCTCCCCAGCGATGTCCTCCTCGGCTACCTCCTCCCCGACAACCTCCTCCCCGCCGACCTCCTCCCTTCACCGTCCGCTCCGTCACCTCACCTCCCGTCCCCAAGACCGCGTTGCCGCCCTCCAAGGTGAGATTGCCTGGCACTTGTGATCGCTTGCTCATGTATCATGCTGCGTGCATTGGCGTGGCTTCCTGCCGAACTAAGCTCATGTGTAGGTAGTAGAGAAATTATCATATTGGCGCAAAAAAATTAAATGCTCAGTAGGATGTTGTGGATTAATGTTGTCATGATGTCTCTGCTTGCTACTCAAAATAGTAGCAATGCATGCACGATTGTAGGTGCAATATTATTCTCATATGCAATATAGTCATTATCATAAGTTAGCTCTTGCCGGCATTGTTCTTAAAAAAACAATTACTTAATCATCTATGAGGTGTTCAATTCTTCATTTGATCATATATGCATGGATCACACCTTGACTAAAAAAACATATGGCCACTCTTAGTTGAGGAGATTCTCTAGCTATTAGTAGAATCAGATCACATTTATCGCAGCATGACAAAGGCCATATGTGTTCCATCCAAACTACTCCTAGCTCATTAATTAATTTTTAGTTTAAATTGTTTAAACAATGTGAGGTGATCAGTATTTCTAGGTCATGACAAACAGATTCTGCAGGCCATATGTAAAAAGAGAGACGCGGGTTGAATATGGTTTGACAAGCAAGCAAGCTACCAACAAGGAGCATGCCTGAAATTCTTTTCTCCCTTCAGTTCTTTTCTAAAACTTGCTATCACTCATGCATGTTAATTGATTAACTAAATCCAAAATAGCGGCCTAGTATGACAGCATGAAACAGAAGGATTAGTTTAAATACTGTGGTGGTGTTCCCATGCATATGAGGTTTTATGTACTACGTTTAAAATCTGTCAAACATTTTTGGCTCACATTATTGAGGGTCCTGTAATCTGATTTTGGTAAAATAGACGACATGGAAAAGCTGTTAGAAAGCTAAACAAAAACTTGAGGTGGAGATTGAACAACTGAAGGGAAAATCTGAGTTAACTGAAAAGATTTATGAGATGAAACAAGAACTGAAAAACATATATGACAAATTGCAAGATATTGAATCTCTTAACACGACACTCATAATTAAGGACCACAGGCTAATGTAGAGCTGGAAGAAGCCAAAACTGAGCTTATAATTTAATATAAAGGTTTGTAGTATTTAATTCGACGTGGTTACTAATAATATACCAAGACACCTTTTTCACAACAACATGATCATATCACTTTTGTAGGGCTTAAGAGATATGACTAAAGATCAATCGGTTATTGGTGTCAAACAAATCAACACTGTACTGGAGTTGTGGAACTTTAGAGAGAACCGAGAAACTTTTATTACGGAAGCTATGGCATATATGATGGCAGACATGAAAAAACCCTAAAATCTTCTTGTCTTGAACTATGAAATAATGTGGTTTCTCAATGTACGCTTGTTAATATTTATGGTATATATCATATTTTGTTAATGTATTATCACCTGAACTATGAAATAATATATTTCGTTATCATATTTGTGGTAAGGTCTTCTTTTGAACTATGAAATAATGTTTTTTTCCTACCTCTCTTGGCAGAACTTCTATGATTAGTATCTGTTGTTCGAATTTTCTTCTATTTAGATATTTATGCAATGATATTTACAAGGCACAACCAGTTATAAATTTTGCAATTGAATATCAAAACATTCTAGATGCATTGAGGCAACAGCTTGTCTAATGAGGAGGGTCTTAAAATATGAACATTTGTAGCACTTTCATCCCCTTCTTATTCTAATATTGATGGGTTCCAAGATAAAATCCAATTCCATCAATAGTTCATTCTGAAAGTTGTCATGCTCTGATTTATCTTCCACTTCATCCTCATCCCCGAATGAGAATACCATATGCAACCTATTTTCACTTTGGTCTTGTATAGGAACAGGATCACTCTGGTCCTGTTCCTGCACAAAACTACAGTGAAAATAGGCCGTCTATGGTATTCTCATTCGGAATGATGATGAAGTGGAATATAAGTCAGAGCATGACAACTTTCAGGACGAACTGTGGATGGAATTGGATTATGCCTTGGAATCCATCAACATTAGAATAAGAAAGAGGATGAAAGTGCTATAAATGTTCATATTTTAAGACCCTCTTCATTAGACAAGCTGTTACCTAGATGCATCTAGGATGTTTTGATATTCAATTGCAAAATCTATAATTGGTTGTGCCTTATAAATATCGTTGTAGAAATATATAAGGAGAATACAATTTTGAACAATAGATACTAATCATGGAAGTTCTGCCAAGAGAGTTAGGGAAAAAACATATCACAAACAGTTCTAACTACGAACCGTCTGTGATGATTGACTATTGCAGACATTTCGTAGATAGAACCGTCTGTGATTGTAGATTATCACAGACAGTTTTAAGATAGAACCGTCTGTGATGACTTGTCATCAGAGGATATTCCCTCATCATAGACGGTTCGTAGATAGAACCGTCTATGATGTGCTCTTCTTATCACTGGTAAATGTTTACAGACGGTTCACAAAACCGTCAATGATAAGGTTTTTGAACCGTTTGTGATGAGTTTGTGTAGTAGTGGCCACTTCTCATGGGTTTATATATCATCATTTCATATTTGATCTCACCCGCCTTATATGATCACAAATCCACCGTAGCATTCACATCTTTGCTACATTCATCTTTTGTGCATGTTATCTTTTTGTCGCCCAACATTCCACTTCATGTACAAAATCACATATCTGATCGCTATCCTATAGAACTTACCCTTTAACTTTTAAGGGACTTTTCATTCACATAGGACACCAGATGATTGACTCATATCTTCATCAATCTTGCTCGTATCCTAAGGCTCACATTTTCATCGATCTTACCGTCACTCTGTAGCATCAATCCTAAATACCGAAAAGTTTCCTTTACAACGATACACATAACTTAAAAAATAATGTTCTATCACTACCATATTTTACTAAAATTTTCTATGTACGCTATCAATGCTATATACGCACCAAAATTACTTTTTCACCTTACCAATACTATTAACCGCATACTGTTTATGCTATGTCTTCCTCAATTATACTAATTGCACTATTTGTCACAAGCATGAAAATAGTCATTTTACGAATTATTCGTTAATGATGTCCTTTAATAACAATGAAAACAAACATACCAAACATGCGTGCTTATATACTAGCACGTCCACCTGAAAATGCACTTTTACCATAAAACATTGTAACTAATTCAACATTAGCAAGCTTATTTTGATAACTAACATAAATATTCAAATGCACATGCATGTCAATTATCATGTGCATGCAAAATAAATAACACAATCAAAATAATCATTCCACTAGTTCATCATTAATGACAAACTTATCACCTAACACAAACATAAATGTGCATGCAAATAAATTAACAAGCATCCTTGACATAGCAACACCTACCAAATAACTATTACTTTAATTAAACGCTAATAAAAAACAATTACTTAACTTGTATGCAAATGAAACTTACTTCTTCTTGAAGCTCTCTACTGGATTTACACTTTTTTCTAACTGCCAAATCTCCTAATGCCCACTCTAACTACCTCTGAACCTGATTAAAAATAACATTTTCTACCTTCTTCCTCTCTTCTCACGCTCCTCTCTCTCGGTTGCAAATGACATAAGTGGGGTGAGCAGGACGATAGCAGCAGATAAATGCGCAAGGAGGAGATTGTGGGCCACACAATCCTGCCACAGTCCGGTACCGCAATAGAACATGCTGCGCTCGTGTACAGTAGCAAGTGGCGCAAATACATGGGGCTAGCCACCAGCCACGTTTGTCTAGGAATTGCCAGGGTAGACGATGATGCTACAGTGCTAAGATGACATATGTGTCTAGTGCTTTCTTGCCTAAAAAATAATCTTCTAAAAGAAATGATGGCTTCATGGGTAGGGTTACTGGTTTTGTGAATATTTTAAGTTTGGCCATGCTTAGACTAAATCAAACTGCTAATGAACGGTCCACTATTTTTGCATGAAAATCTCTTGAATCTCACTTGTTTGATTTGCTTTGTGCAAGTTCTGTGCTCTAGACAGGTAAGGGCCCTAGCCTGATTTAATTTCGACTCTCGTTGCATTTTTAGGGTTCACGGATTCCCAGCGTGACAATGGCAGTCTCTATAAATCACCGTGGTAGGGTAGTAGATTATTCCTTCTTTTTTAAGGTGCACAAACTTCGAAGAAATCCAATGTCTACAAATTGGATTGATTTTTTTTTAAAAAAAATAGTCAGCTGATAGATACTCCCTCCGATCATAAACAGTTGTACATCGACACGGTCAAACTCAACTTTGATCACTAATTTCTATTTTAGTATATTAAAAAAGATTCATTAAAATTATAATATCACGGAAGTACATTTCAAAACGAATCTACACGATTTTTATTAGCTAAATGTTCAAAAGTTCAAAACGTATATCCCAAACGGACAAGTTCTTGGGAGCACAACCCAAAAGAAAAGATGATTAATTACGTCAGTACCGTCAATTGAGTGAAGCCAGCGTCAAAAACCAATGCTACTTACACTATCAAGGAACTTGCTACTACCAGGGAGGGGAAAACAGTTTTTTTGGGGATTAAGCGATAACATTTTCCTTGGGTAAGAGCTGTATTCAAAATATTCATCATGTCATTGATAACAGGGGAGTAGAAAGACGAGGGCTTTCCAGGGGCGATATTTACAGTTAATTCCATCATCAGAGGTAGAACTAAAAAGTTGTTAGCTTGTAGCAAGAGTCAACGACCCTGTACAAGCAGATGAAATTAAGTAAAGAAGGGCTTTAATATGCAAGATTGTATAATCTATGGCCTGAGTTCCAAAGATCTATATACTTACCAAAACGACCTTGTATCCCGATTGTCCGATCCAAAGTTGTTCCGACAAAGACCAATTTCATTAGAAAAGAACAAAACGAGACTGTTCATTGATGAAGCCGCTAGACGCCTAGACCAATAAACTACCTGTGAAATCAACAAACATAAGATTATGTTATTCAAAGAACCAAACTGTGTTTCACACTTAACAAAGCCGAAGATCTATACCGGTCAATGGGCTACTCTACTGATGACTTGATCGCAGTAACAGGTCCACTAGATTGCTGCTGCACCTTCTTACTGCCTAGAGAATAGAAATTGCGAGGTTAGATAATAATATAAGCATAGCTCCTCTTATTTCTGTAAGTTTCTAACCATCACACAAGGTACTGGCGCAGGTGCCTTCCAGTATAGCAGAAAACTAGATCAAACATTTTTGCAGGGTTGAAGACTAAGATGAATTGCTAAGTTAGAACAGAACTGAAGTATGAACTGTTACTTCTTTTGCTTAAGGATTATAACTGAGGTCCCCAGTGAACTACTTAGTTTGCTTAACAACCATAATCGAGATGCCTAGTACAGTTTCTTTGGAATTTTCTTTCACCCAAACGGATTGCAAATTCTGTGACATATTCCTTTTCCCCTAATTCAGTTTATGTGTATAAGTCAAAAGAAGAATGCACCAAGTTTCGTTTCACAGCCTCAATGTGCCAACAGGAAGTTACAAGGTGCACGATATCTCTGCCCTAGGCTACTATTTACACAAACAGATAGTTTTTTCATTTAACACAATTTAAAGAATCAAACCGCATTTTACAGGAAGGAGAAAATAAGTAAAAGTTCCTGTTCCAACCTGTACTTTTTGAATGTGAAACTGCTGCTTTGTTGCATCTGCTTCTTGCCATTTCATTTCTAACTGTCGATACCTGGGTGTCTGGTCTATGACTATGAGATTTATTTGCCTGTAGTCGGTTTGGCCCACTTGCTGATAATTGCTGAGGGATTCCTGCGCATGATTCCGGTGTGCTTGCAAGAAGCTGATCCAGATGCTGAGAAGCATCATAGGAACATGCATCACCCAGTAAGAGAAGATGTTAAGATATCCTATGCATGCTCACAAGGAGGGGGATTAAACCTTTGTTTGAGTAACGAGGCTCTTCTGAGCACCATGCAATGCTGAATTATCACATGGTAAAAACCGCGATACCATCAACCCATTCTCCTGTGACGAGTTTGGAGTTGTGTATCCGCCTGACTGCTCTGCACATGATTCGCGATAAAGCTGACCAAGCTCCAGCCGAAGCCGGTAATTGCCCTGTGAATGATACATTTTTGTTGCAAGAGGAACTGGCGCATCTGATATAAATTAAATGAAGAAATCAAAACGCCAACTGATCAGAAATAACAGTGCAATGAAAATTAAACAGTATTATAGTATACTGCAAGAAAAACAAGAAATTAGAAAAAAAAAGGAAGAACACCACTAATTAGAATCTCAGGTAAAATAAGATTGCTGAAGATCAGCATTTCAGTTACTGCTGTAAAGCTAAGCAGTGGAAATTTTAATAAAAGCAAAATGAGTGTAAATATTAACATTAACTTGGAAGGCAACAAAAAAAACAATTGTACCACTCACTGAGAAATAGAACTTCTCATTTCTCTGGTTATCGGCGTCAGCTACTCACCAAGGGGGCAAGTTCTACCCTCAACAAACATGGAATATATAGGGCCAGCCAGAACAAGAAAGTGTGGTTCCCAACCCAAGATCCTCACCCCATACAAATCTTTTCTGAATATTCTGTCAATTTATTTAGCACTAAAGTTAGAAGCTGTGGAGCTGACATGCCAACTACCCTTGATTTCCCATGAAAAAGCTTAATTGTTTTAAGCTCATATATCTGAAGCATTTTCTCATGTACTTTCTGACAATTTGAAGATTTTTGTAGAGTAGCCTTAACTTCATGTGATGATCAAGCAGAATTGATCACAAACAATCCAGCACCCATGTCTATATTTGATAATTGTGAACTAGCATTAGAAGAGAGTTTGAAACTGGAATCCCACCCAAGAAAAAAAAGGGTCCCAAGCTGTTGGATGGGCATCAGTATATAAGCGCAAATCACTAAAATGATTAAATTGTATCTAACTACAATTAAGAAATGGTAGCATTCCTCAGAAAAATCAACAGTTGCATTGCTCAGATTTAACCCCAGGGAAACATATGTCCGTTAGCATGCCTATGTGCCTATGCATGTCAAAAGATAAGCAAACAAAACCAGCATTCTGTAGGGGAAAACAAGCATACTGAAAAGCACTTTGTACCTCTAAAGCGACTTTGAGGCTCATTGGTGACAGCTGCATTATCAACAGATGTTTTCAACCCTATAAAACAAATTAGCATGCAAATAAGCCCTATCATGATAAAGCAGTCTCAACGGACCAACCGGCATTCTAGTTCTTGACAATCATCATATAGTTATCGCAAAAGTTAGAAAAATTCCATAGGGAACGTATCCAAATGTCAATCGCCTCTAGGCCTGTAAACGAGCCGAGCTCGAGCGAGCCTAGCCTGCCAGGCTCGAGCTCGGTAAAAGCTCAAGCCGATCTCGAATGAGCTCGAGTTGGGGTTCGAGCTTGGACTCAGGCTCGAGCTCGGTTCGGTCCAAGCACGAGTAGCCTCAAGCTCGGCTCGAGTAAGCTCGGTAACGGTAAACAATTCAATATGCACTACTTTTCAATAGTAAAAAAAATATTCAAGCTCGAGCTTGGCTCGAGTAAGCTCGGTAAGAATTAACACATAATAATATTTAAAAAGTAATTTGTAAATTTATCAGGCTCGCAAGCTCGGAATCAAGCTCGAGTTCGGCTCGTTTGGAGCTCGAATCGAGCTCAAATGCCTAGAACGAGCCGAGCTTGAGTAGCTTGCGTGCTTCGAGCTTTTTTTATAGCCCTAACCACCTCAGCCACCTCTGTACAATCCATGGTCCTATATGACTCAGATTGACGTATCTCGTATGCATAGGAAAATGGGCCTAGAAACTTGTACCGTTTGAAGATTGCAAGCTAATGTTAAATAAACTTGGTGGTGGTAGTGAACTAGTGGCTATACAAATAATAGCATTTAAGCATTACATATAAAGATCAACGGTTACAAGAAACTATTCAGCAAAAACAAAGATGGTAGAATAAACAACCACCAGAGTCACAGTAATATTGCATTAAAAAGAAAGTAGCACTTACTTTGATCAGCTGTAGAATCTAGAGGTTGTAATTTGTTCACATTTCCATTGTTCAACTCGAAACCGTTGACGATGTTCTTGTTTTCATATTGAGACTTTGCTTTCACTTTTATATGTAATTTTGGATCTACCAGATGTCAAGGCAGCAAAACTTTCAAGGTTCCACAACATTGGTAGTACAGTTAACAAAGAATGTAAATAAAGGGGCAAAAAGCTCCACATGGACAACGAAGCAAGCAGCATGCAGACATTCATATAAACTAAACAATAATAATCAAGCTGTTGCCCTTAAGCAATAAATAGGATACTTCCATTACTTGTCAGCTTAATTTTTCTGCCCTTCTTTGGAGGCTTCTTAGGACCAGCATCATCATCTACAGCCATTGAATCATTTGCGTTTACCTTCCCTGAACTACACCACTCTGCAGAAATCAAAGAAATGTCTTAATGAATTTCCAGAACTGTTACCTTGGACTCCCCCTCCAAAGGAAAGTGTAAAAAAGATTTACAGACAGACCAACCAAATAAGTTATAAGGTTTAGTGGGTGAAGGGCAACTGGAAACTGTATATACTCTTGAGAAAGGGAAAATAAAGAGCAGCATTTATGATGATTTGATCAATAAACACAATCAAACTGTGAAAATTTCATTATTCGGTATATAAACATGTCAGTGATTGCTGCCTGTCCGATTAGAAGAAACCTAGTAGTAAAACAAGGTCTTGACAATATAGCTTCGTATTAAATAATAAACAAATGACTTGACAATACCAGTCCTGTTCTAAGAACAAAATCTGTTCACAGCTTTGTTCGCAGCAACATTGATGGCAAATTACAAAACATCAGCAGATCAAATGTACACTAAAATAATGTTTGGTGTAAAAGCGTTGAACGCTACCTGCATGAGCTGCATATTGGCTGGCCTTGACTGGCTTTTTGCATGTATTACAGTGGACCTTCAGTATGTGATTTCACCACAAATTAAAAGAAACAAATGAAAAAGGGAAACCATAGAGTGCAAGTTCATCAAAAGTTACCAGGTCCAATGGATCAGCCATAGGTTTTGATCCAAATATATGCATATCTGCACAAAGTAATAGAATAATTAAAAGATAAGTTTTGACATCAAGAGATAAATTTTACAATGTGAATTATAATAATATGATATAGTAGCACCGTGTGTTAAAATATAAACATAACATAGTGGAAAAACAGGAATCACAGTCTTAACAAATAAACAAATATAAAAAGGTTCTGACAGCATCCTTAAGGAAGTAACTGTGATCTGCTGGTTTTATAAAGGGTAAGAACTTACCATCTTCGTCGAGTAAATTAGGTTCGTGTGCATCGAAAAGTTGCTTGTGTAGGATCTGTGCAGCACTCTTCTCATTGATCATCTCATCTGCAAAAAGTTGGGGGAGAATTTTTTTTCATTCTAAAAAACCCAGCAGGTATAAATTGTAATTTTTCGGTAACAAACTCCCTTTCTTTTATTCTCTACGAGAGCTACGAATAAAAATTCCAAGGAACGAAAGATGGAAGACAATGAATCATAACTCAGCCATCCACACATGATGAAAACCGTGACATTTTCCCCTTGCATGCAGATGGTGACATGTCTAAGGTTGTTACTCTACTTCTAAACCGAGCTAATGTACACATGATAGTTGTACAATTTATAGGAATTATTCAAAATATGATATTGCACTATTCAAGTTACGTAATCACATATATTTATTATATAAAACAGTGATCTTGCAACCGAGAAAATAATAGTAGAAAACACAATGTATGTGGCTAAGAATGTCAATTCTGCTCCAGAACATAAAATAAATGAGTATGAGACTCAATGAAAGAAGTACATCCCTGTGTTTAGTCAAACATAATAGAAGTCTAAGTGCAAACTAAACTGCCCTTTCCACCTGTAGAAGATATTATACAACAGGCCGCTAGTAAGCCCCCAAAAAAACAACACCACACCCACAAACGAGTCAGCTTTTAAGTGGCTTTCGGAGCCGAAAGCCACATATAACTAGCAAAAGCCAAAAGCAAGATAGGACGTGCTTTTGTAACTTGTTGTGGAGGGGATTAGCTGTTTGCCCTTGGAAGTTTGAGTAATTTACCTGCCTCTTGCAACTGAATAAAAAGTCCCTGGAACCTTAGCCGAAACGAATCAGTCTATCATGCCTCTCGCATCTCTAGGAGCGGCAATGCCCCGCCGCCCCACCTACCCTGCGACCAGCTTGTCCTCATACTGGTTGGCGCCGCCGCTGGGTCCGCCTCGTGGCGGTTGATGCCGCCAAGCTCATCCTCCCGTGGTCGACCTCGTGCTCATCCCCCCACTGTTCGATGCCGTCGCCAAGTCCACCTCACGCCGGTCGGCGCCTCAGCCAGATCTGCCTCCCACCAATCGCCGCTGCCACCAACCCTCCAGATCTGGCCCATTCCGTCGCAGACATCCTCGCGGCTGCGGGACCCTACACTGTTGACCATGTTGTCCCACCGGCCTAGGCCGCCGCCGTAGTCTCATCCATCCCTACCCCCTCTTCTTACAATTTTGGTCAGGTCTGTTGTTAGTGATCAATATTGATATTGCTTTTCAATCTTTGTTACTACATTTCTCTAACAATAGACTCATGGGTTCATGTGTGTTGGAAGCATCATGCGTCCATATGTGGTCATGTGTGTTCACATGTACATGATTTGGAGTTAGTTACTTGATTTCTTGTTACCAATTCATGAGTTCAATTACAAACAATTGGTGAACCATTTTCTCCGATGGAAATAGTTCAGATTTTGGACAATTTTGTGATTGGCGACACATCAGAATGGAAATGGTATTTTGCAATTACAAACAATTGGCAAATTTATAATAATGTCGTTTAATCAATAATTTTTTTCTCCTCTGATAACAATGACATGGCAATGAATCATGGATCGCTTGAAGTTTTGTAATATATTTTCCTTTTTACTTCAAGTTCATTAAATAGCTAATGCGAAAATTTGAAATTCTATATTAAGGAGTACATATGCATATGCATTGTTGTTTTCAATATTTTTGCCAAAAAACTTAAAAACAATCATATGTATGCTAAATCAGCACACAAACACACAAACATACATTCAGAACCCTAAAGGGTATTTCAGCATTCATCCACAGTAGAAGCAGACAGCCAACCCCCCAAAAAGCCAGACTGTTAAATGGCATCTCATAAAAAACTACAGCTACTTTTCAGCCCAAAATGTCAAAAAGCAGCTTTTCAGAAAAGCTACAGCTCCCCCAAATGGGCCCAATGGGGTAGAATTGAACCCAAAGACTTTCCAACTACAAAAATCTGAATTAGTGTCATTATTCTACAATCTACAGTTTGACCTTTTCCTCTTATGTTTGCAGGGAACTAGGCAAATTTAAGTCATTTGGGATCTACCAAGTTGCAATTAAGGAATAGTATATAGAAACTGCACACAGCATTGATAAAAAGCAAGTTGAAACAAATCCGTTATATTCAAAGTAATCCTTAACACAAATTGCTCATGGATTCACAAACTGTACAAATTCATTCAAACCAGGAGGAATCCCTTTAAAACTCAGTTACTCTAAGGAAGTACATAGTAACTGTACAATGCATACATAGAAGTGTAATGTAATATGGATTGTACCCAAACTAGACTCTAAAACAAATTATTATTCATTTTCTTGTGGATATAGGTTTCAAGGACCCTCTATCCAAATATTGTGAATAAACTAAATGGAAACTCAAAAGAAGGTAATATATCGGCTACAGTTTACCTGGTGTAGCATGATTTTCCATCATTACAAGCTTCAAAACAGAAGCCATTTGAAAATGCCCAGGCATGCAAACCATTTTGGAACAGAAACCTACATTACAGCCACGTGCACAGGATATCAGTTAAAGTAACATATTATTCAAACATCTGAAGTTGGGACTGAGTGATATAGTGGCGTAAGAAAATTTGCAGTGCGCTAGCTAATTAAAAACTTGTTGTCTGAGTATATGCCTGATCTTTCTCACAGTTAGCTTCTTTGTGTAGAAAAAAGCGATGCATATGTCACTGGCATGTGATGTCCCACATGCCAGTGTGCCACTAATGCATGCGTCAAATCCTCTAAGAAATTTCAACAAACTAGTGCATGAAACAACAAAAATGCTATATATGAAACCATATATAGCATGAGCCCTAGCCAAAGCATTAGTTTTGTATTCTTCAGCTTGCATTTCAAAAACTACAAACCAATTGATATATGCATGCAGACACTGGGACCAAAAGTACCTCACATGTCCACGATTTTACATGTCAATCCTATTCTCACAAATTGAAAGAAATGTAACCCTAAATTCAAAACTTAAACACCAAATAGAAATAATCACACCTTTGTTTGATTTTACATGTCAATCCTATGCTCTCTTAAGTTTCATGATGAAATCGCAACATCCCATTATGCATCCCATACTGTTAACTCTTTGCTCCTCCCTCCGTTCTTTTTAATTTGACATCCTAGAATCTGTGCCGTCAAACTTTCCCACTAATATGCTTACAACTATTTAGATTGGCTATATGAAAACTATATTTTTAATTTGTTGTTAAAAATACTCTCATAATATTATAATTTTATTGGCATAAATTAATATGAAGTTATAAAAAATAATGGTCAAAGTCACATCTCAGAGACCATAAGAAGTCAAAAACATCAAATAGAAAAGAATGGAGGGAGTAACAAACAAAACTTTGGTAACACCTTTGCACTGGGCCCCACTTGTCAGCTAGTATTTGCAAAAGTACTGTTTACATGTGTGACCTCAATCTTTTATCACTCCCCGAAAATTCAAACAAAAATTTTAAGAAACCCGAAGCCCTAAAAAGGGATGGAAAATGAGCGTTCCACTCCACACATTCAACACTCCAGCATCTCGCATTGCTGAAAATCAAACAGAAAATCACACGAGTGCGTTGTTAATGCAACTATGCAATTGATCTTCCCATTATACTCCATGTCCTCTCCCAAATTCAGATCAAACTACATTTGAGGGTTCCAAAGTCCAAACGACAATGAGCAGGCAACTAACCGGTAATGCATCCAATACAATACGACAATCTGAATATACGCACAGCTGTGCTCTTTCCACTACATTATGAACGCATTAGAGATCTAATTCCGAATTAAATCTTCTTAAAAGATATTATAAAAATTCCGCAATCCCACAGAGTCTTTCCAGCAGATTTCAAACCATCCTAACCAATAGGGACCAAATTACAACTAAAATTAACCCAGTAAATAAAGCACAGGAAATGCGCTTTTGTTTTTACAAGTGTCTCACCTGGAACAACAGAATTCCGGAGGGCGCCGAACCCTAAAAAAATCGCCGAAAAAATCCACAAAAATCTCGAAATCAATCGGTCGCGCGCCGCCGCCGCAGCCGCCTTCGCCGGCGGCGCCTCCTCCCCCGCGCGCCCCCGGGTCACATGCCAAATTCCATGGGGATAGTTCCCCGGATAAAGGGACGGGAACGCAAGCGGGACGCGGGAGGGAGAGCGAAGATGGAGGGTAGAAGATCCCCAGTGCGCGGCGGCGGATCCCCGGTGGTCGCCGGCGGCGAGGGGAGAGGGGAGGAGGCGGAGGCGAAGCGAGCGCCAAGCGTTGGAGATTTGGGAGGGGACGGAGACGATCCGGCTCGGTCGGTTCTTGTAGCGAGCGAACCGACCGGGTCGGACGCCGGGTTTGGGTCCGGGTCCGACACTCCGACCCAACCCGCTTCGCTCGCCGCTAAGCAACTCGCGGCACGGCGGCAGCAGCAAGGAGAGGAAAGTGGAAAAAGGTTGTACCTTTCCGGCGGCGATGGCGGGGCGGGGGCCGAGGAGCCGGGTGGCGTTCGTGCTGGTGGACGGGATCGGTGACGTGTCCATCCCGTCGCTCGGGGGGCGGACGCCGCTGGAGGTGGCGGCTGCGCCGCGGCTGGACGCGGTGGCGGCGGCCGGGGTGGTCGGGCTCATGGACCCCGTGGAGCCGGGGCTCGCCTGCGGCAGCGACACGGCGCACCTGTCCCTCCTCGGGTACGATCCCCGCGTGTACTATCGCGGGCGCGGCGCGTTCGAGTCCATGGGCGCCGGCCTCGCCATGGCCCCCGGCGACATCGCCTTCAAGGTCCGGTTCTTGGGGCACCGAATTACAGTTCTTACTTCCTGTAGTAGTAAATTAGCTTTATTTTGTTAGATTATTACGGATATTTTAGATCATAGCGTGTTCTTGAAACCAGATTCCTCCTAGTTAGTAATGGCTCAGATCACAGAATGTTCTTGTCATAGCAGTAAATTGGAGCTCCTTTTAGTTCGATCTTGTATTGTGTTTCTAGTTAGTTTGGTAGATAGCAACGCCTCAGATCATAGGGCGTCACTTTGAAGCCATGTAGTGCACAAATAAGCATAGGGACTGATGAACTAGATGACTGTATTGTGGCTTATTGGAACTGATGACTGTATTATTTGCCCTTCACTGAATTGCATGCAGTCGAACTTTGCTACGTTGGATGAAAGCACAGGGGTTGTCGTCAGCAGGAGGGCGGATCGACATTTTGAGGAGGAAGGCCCGATCCTCTGCGCTGCATTAGATGGGATGAAGCTCCCATCATTTCCCGAATATGAAGTGAGAGTCAGGTGCAGGACCTATTCCTCGTCAGAATGAATTGTGTATGTCATTTACTTATTACTATATACATATCTTCTCTACAGGTATGCTACTGAGCACAGATGTGGTGTGGTTGTGAAAGGACCAAGGCTGAGTGGGAACATTTCTGGAACCGATCCGTTGAAGGACAACCGCATGCATCTGCAGGCTGAACCTTTGGATGATTCAGAAGAAGCTAAAAACACGGCAGCTGTGGTCAATGAGCTTTCGAAGGAGATCACACGTATACTGGTTTCTCACCCTATCAATGCAAAGCGTGCGGCTGAGGGGAAGAACATTGCAAATGTCGTGCTGTTGCGAGGCTGTGGTATCCGGATTGAGGTTAGCACAAAGGACCTAATAGTAGTCTCATTTGGTAACTATTCATATTTCCAAATCTTTGGACTGTGGAGGTAGCATATGACAAACAGATTTGTATCGCTTTCCTGCAATGCTCTTCTTCCTTGTTTGCATTAATTATGTGGTTCAATATCATAAAGATGACCATAATCCAGATCTGGTTGTCAAGTTCTCAGTTTCAACTCTGAAGGTTGTAGAAACTTCAGCTTAGGGCATCTTGTTCTCTTCAATTTTACTACGGTTTCTTATACCTCTAAACGAAATCAACATTAGTGCAGTAAATGGTCAGAAGGAAAACTTCAAAGCATAAAATTTACAGTTTTATGCAGTTTTTAGCTTCTATTTAGTATTTAGATTAATGTATGTAGCTATTTATATTACCATCACAACACTTCTAGGAATGCACTTTTGGTCAACCTTTGCATTGGCTCTTCCAATTCCGTAATAAATTACTTTCTGGAAGCATATTCCCATCTCAAAAAGGAAGGAAGAAAAGAGAGTTTACTGCTTAAGATTTTGCATGTTTTGCCCTACTGGAACTTGATAATTTCCGATGAAGTTTCATGTGGCTATATTAGGTACCAGCATTCGAAACAAGGCATGGACTTGCACCATGCATGGTGGCTCCCACTAAGATCATAGCCGGGCTGGGGCTATCATTGGGCGTTGATATCCTTGAAGCACCTGGAGCAACCGGAGATTATCGAACTATCTTAACTTCCAAAGCTAAAGCTATAGCCAAGGCACTCTCTGCTCCTCTCGATACACCACCTCGTGTTTTTGTGCCTGGAGAAGATGAATATAAAGCAGGAAGAGAAAATGGATATGACTTTGGTTTCTTGCACATAAAGGTGGAAATACAGTTCAGCTCTTTTGAAACTAATATTAATCATTTGATTCTGATATTTACTTTTATAATGGTAACGCAGGCCATTGATGACGCTGGTCATGATAAGGCTGTCAAGTTAAAGGTAAGAGGTCTAGAAGCTGTGGATCGGGCTGTTGGTCAGCTTGCGAGGCTGCTGTGGGAAACTGAAAAGTCCGGACACTACCAGTATTTCCTTTGTGTCACTGGAGACCACTCCACCCCTGTTGAGTATGGTGACCATAGCTTTGAACCTATCCCATTTGCGTTATGCCGACTGCGGGATTTTGTAGGAACCATTGGGGAGGACAATGTGATGAACACCCCCCTAGATGATTTCCCGCTTCCTTCAGTAAAATCCGGAGAAGATTTAGTGGAGATTATAAAAGTCACCGAGTGCAAGTCTGATCATTGTAAAGCTTTCGGTGGTGATTCTGTTTGTGAATTCAACGAGATCGCCGCTGCAAGGGGCTGCCTTGGACGATTCCCTGGAAGTGAGATGATGGGCATCATCAAGAAGTTTATTAAAGCGAAGAACGATTAGTACTGGTTCAAGTACTAACGTTTGATTTATCTGTTGACCTTAAGGCTTCCATGGCCCTGTAATAATATCAAACGAAGAAACATCGGAGAACTAGCTTAATCTAAGATGAATAAAACCTACCATGGCTCAAGAATATTTCATGCAAAAGCATAACGATCTGACATTTTACCCAACTTTGATCTGATTTGGAGGGCATAAACTTAAAATAGGCGTGTTGTTGGAGCAGTTTTGAGAATAAGCCTAGTACCCTTTTGTATTGGGAAGCTTGAGCCTTTTCTTTATGTTTTTTGTGAAGTCCAGCTTATGAAGTTTCCTCAGAAGCTGGGCAATATCATGCAGAATATTTCATACATGATTTTATCATAAAACTTTTATGCTGATTTTGCGTTCTTCCAGCCTGATGACACACATTCTGTAGCGTGGCAAGAAGAATCTGGTACTCTGCTCTTTGTACATTACTGTGAATGCCATGGCACACTCAGAAAATATACAAAGAATGCACAGTTCAGACCACATTTTTCATTTTAAAAAATTGTGAAATCCTTGGTTCTATTCATAGCTGAAGAAATTAGGATGCAGACATCTTACATCTACAAGAGATCTAGCTATCTACACGCATTGACACATCTGCAGAAACCAGTATTGAAGCAGAATTACAAATGGAACAGAAGCTTATTCACAAACTTGCTAAGCACATGAGATTCACATAAGGAAGAGACACCTATTCACAAACTTTGCTAAAGCGCATCACCGCAACTACAATCATAATATTGTCATTTGACATGAGAAACCTCAATACATCATGCAATTGCTTGAGCCTTCGGCATTCAGTGAGTCTCATAAACTCGAAATAGATGTTTTGAGTTTTACAGGAAGCACAACACCCAACAAGAATGTCGAACACTAGCTGAAAAATACATCAAGTATATAATGAACAAAATACTAAACGACATGAAATGATGCAATCTTGTAAGCTATGAGACGAAAGGAAAGCAGCATTGGATTTGATCAAACAAATTGTGGAACTAATCTACTGCAAATAGCAGATTGTCAAAAATCATTCAGAAGTTAACCCAGAATATTTTTCCTGGCAAATTTACAGAGATAGATTTTTTCCCCTACCTGTCACTACCCCCTGTTTTCTGTCAGAGCAACAAGGATACAATCTAACAAACTAGCAAGAGAACGATGCACTCCACAAATATAAACATGAAATGTCAGCAACGTAATCAGTCATACAGGTCTTATTTATGAAAAGAAAATGTGTAGTCCTCTTGTCTCATGTATTACTTGAAAATAACGCTAAAATGTGAATGGTCTGGACAATTTGTCACAGTGATGCAGATGGGAAGTGGCCAAGCAGATGGATAAATACATTGAGCAGCCTGCAGAAGCACAGATATCCTTCAAAGGAGACCCCGTCGCCTTTTGTAGTCGCTCACAGTCAGAGTTAAAGCATGCCTCCTTCCGTCATTGTCAGGAACCTTGTACCCCATTGTTGATTCTATCTTCTGCTTCCTCACCATGTACCCATCAAACAGACCCTTGGGCCCACCATATTCGTCCAGAACAGACAATGATATAGGGAGTTCAAATTTATGGAGCAAATTCGATTCTGTTCCCAGATCTACAGGTGCATTGGTATCAACCAGCTTCCCGGCATCAGCAGCTGCCACTAGAGCTGCAGCTGTGGCTGCTGTACCAGCTTGCACACCATTACTCACATCTTTGTTGCCAGCCACTGCATTACCACCGTCCCCATTGGAGGCTTCAGCATTATCTCCTTCTGGCTTTGCCGCATAATAATTTCTTGATCTTGTCCACCTCCTTGAAAAAGGATCATAACCAGCCTCTCCAGCCTTCAGACTTGTATTAACAGGTTTCAGTTCGGATGCATTCTTGAAGTTCTCAGCACGGTTCTTCCTATTCATCTCCTCCAACTTTGCAGCCTTCTCATTATTTGACATTGGCTGCGACATCTTCTGCAGCTGACTCAACTTTGCACGGATCCTTTCTGCTTCAGCTTCATCCCTCCGGACCAGGGCCATCTCCAACTCATTCCTCAACCGATCCTTCTCAGCAGCGACATTGATAGGACGTCTCACAGCTGATTTCTTCTCTTGCAGCATCTGCTTTACAGTAGCCGCTGAATACACAAAGGTGTAGGCCTTTTGAATGGCCTCTTTCTTCTCCAGCACTTCCTGTCGAGTTGGTATGTGCACACCATTCTTCTCAGCCTCTTGCAGCCACTCCTTGAACTCTTCTACAAGGGGCATGGAGTCCGATACCTGAGTGATCTGCCACCGAGCAGCATTAGCTTCATTATCCCATACAACATTGAGATACTTGCATGTTGTGTAGCTCTCCAGCTTGTACTGCCGATCTGGCTCACTCGCATCCACGTTTCTAACTATGCACAGCCTGTACTTGGGGATGCCTGACCTCGTCTTGCCAATCCCAAGCCGCACAAAGCACCCACATACGAGTTCGTCAAAGAAGGGCTCCATGAACCATTTCACCAGCTTTGACCTTCGAAGGGTTATACTCATCACATCATCAAACTTCAGAGGGTCAAGCCTACTCGGCGATTCATCAAACTCATCATCCCGACTATCATCAGCAATCCTCCCATGGTCATTCATCCTCCTCCTGTTATCGCCATCGTTACTACCATCACTCGGGGAGCTTCCAGCCCTGCGCCTGGTCGGCAAGCCACTCTGAGGGAGCAGGTCCTTGAACCTGTTTCGGCTCCCCTCCGGATCCTGCTGCCTCATCCGCTTGGCCCGCAGCTCGTCCAGAGCGCTCTTCGCGGCGGACCTGTCCATCCTGGTCGACGACCGCACACGGCTCAGTGGCGGGGGAGGGCTGTCCTTCTGGGACTTTTCCGTCTTGGACGACGACGCCCTCGCCAGCTGCTTCAGCTTGTAGTCGTCGATCCTGGTGCTCCGCTCTGCTAGGATCATCTCCCTGTCCAGCTCCGACATCTTCTCCAGCTGCTCCTTGTCGTCCTCATCTTTGTACAGGTCGCTCCCGACCGACGGCGCGCTGTCGGAATCATCCCCGCTCTGCCTCCCCTCATCGAAGTCCTCGTCGTCGTCCTCCTTCCACCCGCCCCTGCCGCCGCCCTTCTCCGGCTGGTGCCTCTTCTTGAGCGGCACCTGCAACCCCGACGGCGGCTTCTTCCTCGAGTAGGTCGGCGCGGTGTCCGAGTCGTCGTCGTCGGAACCGCTCCCGCCGGAGTAGGAGCCCCCGCGCCGACCCCGCTGATGCCAACTCTGGTTCGACGGCCGGGGCTGGTTGTTGCCCTTCCCCGTCCGCCCCGCGGCCTGCAGTAGCAGATCCTCCAGGTCCGGCATGGCCAAGAACGCTCCTCAAGACCCCCCCCCCCCCTCCCTACACGAACAACCAGCGCAAAAATAAGCCTCCTCTCGCCATGTCCGAACCCACCAAGGAATCTGGATTAGAATCGGTTTCTTTCTCCCCTCCCCTACCGCGGGAACCGCGGGGATGGGAAGGAGGAAGAAGAAAAGATACTCACTTTGACACTAACGACCGAGAAAACGACGGCGCAGGCGGCGGCGACGATCGATGGCGAGGCGCCGGTGGAAGTGATGGTAGTAGGACGGGAAGGGAAGAGAGTGCGCCGGCCCTAGCCTGGTAACCGGGTCAGAGCGAGCGAGCTGGCAGCAGGGTTCAAAATGTTACAGTAATTTCGTTTTTTCCGGCGAGATTTCGTATTTTTAGCCGGTTTTTGAACTTTTATGGTCGGATTTGGGACAATAACCTTAGGAAAGTCATCTCGTGTGAAAATTTGTTGAAAAACCGAATTTTTAAGATATTTTAAAATTTTGGCAGAAACATTGTCAGATTTATATAAAATTGTACAAGCTTCATAATGATCTGAAAATTTTATGATATTATCTTTAGTAGCTTAGAATCATATATAAAAAATTTCAAAATAATTTAACTTCATTTTTTATCCTTAAGAAATCAAAAACAGAATGAACATATTGGGACAGTTACATTGTCAGAATTTTAAAAATTTCTTGTGTGTGATTATGATCTAAAATTTTTGTGAGAGATTAATAATTGCCTCAGTACTATTATATAAATTTTTCAAAAAAATTCAACTTTATTTGTTTGGTTAATCAAATCTATGTAAGCATTGAACTTCGTTTGTTATATTATATTTCAAAAATAAAAAAGAGAATAACATAAATGGTAATGTGCCTTGTAAGAATTTTATAAATTCACTAGAGTGTGATCATGATTCAAATTTTTATGAGATATTAAGCACTTCCTTATCACCCTTCTGTAAAATTTTAAAAAAAATTAAATGTTTTTATTGCTAAAGCAAATCTATGTATTGATCATGAGGCTTTTATGAGGACGTAGCACTGTCTGAATTTTTAAACATTATTTTAAAATGATCCTCATCTAAAAATTTTAAAGAAACATTAATGTTACATAAGGACCATCCACAAAAAAAATCAAAAGTTTTTAACGTGATTTATATAATTTTTCATTTTGTTCAAGTTTGCTAGTAAGCCTTTTAACAAGGTAGTAGTACAGTTCGAATTTTTAAAAATTCATGAAGTTTGATCATTATCTGAAAATTTTATGAGAACATTTGAGATGCATCATAACCATGCAAAAAAAATTCAAAAGTTTATAACGTGGTTTGAACCATTTTGCATTCGGTTCAAAATTGTCGGTCAGTATTTTATCAGGATAGTAGCAATGTTTGAATTTTCAAAAATTCCACAGAATTCAGAATTATCTAAAATTTTTATGGAAATATCAACTATGTGTCAGGACTCTCCAAAAACAATTTCACAATTTTTCGACATCGTTTGACCCACTTTTCTCAGTTGCAAAAACGCCAAAATTTCGGGTATTTTGCCCGAAATTTCGGGATTTTTCAGCGAAATTTCGTTTTTCTCGGTAGAAAACAAACCGGATTTGATTTTTTTTTAATTTCGAACGAGATTTGTCCAAAATATCCAAATTTCGACGAAATTTTGGATTCCGGTCCGGGGCGGTATTTTATCCAAAACGAAATTTGAATCCTTGGCTGGCAGCTGGTCCGTACCTCGCAAAATTGTCGCTTTTTTAGGCCCTTCCTCTCACTTTATATATATACTAGATAATCGACCACGGCGTGCTACGCCGCGACCGTCGCTCCCCACGCGAGCAAATCGAGAAAACGTGTGACTGTCGCTCCCTACGCGAGCAAATCGAGGAAACACACGAAATGGTTGAAAGGATACAATTTGCGATTTCGCTGGAACATAAGGTCCGTGTCGGCTTTTCGAGCACCAGCGAGTAAATTTGTAAGTCTAAGGGGCCACGCGTTCCCTCTCCCTGAATGGTTAGACTCAAAAGTCCAAGGTGTATACTGGTTCGGGCCGAATGTCCCTACTCCAGTTCGTGTGGCGATGTTGTATTGCTTTTGGTGCAGACGACTGCACAGCGATTACAAGTAAGGGTTGAGGACTTGAACACAAGAGTGTTTCTTGTTGTCCCGTTGTGCGTGTCCTCTAAGTCTCTTTTCTCCCGGAGGGCCCTGCCCCCCTTTATATAGGCGGGAGGGGCAGGTTACATCGAGAATTGGGAGAAGGAAAGAGAAAATCTAGACTAGAAGCCCTAGTCCTTCGTCTTGGTGATTGGTCGCCGTCCGGCCTCGTCCACACTGGGTTTGGTAGGCTTGCTGAGCAGAGCAGTTCGCCGTTTCCTTGGAAAACAGCGCTTTTGCCCTCGGGAACTGTCAGTCTTGATGTTGCGGCGTAGCCACAGGCGCCTCGGGAGAGAGCGCGTCCCCATACTTCGTGTGACTGGGCGATGGGACTGGAGCTTTGACTTGGGCAACCCTCATGCTGCCTCAGGAAGGGGCCACCTGCCCTCATGGTTGCTTCGAACGATCCTGTCCGTAGGGCACGTGGCTCTCGGCGAAGGTTGCCTCAGCTTGGTCGGGTCTCGGGGGAGCCCGACCTATGACGGGGGTCGGTGTCCCACTTGGTCGGGATTGCTTGCCTTGATTTGGTCGGGGACGAGCGTCCTTTTGCGGCCCCGCAGGTCCCTTGGTCGGAGTTGGGCCCGGGGACGGCTTGTCAGGTCGGAACTGGGCTTGACGCGGCCTGCTTGCCATCCTGGGCCGTTGAGGTACCCCTGGTATGAGTATTCGTCAGTAGCCCCCGAACCCCCGAGCGAGTTCGTTAGATACGGTCGGGGGTTGAGCATGGTTGTGTTCTAGCGCATCCGGCGGCTACCCAAGAGCTTGGTCGAGGGCACTCGAACCGCCGGAAGCTTTTAATTGCTTCGATGCGCGCGCCGCGCATGGCTTGGCGTGTCTTGACCGTACGTCTTCTTGGCTGCTCCGGGATTTGGCGAAGGGCGGTTCGTTTTCTCGCGCTTGCATTTATTCGGAGTCGCTTGGTCTCCTCGTTTTTGGGTATATATGGGCACCACCGCTTGCTTGAGCGGTTGTCCCCATCCCAGCGTCTTCTTTCTCAAATCCTCAATGGCCGAGGCACCCACGATCTTGACCGGTGATGAGGCGAGTGGAGGAAGAAGATCCTTAGCCGAGCTCGGGCCGAGCATGATCGGCGATGGTGAACTCTCGGAGGAGGAGGTCGTGGCCCGCGACATTGCTTGCGGTTGACGCCGCCGCCGAGGTTGCTCCGAGGTTTTTCGAGGTGAGGAGGCCCTTCGGAGGCGATGGCGCGCGCCGCGGTAGCCGTCGATCTTGGCGGCACTTTGACGGATCGAGATTTTGTAATGGCGGCTGGCGTCGAAATAGTGCTGTAGCTTTGTATAGCTTTATGTAATGTTCGAGCCTATCGGCCAATAATAAAATTTTCCTTTCCTTTGTGACTGTTTGTGTCTGTGCGATGAGCTTGTCTTGGGCGTTTTCCCAACTAACCCGCCCTCGAGGTTTGGCGGCCGGTGGAAGATCGCTCTTCTTGTGCGCGGCGATGGACGCCTTTCTCACACTCACGAATGTTTGTCGGGAGGCTCTGGGTGCTCGTTTTAACGTCGTAACTAGACGCGGCCTTGGTCGGCTGGGACGAGCAGATGCCTCTCAGGAGGTTCTGGTGTCCAAGTGCTCGTTTAACGTCGTAGCTTGATGGTGCCTTGGTGGTAGGCGACGGATGCCTCGGGAGGTTCTGGTGCCCGAGTGCTAGTTTAACGTCGTAGCTTGACGGGGCCTTGGTCGGCCGGGGCGATCAGATGCCTCTCGGGAGGTTCTGTTGCCCGAGTGCTCGTTTAACGTCGTAACTTGATGGGGCCTTAGTCGGCTGGGGCGATCAGATGCCTCTCGGGAGGTTCTAGTGCCCGAGTGCTCGTTTAACGTCGTAGCAGCGGGGCCTTGGTGGCGGGCGTCGGATGCCTCTCGGGAGGTTACGGTGCCATAGTGCTCGTTTAACGTCGTGGGCGGGCGGTGCTCGTTTCACGTCGTAGCTGGATGGGGCCTTGGTCGGCGGGGCGACGGATGCCTCTCGGAGGTTACGGTGTCCGAGTGCTCGCTTAACGTCGTAGCCGGATGGTGCTCGTTTCACGTCGTGAGCCGGATGGTGCTCGCTTCACGTCGTATGGATGGTGCCTTGGTCGGCGAGCGTCGGATGCCTCTCGGGAGGTTACGGTGCCCGAGTGCTCGTTAACGTCGTAGCAGCGGGGCCTTGGTGGGCCGGGACGACCAGATGCCTCTCGGGAGGTTCTGGTGTTCGAGTGCTCGTTTAACGTCGTAGCTTGACAGGGCCTTGGTCGGCCGGGGCGATCAGATGCCTCTCGGGAGGTTCTGGTGCCCGAGTGCTCGTTTCACGTAGTAGCTGGACGTTGCTCATTTCACGTCGTAGCTGGACGGTGCTCGTTTCACGTCGTAGCTGGACGGGGCCTTGGTCGGCCGGGACGACCAGATGCCTCTCGGGAGGTTCTGGTGTTCGAGTGCTCGTTTAACGTCGTAGCTGGACGGTGCTCGTTTCACGACGTAGCTGGACGGGGCCTTGGTCGGTCGGGACGACCAGATGCCTCTCGGGAGGTTCTGGTGTCCGAGTGCTCGTTTAACGTCGTAGCCGGGCGGTGCTCGTTTCACGTCGTGGCGGGCGGTGCCTTGGCTCGGCAGAAGCGTCGGATGCCTCTCGGGAGGTTCTGGTGCCCGAGTGCTCGTTTAACGTCGTAGCTTGACGGGGCCTTGGTGGGCCAGGACGACCAGATGCCTCTCGGGAGGTTCTGGTGTTCGAGTGCTCGTTTAACGTCGTAGCTGGAAGGTGCTCGTTTCACGTCGTAGCTAGACGGTGCTCGTTTCACGTCGTAGCTGGATGGTGCCTTGGTCGGCAGGGGCGATCAGATGCCTCTCGGGAGGTTCTGGTGCCCGAGTGCTCGTTTAACATCGTAGCTTGACGGGGACTTGGTCGACTGGGACGACCAGATGCCTCTCGGGAGGTTCTGGTGTCCGAGTGCTCGTTTAACGTCGTAGCTGGACGTTGGGCATCCCTCCCGAGTCCTCATCCGGCGAGGGTAGCTGCGAGAGGAGTGGCCACTGTCTATCCCACGTGTACGCCCCGTCCGCAGGTGTGGGACCTGGAGGGGGTGAGCGGCGCGCGTTTTACCCGCGTTGGTTTGAACGCCGTGCTCGTGGAGCTAATAGCGGGTAGTCCGAGTGGGTCCTGGGAGGTCCCTCCCAATGGGGACCCTTCCGAGCGGACGGTCCCAGAGTAGGGTGTCCTGGCCCGCTATGGGGCGACCCATGAAAAACCTTTCTTTACTCGATCCCGTATCGGACCCTAGGTCGTCCGCCGACCCAGAGCACAGCTGGCTGTCACCTATTGATGGGCTCCGCGGGAGAGTGTGAAGTATGGTCTCGGACACGAGTTAAGACGATTGGGCCGTTAGCTAGCCCAACCGAGGCCCACTGGGGGCTCGCCTCGTACTCGTCCCTCGCTCAATTTTCACTGGGGCGGTCTTATGCCCACTTGGTGGGACTGGCCTTTAGAACCCACAGCTCTGGGCTGGGCCCCTGGCGTGAGCTGCTGAACTCTTGCCATTTCGGGGCCGTAGCGACCCGTGGGGCCTCTCGCACGTGCCTCGGGCGGCCGTCCCTACCAAGGCGGATCGGAGGTCACAGGGCGCGTCCGGCGGTGTCTTTGGTTCTGTCGAGATTAAATGCAAGAGGAATTGGAAGCCGGAGTTACAGTGCGGTTTGGTAGCCTTCGACGATGCTTGTGGCGGCGCGAGCGAGCGGCGCGACGCTTCGCCGAGGGTGTCTGATTGGTGGCGCCACTCGGCTTTTATAAATAGGGTGCGGCGGCATTCGTGCAAACCTCCCGCCTTTGCTTTCCTCGTCTTCCCGCGCTTGCCTGAGACAAGAAAGAAAACAGCGAAAGCCAGAGAGAGAACCTCCAACTTTCCCCTCTCACCTTTTCACAGTTCCTTCGGAAATATCGTGGCCGGCGTGTTCCATCGGACGGCCAGCGACCGGGGTTGGTGAAGAAGGGGTTCCGGCCCCCGCAGACCATCTCGGGCTGGAGGGTGCCATCAGGGGCCGCCGCCCCCGCGTCGGGGGACGGCGAGGTCATCGTGCTCGCTCATTTCTGGCCTGGTTCGGGCACCCACACCCGTGCTCGTCGCTGCTCTGCACCATTACAAGGCGGAGGTACACCACCTCAACCCCAACAGGGTCCTTCATATCGTCGTCTTTATCACGCTATGCGAGGCCTTCCTGGGGATTGAACCCCATTGGGCGTTGTGGAGGCACTTCTTCCAGGCCCGGCCAAGCAAGGACAAGCCCTCGGACGCGCCGCCAATCGAAGTGTGGCTCTCCAAGCTGCGCGGCGCGCGCAGCACTATATCGGCGTGAAGCTACCGCGTCCAACCGGTGGCATTCGAGTGGCTCTATCTGAGAACTTGAAAAAGCGCCCGTCTACACGGTCGGCTTCGAGGTGAAGCTCGAGTGGGGTTGGGGCGCCGAACGGAAGGAGAAGAGCCGGGTGGAGGAAATAATCGACCGGATCAAGACCCAAAAGGGGCGAGGTCTGACCGACGATGCCGTTGTTCGCGTGTTCATGGAGATGCGCGTGCAACCGCTGATGGATCGGCCGCACCCCATGTTCCGGTTCGGGGGGCCGTCTGACTCGGCAAGGATGATGGAGGAGGAGCTCCCCCAGTCGGAGGTCGGGGCGCGGGTGTCCACTGTCACGGGTGGAAGCGCGACCGAGGTGGTGGTCGGCCACCCCGAGCCGTTCTCGGCCCGGAACCCGCCAAATCTGGTAAGCCGGTTGTAGCCTTTTCCTCCTCTTTCTTGTGGCCTTCCCCCCAGGCTTTCGCGATCAGTCCGACTCACGTCTCCGTGTTCCCCAGGGGCTTGCTGGTCGGTCTCCGGCGTTCTTCTGGGAGAAAGAGCTCAGGCGGAGGCCAGCGGCTTCAGCGCAGTGGAGGCTGCACGTAAAAAGCGCAAGGAGGAGACGAGCAGGAAGAGGGAGAGGAGAGGAGCGGCGAGGCAGCATGCGGCGAAGACGTATCTGAGACCACTGCTGTGGGGTCGATCTCCACCAACAATGAAGGGGCGCAGAGACCCGTCTGCATGGGTCTTCCCGACTTCGCCGACCGGTGGCAACCCGAGCGGGTGCGGCGGTGGCGCGTGGCAGCGCCCAGCGCGCCGCGCCCGAGCGGAGGTGTCTCGGTGGAGTCGTCTTGGGAAGCGGAGGTCGACTTCGCCTCCATGAGAGCGGCGGCGAAAGAGCACGGCCGCAGCGTTCGATCAGCGCGATAAGTACCTCCTTCAAACTTTTAAGTAACTAGGTTGCCCGAGCAATTTATTGATCGTTCGCGGCGTCTGCGCGCTTACCGGGCGGTCGCGGCTGCGGCCCCGACCGGCCAGATCGCACGATCGGCGCGGTCGGCGTGCACGAATCGAGGAAGAGACGTCGGTCGATCCGGCCGGGTCAGCGCGCCGCGGCGGAGGCGTCGGAGCGAGGCGATCCCGACCGCCCTTGGTGAGCGAGCCTCCTCCTTGGTCGAGGAGGTCGGGAGCTGCCGCCGTCGCCACGGGAGCCGCCGGCGGCGCGCCCGACTCTCCGGTGACGGTGAGGCCGCCGCCCGGGGACCAGACGGAGGCGATCCAAGGATCGGAGGTGGTCCCTCCGGGCGGCGAGAGGTGCCGGTTGACCTCCCTCAGCGCATCGCTGGGCCGACCAGCGGCTCTGCTCGCCACCGCCGTCGCTTGCTTGCTCTCGGTCGGGGGCGCCGGATCGACGGGCCGACCATCTCGATGGACGACCCGGCGGAAAACCGCGAGTGGGGCGTCTTCCGAGACGGCGTCAAGCGTATAGTGGGCGAGACGAAGTGGATCCAGGAGGATCTGGCCCTCGCTCTCGAGTGCTCTAGTGGAGTGTTGGGCGTGGTTTCCGACGAGATTCTTCCGGTTGGCCTGGTAAGTCGGCCAAAACTTGGCTTTTATAGCTTTTGACGGATTCGTCGTGAGCTAATGGAGTGTTGTGCCTCGCGGCGCTTGCGTGCCGCCGGGGAGAAATCACGCTTATCAAGTGCCTGCGGCCGGAGGTTGGCCGCAGGAAGATCGCGATCGGCCAGACCCAGAGCCGCGGCGACGCCGGGTAACCTTAGGCCACGGCGCGAAAAGCAGCGAGGAGGCCCACCAAGAGCTGGCTCGGTCGCTCGAGCCTGTCCGATGGCGCCAGCGAACCGATCCTGGCGGTGCGGGTGGCGGAGCTCGAGACCCTCTTGGCGGGGGCGAGCGACGCCAAGGACTTGGCCGTGGCCGCCGAGGCGACCGCACGGTCGGAGGCGGCCCGCCTTCAGGGCGACCTAGACCAAGCTCAGAGGGGCGCCGAGCTGGCGCGGGGCGAGCGCGACGCTGCCCGGAGGGAGCTAACCAAAACGGAGGTCGACCTCCGTGACCTAACGAGCTCTGCGGCTGGTAAGAGTCCTGATCCTTTTGTTAATTTTGCGACAGTTTAGTGGGACGTGCTTTCTGACGCTACCCCGATCTGCAGAGCTGCAGAAAAACCTCAGCTGCGCCGCAGAGGCGCGGAAGGACGCTCTGGAGGCCCATGACCCGGCGGTCACAGCTCGGGATGTGGCGTTGGCAGCGTTCCGAGAGGCCGAGGGAGGTCGGTCCGAGCTGGCCACAGAGCTGGAGGCCCTTCGGAGGGTCGGCCAGGACGGCTACGACCGAGTGCTCGGAGCCGTGCCGGGCCCGAGCTCGCTCGCCATCGTGCTAGCCCAAGTGCCAGGGCACGTCGAGAGTGCGGTAGGCGAGGGCGCTGCGCTCGGGGCTTCCTCGGCGCTGGTCAACACCGTCTCCTATTATGACGGCATCGACCTTGCCGTGGTGAGCAGCGGGGTTGTTGGGAACCGGACGGACGAAGAGGTGGATAGGCTCGAGCTTCAGGTCGAGCCACATGCTCGGGAGATCACCGGTCGCATACCGCCGCAGAGCATCCTCCACAAAGAGTAGAGAGAAGATTAGGCATATATCGTCTGATTGTAAAAAGACTATTTTATGCAAATAATCTTAAAGCTTTTAGCAAGTTTCGGTCTGCCTCTTGCCCTTTTATGTTATTGTGAGTACTTGACCGACCATAGCTTTTAAGGACCATGGAGGTCGCTTGTGCGTAGGTCGGATTGTTTGCTAGGGAAGGGTGAGGATAGGAACTCTGGCTATGCAGCATTCATGCGCACTTGTGTGGGAAAGGAGTGTTCTCGACCGACCAAAGGTCGCCCCATTTGGGTACTTCTCTCTTCCGCGAAGTGCTACTTCGCAACCATAGCCGCTGGGGCGTAGGCCGTAGCACTCGGGTCGAGATGGTTGCCGCTCGGGAGAAACCCCGTGGCTGATCGGGTCACCGACCCACGTGAGTGCGTGAATTAGCTGCGTTCGCACGGGAAAGGAGTGTTCCCGACCGACCAAAGGTTGCCCCGTTTGGGTACTTCTCTCTTCGCGGCGCTACTGCAAACCATAGTCACCGGGCGTAGGCCGTAGTACTCGGGTCGAGATGGTTGCCGTTCGGGAGAGACCTCGTGGCTGGTCGGGTCACCGACCCACGTGAGTGCGCCTGACCAAAAGCGACCCGCACGAGGGTGACAACGGGCAGCCCCCGAGCATCGCATGGCGACCGGGTGCTCGGAAAAAAGGTAAAGACGGTGCAAGGGACAAGAAAAGAGCTTAGGGATAGAATCGCTTTAACTTTTCTATGTTCCATACGTTGGAGAGGACGTGGCCGTCCGCGTCCTTGAGCCGGAAGGTACCGGGTCGGAGAACCTCCACGACGGTGAAGGGGCCTTCCCAGGGCGGCGAGAGCTTGTGCTTGTCTTTGTTGGCCTGGATCCGGCGTAGGACCAAGTCACCAACGTTGAAGGATCGCTCTCGAACCTGACGACCGTGGTAGCGCCGTAGTGTCTGTTGATACCTAGCCGACCGTAGAATGGCCACATCGCGCGCTTCGGCGAGCTGGTCGATGGCGTCTTGTTGCGAGACGAGCCCCCGAGCCTCGTCGAAGGCTTGTAACCTTGGGGCGCCGTATTCCAGGTCGGTTGGCAAGACAGCTTCAGCACCGAACACCATGAAGAACGGTGTAAACCCGGTCGCCCGAGTTGGTGTGGTTCGTAGGCTCCAGAGGACGGAGAGTAGCTCAGCCACCCATCGCCCTGCGAATTGCTTTAGCCGACTGAAGATCCTTGGTTTGAGCCCTTGGAGGATCATGCCGTTCGCGCGTTCGGCCTGACCGTTCATCCGCGGATGGGCTATGGCTGCCCAATCGACGCGGATGTTGAAGTCATCGCAAAACTCGAGGAATTCCTTCCCCGTGAACTGCGTCCCGTTGTCGGTGATGATGGAGTTCGGGACTCCGAACCGAAAGACAATGTCGCGGAAGAAGGTGGCCGCCTGCACCGACGTGATGCTTACGACCGGCTTAGCCTCTATCCACTTGGTGAACTTGTCCACCGCGACAAGGAGGTGGGTAAAGCCCCCGGGCGCCTTTTTGAAGGGCCCGACCAGATCGAGTCCCCAGACCGCAAACGGCCATGTGATGGGGATCGTCTGTAAGGCCTGAGCCGGAAGATGTGTTTGCTTAGGCGAAGAATCGCATCCTTCGCAGTCGTCGATCCGCTCGGCGTCGGATCTGATCGGCGGTAGAAGCCTTGTCGGGCTTTTCCTACCGAGGATCGGGCGCGACATGGTGGCCGCAGACACCGCCATGGATATCGAGCAGCAGCTGCTTCCCTTGGTCGGCCAGGACGCACCTCTGGAGGACTCAAGAGGGACTCCTTTTGCATAGGTCTGGCCCGACCAGGATGAAAGATTTCGCCCGACGAGCGAGGCGCCGGGCCTCGGTTGTGTCGCTGGGGAGCGACCCATCGGTCAGGCGATCGATAAAGGGTATCCTCCAGTCGGATTCGGTTGTCAGCACATCGCGGCCCGACCCAGGCGGCTCTACACCCGACCGCCTGGCGATCGGAGCAGTCGCGCCTGACAGGTCGGGAGGCCGCTCGGTCGCTGGGTCCATCTGGACGGAAGGCTGCGGAAGGTCGCGGACGAATATCCCAGGCGGGACTGACCCTCTGGTGGAGGTGAGATTGGCCAGGTAGTCGGCCTCACCGTTGTAGCGTCTGTAGCTATGGTGAAGCTCGAAACCTTTGAACCGTTCTTGAGCCTCGTACTTCTCGGCGATCTGCGGCCATGCGGGCGTCTCGTGGCTCCGCGACCTTCATGACACAGTCGACGACAAGCTTGGAGTCCCCATGGACGTAGAGTTGGCGAGCGCAGAGGTCGGCAGCGATCCGGAGGTCTGTTGGCGAGCCTCGTGCTCGGCGGCGTTGTTGGTTGCGTCGAGCAAAGAAATTAATGGCATCTTGGAGCTTGTTCCCGTGCGGGGAGACGATGACGACTCCCGCGCCCGCGCCGTTCTTGGTGTAGGACCCGTCGAAGTACATCGTCCAGTACTCGGGGTCTTCGAGCGCCGGTGACGCCTGAGCTTCGGTCCACTCGACGACGAAGTCGGCCAGGGCCTGCGACTTGATCGCCGTTCGAGAACGTCGATATGTCGTGGACCGTTGAGCTCGAGTGCCCACTTGGCTATCCTTCTGGCGTCGCGATTGTGGATGATCTCGCCGAGGTGGCGAAGTGGTCACCACGGTGACGGGTCTTGGTCGAGTAATGGACGGCTTCCTCTTTCGATGAGCATCGCGTGAGAGCAACTTCGCACTGCGGCACGAGCCTTGGACTCGGAAAGCACCACGCTGATGAAGTAGACTGGCCGTTGCACCTTGAGCTCGCGGCCTTCTTCCGCCCGTTCCACCACAAGGGCCGCGGCCGACGACTTGGGTCGTGGCGGCGATGTAAAGGAGCGGCGGTTCGCTGATCTTGGCGACCAGGTGGAGGTGGTCGGAAGGCCTTCAAGCGGGTGAGGGCCTCCGAGCCTCCCGAGTCGGTGAAGTGGTCGAATTTCTTGAGCAGCCTGTACAGCGGCATCCCACGCTCGCCGAGGCGAGACACGAAACGGCTCAAGGCCGCAAGGCATCCTGTCAGCTTTTGGACTCCCTTCAGGTTGCCGATCGGGCTCATCCTTGTGATCGCCAAGATCTTCTCCTGATTGGCCTCGATGCCATGCTCGGAGATGATGAAGCCGAGAAGCTTTCCCTTGGGAACCCCGAAGACGCACTTGTCGGGGTTGAGCTTTAGGCGGAACCGCCGGAGGTTCGCAAAGGTTTCTCCTAGGTCGGCGATGAGGCCGTCGGCCTTCCTAGTTTTCACGACAATGTCGTCGACGTATGCTTCGATGTTACGGCCGATCTGGTCGTTGAAACACGTTTGCATGCGTGACGATATGTAACACCCGCGTTTTGGACAAGCGGCATTGTTACGTAGCAAAAGGAGCCAAAAGGGTAATGAAAGAAGTTGCGGGTTGGTCGGACTCCTTCATCGCTATCCGTGATAGCGGTAGGCATCCGAAAGGGCGGGGTTTCGCACCTGCGGTGGAGTCAACGACTTGGCCGACACGAGGCAAAGGCACGGTCCTTGGGACATGCCTTGTTCAGACTTGTGTAGTCAACGCACATTCTCCATTGCCCATTCTTCTTTTTTACAAGTACAGGGTTGGCGAGCCACTCGGGGTGGCGCACTTCTTTCACAAACCCTGCAACCAAAAGCTTGGCGATCTCTTCCCCTATGATTCTGCGCTTCTCTTCGTCGAAGCGGCACAGGCGTTGGGCGACCGGCCTCGAGCCTGGTCGGATGCTCAAGGAGTGCTCGGCGACCTCCCTCGGGATTCCTGGCATGTCGGAGGATCTCCATGCGAAGACGTCGTTGTTGGCGCAGAGGAAGTCGACGAGCGCTTTCCTATTTGGCGGGGCGTGGCTCCGACCAAGACGGTCTTGGTCGATCCTCGGGATCGACCACGACCTTCTTCGTGTCCTCAGCGGACTGAAGGATCCTGCCCGTCTTGCTAGATTGGGGCGGACTCGAGGCTTCCCTCGGTCGGCGAGCTCGGCGGAGGTGATGACCGCCGACGCTTCGCTCGCAATCGCTTCGCGATTGTAAGCAAGCTGGAAAGATGAGGCCACGGTGATGACTCCTCGCGGGCCAGGCATCTTCAGCTTGAGATAGGTGTAGCTGGGGACTGCCATGAACTTGGCATAGCACGGCCTCCCCAGGATGGCGTGGTAGGATCCGGGGAAATCCACGGCCTCAAAGGTGAGGGTCTCGGTGCGGAAATTTTCCGGTCCTCCAAAGGTGACGGGCAGATCGATCTGCCCGAGTGGGTGGGCCTGCTGGCCTGGGATGACGCCGTGGAAGGGCGTCTTGCTCGGTCGGAGACTCGAGCGGGGGATCCCCATGGCGTCGAGTGTCTCAACATAAAAGATGTTGAGACCACTGCCGCCATCCATAAGTACCTTCGTGAGGCGCTTCTTCCCCACGATGGGGTCGACCACCAATGGATACCTCCGAGTGCGGGGCGTGGTCGGGTGGTCGATCCGTCGAAAGTGATCGGGGACTCCACCAAGGAATGGGGGCAGCCGGAGTTGCGGTGTGGACTTCGCGGAAGGCGAGCTTAAGCCGGCGCTTGTCGGCGTAGCACGCTGGTCCGCCAAAGATCATGAGGCAGCCGTCGGGTTCAGGGAACTCGTTCGCCCTTATCTCCTCGGCCCGTGGGGCCGGGGCTTGCTTCTTTCCTTTGCCCCGCGGCGTCGTGGGGGTGCCGGAGAGGAAGCGTCTCAGGACCTCGCAGTCCCGGTACTTGTGATTGACGGGGAACCCGTGGTGTGGACACGGGCTGTCCATCAGCTTCTCAAAATGGTCGGGCGCGACGGTCGGGCACGCCTGCTGCTTGGCAGGTTGGTCGACAGTCGCGACCACCTGGACCTCGCAGACCTGTTTCCCGTGCCGCTTCCACTTGTCGGAGCGGTCGGGAGGACCCGCTCGGGGCCGAGCTCTTGCTTGCCTTTCCTCCCGAAGATGGCCCCCGACCTCCTCACGGAGGTGTGGTTGATGGCGATGTCCGAAGCTCCTTGGTGGTTACGGGCTTAACGCAGCCCCGCTTGTGCACTAAGGCCTTGCGGAGGTGCCGTAGATGAACGCCCCACGACATCGGCGTCGAGATGTCTGCGGATCATTGCACCGCGGAGAAGCGCGGATGTAATCCCGAGAGTTTCCCGGTGCCGCTTGCGACTCTTGTCCCAGAGTTTCGTGCGCTTGTAAGTGCCACGAAGTTGCCGACGAAGAGGCTCTTCAAGTCGGCCCGATTCTCGATGGTCTTTGCGGCGGTACTCGAGCGAGCTCGAGCCAAGTCCGCGAGATAGATGGGGAGGTATTGGATGATGAAGAGATCATCGCGGCTCCTCCCGCCCGGCATGCGAGTCGGTAATCTTCCAGCCAGACATCGGGGTTCGTGGCCCCAGTGTATTTGGCTATGTTGGTAGGTGCCCTGAATCTGGCAGGGAAATCCGCATGGCGGATCCCCTAACAGAAAGCCCGTGGCCCTGGGCCATCGGGACTGGGGCCGCGGTCGTCGCGGCGGTCGCTGTCTACGACCCGCGACCGGGCCGCTTCGTCCACCGCTTTCGCCGTGCCTCGAGGTGGCACGGACGTCATAGTCGTCGCCGGTGGCGCTTGGCGCACCGGGCGCGCGAGGCTTAGGGTTGTTCAGTGGTGCGCCATCGCCTTGCCGGATCCATCCGGCTCCGGCAACCAGTCTTGGTCCGCGGCCGGAGGTGGCGCCCAGTGATGAGAGCCGAGGCTGCATGTCTTTGACAATGGGCGCGTTCCATCAGCCCGGAGGTTCGAGTGCGTGGCCTTGGCCTCCAGGTTTGCCGGCTCGGAAGGCCGCGAGCGGCATAGCGATTCGCGCCACGTTTTGGTGGCGTGGGGAAGAACCGAGGGCCATCGGACTCCTCCACCATCGGTGGTGTACACGACGCGGCTCGTCTCACAAGCACCACCGAGCACAAGCGGGGCTCGGTGATCTCGCTCGAGGTTGGCTTGGGCTCGTCGAGCTCGGCCTTCGAGCCTCTAGCTCGTCGCTACTTTGAAGAAGATCGGCCTTGGCGAGCTTGGCGCGCCAACCAGCGGCTTCGTCTTTGATATTCCTCTTCTGCGCTTTGGTGCGCTGGATGAGGGCCCCCATAGTCATCGGGTTACGGATCAGTCGATCGCGTTCGCCATGTTGCACTCGCGAGAGTCCGCTCATGCGGCGTGGCTCCATGTCGGAGGCTGGAATCGTGGCTGGAAGAGTATTCCAACAGGTTGTGAACAGAGGCCGGCATATAGCCGGCCATTGCCACGAGTTGTGAGCCTACGGGAGGTGATACGGTCATCATCTCGAGTTCGCGGGTGCCGCTCCCAGGGAGCGCGAGGCGCCATGAGTTCCGCCTTGGGGCTTGTAGGGGCCCTGCCGGGCCGACGGTCGCTGAACGGAGTCCGAGGCTCTAGCGCGCCGGTCCTTAGAGGTGATGAGAATGAGCGCGAGCTCTCCCGCCGAGGTGGCGATGAAGTCGAGGGAGCCGAACCGGATCCGGCTCCTTGACGCAGACACGCCGTGGGTGAAGAAAGCCATCGTGAGAGACAAAGTGAATCAAGATGTCGATGAAGACGCGCGAAGGCCCCTACCTGGTGCGCCAACTGTCGTCGTTTCGAGCACCGGCGAGTAAATTTGTAAGTCTAAGGGGCCACACATTCCTGAAGGGAAACGCGGTATGCTACGCTAGCACAAAAAAAAACTACCGCGCAACCAGAAAGCTACTCGCAAGAAGGGGATCATAGATAAGATTACCACTAGACGCGCATTCATGGAATCCTTCGCGTCCGATGTAGTGGTTCGTCCTCGCCGCAGATCGTTGCGTCGATGTAGTGGATCGTCCTCGCCTCGCCGTGGATCGTCCTCCCACGCCGCAGATCGCAGCAGTCCACCGCAGAATCCACACGCCCCGAGATGGAACGCCGTGCGCGTGTGTGCAAGCACCTAGTCGCTCGGCGAGGCGGCGAGAGGAGGAGGCTAGGGTTTCAAGTGAATCAAACCTAAACCGTGGAAAGCACACCGCGCCTCCCTCCTCCCTCCTTATATAGCCACGAGATGAAACCCCAAACCAGGCCCACCAAAGATGCTAAGCCCACGAGGTTCATTAATTACGGATCCAATCCAAATTAATGCGTCCCACCATTAAGTGTGTGACCTGCAGGTTCACATACGTTTGGACATGGATTCGAAAACTCCTTTTCAATCCAATAGTTGGTAGCGGTTTCTTGCAAAGTATACCAACTCCCAAACATACCGTGATCAAATCGAATGTAACCTATCAAAAGAACTCATGTAATAATCCCTTTGCCAAGTATATGAAGATTGATCTCAAGGCGAGAAGCATGTCATCCTTTGATGATTCAATCCATCTCTCGTATCCGTGATATATTAATAAGTTGTGATTGACTCTCAATCACGGCATGGCCATGCACTTTCTTAATCATATCACACGAGTGGCCTTGTCATATATCTCCGTTTCATTGGAGTGGCAAATTCCATCTTGATCGCTCACTTCCTCTCGCACGTTTCATAGTAAACATGAAAGCTACCTTTATAACTATCCTGGTTAGGAAGTAGTGTTTGATAGCCCCAAGGAAAACTATTACACATGTAGGAATATGACAATCTCAGGTCTAAGGATCATACATCTTCTAGGTATGAGATACATCGATGACACATAAGAATGAAACATTCTCGCAGGTGTCCCATAGCGGGTCTATCTAACCCATGTTCTTAAACATGGTCCACAATGTAGAGATGATATCTCCATATCCCATGATCTATGAAGCATGATCATCGATCACTACATGTCTTGATCTATTCATCGTAGTCCTATACGATGATATCCGATCGTAGATATTTATCGAATTACATCATTAAGTAAAGAGCTTCATAATCAAGTCACATACTTGTTGATCAATACAATGATATACATTCATTGGACCAATAATCATATTATTATTCATAAACATAGTCATGTTACAATCATCTAAATGATTGCCTCAAGGGCATAACACTAACAGTTCCCTCTCCCTGAATGGTTAGACTCAAAAGTCCAAGGTGTATACTGGTTCGGGCCGAATATCCCTACTCCAGTTCGTGTGGCGATGTTGTATTGCTTTTGGTGCAGACGACTGCACAGCGATTACAAGTGAGGGCTGAGGACCTGAACACAAGAGTGTTTCTTGTTGTCCCCTTGTGCGTGTCCTCTAAGTCTCTTTTCTCCCGGAGGGCCCTGCCCCCCTTTATATAGGCGGAGGGGCAGGTTACATCGAGAATTGGGAAAGGAAGGAGAAAATCTAGACTAGGAGCCCTAGTCCTTCGCCTTGGTGATTGGTCGCCGTCCGGCCTCGCCCACACTGGGTTTGGTAGGCTTGCTGAGCAGCGGTTAAATGCGTTTCTTTAGGAAACAAAGACACCTGCCCTCCGGGAACTCCGCTCAAGTCTTGATGTTGCGGCGTAGTGTCGGGACCCGGTTTACAAATCAAACCCTCTGTATACCTTGCACTAGTCCAGGATCACGCTAGTGCACACAAGTGGAAACACAGATGTAATATCATTCCATACAACGAATTAATTAAGAAGAAGCAAATTATTATTAAATAAAGCAAACGACCTTATGGTCAATGTTTACACCATTGTGCCTTAAGGGCTTAAGAAACAAATACTATTGCAATGAAAAGATAACTTGAACCATTCGACATGCCACGGGCAATCGTGCGGGAACGCCTTCCTAATCCACGTAGTCTTCATAGAATTCCTCTTCATGAGATTCATTATCTCCTTCAAAGAATCGATCAACAAGGGCATAAAGCCGTGAGTACAAAGGTACTCAAAGAAGCCGTAGGGAATTGATGCAATATATTTATGCACGGCTTGACAAGGATGGCTATATAGTTTATTTTGCAGAAAGCAATAACTTGAATGGAAATACAATAAATAGATTGAAAGCATATTTATGAAAACATAAATAAATAACTGATAGATCAATGATAGACAACAAAACAACAGTGAACTCCCCGTTCACATCCCAACAATTCCACATTCCACATTTCATGAAACACTCTATACCCCGTGTGAAATTCCCGGGCTTTGTCCATGATCATGACGCGCTATTCGAATAGTTTTACACTCTGCAGAGGTTGTACAACTTTACCCACAAGACATGAACATCTCTTTGTGCAAACGTTACTAACACACTTCCTTTGGTGTGTCGCAGAGATATCATGACAGCCTTTACAATGCATTGTCTAAACTCGATCTTCGCTCGCTAAGGTTTCGCCCATAAGGCCCCTCTTGCGCCATGTGAATCTACCCGTCCATCCGGAACCCACACCACCATTGGCGATACTCAAGACTAGACATTACAAATTAATCACCTAGGTCTGTCCCATTCGGACATGTGGTAGTACGATTAGACCAGTTCAATGGCGCACAAGATTAAGTCCTTAAGTTGTCTCGAGCAAGACATCCACATCCCAACGTGCTAGAAAGCACCCCTTTATCGCACGATCACTTGCCCGAGGGAAAACAATTCGTTCAACCAAGACCAATGGCAAACCCCGCCATGGTACAACAAATTTTACAACAGTGGCTAACGGCCACGATTCAATATCTCATTAAGTCAAGATTAACATTATTCAACATGTGACATGAATCCCAACGTATATGTAAGCATGTCTAAGCATAGCTACGATAACCCAATGTTGGTATTATGATTATGTCCAACTAGTAATGTCCCAACCTAGGTTTAACAATGGATACATGGCATACAACGAATCAAGGTGGCATAATGTCAACTAGGCATACATCTACTCCCATTAAATAAACATTGATACGTAAATAGCATGCAAGTGTATAAAATAAATTACTTTGCAAACATAGGATCAATATGATCAAAGGTTACGACTTGCCTTGCTGATCTAGTGCTGAATCTTGGTCTTGAAATCTTCGTTTGCTCCTCGAATTAGCGTCACCGGAAAATAAGCAACGAAACCAAATAAATACAAAACAGAGACTCAAACAAGCTCAAAACTGAAAATAAATGGCTCTGGAAGATAGATCTTGATTTTAGAAAATTTTAGAAACTTGAATCGCCTCAATCGGAGTTCGTATGAGCGAAACGGCCTCCAAAGATTAAATTCAGAGAAAATACGAAAATCGTAAAATCGGAATTTCGGATTTATTTTTGTACTAAAAAGCGATTTATTGCGCAACGCCGCGTCATCCGCTCACGGTGGACAAGGTCCACGGCGCTGGCGGTTCACCGTGGCACCGTGCCAGACGGCCGACGCAGCGCCGACGCGGCGCTTGGCCGACGCGAAGGCCGACGCATAGCGGGTGACGCTGGCGCCACGCGGCGCGGTCGACGAGGTCGCCACGTGTCGCGCATCGGACGAGGGAGCCAGATCGAACGGCCACGCGGCGCTGCTGCGGGAGGAGAGGCGTGGCGCAATCCGGCGCGTCGGCTAGAGATCCAACGGCGGAGCGCGGCCGCTGGAGGTCGACGGCGAGGCGACGACGCAAGGCTTACCGGACTCGGGGAAGAAGACGCGGCGCACGGCGAAGACGCGATGGATCGGACGCGCGCGGCTGCGGATCCAGAAGAGGACGTCGCGGCGAACTCGACGAGACTCGCGGCTGCGGCGGAGAGGCACCGGAGCGGCGAGACGACGGGGAAAAGCCGGTTTTGGCGGCGAGCTACGGCGAGGTCTCACACGAAGACGACGGGCTTCCGAGCGATGGCGAAGGCGGCGGCGGCGCGGCGCGAGACTGCGGACCTCGGCGGGCGCAGCGGCAGATTTATAGCCCTCGAGGCGCGCGGGCACGGACTCAAGACGGCAGCGCCGACACGAACTTCGGACGGCGGCGACGGCGGCTTAGGGTTTCATGAGCGGCGACGTGGCGCAATCGCAGCCCACACGCTGCGTCAGCAAGACGGACGGCCGTGGATGCCTTGGCGGCTGGCCGCGAGGAAAATCGGGCAAGGCGAAGGGCCGGAAAACGGGCGAGCAGATTCGCCCGAGAGGGTTTTCAAATAAAACCTTTTTGAAATTTAAGAAAATCCAAAATTCAAATAAAAGCGAATAAATTCAAATAAATAGCAAATAAATTCGAAAAATCCCCAAAAATACGAGAAAAATTCCTTGGAGCACAAGGAACCCAACAAAACTGAAATTCTTAAGTTTGATGAATAGTTTAGCCAAATTAAATCCTTTTATTATTTAGAAATTCAAATTAAGCTGGAGTTAATTCAAGAGAATGCAAATGGTTAAATTTTGAATTCAAACATTCCAAAACTTCAAATTTTGGGATGTTACAAACCTCCCCCCCTTAAATGGAATCTCGACCCCGAGATTTTGGCTGGCTAGGGAATAGGTGGGGAAACTCGGACTTCAGATCCTCTTCTCGCTCCCAAGTTGCTTCCTCTTCTGAATGATGGCTCCACTGGACCTTGCAAAAACGGATGATCTTGCTTCTCGTGATACGCTCTGCGATATCCAAAATTTTCACTGGTTGCTCCTTGTAGGTAAGATCCTCTTGCAAATCAATGGCTTCCAATGACATCTGTTCCTCTGGCACACGCAGGCACTTCTTCAATTGCGATACATGGAACACATCATGGATTCCAAAAAAAGATCGAGGCAATTCTAACTTGTAGGCAACCTCGCCTCTTCGTTCCAAGATTTTGAGCGGTCCCACATATCTAGGGGCAAGCTTTCCTTTTACTTGAAATCTCTTAACTCCTTTGAGAGGGTAACTCGAGGTAAACATAATCATTGGGCTCAAACTCAAATCTCTGCGACGATTATCTCGCATAACTCTTCCATGCGCTTTGAGCTATCTTCAAGCGGTCTCGAATTAGTGAACTTGCTCTTGACTTCTTGCGATATGGCAGACCAAACAATTGTCTTTCTCCCGACTCCTTCCAGCTTGAGAGGGTTCTGCACTTCCTTCCATATAAGGCTTCAAAAGGCGACATTTGCAGGTCGCTTGATAACTATTGTTGTACGAAAACTTCGGCATAGGGCAAACACTTGTCCCACTTGGCACCATAAGTCAAGGCACAAGCTCTTAACATATCCTCAAGAATCGATTCACACGCGACCATCCATCGCTTTGAGGGTGATAGGCGATCTTGAATCGAGATGAGTTCCCATGGCTTCGTCGGACTCGCCAAAAGCGAGAGGTAAACCGGGTTCCTCTATCGGACACTATCTTCTTAGGCACTCCGTGAAGACCGCGATCCTTGACATATATAACTCGCTAATTTATCTCTGCATAGGTAGTCTTAAGCGGAATGAAGTGAGCTACCTTAGTCAATCGATCCACTATTACCCGGATCGAGTCATAACTCGCTTGGGTTTTAGGAAATCCGGTAATGAAATCCATACCAATTTCTTCCCACTTCCACTGGAATCTTCAATGGTCGCAGCAATCCTGCGGCCTCGATGCTCTGCCTTGACCTTCCGCGGACATCACAAAGTGCAACATATTCTCGCAATCTCACGCTTCATACTAGGCCACCAATACCTTTCCTTGAGGTCTTGATACATCTTGGTACTTCGGGATGAATGGAGTATAAAGTCTCATGCGCTTCCTTGAGAATCAACTCCTTAAGCTCTTTACGATCCGATACGCAAATCGCTTCTCATACCAAATAGTACCTTGTTCATCTTGAGAGAAACACGAGGCTTTTCCTTTCTTCATATTGCTCTTAATCTCCTTAATGTCGGCATCATCTACCCGTGCTTCTTGAATCGATCTTCCAACGTAGGCGTACTTCCAAGGTAGCTAAATACCCTTCTGAATCAATTCCAAACTAAGCTTCAAATTCCTTATAAAGGGTGGTGACTTTCCTTAATCATCGAGTGTTGCGGAGCTCTTTCTACTCAAAGCATCGGCTACGACATTGGCCTTGCTCGGATGATAATGAATCCCAATGTCATAGTCCTTGATCAATTCCAACCATCTTCTTTGTCTCATATTGAGGTCGACTTGGGTAAAAATATACTTCAAACTCTTGTGATCGTTATAAACTTCACAACGATTACCAATGAGATAGTGACGCCAAATCTTTAAAGCATGCACTACTACCGCTAATTCCAAATCATGGGTAGGATAGTTAACTTCATGTGGCCTCGGTTGTCGCAAGCATACGCTACAACCTTCTTATCTTGCATTAGCACACAACCGAGTCCTTGTCGGGATGCATCACAGAATATCTCAAAATCCTTCCTATTATCCGCGATAAGCACCGCGCTTGTCAAACACTTCTTTAATTCTTGAAAACTTTGCTCACACTCCGATGTCCAAACAAATTTCTTTTCCTTCTTTAAAAGTTGAGTGAGCGGTCTAGCTTTTCTAGAAAACCCTTCTATGAAACGGCGATAATATCCTGCCATTCCAAGAAAACTTCGGATTTGGGGTACCGTCTTGGGTGACTCCCAACTTAGCACATCTCGTACCTTTCCAGGGTCAACAGCGACTCCTTCTCCTGATATGACATGTCCTAGGAAAGCAACTTCTTTCATCCAGAACTCACATTTACTAAACTTTGCATAAAGCTGATTCTCTCTTAGCTTCGTTAAAATTTGGCGCAAGTGCTCCTCATGTTCTTCCTCACTTTTGGAGTAGATTAGAATGTCGCCAATGAAAACAACAACAAACTTGTCCAGATATTCCATGAATACCTTATTCATCAAGGTCATGAAGTAGGCGGGGCATTAGTCAATCCAAAAGACATCACAGTATACTCATACTTGTCCATACCGAGTAACAAAAGTCTGTTTTGGGAATATCCTCTTGACGAATCTTCAACCGGTGGTAACTGATCTTAAATCAATCTTCGAGAACACTCGGCTCCTCAAGTTGGTCAAACAAATCATCGATTCTTGGCAGAGGGTACTTATTCTTGATGGTGACCTCATTGAGTGGCGATAATCCACACACATTCTCCGAGTTCCATCTTTCTTTTCAACTAGAAGAACTGGTGCTCCCCATGGCGAAGAACTTGGTCGAACAAATCCTTGATCTTGCGGCTCTTTAATCTGTCTCTTTACTTGGCTAACTCATTAGCGGGCATCCTATAAGGTCTCTTGGAAATGGGTGGCGTTCAGAACTAGTTCTATCAAGAACTCTATATCTCGATCCGGTGGCATCCCTGCAACTCATCCGAAATCGTCGGAAATTCACGGCGATCGCACATCTTCCAAGCTTATTCCTTTGGCACTACAAACTTTAATCCTTCTGACCGATCTGAGCGGCTTGAACTTTTAACTTGGATCCATCTGGACCGTTAAGGTGATCTCTCTATTCCCACAATCCAAAATCGCTTGGTTCTTGGAGAGCCAATCCATTCCTAGGATCACATCTAGGGACTTGGTGTCTAGGACAATAAGGTTGGCTAGAAATTCTACCCTCCAATTAATATCTTAACTTCGGGCAGCCTTGGTTCGTACTCAAATCGTAACCGTGAGATTGCACTAGTAAAACAGATCTTAAGAGGCATTGTCTTTAATTGATGATTTGCAAGAAAACTCAGAAACAAGCGAATGCGTAGCTCGAATCAAACAAAACCATGGCGAGATCTTTGAGTTGACTAGGAGCTTACCTAGTATGACGCCCAGTGCGGTGGGCATCCTCGGTGGTGGCGTGATTCACGCGCCTCTTCCAAAGAAGCGCGGAGTCTGGTGGCTTGATTAGGAGTTTGGGGCACTCCACGTCCCGATCTGATGCGGGGTCTTGGTGGCGTAGATCCCAAGTTGAAACGAACCGCGCCACGACTTGCTTCCTTGGACGCTTGTTGGCATAGTGACCAAGTTCATGACAGTTGAAACATGTGACTCCTGCACTGGATTATTGTTTCTCCGAGGTGGATTCTTTGTTGGCGCTAGGGTTGCGATTGCTGAAGGAGCCGGGCGAGGTCTTTGTGCAGGGTCCCGAATGTATTCGAGGAGTGAAGCGAGCGGTCGTTGAGCATTTGTTACGACTCTCTGGGTGACTCGATGGGCTCCATGTCGCATCATCTTTCTCTTACGGATTCTTCCAATTCCGACGAGATTCCTCAATAAGCATAGCTTTGTCTACAGTCTTTGAAATCTGCATAGTCATTGCCAATGACTTGCACCTTTAAACCGTGATTGAGTCCACGCTTGAACTTCTTTTGGCGAGCATCATCTGTGGCTACATCCTCCAGTGCGTGCGAGCGAGTTGAGTGAACTTATTAAGGTATTCACTCACCGACATCCCTTCTTGCTTGAGGTCTCGAACTCATTCTTCTTCATTTCAACTTTGCCATCGTGGATATGAGCGTGGCGGCGGTGGAAAACTCGCCCAAGTGATAGTCCGAGGGTCATCATGGCGCAGATCAGTAGTTCTCCCACCATTCAATGGTGCCTTCCAGCTGATGGCGGCATAGAGAACCTTCTCACGATTGGTACACTGGGCAATTTCAAGCTTCTTCTCAATGGAGCGGATCCAATCATCGGCCCAATGGTTACGAAGAGTTAGAGAAAGTTGGCGGACGAGTCCTCATAAATTCGCTAGCTTGACCGAGACGAGCTTGAGGAGGTGCAAAGCGACTTGGTTTTGCTTTGGTTCAACAGATTGGCTAGAGCAACTGCATGCAGTTCTCACGATTCATCATGTTGTTCATGTTCGCATCATTGTGTTCATAAGTCGAGTCCGAGCCGCTAGAAAATGTCCCATGTTCGTGCATCACACCGGTGGTGGTGGGTGCATTGGGGTTGGAGTTGGTGTTGGCACTGCATCGCATCCATCGGCGATCCACGACCGGCTCGAGCAGTGTCAACCATCCGAGGTGCGCAAAGGGTTTGATAGGTAAGAGGAAAAGCGAGAGATGCGTGGTAAGATCATCTAGGGAGAAGGTAATACCTGTGGACAAAAGGATACAACCGAAAGGCTTCAAATTAAGGAGGCAAATAAAGTTTTTTTTTTTTCAATTAAAGGTATGGTTGTAACACCGTGCTTGAGGCAAGTGTACAACATACCGCACGCTCCAAAGAAGAAAATCCTAGTATACGCGACTAAACGTAACTAAACCGAAAAGGGTAACACATGCTCAAACACCGCCGAGCACCAAAACCTATCTTATTTGGTAGGCTTCTGATATGTCTTTGATGGCTTGATCATCATCTTCCTTGATTTGATTCCTTGCGTAAGACTCGAGGCTTTGAGAAGTTTCATAAGATAAGGTCAATTTAAATTTCAAATCAAAGTTTTAGCAAAGGAGAGGAATAAGAACCCAAGAATAAGACGAGAGGAGACGAAAGCTATTAAGTACCAATTTTGTTGGTTTGATTTAGAAAATAATTTTGAAGACCATGCTAACTAGGATAGCGACCTACGATCGATATGGCTCGATACTATCTCTGCGGGACCGGTTTACAAATCAAACCCTCTGTGTATACCGCACTAGTCCAGATCACGCTAGTGCACACAAAGGGAAACACGATGTAATATCATTCCATACAACGAATTAATTAAGAAGAAGCAAATTATTATTAAATAAAGCAAACGACCTTATGGTCAATGTTTACACCATTGTGCCTTAAGGGCTTAAGAAACAAATACTATTGCAATGAAAAGATAACTTGAACCATTCGACATGCCACAGTGCAATCGTCTGGGAACGCCTTCCTAATCCACGTAGTCTTCATAGAATTCCTCTTCATGAGATTCATTATGTCCTTCAAAGAATCGATCAACAAGGGCATAAAGCCGTGAGTACAAAGGTACTCAAAGAAGTCGTAGGGAATTGATGCAATATATTTATGCACGGCTTGACAAGGATGGCTATATAGTTTATTTTGCAAAAGCAATAACTTGAATGGAAATACAATAAATAGATTGAAAGCATATTTATGAAAACATAAATAAATAATCGATAGATCAATGATAGACAACAAAACAACAAAGTGAACTCCCGCTCACATCCCAACAATTCCACATTCCACATTTCATGAAACACTCTATACCCGTGTGAAATTCCGGCTTTGTCCATGACCATGACGCGCTATTCGAATAGTTTTACACTCTGCAGAGGTTGTACAACTTTACCCACAAGACATGAACATCTCTTTGTGCAAACGTTACTAACACACTTCCTTTGGTGTGTCGCAGAGATATCATGACAGAGCCTTTACAATGCATTGTCTAAACTCAAGATCGCCCGCTAAGGTTTCGCCCATAAGGCCCCTCTTGCGCCATGTGAATCTACCCGTCCATCCCGAACCCACACCACCATTGGCGACTCAAGACTAGACATTACAAATTAATCACTAGGTCTGTCCCATTCCGCACATGTGGTAGTACGATTAGACCCAGTTCAATGGCGCACAAGATTAAGTCCTTAAGTTGTCTCGTGCAAGACATCCACATCCCAACGTGCTAGAAAGCACCCCTTTCTCGCACGATCACTTGCCCGAGGGAAAACAATTGCTCAACCAAGACCAATGGCAAACCCCGCCATGGTACAACAAATTTTACAACAAGTGGCTAACGGCCACGATTCAATATCTCATTAAGTCAAGATTAACATTATTCAACATGTGACATGAATCCCAACGTATATGTAAGCATGTCTAAGCATAGCTACGATAACCCAATGTTGGTATTATGATTATGTCCAACTAGTAATGTCCCAACCTAGGTTTAACAATGGATACATGGCATACAACGAATCAAGGTGGCATAATGTCAACTAGGCATACATCTACTCCCATTAAATAAACATTGATACGTAAATAGCATGCAAGTGTATAAAATAAATTACTTTGCAAACATAGGATCAATATGATCAAAGGTTACGACTTGCCTTGCTGATCTAGTGTCAATCTTGGTCTTGAAATCTTCGCTTGCTCCTCGAATTAGCGTCTCACCGGAAAATAAGCAACGAAACCAAATAAATACAAAACAGAGACTCAAACAAGCTCAAAACTGAAAATAAATGGCTCTGGAAGATAGATCTTGATTTTAGAAAATTTTAGAAACTTGAATCGCCTCAATCGGAGTTCGTATGAGCGAGAACGGCCTCCAAAGATTAAATTCAGAGAAAATACGAAAATCGAAAATCGGAATTTCGGATTTATTTTTGTACTAAAAAGCGATTTATTGCGCAACGCCGACGTCATCCGCTCACGGTGGACAAGGTCCACGCGCTGCGCCGGTTCACCGCACCACTCGCGCAGACGGCCGACGCAGCGCCGACGCGCGGCGCTCGGCCGACGCGAGCGCCGACGCAAGCGGTGACGCGGCGGCCACGCGCGCGGCCGACGAGGTCGCCACGGTCGCGCAGACGGACGAGGGAGCCGATCGAACGGCCACGCGGCGCCGCTGCGGAGGAGAGGCGTGGCGCAATCGGCGCGCTTCGGCTAGAGATCCAACGGCGAGCACGGCCACCGGAGGTCGACGGCGAGGCGACGACGCAAGGCTTACCGGACTCGGGAAGAAGACGCGCGCGCAGCGAAGACGCGATGGATCGGACGCGCGGCCGCGGATCGTAAGAGGACGCCGCGCGAACTCGACGAGACTTCATGCGCGCTGCGGCGAGAGGCACCGAGCGGCGAGACGACGGGAAAAGCTTCGTTTTGGCGGCGGAGCTACGGCGAGGTCTCACACGAAGACGACGGCTTCCGAGCGATGGCGAAGGGGCGACGGTGCGGCGAGACGGCGGACCTCGGCGGGCGCAGTGGCAGATTTATAGCCCTCGAGGCGTGCGGGCACGGACTCAAGACAGCGCCGACACGAACTCTCGGACGGCGGCGGCGGCGTTAGGGTTTCGCGAGGCGGCGACGTGGCGCATCGCAGCCACACGCTGCGTCGCACAGACGGACGGCCGTGGAGCCAAGGCGGGTCAGGCCGGCCGAGGAGAAAAATCGGGCGGCGAAGGAGTTGAAAACCGGCCGAGCAGATTCGCCCGAGAGGGTTTTCAGAAATAAAACCTTTTGAAATTTAAGAAAATCCAGAATTCAAATAAAAGCGAATAAATTCAAATAAATAGCAAATAAATTCAAAAATCCCTAAAATACAGAAAAATTCCTTGGAGCACAAGGAACCCAACAAGAACTGAAATTCTTAAGTTTGATGAATAGTTTAGCCAAATTAAATCCTTTTATTATTTAGAAATTCAAATTAAGCTGGAGTTAATTCAAGAGAATGCAAATGGTTAAATTTTGAATTCAAACATTCCAAAACTTCAAATTTTGGGATGTTACACGTAGCCCTGGCGCTGCCTCGGGAGAGAGCATGTCCCCATACTTCGTGTGACTGGGCGATGGGACTGGAGCTTTGACTTGGGCAACCCTCATACTGCCTCGGGAAGGGACCACCTGCCCTGCACGGTTGCTTCGAACGATCCTGTCCGTGGGGCACGTGGCTCTCGGCGAAGGTTGCCTCAGCTTGGTCGGGGCTCGGGGGAGCCCTACCTATGACGGGGGTCGGTATCCCACTTGGTCGGGATTGCTTGCCTTGATTTGGTCGGGGACGAGCGTCCTTTTGCGGCCCCGCAGGTCCCTTGGTCGGAGTTGGGCCCGGGGACGGCTTGTCAGGTCGGAGCTGGGCTTGACGCGGCCTGCTTGCCATCCTGAGCCGTTAAGGTACCCCTGGTATGAGTATTCGTCAGTCCGCCTCGAGAAAAAAGGACCTAAACTTTTTTTTTCCAGAAAAGGACCTAAACAGAATTTTGTTTTTCCGAAAAAGGCTATAACGTAATGCTAAAAAAATGCAAAAAGGACCTAAATGCAATGTATATTTTTTTCCATAAAAAGGATATGAACGTATTTTTTCACAAAAAGGACCTAAACGCAATTTTTATTTTTCGAAAAAGGACCCGAGCACAATGCCTAAAAACGCATAAAGGATCTAAACGTAATATATATTCTTTTTCCAAAAAAAAAACCTAATCGTTCTTTTTTTCGAAAAGGACCTAAACATAATTTTTTTTTCAGAAAAAGGACCTAAACGTAATCTTTTTTTTGCAGTTCGGCTCGAGCCGCGAGCCGAGCCGGCTCAAAGCGCTGTGAGGGCAGGGATTCTATGGAGTATAATAGAGGGAGGATATATAATTACGTTCTACTCTCGAAAATAAGTACCCCACCTCTAAAATATCACCTAAACAAACTTAAAATACTCTTTTATCACTTTGTGTACGCTCATATACTAATTATAAGATATTAATTGTAAGGAAGTACATAGTTTTTAGCGTATTTTGTAAATATCTTCGTATACGCACATAAAAAGAGTATATCTAAAAAATGTGTATACCACTTCTGAAAAAATGTAAATACTATCTAGTTAGTCTTATATACTCGTACACTATACTTACATACCCTCCGTTACGTGAGATACTCCTTATGTTGTGAGATACGGTGTAGGGAGTAACTACACCTGGAAGTAGAATATATATATATGGAAATTTGAACCTCTACCGAATGGAATTGTATAGCCCTATTTTCGACCGCCTTGTTGGGAGGTGACACGTGTCACCTTCCACACTCTCTCACGGGAAGTCATTGGAACTCTCGGCATTGTGGCAACACACCTCCTACGTCGGCCAACCATGCTCCCTAGGCGCGGTAGCTTGCTTCCGCGCTCGCCTGCCCATTGCTGCACCCGCACTCTCTAGGCGTGGCAACGCTAGCTTTCGCCTCCTCAAGTATGGTTTGCCGCGCCTTCTGCAGTGGTGGAGGAGCAAAATCTGTAAATGTGTTCATGGATAGGTTAGATTTGAAAAAGAAAAATCAGGGTAAGAGGGCTTAAAAAAAGCGACGACTTCGTAAAATCGGTAGGAATTTCAGTTCAATTCGTGCACGAATCGGAAAAAAAAATCCCACATTTTAGACGGGGCCTCTAGGTTTGCTTTGAAATACAGGAATTTCTATAGAACTAGTTCAGTTCCGTATTAATCTGAGTAAATACTTGTGTTTTAGATCCGTTTGTAACTTGGAAACTTCAAGTAAGAAATAGTTCAATTTTCTGCAGTATTTGAAAAAAAAAATCTCACGTCCAAAATGCAAAGACAAATTTGCACCGTTGGAGAGTTGGGATGGGAAATGGGGTTGAGCCGGCGGTGCTATGCAGTTTGATTGTGATAACCTTGGGTGCCAGTGGGCCCGCCCGTGGCATGACAGCTAAAGCACGACTGAAGCACGGCACAACACGTATGCGGATAGGTCGGGTCGGCACGGCGCGAATGATAAGGCTATGCTAAGCCTCGCGGTCGGACACGATAGGCGGCATGGCATAGCACGTCTGTATAGACCGTGCTTAGGCCGGTACGGCACGAAACATGCCTGATGGCCCCGAAGCAGACACGTCACTCGGTAGGGAGCTCTGCCGCAATATTGCGTTATGTTGTGGCTCGCCCTACGATCGACATCTTTTGCGGTCCTCGCATGCGGAGAAAGGGGAGACAATACAGGTGCTAAAAGGTGGAGAATGGAGAGTGGAGACTGGAGCAAGGTTCAAAATTTTGTTTTTGGATCACATCTTGGAGGTGACCGAAATCCAAATTTTTGGTGAGATTTTGAAATTTCAGCTAAAATCTGGACGAAATTCAAAAAGCAAATTTGAAATCCGGAAAATTTGAAATCGAAGTTTTCGAAATTTCGGCAAAATAGACCAAAATTTTGATCCTTTTCAAACCCTAGATTTGAACCGGATCTGGACCGGACTCCATGGATTGGAGGCGTCGGTGGGTATCTCCATTGACGGAGAGGAGCAGGGAGAGGAAGGCGGCCTTCCAAAGCTTGATTTGGCGAAGCTAAGAGCGATCGTGGTGGACCGCGGCAACGCCCGTGGGACGGACGGTGAGGGGGCAATGGAGGCGAGGGACGGAGGGAGGAGGCGGAGTGGTGCGGTGGAGGACACGAAGCTAGGGCCGTCCGGCAACGGGCGACGCTAGGACAGGCGGCGAGGTGGATTCGTTGGATCTAACACTCGGGTGGGCGCTCAGATGGGTGGCCAAGGACTCCACACAATATCATTGATAATCACTCAAATATCACGATTATCAAACATATCGAGCCGGCACGACATATGAAATAGCTTGGTAAACCGATGAAATTTAAATGCAAATTCAAAAAAATTGAAAACATTTATCAAAAAGTGTTAGAAATTTTGTGTGAGGTTCTAATGCAATGCTAATGATGCTGTAATTTTTTAGATAATTATCAGATATATGTATTTTAAAAAGATTCTGACAGTGCTACTGTCTTTATATATACTGTTCTATTTTTTATTTTCTAGGGGCACTACATGAAGTATAATATTTCTGAATTTTTTTGTGCGAGGTTCAAAAGAAATAAGAATGATTTTGTAAAAATTTTAGATGATGATTAGACCTGCGTAGTTTTTTAAAATTCTGATAGTGCTAATGTCTTTGTATATGCTCTTCTATTTTTTATTTTGAGGATACTAAATGAAGTATAATATTTCTTTAAATTTTAATACATGATCCTTGAGAACTTTTTATGGTACCATTAAAAGTTAAGAGCATTATCCAGTTTGTGAATTTTTATAAAAATGTGACAGTGTCTCTATTCCTTTTCATTAATTGTTATTTTTTATTTTTCATAAGTACTTAATGAATTCAAAAATTATTGAAATTTCTCTCCGGTGTTGTTTTAGATTAATTGGGATTTTTACAATTTTTATAATTTTCTTTGAATTTTTTCAATTTTTTATAATGTTATTTGATTTTTTTCAATTTTCCTTCGGTGTGCTTAAAATCGAAAAAATCACTTAAAAATAAAAAAAAATCACTCGAAAATCGGTCTATTATTGAACAAAACTAGTCGAAAATCGGTAAATCGCTCGGTTTTTTTATTTTTTTCGCCATTGTTTTACCACCGAGTTCAAAAATTTTGAATTCAAACTTCATAGTTTCTACCGATTTTCGACCCAGTTTTACCGATTTTTGAAAATAAAAAATCGTTCGATTATCGCGATAACGATATTGTGAACCCTTCTCCACACCTGTTCTATGCCTGCGGTCCTGTTTCTGCTTTTTGTTGTGAACATGAAACAATCCGTCCGTTAGATCAGTGCATGAGTAGATCTGATACATCTTCATTATTTTTTTTATTTTCTAATGCTCTGAACATGTTATATAATCTGAGGTCACTGGTTGTTGGCAAAGTTATTTACTTGATTGGTTGTCGAAGTTTCTAGGGCCAAGTTTACTGATCCTGTTCATATGTCGACAAAGACATGAAACTGTTTAATTCAAGCTGGTACTAACACATACTCAAGTGCTTTTTACTGTGTCCGGCCAATGACGAGTTGAAAATATATTGCCATATAATCTGATGCAACCTGCAGTTTTCAGTCCAGTTCAACAATTGATTAGAGTATACAACTGGTTGTTTTTTTCTTCATTCTATCATGTGAATCATGATCATCTCATAAACTTAGTTTTGGCTCAAAATTAGTAAATAGCAAATAGCGACTTCAACTTCTGAATTAAAACATCCAGAGAAGCAGATGGTGCATTAAAACTGACAGGGAACCCATTTAATTGGAAAAGCCAAAATGATGCCCAGTTGTGACTTGTGAGCATGAAGTGCATGAACCAAAATTCCCAAAAATCTTTCTTGCTGAGATTCGAACACAAAAGACCACCCACTTAGTAGTTAGTAGTGCTTTAACCAACTGGGCTACATTGCTTTCTTGATATTTCCACATGTATTCCTAACAAAAGGTATGGCAATTCTCCACCAAAAAAATGATGCCAAATCCAGTCCAAATTTTTCGAAATTACTGCAGCAATTTCAATTTTTTTATTTCACGGGGATTTTGAATCTCGTCCCGAGCCGAAATCCGAGATTTCACGAAATTTCACTAAAATTTTGAACCTTGGATTGAAAAGTACATGCTCACTGACACCAAGCACGCGCACCGAACTACTCCGTACTAGAGTACCCCATACTGGATGTAAAGTTTTTAATGAGGCAGTAACTCTGTACCTATTCAAGAATGACTAAATTTTAGTTTTTTTCCCAATTTTTGTGGCAAATGTATCAGTTTCGTACGTCTCCAGCTCCTTTCCTTTCATCGCAACAGTGCAAATGGGCTGAGTCTGGACCATCACGGTACGAGCCGGTAAGAATCGAAATAGATCGTGCTTGGGCTCGCCGAAAGCAAGCCAGTCCGTGACGGTACGACACGGTTTAAGCACGCGGCCTAACGGATCCGTGCCGTGGCTGACCTGACGCCCACCTCTGGGTGCTAGCAAAATATATCTTTTCTTCGTGGTGTTTTTTCGTGTTGAAAAGTAAATTAAACTGAACCAATAACCAATAAATTATATTATTAAGGTGTAACGGATTTGCTTCCATTTTTCTACTATAGGAAGAAAATAGTCAAAAATTTTACAAAATTAATTTTTCTAGTACGGACAGACAGAATGAATGCTCGAACCCATTTTGGATCTATGTGTGCGAAAGGTAGGAGTCTAGGAGATACTATGAATATACAGGGATTGATCTGTTCAGTCACTGTTGAGGCCGAACTTTGACTAGTCAAATTTTGGCGGGATTTGTTTGGGCACGTACTAAACCCATCCTAAACTCTAGTCAGGTTCTATTTGGAAGAGTGGTAATTTTTTTTGAGGTTTTGAAATTTAGTTCAAATTTGAACTCGTTTTCAAAATATTTTAATAAAATATCCCTAATCCAAATACCTATTGTAAGTTTTTCTCTCCGTGCAAAATGTAATTAACTTTGTTTAGCTATAAGCTTCTGCTAGCTAATTGGTGGCTCGTTGTGGTGACCCGTCTAATTAACCCTGGGTAACAACGTTCCTTCTATCATTAATCCCGAGTTAATTAAGTGGATCTCGGTATAGTAGCTAGCAAAACATCAAGCTCCCCGATGCTTTATTAGTTATTTTACCGTTTTCAGAGTATTGCAGCAGAACAATAATTAGAGACTGAAACTGGAATTATTTACTACATTCCATTGGCCACACGGCCTATTATACATACCTTAATTTACATAAACTTTATTACAACAAAAGACAACTTAAACCTCCTAACTCCCGACGGGTGGCTAGTGTGGGAATACGGTCTACTATTACTACTACTCCTCCTGATTGTAATAGTAGTAACCGTCCTCCGGAAGGTCCTGCTCCTGCGAATATTACTCCACCCATGCCTCAGAGGGTTATCTATCGGACTCACCTTCTAAGTAAGGGGGGATTTAAGCAACGGTGAGTACTAGGTACTCAGCAAGCAATAATAGTAATGAATGCATTAAATGAGTTTTCCAAATAACCCAATTCATATCCAATTCCACACTCCGACCTTTCCCATCCAAAATACCTTTGTAAGAAATAGATTTTTGTTTTAAAGGTTGCAATTTTTAGATTTGTAAAATACACTACTAATATCGTGTATGACTTCTGTAGTTTCCAATCCAAGAGTCTTGCTTGAATTCAAAATTTACCCTACGCAGGTTTATACCACTTTGCCCACAGTGACACCTACAAGAGATGCCCCAGAACGTTTATCGTTAATCCGGTATTAATTCTCCACCCTACACTGAGTATGGGGTATACCTCCCCATGTTACCCCACCTCTAGATACAATTGTATCCTGGCTTATTCCAGCAGTACCCACCGGGCTTCGAATATATCGCCCCCAAACCAACTCTTTCATAGTCCCCCTGGGTCATACCGGTATTTTCCAGCACGACTCTAATTTCTTACCCATTGTGGAGAATCTAATACCATCATAGGACAACATTTTTCTGACCGATTCCACACACCATGGTTGGTAAAAAATTTACAACTCATTGCCCAATATTAGTTGATTATTAACTTATATGCTAGTCTATATAGAGGACCCCACTGGTAATTCCCTTCTCATCGACGTCCTCTACCCACCAACTAATACACGCCAACACATTAGCTACACATAATAACTCACCCACAACCTGACCGTCCATTAACCATTCCTTTACCAAACCATCCATCCATCCATTTAACCAACACTCCCAATTTCACATTTTCAATTTGAAAATATAATTTCCAATGCAATGATGGTACAATAATTCATAAAAGCAGTAAAAACAGTTAATAATACATGATCAACCGAATGCTTGCCTGGAATAAAATCGGAACGTTCTGTCTCGCTCGAAAACAGGCTCGGTCTGACCGAGGGGTTCTATTTTGGTCCAAAAAATTACACTACATTAGTCTACTGCATTTTATTAATATGAGTTGCAATATCCAACATTTCCAATTAATCAATTTTGTCATTCAAGAAATTGATATTAATTCTTTCATACCATGCTCTATATTACTACTAGATTTTCTTTTATGCACCTAATGCCATTACTAATACTATTGATGGAATAGTACACTCCTCCATTTTCCAATATTCTTCCATTTTCTCTTCTTCTTTCTCCTTTTCTTTTTCTATTCACTGCCATTCTTTACTTCTGTGCCTTATGCAACTTTCGGCCGGCTCTACTATTTGTTGGCCTAAGGCCTCTTGGCTGCTTACTCCTGGCCTAAAGCCTTCTGGTGGCTGAGCCATTTGGCTACTACTCAATGGCTTGGCATTTTGGCCGAAACCTTACTACCTTTACTTCACTCCCTTCGGTTGCTTCACCTGGCCGAGTACTACTACTACTACCGCTCGGTTGGCTGCTGTTCTGGCCGACTCCCTCCTCCTCCCAGTTTCACCACAGGCTGCTACTTCTTCTCCTCCCACTTCACTCGGCTGAGCATCAGTAGAGCTACTCCCCTAGTTCTCCTCCTCTCCTGCGACTAGCATTCTTCCCCTACCTCTTCTTGCTATCGGCACTTCCCTAGCCGAATCCATGAGCTAACCCTAGCTCATGCAGAACAGGGAGTTTTTGCTTTGCTTTGATTTTTGCTTTCTAGGCTTTTGATCTACTGCTACTGGTGTCTTGAGGTAAGATTAATTAAAAGGTAAGGGTCAATGGCTTTTAGGGTTGAGCTCTAGGTTGGGGGGCGAGGATGATGATACTAGCTAGCTAGGACGCTTACTCGCGAGCTAACAGGGTTCTCCCTACTGAGACCACTATTCTTCCCCACTCTACTACCCTTCTTCTACTACTACAGCTATTATGGTAGCTGGTTGCTTACCTGAGCTCCTGATGGGTGAGGTTTGGGTGTTGGAGTTGAGGTTGAGGTGGGTGCAAATGAGGTGGCCGAATCCTTCTCCTGATTTGGCCACTCTTCTGACTCCCTCCTTGCTGGTTCTTCTCTGGACTAGCTCCTCTTCTTGCTCCTTTGCTTCAGTTGGAATATTGCACTTATGGATTGGTTTCTCAGTTGGCTGGTTGCTTTCAGTTTTTGGCTGGGAAATAGAGGGATGGCTGTGGCTGCTTTCGGCTGAAAGCTCTGAGGGGATGAACCCATGTTCTTGCTGCCTTCTGACCGAATGGATGATGGGCAATGGTGCTAGCTTGCCTCAAGAGGTGGCAATATACATTGCATTGCTTGAGCTAGCTTGGCTGGCTATGGTTGTCTCGGTTTCGATGCATAAGAAAAAGGAGATGCACCTCCTGCTTTGTGCTTGACTATATTGCAGCTTCACCTTTACCTTATTACTCTTTTACCTTTTTTCTGCCTTACCATTTTACACTGCCTCCCCTTTTACCTACTGCTACTTCCAAGTATGCAAATATGACATGCTTATGCAATTTGATTATGTACATGATTAATTAGTAATGCTCATACTTAGATTAATTGATGATCATTATGCCATGATATGCCTACTAATGATTTGATGATGGAGGGATTAGGGGGGAGGGTCCTCACACTCGTGATGGTAGCATTTTGTGCCAAGGAAAGAACCATAGCTCCACTTGAACAATTTAGTACCCCTTCTATTTTCTTTTCCCCAACGGCATCAATAATTTTTTTTGAACCGAAATTGTATTTGGTGTAGGACGGTTAATATATTTTTTAAAACAAAATTATAAAAAAATACGTAAAAAATTATATAAATATACCGCTTGTCATCGAATGAATTAGCGATAGATCATCTACCACCAAATGAATCGGCGATAGAACCTTCTCATCAGCCTGTCACCAATTCATTTGACGATAGAAGTCTATCGCCAAATGAATCAAATGAATTGAGAATAGAGTTTTATTTAGCCAATAGTTTGTCGTTGATTTATTTGGTCGACAGATCTATTTGGCCAGTAGTCTTCTATCGCCAAATAAATTGGCAATTGGTGATAGTGCTTCTATCTCTAGTTGAATTGGCGACCGATATATATTTATATAATTATATTTTTTTGATGTATATTTTATGTAACTCTATTTAAAAAATTATTTATCATAAGCCTACCTATTTTGTCTCCTGCCTCCTACAATGCCACCACCCCACACAGACACCACTGCGTGCGTGGTAGCTATGGGTGCAGATCCACTGGAGTTATGTAACATCCCAAAAAATTAAAAAATATGAAAAATAAAAAGTTTGAAATTTAAAAATGGAATTGAATAAAAAATTCAATTGAAATCAATATTTTGATTTTAAACAATATCTTTTCCTCATTTTCTTGCATTCTAATCTTAAAGAAAAGAAATATTTCAATATTAAAACTACTTCTTCCAAAACAAACAAACTATAAAAATGAATTTGAGATCTGATCTTTAATTTGAATTTTAGTTTCCTGAGTTTTCTGAATTATTGGTTCTTCTTGAGTTTTGCTCTAAAAGAAAAGTCATATATATTGAAATGGTAAAAGTAAAAAGGTAAAAACACAATAGCAATAAAAATCTGCAAAAATAATATTAAAATATTAAAAACCACCATAGCCCTTGTCTTACTATCAAAGATAATCTGAACATATTTAATGAGGATAAGATATTGGAATCATGAAGATTTGAGGTCAATTCAGATAGTGTCAGATTTATGTAAAAATCTAGAAACCTTATCTTGAGCTGATATTTTTATCATGCTGACATAATATCCTTATATACCTCTGGTAAAAATATCAAAAATTAAAACTTATATTTAAAGCTTTTAATAATTCAAAAACAGAAAGTAAATAACTCTGAAAATAGTAATGTCAGAATTATTAAAATTTAAATATCAAATATGCAAATATTAAAAGTTTAAGGAAGATAAATAATACCATTTTAGACCCTCATAAAAAGTTTCATAAAATATTAACCTTATTTTGATCCTTAATTAAATAAAAATCAGAACGGATAGAAATGATAAAAGTCTCATTGTTAGAATTTTAATAAACGTTTTACCAATAATTTTTATCTGAAAATTTTACTGGAAGTTTATCTATGCCTTTCCGACTTATAAATTTTTTTCCAAAAATAATTAAGCCAAGTTGGTACCTATAATCATTGGGTCAAGCAGTATTGTCCAAGGATGGTAAAAGTCGGTTAGTGTCCTTGTGTCGCTTACAAGTGGGTCCAGCCAGATTTTCTCCCCTATACCGACTTCTTCTCTGCCATCTTGCCCCCACGCGGTAGCATCTTCTCCTTTCTTCTTTCCCCTCTGTCTCTCGCGCGTAAGTAGCAGAGCCGCACCGCCTCAGCCTTGTCACCTTTCCTTGTCTCTTCTGCGTCGCACTGCGCAGCCCTGAGCACCGACCTGTCCTAACCCCGCCCCAGTGCTATAGCACCCGTCAATCTTCGCAAGAGCTCGCTGTCTCGGCTGAGAACTCTCGCGCGCCATCCCGGCCGAGCCGCCCTTATCCCTTCTGTGTCCAAACCCTGTAGCGACCGCCTCATCCATCTATTTAAGCGCAGCTAGGCTTTCATCTAGCCCCTCATGACCTTGCGGATCTCCTCCACTGCCTAACCCCGCTCGAAGCTCTTTTCTTCCCCATTTCCAACCAAAGCTCCACCGAAACCAAAGCATAACCTGAATCCCCTTTCACCGCTCCACTTTCCAATTGCTAGCACCTGAAGCTTCCTCATAACACCTAGCACCTTTCCCCACCTTCAATTCAAGCTCATCTTCTTCGGTGAGTCGCCGCACCGAGTGCCCCTCTGCGTCGCCGCCCCCGCACGGTGAGAGCCTGATCTCCTTGCTCATCCCTTTGAATAAATAACAAAACGGAATCTCTATGATGCGCTGATACTCAGGGTTGTGAAAATGAAGCCAGGAAATCCATGTTTTAGCTACGCCGCCGTTTGGCCATGGCTATCGCCGCACCTCGTCGGTGGCGCGCCACTTTCCCTTGGCTCCGGCCGCCAAAAGGACCACCCCCGTGTGTGCGCAAGCATGTTGAAGCTCACGGTGGAGCCCATTCGCCACCTCCGGTGAAGCCTCGCCGCCGACAGCCATTAATTTCCTCGTCTCTGCTTCGGGTCGCCGACTGGTGGGTCCCCCTGTCAGTCCCCCTATGCACGTTTGACGCTGCCTTCTCGGCCCCACTGGTCATACATTACGCAGCTCTCGCGGGCCTGCACGTCAGTCGCGTGGCGCTTAGCCTCTCACTGCCAAATGGACCCAGCCGTTAGTGCCTCAACTCGGCGCCATCCAAAAATGGAAAGCGCATTTGAAATCCGAAAGCGCACTTTCCCTTTTTGGCAGTTTTTCTGATTTTTAGTATTTTCAAACCCTAGAACATTCAAATGCTTATAACTTTTGCATTTTAGCTCCAAATGAAATTAAGTACATTTATAAATTCATGATAAATCATGTATGTTCATAATATGTAAAAAATTTTGAAAATGAACTTTGTTTAAATTTTTAATCCGAATTTAAATAAAAATATTAAAATATGCCATATATAGAATTTTTGCAAATGAGCTCCAAATGGAATGAAACAAATTTTATTAGAAACCTTAAATCCTTAGGAATCTAAATATGCAAAATTATTTAGATTTAGACTTGATTTACATCATTCTCTAAAGTAAGTTGTTTCCAATGTATTGAATATTCAAATATGAATATCTTTTGCAAAAAGGATTCAATTCATGTCAAATCAGTTTCTATGTGTATAAAAGTTAGTAATCTACCTAGATATGTAAAAACATTTAGAATTGAATCTAGTTTGAATTAAATTTGAAGATAGATTATTTTCCAATGCATAAAAATTAAAATAAATATAACTTAAAGTATACAAATTTAAATAATGGTAAAATGATTCTTAGGTCTTTAATAAAACCATAATACACCTGCTTATGCAAGAATATCTCATATTTGTGCAGATTTGGATTAAGTGCATATTAGATCTTAATGTTCACTTATATGGAAAACACCTCGGATATAAGCAAAATATTGCGGAACCAACTCTAAAACACTCTTAGGGTTGTCCCCCGCTAATGCTGGAAAAATGAATAAATAATCTTATAAGGTGCAGTAGCAAACTAAAATTTAAAACTAAACCTTTGTCGCATAAAATTTAGAAACACTTAAGCCTTTTCAGCAGCCTGTAAAATATCTCGTCTAAATGCTAGTATTGTCTAGGTTAGCCTAGTAATGATATTTAAAATATATACTACCATAATCTAGAAAAATATTCTTATTACAACTTGCTTTGCATCTGAATCCTGCTAGCCCAATACCCTTAAGTGTCATAGTCATCAGAAACCTTAATGCCATATAAGCTATTTCAGCAATGAATATAATGTCTCATCCAAATCCTAAAATTTATGAAATTAGCCCAGGTATGCTCCCCAAAGTATAGACTACCCTATTATGAAGAAATAATCTCATTTCGTCGTACTTTGCATATAAATCTTGATAGTAACATAACCTTAGGTGTTATGATTTCTAGATTTCATAACATGAATAAGCAAACTTAGTATTATTGAAGAAATCTGTAGTTAAGATATTTGTATCATCAGATCCTTCTTAAAAACCACAAATATATATATAACCAGTAACCTAACTTAACGGATTTATTCAAAACTACTTATGCAAAATCAATTAAGGATTAAGTGCTAATCATTCACAGCAAGCAACCTAATGATCTAATGTGTTAATTCTATTAATTCAAATAATTTTAGCATCTAGAATTCGAAAAGCAAGAATAGATAGTCTATAAAATAAACCGTGCAATGCTCAACCTAAAAGCCGTTAACGATATAAATGTATATTCAACTATAATGCAAGAACGTGAAATCATTCAACACAAACCCTAAGTTACACCTGTTTCCTATAGTTGATTTTATTTGATTTTTCATTTGACTTCTTTTTGCCCTTATTGAATTTGTTGTGTTGTGTTCTTCGTTCGCCACGTGTAGAACCCGATGTCATTGATTCCATCATCGACAATGTCGATTGCGACCTTAACTTCTTCGTAAGCGAAAAATAAATAAGGCAAGCACCCCATTTGATCATATTGATCCCAGTTTTATAAATGTTTTCATCAAATGTTTTACTGCATGTGTTACTTTTATTAAAGTCTGCTATTTTGTGGGTAATGGTAGTTGTACCTGTAGTTTCATAGAACTTCCTTGATAAGTATGAATTTGTGAACCTTGATAACCCTAGAATAATATAGACAATACTTGATGTCAATTTGGGTTACTCACACCTAGTGTCATGCTTAGCCATGCTTAAAGAAACATAAAACCTTGACATGATTAAAAATGTTGGATATAACATTTAATGGGTATGACCTTTCTTTATGATTGGTATTTTGGATGAAAATGAAAATAAAACTATGGTTTAGATGCGGGCAATTATTGACAATAGCCGGAAGTGCATGTCTTTGCACGTAGTGTAGGGGGAGACTATTGCCCGCGGATTAAGGACCTGACTATGGGTTGTTTTCAGGCCAAGAAACACGTATAACCACAAGTACTGGTATGGGTCAGCCTTAAACCAATTAAGTTATCTAGTTTAACTTTGCACTTTGAAAGGCTGGAGTAGTACGAGCTGTTTCTTAATGGATTGCTCGAAGGGGCGTCCACACCGAGGTGATCATGGATCAAACGTCTACCGATACACCGGTATACGCCATGCTATAGGGAGTTTCATCATTTCTATGCTCTGAGTTCTTCTGCCATAGTATGGGTTTAACGTCCCGGGCTGGTGCAAAGTTAACCTAGGTAATGTAAAGGTTTTCATCATGAATATTCTGGCCACTACGCCAAAGGTGCGTGAAATATGCGGCAAAAAGAAAAGATCATGACTTGTGGGTAAAGATGTACACCTCTGCAGAGTGTAAAATTAATCGATTAGCCGCGCCCGCGGTCATGGGCACTTGGTAAAGTCCTCACATAGTTAGCTGTTTTTATTTTCATAAAACTCTGGATTCTACCAGGTGTTGGTAGAAATTGGTTCCTCAATGTGGTCATGATACCCAGGTTCGTGATTTCACTTATTCGTATTTACATACTGTAATTCTACATATGAAATTGCTTTTACTTAAAATTCCGTTTGCAATCTACTATTCTGTATTTACATTTCAAATTGGCTTTATGCAAATTAACCATAGTAGCGTTTCCTTTGAAATGGCCTGCATATATTATAGGTTTTGAAGTCCTGCAGAGTACGATAGTACTCACCCTTACTTAATTGTTGTTTTTAGGTGAAGAATCAGATTAGTTCGATGAAACCTATTTGACGCAGGACTCGAGGATATTAACGATGAAGCTTTTCTAGGGATTATGACTTGTCAGTTGCCTGAGGGTGTGGGCACACTACAAGAATTTTGATCCTCTTCGCTGCATTTCTCTGTATTGTAAGATCTTATTGTATAAATTACCATTATCATTTGTAATAAAGAGTATGGATGTGATATCAATTGTTGTAATGTGCGTGCTAGCCACTGATCATGGGACTAGTACTGTATGCACATGAGATTTCTATTTTTGCATTTATGTGAAAATGGGGGTCATTACAAGTTACAAAGCAACTCCACCTGATGGAGTTGCAATCTGATCCATTTATTTTTTCTAAAGGCTCAGATTATGCCATCTCCGCCTCCACCGATCGAAAATGAATGGTTGAGGTTGCAACCTTTATAACTTTAGGGGATGTGCATCCTAGTAGCTATAGGGTCTGTTTGGGGAGCTATAGCTTTTCTAAAAAACTGTTTTTTTGGCTTTCTGATCTGAAAAAGGCTGTAGCTTTTTATAAGAGACCATTTAAGAAATAGCTAATTTTCCTTAGCAATAAGCTGCAAAAGCAGGTCCAGCCTAACTTTCAGCTTTTTGCTTTTGTTAGTTATATATGTCTTTTGACTTATGTCAAAAGCCATGCAAAAACTGAGCTGTTTGGGGGGCTTACTAGCTTTTTAGAAGTTGAAACTGGCTTTGGCTGTAGCCTACCTCCCGAGCCAAGAATCTCCCCTCCCAAGTAATTGAGATCCAAGCAGCACCGCCACCTACCAACCAGCCTCCTCCCACCGCCTCCGATTCGACAGACCAGCTCGGCCGCCATGCAACACATGGCGCACTCCCACGCCGCTGTCGCCTGCTTCTCACTGGCCTCCACCTGCCGGCGGCTGCCCAACCAGGCGCTCGCTTCTTGGGCTGGCCTCTGTTTGGTTTAGGAGTGTTTCTTCATTTGGTTGGGTACTTTGTCATAGATTTGGACAGTTGCTTACATCTAGTATGTGATTCATGAGGTTCTTAGATGGCTTCTTTGTGTTTCCTTTATGTTCTTAGTTGTTTTGGTTGGATGGATGCTTTTGTTAGTTTGATTCAATTGCTTGGTGTGATTAGATTCAAGTCTACTGAGTAGCATAAAAATGCTTCCTTTTTTTTAATTTCTAGGCGAGGTTTTTTCTCTGCATGATAGAGGACATCTTATTTTTGTAATTTCTCATAATCCTTTTTTGATAAAATAGTTTGTAATTAGTACATGTTGAACACAATACGAGATGAGTCCGTGCATTGTGTTTCCATATCCATGTAGAGTGACAAGTATGTCTATTTTGCAGAAGATCAATATCCCTCTCAAGAGCTTACAAAACAAAGATATCAACAAATTATGAGACCACATATGCTAGTGGTACTTAACAGAAGTTCTAGTAGAAGACGGTAGGTTTAAAGACCCGACAGGCTCCTACTAGTCCATATGTAAACAATATATAGCATGCGAATGTGATATGTGTACTGACTGTTAAGTATGTTTGTGTTCTATATTGTGAACGAATGTGATATGTGTACTGTAAATGTTTGTGTTCTATATATATTGTGAATGTGATATGCATACTATGTGTAATCTGTGCTATTTTTGAGAGGATGTACAAAGAATAAACACCAGCACCCACATCACAATCGGTTCCAAGCTAGAACCGATTGTGATGTGCACAACATCACAATTGGTTTTTGCTCAGGACCACATCACAATCGGTTCTGAGCTCAGAACTGATTGGGATGACCATTTAGCACTATTGTGAGAAATCGACTGTGATAGCGCCTCCTCATCACTGTCTAATGACTTTGTATCGCCACTAAAACCGACTGTAATGACGAAAAAGAACCGATTGTGATGTACATTTCTGTAGTGATGTAATGAGCATCAAGATAAGATCCCGAAGTAAAGGTTGTTCATCATGTGTTGATGAAAAAGACGAGGATCCACACATGGAGAGAAGATGATAAACATCAAGTAAAAGCTCCAAGTAGAAGCACAAGGCAAAGATATAACTAGCATAGGCTAAGGATGTGTTGCTAGTCTTTTACTAGTCTCAATATTTGGTTGGGAGACCGGATTACTAGTATAGGTTGCTGAAATATTAAGAGGAGTCTTGTCTTATAGTTTAAGGCCCATCATGTATTGATACCTCCATCCCTTTTGCCCTAGCTCATCTTTGATTGGTTGTTCTTCTTTGCATGAGGCTGTTATTTGCAAATGTGTTTTACAAATAATTGAAACTCATGCATTTGCTCTTCTGAGCATGGGACAAAAGTTTGCAAATGTGTTTTGCAAAATGTTTAAGTTCATACTAGTTCTTGGTTGCTATTCTTTGTATGGTGCTAATATTCACGAATGTGTTTTACAAATAGTCGAAGTTCATACACTTATTTCCTTCTTAGCATGTTCGTGGCATGATGCTAATATTTGTGAATATGTTTTGCAAATAGTTGAAGCTCATGCATTTGCTTTTGTGAGCATGTGATTAAAGTTTACAAATGTGTTTTGCAAAGTGTTTATGTTCACGCTTGTTCTTGATTGCTCTTCTTTGCATGATGCTAATATTTGCAAATAGTCGAAGCTCATGCACTTGCTATTCTTACCATGTGACTAAAGTTTACAAATATGTTTTGCAAACTAATGAAGTTCATGCATTGATCATTTCTAGACTTACTAGCTTGTAGTCACTCTCTTGATCAAGTCTATGTTAAAAACGTCAAGAAATCAGATTTTAGTCTTGTGTGGCTACATTGGAGTTTTAATATCCTATGAAAATATCTATGAATTTTTAAATCTTGAAAAAGGGTGGAAGTTGTAGCCCTCTAGATAAGCTTTCCATAGAGCCCAAGATTTCCTAAATCGAACTTCGGAGTAAAAAGTTATGACCTTTTTAATTTGCTAAAAATACCAACACTAACGCCCCTTAGGTCTGGTAGTACCACCCTATTGGCACTACCACCCCCTAGGTAGTGATAGTACCGCCCCGGCTCTACCATTGTTTTAAGTTCGGTACTACAGCAGGTATGTAGTATCGTTGCATATAGGCCGGTAGTTATCTTTCAGAGAGGTGTTCTAGGGTTGATTTTGAGTTGAAAATGTTAGCACTACTGGGATTTGTTCACCGGTAGTACCGAGGTACTGTAGCAACGGCTAGTTCAAGTGCATTTAATGCCCAGAACTATCCGTTACTACTGAGGTTGATACTACCAGGCTTTACATACCGGTAGTACTGAAAGTTACATGATTTTTCTGATTTTGCCCCCAAACGGCTAGTTTCTTTAAGGGGCTATATAAGAGACCGAATAGGGAGTTATTTGTTGCTACTCCTGCACCTCTTTGAGGTATTCTTGTGAGAGCAAAACCTTAAGAGCTTCTAGAGCTATGCTTGAGAGATTTGACGTGCATTTGAGCTAGAGTTTCTTGTGTAGAATCTCTTTGGTGTTTCATTGCATATTTATGAGCTAGTGTGAGCATTTTTCACATAATGGACTGCAACGTGACATTTTCATGAGCTAGTAGTTATGGATTTAGAGTTTGTTGTATACACATGTAGGGAGGTTGAGTGATGTTTTTAGTTTGAACAAATAATTTGAAGCCTAACATGACAATTCATAGTGAAAGTGCGAATTACATGGCGTGTAGGGTTTGGCGAGGTTCATATGTTAGCCTTGCTATTCCTACGATACAAATAGCAACATTTACGAACCACCATCCTGAACTAAAGCTAAGATACATCTACGTCTTTTAGAATGGAAAACACAGGAGGGATGACAAAGAAGTTGAACTTGCAGTCGTACATCATATGTGTGAGGGTCCATTAGTGCTTTTCCCATGGAGAGCCTAAAGTGTGGGCCCTAGCCTTTTTCCAATTACTCCAGTACCAATCCACCCAACACTCGTCTTATGGCTTCACTTTAGGTTTGTCTTGGTCCAAAATAACCTCACCTTGAGCAGCAACATCGGGGACCATTAGCGCCTTCCCTTGTCCTCCGCCCTCATGGCCTTTGCCTTGTCCTCCGGGGTGTAAGGTCTTTAACGGGTGAAAGTCTCAGCGCTTTAGGGTATTCATCATGTATTTTCACTCGATGAATGCCCTGTCGTACTTCTCAATCTAGTTGATCCACTGAAAGAAGTAGCATTGCTCCGTAGACTGCGAATATACGCAAATGATGTTAGTGATACGTAAAAATGTAACATGAAATGTGAAATATCAATAAACAATAGTCACTTATGTGGATATCTGAGCACGTGTAGTGTGCCTGGGTGGTAGTGTCTAGATGTATAGACTGGATGATCCACAAAGGGATCACTGTAGTCGCATTGCGGGCGAGGAAACTCTGGTGGTACAGGTGTATCCTTGAAAGAATTATCATCGACGGAGTTCGACATCCCCATTACTAGCAAAGTTACCACCTCTACCTCTCTTGTCTTCACTTGTTTTCAGAAATCAATCAAGTGGGTTGTTGCCGTGGTGGTGGTGATTGCCTTGTTTTTATAGCTAGTTGTTGTGTAGTGGGGCATGAGTAAATTTTAACGAATGGAAGTGCAGTGAAGTTCGTGAGAAAGGATTCGTGGTCACATGAAAGGTCTGCAAGATGTCCAATCACTGGGTTAAGACGATGCGAGTTATTAGGTCCCTAAGAAAAGCTTATGTGTGTTGTCTAGTCACTAAATAAAGCTGGTGCGTGTAGTCATGTCACTAAGAAAAGTTGGTGCATGTCATCAAGTCACTAAGAAAAGCAGTTGCGTGTGGTGAAGTCACTGAGAAAAACTGGTGTGTGCAGTTAAGTCAATGAGAAAAGCTGATACATGTGGCGAAGTTACTGAGAAAATCTTATACGTGTAGTCGAGTCATTGAGAAAAGCTGACGCGTGTGGTTGAGTCACTGAGAAAAGCTGATGCGTGTGGTTGAGTCACTAAGAATACTACAGAAAGATAAATTATGCAGTAAATATTGATGGTGTTATATGGTGCGTTGGAGTGCATATGTCTATAGTATAAAATGACAATACACACGATCCAACTAACCTCATTACAACTACGTTAGATACGTGCATTTTAAAATAAAAATGCCATGGTATGCGTAGATGTAATAAGTCCCTACTGTGAAAATGAAAAACCATAGGCAACCCACATTAAGTGAAGGTCGTCAAGGTGGCATGGGCGCGACTGCTTGTCATGGTAGCGACAAGCGCAATTATAGCTCGGGTTGGCACATCAGCAATACGGGTGGTACTTGTTGTCGAGGTGGACAACCTCCCTATTGTTCCGCTCCCTAATCCTTTACCTCCGGAGCTCGTCGTTGTTGATCCTCTCTGTATGGAGCTCCTCTCGCAACTCATCTAGGTGGATTTGAAGGGTGCAAATGTAAACCTGATTAGGTATTAAATATAGTTGATCTACCCATTCGGTGAACTTGCAATCCGCATTCTGTGAGTAAGATGAGATGGTTACGAGTGATGTAGTCATACGTACGTGGAAGTAGAGATAGAAAATAAACTACTTGCCATGAATAGAAGGTAGTGGAAAAATCGACGTCCGGGGTGTGTGGGTGGTCACGGAGGGGATTTCTAAGGGTATAAGACCACCACATCCAGTTTATGCTTGCATTGTGGCCATTGCTCGGGGATATGTGGGCAGTCATAGAAGGGATTTCTAGGGGTATAGGACTCCCTACTTTGGAGCGGGAGGTCATGGCTTAGGGGGTTGGGGTCTGGAAGACCATATATATGTGTTTGTTCCAAGTAAGTGTCGTGTTCTCGAAATCCAGTCTCTGCCCAGTGTCCTCTGCCACGCAACGAGGTACCTACCCTATCTGTGATGTTGTGGTTGGAGGAGCTACTTGGAGGTTCGTGAATTTTTTGCCGAGAATTTATGGACCATATTGGACATGAGCGATGGATGTGAGGCACATTGAATATGTTGGTATTTCATCCGGTGTGGTCAAGTCAATCAGAAAATCAATGAATTATCAGTGCATGCAGTGTTCGATCATTTCGGTATGAAAAGCATATTACAATATGTTGCCATCTCCTTTTCGACCTCCTCTTCTTCCTTTTTTTTCCTGTCCTATTTCTTTCTCTTCCTCTCCACCCTTCTTTCCTCTCCTCTCCCTTTTCTCCTTCTATTGGCTCGGCTTGAATGGCAACAGAGGCTGGCTAACGCTACTGATTTAAAGCCTGGCAATGGTGACAGAGGGCATGGGTTCCTCTTTCGACATTTTAAATGGCGATTGGTTCACTCCGTCGCCATTTGATTTAGCGATAGGCTCTAATGTCAAATCGAACGGCAACACATGCTTACGTCGCTATTTGAAATGTCAAGAGTCTCTATCGTCATTTCAAACGACGATCTAGGCTCTGTCGCCATTTCAAATACATAGGTCTATTTTTGTTATATTTATTTCGGTGTATTAATTATGTAAATTAAATAAAAATGGTATTATTTTTTATAAAAATCTACCCAAGGCTATGTCTTAGGTACCACGTTTCTGTTTCGAATCCGGAAGCTCACGTGAGTTCATCGCATATGATACAACTGGGTCTAGTGAAAAGCAAGAGCAACAAGTTACTGGTGAAAAAACTTTTTACCTTCCAAGGGATATCTTCCTATTTTATTCGCCTCTATGTTATATGCAGATTCGCACGATTTTGTTTTTTTATTGTATTCTCTATTACTCAAAATATATATACACGAATCTGAAGACAAAATAGGATAAATTCGACGTCGGATAAGACAGGGGATGTGTGCTTAAAAGGTAAAAAGTCCACTTCATTCCAAAGTTATAATACAAGTTTGATGAACACTTCCCTTAAAAAAGGGTTTAATGAACACATCTAAATCGAGATCGAGAGACATATATGCATAGTTTTGACTCTTGTTCTACGTCCTCTGGTTGGAACGGTGAATTTAGGACAACTAGTATAGTGCCCGTGCTAACGCTATGACGATCAGTACACCCGCTTAAGAAAAGAAAACTATGCAGTTTAACACTTGAAAAGCTTTAAAATTGTCCTTTACGGCTATGCAGATGTAGAAGAGCAAAATAATTTAGAGAGCCAACAACTCAATGAGTCAAGACACAAGACCATCCCCGATTTTGGATATATATGTGCCTACCTGATACAGTTACATATAGACAGCAACAATAAAACATTGATGTTGGCCATCGCATTCATGCCCCATAAATCTTAATCATAGGTCTTCAGTTCATAATCTTCTTGGTTTGGTTAGGATCTTCAGTTTACCGACACAATATTCTTCCTTGGTCTCATCACTCTGATGTAGGCTATAAACAAGAGCTCATTTTTCAAAATAACAAAGGATTCTAGAGCAGATAACCACAAATAAGGTATTACGAAAGTAAAGTACAAGGAAATGATTGTCCAAGTCAAAGAAACAGGAAGCTTATGCAAATTTCCAACAGCATGCTAAAAATTGTGTGAAATAGTACTTACCAATTTCACCAATCCAGGACATCTTGATAGACAATATTCTGGTGCTCTTTCTGTAGGATCTAATTCTTTATTTGGCTTTACCAAAATTTTTGTTGTTTGCCTCGAGACACCCGTGACAATGCAACATAAAGTCATCCCATGTGAGAACACAGTTCGGAAGGTAGATCCCAACATTTGGGATAGTTTGTCCTTGCGCTTTATTTATGGTCATTGCAAAACTTAGGCGTATTGGGAATTGTTTTCTCTTGAACTTGAAAGGAAGTGAAATATCATCCGAGGGAGACATAGGGATCCTTGGTATGAACACCCGTGAGCCTGCATGCTGTCCACCCACAATTTCGGCATCAATTGCATTGTCTTGGAATGCTCTAACCATTAGTCTTGTTCCATTGCACAAACCATTGTTAGGATCGATATTGCGAAGAAGAATCACAGGGCAGTTGATTTTTACTTTGAGCACATGTGGAGGAAGGCCGTTTGGAGTGATCGAGTTCAGAAAGTCAATAGGGTACTGATTGTGTGAATCATCATCTACTAAGTCGAAGCTGTGGTAAAGTTTTTCCTGGCCTGGAAACTGGTCAATCATCCTTGCGTTAAGCTGATCCACATGCTCATTTTTGGTTGAAAGTATGGCACGTGTGCTCATATAAGTCACGACCTTGCATTTTCATGAAGTGATGGGAACACATGTTGAATGAGTTTGCTTATTGAATCTTCTGTCCGTATGACCGATCACAATGTCATCAGCGGTGAACATAATCATCTACAATGGTCTTTTCACCCATTTCCAATTCGAGGAGATAATCTGCAAACACTTTGGGTCCGATCGTGCCCTCATGTTACGTGTCAATCGTATCTTCCTTATATTTTCCCATAAATACGATCTCGCAAGGTAGCATCGCTTATCTCGTGCTCTTGTACCACGCGTATCACAGAAGAACTTGTCTAAAATCTCCACCAAATACCACAACCTTTCCTCCAAACGGCAAGCTACAATCCATAATATCTTGTAGAGACCTATCAAGTGTCTCAACCGCTATTCGCCGTCATCGCAACTTCATCCCGGATAATCAAGGATGCCCTACGAAGTAACTCTGCAGTGCCACTTTGCTTTGTGAAGCTACACATGCTATTGTCGCAATCTTAATTGGGATTTTGAACCTTGAGTGTGCAATCAGTCCTCCGGTAATATGGATGTCGCTATACTGTTGTTCGTCGCAATGCCTATTAAGCCCTCCGAGCGCACTTTGGCCAAAAGTGCCTTATATAGGTACGTCTTTCCCGTGCCTCTGGACCATCGACAAAGAATATCCGCTTTTTTGTGTAATACATGATGTAAGATTTCATCAAATCTCGCACGCTCCTTGTTAAGAGATTTATATCCATCTATATCTTGTTGGTCTATGGGCACAGAAAGTTCCTCTCTAACCTCCTCATTATGTCATTGGAAGATTCACCGAATTGTACAAAAAATAATAAATGTATCACGAAATCATCTGCAATCGATAAGTAAATTTAAGATAGAAATGAAATAAAGAGTGTAGGATTATAACAATACAACCTACTTATGTTTATTATTTTTCCGAGTTTAAGAAAGCACTAAATACAAATTCTAACACTATACAAAAAGACAAATAATAATCATTTAAGTATCTTTCAATAAACAACAATATAACAAATTATTATATGAGAGGTAGGCCAATTGAACTAAGCATAAGTGGTCATTAGCATGACTAACTCAGATCATTAAGCTCGGGAGACCATAATTTTTATATCCTTCCCCATCGAATGAAGCATATCGCGAATGTCTATAAGCACCATCCGCTCAATCAGCTCTGTTGGAGTTATCTCGATTGTAATCTTCGACAATGAATCCTTGTGCTTGTCCCATAGTGCATGGATATTGGTGGCCTCGCAAAATACAAGAATAGTGGCAAATAACCTTCGAGAGCGTATTTACATCCAAATGTTGCAGCCTCACTCAAGCGATCGTCAGCGACTTGTCCGTCTCTATGAGTCCTCTTTTCTCACGAGATTCTCTAAAACTCGAGTATGTGATGCCGCCACGGTTCTCAAATCCTCATATGAGGTTGCGCTGTCACATGATTCAGAGCACTCTCAAGAAGTATCTCTCCTCTTCTCGCAGGTTTGCATACACAATCCGTCAATCGACCAATCTATCGTACTCTTCTTTGCCATGCTTTTCTACTCTTGATCCACCAGTAGTGCTCGGGAACTGCTCAGACAATAATTTACTTGCGTAACTATCAACTTGATTCATTCTAAAATACTCGATTAGTGTTGTCATAGAAGAAGACGGTGCTTTGACAACATCCTCAAGATTAGCGGACCCTTCATAGACAACATACTGCATGTTGGGCAAATGAAGTTGGAGTTGCAAAACCGAAGGATAGACAGCAAACAGTGGGAAACCAAAAATCCTGTGCACAGCTTCTGGTGGTGATACGTATCTAGCATCCTCAGATCGATTTAATCTCATTGATTACTCCACCTTCCTTCCGAAAGGTGGTCTCACGAGAATGATGCACACTCATGGCCTTTATACACGTACTTAAATAGGTACTTTACAGATTTGATGCTTGAGCATGCTTCAACGTTGATGTGGCAGTTGTAACGCATAAGAAGTCCAGGATTGTATGGTACCACCCACCTATTATCTAACTCTGCACCTCTAATCTTTACACGTTGCCCGTCATCTCTTCTCCTATATATAGGATATGAGTCCTTTCCTTGCTGTGTTGCAGAACAAAACTGTCGAGGATAGCGAAAGCGACATTCTCCATCCACCATACAAGCACACCTTCTATTCAGTACACCACATGGTCCGTGCAACATATGCTTCATGACCAGCCCATGCAACACGGGGTATTTGTCCTTGTCTGGTATCTCAGCAGAAATGACTTTATCATAACCATCTGGGCTTGTTAACTTACTAGCCGGCCTCATAATCAATGTAAAGTGTTCGTGTGGTAGGCCCTCTTCCGAACTCAGAATATGAACATATGCAACTACCTCTCCAAAGTATTTTTCTTTATCAAGAAATCTTTCATGTCCTCAACTTGGCCTCAGATACTCTAGCCACTGTGTCCGGTCTATCTTGTGGTGTCCGCCGCTCGAGATTTGATGTTATCTCTTCCCAAGATGGATTGCAAGTCATCGTAATGAAGTAATCTGTTTCCCAAAACGTTGGACAATAGCCATTGCATTGAGAAATCTTTCTTCGCATGTCACGATCGCCCTCGAAAAGTACATGGAAGCACAACTCTCTTGCCAACCTCGAAGCCCGTGTCTCTCCGTGAAAATGACATCAACCACACCCTATGACGAATAAAAGATGGACATGAATAAAGATTATTTGTAATGACAGTTGTCCAGGCAAGAAATGTAGTTATAATACCAAATTTGAGTGCTTCACCGTATAGTTCACCAGTATTTTTTTGGTTCTCGTGATTCGAGTACCAATCAAGCCTCATAGTCTCAATCTTGATATACATGTCAACACCCATTGTCGAATAATCGCCTCCAAATAACAAGATGTTAAAAGGCCTCTTCTAACTTGCAGCCTGAAACAATAGTATTCCCTTGCCGTTATAAACCTAGCAGGTGGGTCTGCATCTATCAACGCACTCAAGTAATCGCCTCCATGCAGATCACTACCAAAGTAATCACCTGCCTGTATGTCATTATATCCTTCATCAGTTGCAAAATGACCTGCGACATCAATATGTTATGGCAAAGAAAATGAAATATTATTATTGGAGGACGCACTATCAACAATGGGTTATATTGAGCGATTATTTAGGAAAAGAGTGAGCACGTAGGTAACATGTATCTTTAACTCTAATTTCATTTTCTGAGCTTTTACCATGTTTATGGTGGCGCATGGTTTAAATGTTGCGATGCTTTTACAATGGATTTTTACTTAGCTTTGCACCGAAATTAGTATTACATCAAGCAAAATGAAAATATCGCAGAAAATAATTAGAGATATCAATGACAGTTTTGAGCTTTTAAAATGTCACAAACCATTAAAAGCTATATATATGTATTAAAAAGAAATTAAGCCTGATGTATAACACAAATTTTAGGACAGATGTGTGTGTACGTACCTGGATGATCATCACAAGTAGCACATTCGTTGGTATTCACATTAATAGTCGGTGGTTCAGGAACTGTTGGTACTCCATTATACAACATTTTGAGGTTCCAAACAGCTTCCTCTTGGGAAAAATAATGGATATGCCAATGGGTCATAACAACCATGATATGCTTTAATATAGCGGGGGCGATCACATTTGGGATATACAATCACACTCCTATCAAAAGTTTTTTGTGGATCATTCCCTACTGTCCATATAGCAGCGACTTGAGAAGCCGTTGGTGCATTGTACCTTCTTTGGTCTGGCGTGACATTAGTATTGAGCTCAATTCCGTATTCATCTAGGTTTGGGATAGAACCAACTCTCTTAAAAGTCTGCACATATGGATTATCTTGCAATATTCTTAGGATATTTCGGATGAGATTGATATCAAGGTCGGGAGACCTCTTCACTCTATGGGATAATGTATCATCGTCTTCTGTATCATAGAAGTAGAGCTGCATATGACGAGGCCCTTGAGAGCTTGGCACCAACTGATCTAGCCGATGGTACAAGCCACCATGCACACGAAATGTATAGATACCAAGATCATTTGACCGCTAACTCTACGATCAAGGGTGACTCAAGACGGTGAAAGCGAAATGAGAGTTGAAGTACCGTATATGGCTTCTGAAATAATTTGCATCACTATGATCCCGACCGGTAAACAACCGCTTTAGTTCTTTAGGCACATCAGGGATATAGACCAAGACCTTCCCTTTCCCGCAATGTAATCCGGTGGCTCATATTGAAATCTTTTGCAAAGACAATATTGGCAATGATACATTCCTCAAAACATGTCCAAAGGGAGGTCATGGTAGATATAGTCGATGGATCATGTGCGACGGGCGCACCAACACATGTTACTTGCACGCAGACGACTCAAAGTCATCATCTGTAAGAAAAGTAGAGTCGAGCAATTCCAAACATGATCTTATTTAGAACCGACCAACATTAATTGTATTAAGATTTACACTATCACCAATTACATTATTTTGAACCAATACACAAAGGGTATATTTGAATATATACATAATTGTTACCTTCAACGAGATTCCTGTACTCCTCATCATCAGCTTCTACAATGTCCCCATCATGGCATGTCTCACCCTCTGCCATGTTACATTCAACAATAAATTTTTCAATTATAAAGGAAGTTTCGTAAACAATACCTTATTGACAACACATGTATATATATATTCACCTAATTCGCCAACAGGAAGTGTAGGCTCGAATAAACAGCTGTCGAACTCTAAATCATTTTTCTGTGTAACATCATTTGAGACCAGATCAGGAATTGAAGGTTCTTCATGGTTTGTAGTGTGGCATTCTTTCATTTTTTTGTTGTATTCTCGTTTTTGTTTCAATAATAATTCCTTCTTGGCTCCATCCATATTATTGTATTTTTCTCTGGCTAACCTATTTTTGTCGTACTCGATCTCATGCAACCTAGTCATCAAGGATATGTCACTTTTTGGAAATGAGGAGCAAAAAGGAGCAAAAATTAAAGTATGACACATGGTACTGAAGGTGCGATTTGGAGTTCCAAATGTAGATCTTGCCAGGTTGATTGGTGATGCATCGGTGTTTTATGTCCTATAGCATGGGTATTTTCGAAAAATGAGTGTGATTTATGTTCTCCATCTATTCAAATCCATAAAGATGCAAACCGTAGGCCATCTCATTTTTCTTACCTGGAATAGGACTTATCGCATGATCGTTGGTTACCTGACTTTGCATCCGTTCGATAGGACAACTTGGTAAAGTACCTAGTTTATATAATGTTAGTATACATAATGGTTATTCAAGAAGTGACATATAAAAAGTCCAAGTATTAAACAATGGACCTAAAGGGGTCGATTTGGAGTTCGCAGGTACGTCTTTGTGGGGTCATGTTGAAAAGTAGATACACCATGTCTAGGATGATATTGTCGCATCGTAGTTATCATTTATGTGTAGCCACTCCAAACCATCTCGTGGATCGACATTCTCTTTGATATTGCGCTACCCGATTGTAGTATGGGTGTTAGTTGTACTCATCGCCGAGTAAGTTCATATATAAAATGTGAATTCCTTTTATATGGTAAAAGACAAAAGAGGCTGAATATATATTTTTACAAATATTACCTCGATCAGTTCTTGTAGAATTTTGGCACGTTAATCGACTACGTGTCCATTCTACGACGATGCATTCGCTCCATTGCTTTCACTACAAGTAGCGGCGCATTTTCTCACTCTGTAATCACGCTTCTTATTGTTTGCCTCTTCAATTTCTATTCAAATATTGAGATTAAAACCGTCATAGTCATGCAATATGGATTATGAATTAAGGTGCATTATACCATACCGTGCTTGTTGCTTGTGCCCTCTTCCTTGCTCGATATTCACGTTGTTTTCTGCTTCTTTCGTCCTTCTTACGCTGCCTCGTCAATTGGGTTTGCTTGTTGTGTCGCAATGATATTTTAAGAGCGCCATTATATCCGATAACTTGCACGACACCGTATTTATGAGAATATATTTATTTTTAAAAGGACAATTATCATGTTGTAGTCAGCTTATACCTGTGCTCGTGTTGTTTGATATATCGTTCAAAGCGGTGCGTTCTCCACGTTGGTTGTCCATATTGGATTGACAAATATAAGCTGTTTATTAGGGAACAATACGATTTATTAGCGAATTACAGAAAGGTAAATGGGTGTTGACTAACAGGAATGCAATGGCTTTCCAGTAAAACAGCATCTCATTTAGTAGCAATTAGCCGTAGCACAGGAAATCAATGATTTAGTTCAGGAAAAATATCATCAATCATCCATGATAGTATAGTGCCCGTGCTAACGCTACGACGGCAGTATACCCGCTTATCAATTAAATGAGAAGATAAGTATGACTATAACACTTAATAATTAATAATCACGTTGTCCGTATGCACAGTACAAAATGAAGATATAACACTCAATAATATTTTTCGCTAAACGTTTCCCGTATGCTCTTAAGACTTGTTCTTATGTCTTGAGGGATGTTTTCTGCGCACTCATTCCACTTGTATTTTAGTATTTCAATTAAGAAACACTTCCTGAGGATAGGTGAACCCTGTAAGTACATTGTAGAGCATCATCAGTATAGACCTACTTTACAACCTTATAAAAAGTGATTAATAAAATAGAGAGTAATTACCATGCAGATCCGTGAATTAAACTGTTGACCATTCCAAATGTGCATTAAGTTCATGACCAAATAACCTGTCAAGTTCCTGCACAACATTTAATTGCTACATGTAAGTACACAAAAATTTAACTATTTACTAATCATGTGTAAATAACTTACCGGTCTATTGTTTTGGAATGACTTTGGAACTACAATACGCTAATCATAGATATCGCTGCTCCATGAGGGATTTACTATCCTCATAGCACGATCGAATATTATACCAATTTTTGTATTCTATCAAGATAGTAATCGGATGGTTTATCCGTTGGAACCCATCCGTAGAGGTGTTGGATCAATAACGAGATAACCCCGCCTTCATGTCGAATGATAACATGTCAATCGCCCTCCGTGATGAAAAGGCGCATGATCTACAAATATATACATTATATCTTTTGCACACATATATAGTAACATAATAAAGCGGCAACCAATTTATTAAGCAAAGCTTACCATTCGGCATTCGCACAACGTAATTCCGCCTCGTGCCAAGCGCCAAATAATTTTGCAAGTTTCTCATCTTCAACCTTCACACGAAACTTATGGTACCGCTTGTAATTACAAAGTGGCTGCGATAAATAAAAACATTAAAAATAGCTAGTTGATTGTTGCACAAGGTTGATATATATAATGCAAAATTATCAAAACATACGCCGAATCAGAATCTAGGTAGTGGCATATGGGATCCTCTGAAATACATGGTTTCATCGCTATGCGAGCATGCGCACTGCATTAAAGCAATCAATGTCCATAGGCTTTCTCGCCATCAAGTATATCTTGAAGTTTCTCATCGTTATGCTTATAGGGTAAGGTTTGAGTTTCGCACCACTCTTTCTCGTAAAAGATGATTTGTGTTAGATATTAACACTAATCACTTAACATGTACAAAAGAGTAGCTATGTATATGAAGGCATGAAAAATAGTAGAAATAATAAGAATCACATACCCCAAAGCATCTCCGCGAGCTTATAGACATGATATAGCCACAAATCGCATATGCCGCCTCTTTAAAACTAACACAGTTCACTTGAGTGTTTATGCAAGGCAATAATGCATCTTCTCTCGCTTCTGTAGTGTGTCTACAATCACACATTCATTTGAATCTACTACTTGTTCTAGATCGAAAATTCATCTTGGCATCCTTTTTGCGGTTTAGAGGCGAATCCAAAAGGATGGCAATAATTTTGATCTCAAATTAGTCATGTCTTGTCGCGTAGTAATATTAAACAAATTAGTTTTATTCGTAACACATGTGTAAACACGTAATAATAACTTTTTACAATTACCGACAAATATTGTCGCTTAATCCATCTCCGCCCAAGACTCCATGTAATTTAATAAAAATAGTCCACATGACACACTACAAACAAATGTTGAACATTCCGACATTTTAATATATTGCTTAAACAAAGTTTTACGGTAACATATAGATTGAAATCGCATGCGCCATTCTCGCATTGGTTCTTTAAATTGCTCAATAACAGCCACGAAGTAACTTGTAGATCCGACCACTTGTATGCTGTGAACTCTTTAACCTGTGACGCTATATCAATTTGTATCTGGAGACCTTTTAACTGTTTTTTATTAGAAAACAATTAGTCCTATAATCATAAAAAGTAACGATGATTAAAGGTGATTAAAGGTATAGCTAAAAAATACTTACAGCATAAGTGAGATCGTCGCGACACATTAAGCCTAAGGAGTCAAGAACTTGTATCTGACGTTTTTTGCCATTTATTACAGCTAGGTACCAAGTGAGTATCTTTAATGTTAATAGGATAAAAACCGATTGTAATAAAATAATTTATGAGTACCAAAGGCACGTGAAGCATGATCGAATCGCAATAGGAACCAATTATTTACCATGTCATGTTGAACATAAGACGCCACCCTTTCGACGATCTTGTCTTCTTTAATATTTGGTTTATTTTCTTTCCAATACCGACCATCACGATGAAGAATGTAAAATATCAAAGTATTCTCCAAGTAGATAGTTGCCCTTCTCTACACAATAGATATTTTTCAGAGATAATGAGGTTGATGTACGCGCTTATGACCTACAGGTTTAAAGTTAATATATTATTAGAAAATGGAAATATATAAAGCACATAACTTTAATATGTACATAATAAAGGTTAAACTACATATGTATACTTACATCGCCATACAAGTGTTCAAAGAGTTTCAAAAGACATTTAAAATGGAAGAAATCGATAAATGCACCCTCCACATCAACAATAATCTTTTGTCGTGAGTTCATAATTGAGCTAATAATGAATTTGTCTTCTTCATCACAAATGTAATCTGATCGAAATAACAAGATATAAGTACATTACTTTTGAATTAGAAAAGACAGTGTCGACATTTTTGTAAAAGGTTACCTTGTGCATATACTACACTGATGTGGGATTTTTTCGGTTTGTTATGACGAGAAGCTTTCAAGTCAATAACATTGTCCATCATCTGTATATCACTGTTGATATCAATCAGTTCTTTCTGATCTTCGGAATTGACCGTCTGATATTTCAATGAAGGAACCATTGGGACATCTCGAACCATGTCTCCCTGCATCTAAATTCGGCTGTGTATTTAAACAAGAAAAAGGATAAGGCAGATAAACATTAATCAACCAGAATTTTTTTACTATCCTGGCCTCATGATCGTATTTTTTTTGAACATGAACCTTCTGGAGAATTTTGTATGGATCTAGCCCCATAGAGCCTAATTTCAACGCACGAAGAGCGCTGATTTTTTATCCACTAACCACCGTATCAGTGAGTGATGCTTAATTTTTCAATTTTTCTCATGAACAAGCAAATGACGAGCATCGTACATGTTATTATCTTTTTTTCCTGTGGATCCAGCGTTAATAAGCGCGCTTTATTTTTTCCATATTTTCCCAAAATTTTCCCATACTTTGATAAGCAAACATACACAAACATGTCCACACAAGGAATTATTCATGTGATCGAATAATAAAACATGTCCAAGATCCAGCTACATCACTAATCATATTACAATCATCTATTATCAATTGGTATTCCTAGTAACCACATGAGCTAGGTATTGCCACCTCCTTTCAATAAATCTTTTATGAATGTGAGATCAAATGCTCCCGCCACCAGAGAGTGTCGAAAACCTACAATAATATTTTAATAATTTAAAATTGTATTAATAAAAGGGCTTATATATTTCTTTTGAATGGAGTATATTTTTCTTATTAAAAACATACTTTCAAGCGCATGATGTGTAGGAAGATCTGGGCAAAGGCTAGTTTCGTGTCTCGAGAAGTCTCAACACAACCTGTTTTAAAAACAACAAAAATAAGTACCTTTTTCTTTAATTACACATTACCAATAGTATTTATTATTTTCTAGGTTGATGATTTAGTTACCGTATCTATTGTCTTTTTTCAACATAGTTGCAACAAGCACATGGTTTTTTGCCTTAGCCTCTGACCAACTGAGCATATGTTGGGTTAAATGCTCATCCCATACTTGAACAACTAACAAGTTAAACCTACAATTAAACATAAGAAGAAATATTTCAAATATTATGCGCATATTAGTTTAAATCAAACCATACTTTTTTTAAAACACTATAGTTTTACCTTGTGTCTATGAGAGTGATCTCTATTCATTATATGGCGTGGAAAGGTTTCAGTAGTACTCAAGATCACCAAAATGAACAACCACTCCAACTATATCTATATGAAATATTGTATGTTTAAATTTAGCCATCAAAATATCATTACCGATATTATATTTTCTACTAAGTATATTTGAGCCATACCTACAAATGTTTTGTTCTGACATCCGTAAACGTCTTCAAATGACATAAAATGTTTTGGGTAGAGAGGGAAATCAACTAATACTGTAGAAGGTTCAACTATTGTACGTCTAGTTAGCAAGCACTCATAAGAGTTTTGAATGCTCAAACCGAACTTCCCACGCTTAGGTCGACTTGCACACGATGAATGATGTACTTACAGCCTTCATTAAGTGCTAAGTTAAACCTATGAACATTACTGTCCCTGGCAATAGCTTCTATTTTGGAACCCTATTAAGTTTAAAATAAACCATGTTAGCTAATATAAAAATGAATTTTATAGGGATTGAATTACCATCGGACTTACAGCCTCATCTATTAAGATCAAACGAAGCAAATCACCGTTATCTTCAATATGAAATTTGACATGTACTAAAACACAAATGCTCCAAGACATGTCTATATCAGCGAATTCAATGTTGTCGAACTCCTTGAATCTAAAAAATGAAGCATATGTAAACATTTGATCTACTTTTAATTAAATGGAAGAGATAGTCGTAAAACTCACGTAGGCACCACAGAGCTTTGAAAACAACACTAACGCTCTCTTTCGTGTTCGATTAATTGGTGCCATTGAGTGAAAAACGTTAAAATGTTACAAAATATTTTTAATAATGGTGATGTAAGCATTTTCCACATTCCAGTAAATCACATTATATTTTTGTGTTTCTCATGCAAGATACATTTAAGGCAAGCAATATTTAAAATGATCATTGCATTACCATCCATTTCTATTAAATATTGCAAGTAATATAGGCATACACAATGCTTGTAGAGACATAACCATCCTGTATTGTCTTACATTGAACATCATAAACGCTTTCACAATCTATGAAAGCAAGTAGTGTTTAATAAACATAATTAGTCAAATCAGTAAACTTAAAAATATAATACATTATTTAAAGTCAAGGGGCATTCATGACTTTTGGATACAGAACAAAAAAAATATTGAGAGGGATAGAAACAGAGTAACCATAGTAGTGCTTCACACAACCTAATCAAGAATTACGTAATCGAATCTTGTACCCCAAAATTACAAGTCCTTACCTGATCAGTAATTACGCTAGAGGAGATAATGAAAATAAGGCAATGTCTTCAACAGAGAAGTAGGAATAGTACAATTCTGCAAGAGGAGTAGGAATAGTCCAATTCTTGTTATCAATTAATTTGAAGTCAACTGTAATTCGAGAAATGAAATGGATATCTATACAAAGCAAGCAAGGCATATGAAATGGATATTTCTCAAGAGATGGCTACAATTCATACATAACATCACAGGTATAAATAGTTGATCAGATAATAACGTGCAATTCAAAGAACCATTATCGCAATATGGGTATGATGGAAAAAGCTTCAAATTTGATAACAAGAATGGAAATGAGTGGCGAGAATCATGACTGGTACAGCTATAATTAATGTTAAAAGGACTATGCAAAGCCCATCAACTGGACAAGGCATTTGCTTTCTTTTCTGATTATATGGAAATTGGTGGGTTCTGTGATATTGTATCCTGTAGATGTGATATCTAATTGATGCATTTTTCAAGTATTTACTATACGACTAACAAACAGAAGCAGGCAAAAAAATATAAAACGATTGTTCGTTTATTCAAGCACCAGAACAGAGCTTTATGAATTAAGGGACAAACTGTTACCAATACTCGAATCAGTTATGGCCAACAAGATCGCCATTCATTTAGTCCTCAGAGAACATAAATTAAGCATAGGTTTTTCAATCCAAGTGATTAGCCTTTGTATGATTCATAAAGGGTCATCAATTGCTTTAATTCCCAATCATCCGCAATGAAACAAAAAATACATGTCCTTAAGCAAAAGCTCCTTGTTTAGTACATTATCAATGTTGATATGCAAACCACAAACCGGTTCACCATAACAACGGGAAAAAAATCAGAACTTAACATGACGTGATTCTTTCATTAGTTTGAACATTTGATTACCAGTTGATATTAACATCTGCTTACCAGAATAAAATTAGAGTGATTACCGCCAAATGCAACCTGGAATTAGAATGGCGCCTAATGCAAATTGGAATGAAAAAATAAATTACCATCTAAACTTTTACACCCTAGTGAATCGACATGAAAGGGAGTCGAAATAAATAGTGCGAAAGAATAAGTTCTTCCTCTCCCAACAAGTCGGCATAGTAACAAACCAAGAAAAAAGGAAGAGGTCAATTTCAAGCAACTTTCCTTAAGTAAAACAAACTAAACAATTTGGAAATTATGCTCATGATTACAAATGTTTATCAAGAAGTAAGCTCAACTAAATAATTAACTAACAACACACCCTATGGGATTTCAGTACAAACCTGCTAACTCAAAGGTGCAATCGGTTGATATTCCCAAGACAGGAGAATTTCTGTTGCAATAGTAAAGATCTAAACAGCATTGGCATGTTAAAAGACAAACAAGTAATGAAGCAATCGCTAATGAATATCAACCAGTTGTGGAAACATGAGACTCATATCTAAAAACAAAAAAATGCCACACATTGATCTTCTCATTTAATTGATAAGCGGGTATACTACCGTCGTAGCGTTAGCACGGGCATCAAAAATTACGATGCAGATTTCCAGGCTTTCTTTGCATATATCTGTGTTTGTCTTACGCCCGGTGTAAGTTGGCTTGAAGGATTAATTTACTTTTCTTGGTACTGACTTGAATGGAGAGTTAGTTTGTTAGATACCTGATATCTGCGAATGATCATATCTGCTCTTATTAACCAACAAAATGTAGTGTTCAAATTTCATATTTGCTGTCCTTAGATAAGTGTGATTTTAATCTTCTGTCAATCAGTTCATAAATGCCATTCACCCTTTGTACATGTGATCCAGCAATATTTTTCTGTGCTTTCTTCTGCCAAGAAAGTGCAGGAAGTAGGACCCACACAAAGTATAGCACACATACACCACACTTTTATATGAGCAAGTCAATGCAGTCAGTTTCAATAACAGAGAATAGTAAAGCTTGAACACTTATCGTTTTTATATAACACATAACAATGCAGTTTGCTTAATTGGATGTATTAATCTTTGCGCTTTGCGTGTTATATTAAGCAAGGTCAAACACAGAATTGATAGAATGAAAATTATAAATGCAGAGCAAAATCTGTACCTCAACCACACAAAGTCGACCTACATAACCCAGACAGGATTATTATTGACCAGATTGCTAATTGCTAAGGTAAATGTTTTTTATTTGTACGAGCTTACCACATAATTAGCTGCTCACTTCTTACACAACATGATCACTACTTTCTATATCCGAGCTCATGTTATTCTAGACTTCTTATTTTGTTTCCAATACATGTCATTCTACAACTTCTGTATAAAATTATATTGAATATTCCATACATAACCTCCCCTGATAAAAACCTTCTTGCTCAAGTTTTACTTTTTCCTGAGAAAGGAAATAATTCTAGGCATGGAAGAATATTATTAAATAAGGTTTGGGAGTAGTATAATGCAAGAGTACTAAATTAGGTCACCATTGTTTTTGTCCATTGTGTTGTTTCTAGTTTCAATAAAAAGACTTCAGGTTGCTTGACAGAGCATTTATTAATTTGGCTTGAAGGATTAATTTACCTTTCAGATTTTTCAATCCAAAAAAGTGCAAGAAGTAGGACCCACACAAAGTATAGCACACATACACCACACTGTTATATGAGCAAGTCAATGCGATCGGTTTCAATAATGTATAATAGTAAAGCTTGAACACTTAAAATCCCAATCCTAGCCACCTTATTTATTGTGTCAAGATCTAATAAATTGACAGGGAGCTTCAACAACCATTGTTATGTGCAAATTTTATGGAATACTATATGTACAAATCCATAATTATAGCATCACATCCCAAATCATCTTGACTCAACATGTTATTGCCCGAAAGAACATAACTTCGTGACATCAACCTAATTCTGCTAATATGTCATGATCTCTGAGCTGTCCATATTATGCTAGTAAGTTCACAGAAAACCCAGAATATCTTGTTAGAGTGCAAGTGTGCAACCATGTATGTCTGAAAGCCCTAATCCCTTCTAACTACATGTTATCAAAACACAGCACTTAATACTTCAAACGATGGTATATATGTTTTTTTTCTGTTGAAAATACAGGCTGCATATCTATTTTGTTTCACAACAAAACAGTTTTCTTTCATGGTGCCATCTGATAATCATTTGTTTTACCACATTAAATGGTTAACAAAGGATGGGACTGAGATCATACATGCAGCAATGAAATAATATGATTAAATTCATATTCCATATGGCATTTCAACACCCAAGAGCCCTCAACCCGCACGTACACCATAATTCGTAAAAGTCATCACAAGATCTCTTTGTTGCGAAAGAATCGAGCCCTCAACCCGCACGTACACCATACTTCATAAAAGTCACTGCGCATCTCTTTGTTGCGAAAGAATAAGATTCTTACTGGATTCTTCATATACAGCTTTAAGAAAATCTAGGGGAAAGATCCCAATGAAAAAGAAGGCATAACAATGTAATAGACCATTCACAGAGGAATCGCCATACATATTATATATACCAATTCACAAGAGTTAACAGCAGCAGACTGATTTTACTAAGCATATAGAAAGTACCTGCTGATTTGAACTGGGACTGTGAGGCCAAGTTGGTGAGTTGCAGCTTCAATAGCTGCCCTTAAGAGTGGTCTTGCTGATTCTGTTGTCCACAGCAGACATAAAACTGTAACTGATATTGATATACGCATTAATTAATTTTTCAACATGGGCAGTTAAGTACTCTTTGAAAAAAAAGGGATACATGCACAGTGCTAACGTACTTATCAAAACACAACACTTAATACTTCAAACGATGGTATATATGTTTTTTTTCTGTTGAAAATACAGGCTGCATATCTATTTTCTTCTGCCAAGAAAGTGCAGGAAGTAGGACCCACACAAAGTATAGCACACATACACCACACTTTTATATGAGCAAGTCAATGCAATATTTGAACTTCAATTGACATTTTATTGGGGCTATAATGGGTGCAAGAGATCTAAATATACAGACCGAACATGGACATCTTACCTTGCTGGAGGTGCACTGAAAAATTTTTCTAATAAAGAACAGGAGAGGGAAGCTAGCTGTGAACTTTGCATTTCAATAGATTAAGCTTCTTCACTCAAAGAAGATAGTACATTTGACGTCAAGACTGAAAATATGCTTCTTGACAAAACGAGACTCCAGATTTTTCAATCAAAGTGTCTACTGAGATACTTATCCTTTGATCCAGGCATATGATTAGCATCTCAATATAGTATGATAATTGGAGATGTACAAGAGATAGTGACTACTGTTGAAATTGATGATGAGACTTAGGAGATTTTTCAGATATATCTCATTAGCCACAGTACCAAATACATAATGGAAGATACTTGATTTCATGCAAATTGTGTGTAGTGTTGATGAATGCTTGTATAATCCGTTTTCAAAGAATGTAATATTACTTCTCAAGAACGAACAACAAAAACCTAACCTATTGGGAAATGGATGGATACGGCTTAAGGCGATGAAGGGATGCGATGCCTCTTCTCCACGACCGACTTGAAGGAGCAAATCTGGTCCATCATGTCGCCACGTGAATTCCCACCCGCAAGAAACAACAAGAAAAGTTTAATAAGGGTTATATAGCAACCTAAAGAGATGCCATAAAATGGAAATTGTAAGAAGAAACTCATCTTCACGATTCGAGATTTGATTCCTTGAAATGCATCAATCAATCCAATCACGCCTCAACAAACAAAGCAAGAAACAAAGCAAGAAAATGGAAAGAGTCAAGAAGGAAAGCCGAATAAGGGAGGAAGGAAAGCCCACGAGACGCACTCCAACACATCACGGCGGGAGGGAATCAAATCGAAGCTCGCGTGGGCGAGGAGCGCAGGCGACTGGATCGGGAGGGTCGGGAGACCGACTGGATCGGGGGGGGGGATCTGGAGAATGGATCGGTGGGGAGGGGGAAGCTGGAGACGAGGGGGTGGCGGCGCATGTGGGGTGGGGGCGATGGATCGGGAGTGGTGCTAAACGAGCGAAGGTTAGGGTTGGCGACGCGATTGGGAAAGTTGCGGGCTGAGCAAAGGAAAGGGAAACCTGCGGTGGACGCCCACGGCGGGCCCACCCGGGATGAGTTAGACACACTAAAAAACGGCCGTCGGATGTGAGTGAGTGATCCGAGAAAAGATCTGAGATGTTCATTTTGATGAATGCAATTTTCTGGGGACGATATGCTGGGTACACGAACATCAGGCCATCTCTAATGAGGTGTATTTTGTAGGGTGGACGTAGAAAAATTTCGTTAGGTGCATTATAATGTTGTATAGATTCCTGCTGAAAATGAACTGTTTGGGGAGGGGTTTCCTCCACTGAAGTTGTTTTAAGGGCTAGTATATGGTTGTTATGCCGTGTTGCAACGTAAAATCTAGCTTTTTTATGGGTACGACTTTGCTGTCATGGACTCATGGCTACAGAAGATAATTTCAACTACCTGTTGTAAAAAAAGAATAGAAGGTGCTTTTGGAAAAGCAAACGAAATGCATGGAACCTTTTTTAAAATTTGAAAAGAACACTGAAAATGATCATCGAAGACTGTGTTGACTTCTTCTAGGGTTGAGGGACGTGTTTGAGCTGTTTGATCTGGATCTAAGGATTAACAAAATTTAATTGAAACATATAGTATTTTAGTTGAGTGACGTATAGTCACATAGTTTTTTAAGTAAATTTCAGAAAACCCAAATTTTAGGGCAAAGGTAATATAAAACCCAGTTTTATAAAAAAAAAATCAAGAAACAATAGATTTTGAGGCAAAATATTTAAAAAACACCATGTACACCACATAGGGCATCTAATACATAGTATTTTTTTGAGTATATGTACATTGATGGCCACCAAAGTACACTCGGCTGCACCGCTTCGTAGCCAGGCACCGCGCCGTCACCTCCTCAGTTGCCGGTGTCGCTGCCGCTGCCACCAAGCCTTATGCCGAGGGAGGGTGAGAATGAGAGAGGAGATAGAGGTGTACAGGGATGTATTGTGGGACCCACCTATGTATGCTTATAATTGAAATACCATGTATTTTTATTACGTACCAGTATCTTGCACAAATCTTGGTGCAAAATGGATGGTTAGATGTTGTACCTGAGGTTTTTATAAACTTTTGCCTCAAAGAAAAATATTATAAAACCTCGGGTTTGTGTCACCATTCCTTGAAACCTAGGTTTTACTAATTTACTTTGATTTTTAGCTAGATGGCTTGGAATGATGTTTGATACAAATTACTGTCATAAAGGTGGAAACATGCCACGACAGTAACCAAAGTGCAAAATGCACCGTGAGGAAACATCAGAGCGGTAGTTTGTTGTGAATTTCCATTTTTCGAAAGTCCAAAATAAACCTTCTAAGATGCTATTAACTCGGTCAACGCAAATACATAACACTATAAAATAAATCGAGGACTAGGGAGGTGAATTCTATAAGATTTTTCAGACCATATATTGTATTTTTCGTAGAACAATAATGTGACCGCATGCGCTCTACCACAAGGTCAATAATAAATATGTTTCGGTCATGTGCTCTAGTTTGTATTTCAAAAAAATTTAACCAGGTAGAAATGAAATTGCACAAATACACTATCGGTGGTATTTTTATCCGACATATTCATGCCTTCTATTTCATATAGGATACAACCTACTCCAATAGAGAAGTGTACTTTAATTCCACCGGCGGCCTGTAGAACAAATCGAAATCATCATTTTTATAGCCCTCTCTAACCTATTTTTTTATAAATCTTGCCTTATGAATACATCTACAGATTTAACTCTCTTCTTGCCGCAGAAAGCGCGGTAGACAACACTTGCCTCCTGTCACGCGTAGCGAGCGAGCTGGCGAGCGTGGGAGCACACGTTGCCACGATCAGGTAGCATAGAAGGAGCCTCGATGACTTTCTACAGTTTTTTTTTATGCTTTTTGTGGTAGAAACATGCTATTTTTGTAATTACATTTGAAAAGAGGAAACGATCAGATCCGAAGAAGAAGAAAAGAAACGAGCTAGAGGGGATGACTTCGTAGTTCGAACAAAGCAGCGCAGCGAAAGATACCACCGCACCATCCAAAAAGGTCAGTCTCCCTTTCACCAACCACCGCGACGCCCGCCTCCTCCTTCGGCGACGGCGATGTCGGTGTCGGCGGTGGTCCCTACGGTGGGGGTGGCCCGGCCGCGGACGCTTCTCTGCGTGCCGGCCACGGCGCGGGCGCCGCGGGAGATGGCGGCGGAGGTTGCCGCCGCGGCGGCGCTCGGCGCCGACGTGGCGGAGCTCCGGCTGGACCGCCTCGCCGGGTTCGCGCCGCGCCGGGACCTGCCCGTCCTCCTCGCCAAGCCGCGTCCGCTCCCCGCCCTCGTCACCTACAGGTGGGCCCGGCCGCCTCACTCGGGGTTGGGGGCTGGTGGGGAGGGGTCCGGTTCTTCTTGCCTGAGAGAGCAGAGCTTCTCGGTGTCTTCCTACTCGGGATTGGATTGGGAATCGTGGAATGTTGTAGAGATTTTTAGCTGGTTTTAGCGGAATTGAATGGGAGCAGAAATGTGATTTTTAGTCTGCGTTGTATCATCATAGGGAAGGGACAATTCGCGAATTGTGTTTGGTCAAATTTGTGTACACATTTTAGGATGCTTGCAGCGTTCCTAAGCTAAATATATTGTTTAATTATTGGTTCCATTCCATAGGCCGAAGTGGGAAGGAGGCGACTATGAAGGCGACGATGAACCCCGGTTTGAGGCACTTCTATTGGCAATGGAACTGGGAGCTGAATACATTGACATTGAGCTTAAGGTTAGCTCTGCCCTCGCTCTTTTTCTCGAAGGAACTGAATCACAAGACTATTCTTTGCTAATAATAGGTGAAGATATTTTTTTTGTTTGATTTCAGTAGGTTTGTTTACTTAAAAGCTAAATGAAATGAAAAATTTAAGTTTTTTTTACTTGTGGCGCAATGTTAGGCTGCTTATCAAGAAAAGAAAAGCAGGCTTGTTGTTGTTATGATTGTTAATTAGATATCTGAGACTTTCATGTGCAGTATCTATGTGCCAATTTAAGATCACGCCATCAAATTGCTCACTTAAGAGATATATCCACTAAAATAAACCCTGTCTAAAATCTGATTAATATTTTAACACTTGATTATTATGTTATTATACTGTTAATTATCTGTGTTTTAAACGAGTTAATCTGTTGGCAGTTGTCCACTAATTATGTTGTTATGCAGGTTGCTGACAAGTTCATGGAACTCGTGTCTGGGAAGAAACCTGAAAATTGTAAGCTCATCGTTTCATCCCATAACTTTGAGAACACTCCGTCGACAGAGGAGCTTGGAAATTTGGTTGCTAAGATTCAAGCAACAGGAGCTGACATAGTGAAAATCGCAACAACTGCTACTGAAATTGTTGATGTTTCAAGAATGTTTCAAATGCTTGTACATTGCCAAGTGAGTTCACCATATGATTATACTCAAGTTATATATCCATAAGTGTTAATCTTGACATATATTCTTTGTATTTGGAGTATTGGTCCACCTAACAGTTCTATATTGCTTCACTAGCGTGTAATCTGTTGCTGACCCTTATCTTAAAGTTACAAGGGTAATGTTGTTGTTGTGGCTACAAGGTCAAACAATACAAAGAGGAGGGCCCTTGACGCTGTCCCCTGCGAAGGGGGTATGCTCGGGGTCCCTAAGTGTGAAGGAGGTCGAACAGATAGGTCGAGAGTAAACAATGTGTTTGAGTGCTGTGTTTTCTCGGAAAAAAACCCCCTCTCTTTAGTACATAGAGTCCCTGGCTATTTATAGGGCCCTCCAAGATGAGGGGGTGAGATTACAATAATACGCCTACGAGGGTCCTAAAACTATAGGGGTCTTGAGTTACTTTCCCTCTCCACTATCTAGCCCTCTGGTGTCGGTGGCCCAAACGTGCTTAAGCTTCAGTGTGTGCCTTTCCTGGATGTTGCCCCTTCGGGGGTACCTCCTTCAATTGGTCCAGAGGGGGGTGACCGAGTGGACTAATCCCCTCTTCGGCTTGCTATCGAAGCCTTCCTCCTGTCCTCCGAGGAGAGAGGTGTGATTAGCCCCTTGGTGACCCCTCGGGCACTTACCCTTCGATGGTGGCTGGAGGGTCTCCTATACTTGAAGGACCTTTGCTGTCTTGTAGGGGGTAGTGGCCTGCCCTACGACAGGAGCCTTTCGCGGTTGAGGGTTTGCTTCTCTTTGGCTGAAACCGCGCAATATGTCTCGAATGGTTTAGGCCCCCATCCCATTCTGCTAGCGAAGGACCGAGGTAGGGCGCTGCGAGTCGCCAGAGTGGGGTGCACTTTGTGCGCCGAGAATTTGGTTTTGGCAGTTTGATTTCATGGGCGGTTGCCACCTTTTCATCTTCGTGCGGCTTGTATTTAAGCTAGTGGTGACATGTCGTGCTCCTATCGGTGTTGAGTTGGCGGTTGGCATGCTCGAGGTGTGTAGACACCTATAAAAGGGGGCACACAGTTGGCATGCGCAACTACTTTTCTCCAATCACTTTTTTCGCTCGCTATTGCGTTGCCTTGCTTGCTTTTTTTCTTGCATTCCAAGTAGTCTGTAGCGCCTGTCTCATGGCGAAGAGGGGCAGGGCTGCGACTGAGGGGGCACCCGAGGTGGTTTATACTGATGACCTCAGGCGCTCTGATGCCACGAACCACTACCTCGTCGCGCAGGTTGTGGATGGCCATCTTCCTAGCATGGAGATCATGCGTTCGCCCGGCGACGCCACCTCGCCAGCCCCGCACCAAGACGAAGCCGTTGTGTTTGGTGCATTTTCGATACGGGGCTGCGGATCCTGTTAGTGCCCCTGTTTGCAGAGGTGTTGGGGGTATACGGCATGGAGTTCGCACAGTTGACCTCAAATTCCATAGCGTGGCTAAGTGTGTTCGAATGGGCAATGCACTCGGTTGAGACCGAGGGGAGTGGTAGGCTCTTCGCCTACTTGCATGATGTGGGGCGCCAGTCGAAGAAGAAGGGTAGCAATGCCGTTCTCAACCGGGGCGTGAACTTCCAGATGAAGCCCTCACACCAACAATACATGCCTGCCCCGCGTCGAGAACTGGTGGGAAACCGACTGGATCAAGTGATGGTTCTACTACCGCTCTTCAGCATCGGAGGGTTTGCATTCACACTGTGGGCCCATCGAGCTCATCTAGTTGCCCGAAGTGGTGTTGATTGGGACGAGGAGGCTCGGTTGAGCCTTCTTTGGGGCCTGACCGTACGGATGAGCATGCAAGACTTAGTTGAGTTATGCATGTTCCTACTGTGGCCGCTTTTTGCGAGCTGGGAACTATGTTTGGGGGAGCGAAGCAACGGCTTGCGGCTAATTTTGACCAAACGGGCGACAGGTGAGGTCGGGATGGTTTTACATGGCAGTTTGTCAGTGTTGTTTTTAACTGAGGGATTTCATGATATCGCAGTCTTAATAGTGGATGGGGCGGCGAAGGCAGCGGAGGGGTTCCTCGACCCGTATACCTCGGAGGAGCATGATCGTCGGGGCAGCGTCGTGCACGGTGCGCTCGTTAACTGCATGTGCGTGGCCTGCGGGATGCGCCTGTTGGAGAGGGAGGACCTCGACGAAGAGAGGAGGAAACGACCTCAAGAGGACTTGCAGGATGTCGTTCCTGCCGTACCTTTGCGTGCCATGGCCCCTCGTGGGCCGAACATCGTCTGCCCAGCTGGCGGGTCGAGCGCCACAGACTCTATCCGCCTGGTTGGCGAGTTGGGTGGTAGTTGCTCGGCTAATGCCGAGGGCCTTGGGGACGTGATGCCTGTTGCTCGACGCTTCGTCCGGGTTGACACGTCTCCTTCACCCACAGCACCTCAGAGGACGGCTGGTGGTTGACAACTTCGTGGTGGCAGACATCGCGCCTGAGTCTGGTGACAGCAGCCTTTCCTTGGGCGATGAAGGAGGGGTAACGCAGTCGAGGTTGCTCAAAGTACCACTGACTCTGGGTCTTGACGAGCTAGGTAAATATTGCACTTGTATCTTGCGGTGTGGATTGTCGCTGACTCTTGTCTTCAGCGAGCGAAGGAGCTGCTGCCAAGGTGGTCGAGGTTGGGGTGGACGGGGGTGCTCTTCGCTCGCTAGGACGCCCCCTGGCACAGGAGCCGAAGCACATGTCGTGCCACCTTCGTCACCAGCGGGCACGAGCTCGGAGCCCACAGTCGACCTTAGCATGCTCTGCCCTGTGGACTTTAAGGCCCGCAGGGAGGCTCATGAGGTATTCGACGAGGTGGCCCATTTTGTTGCCCCTAACGACGTTGGGCAGCTGTTCCGGAGCATGTCGTTGCCTTCCATGTTCCAACTGCTCGAAGCCAATGCGGTGAGGATGTGTACTCTTTTGCTTATGTATATTTTTTTTTGTTTTTTTTTGGTTTTGTGTGACCTATTTTTTGGTGTGTGCAGAACTTGATGCTCTCGCACGCATTACAAGTGGACTTACATCGTGGGTATGACAAAGTCCGAGACCAAGTCAATGCGAAGCAGTCCAAGGTGGACGCTCTTCGCCGCAAGTGCTTCGAGCTGGAAGCGAGGTTGAAAACCCTCGAGGGGTCGAATGCACTGCTTGCCGCGAAGGTTGCTATGGAGTGCAAGGGCAACACGTTGGCGGCGAAGGCGGCCTGGGGCTCCATGGAGTCCCTTGAGGGGGCCCTACGGTCCATGGGCGCCATGCTACCCGAACGGCGGCACGAGCGCGCTGACATCGACGAGACCCTTCAATGGCTCTGCTTCACCGGGCCCGTGGCTGCAAAGGCCGCCCAAGTCTATGGCACTTACTGAGCCAAGGTGACCTGGCAGACGGCCTTCGCCACCCTCCGTAAGGTTAGGTGTAGCCATTTGGACGTGGTGGGACAACGTTTGGCTAGGGTCCCCACCGTTGAGGAGCTATTGGATCTTTAGTGAGCCACTCGAAAGGCCAATAATACCTTCCTTAGCGACTTATGGGCCCTTTGGGGCTAGGAGTCCACCCTGGCGTCTGTTGAGTCGAGGTTGGCGGTTTGGAAGGGGAAGGTTGTCGACCCCTTGGATTTGCGACCAAAGGAGGAGGTGGAAAGGGCGGTCGCTCAGAAGGTGTGACCTGTAGGTCACACTGTCTTTGGTGGCTCTTTTCCTTTCGTTTGTTTAACCCCCCCTCTTTGTCATAGACTTTGTTAGCTTGTCCTAGGGGTGGTGTATTTTGCTTTTATTTTGGACCATTATCCTCCCTCTTTCTCTTGGAAGTTGTAAATATCTCAATGATGGAATGCAAAGATTTTGCTCCTGCTTTACATTTTCCTGGGTTGGTGATTCGTTTCTTATATTCGCCCCATTACAAGGTGTTTGATTAGGCTACAAATGTTGCACGGGGCGTGGTATTGCGCCTCGCTCGGCTTATGCCGTGAAGCATTTTGCCCCCTCGAGGGGGCCGAAGGTGCTGCGGCAAGCTTGGTCCATCTGGCCGCTATAGGTTTGTTTCGACGGTATGGTATACCATGTGGCGAAGTGACAGAGTTGAAAGCTGGCCCATCCAAAGGGGGAGATGGTGCGGCAATGACCGGTCGTGTGGGACCCCTCGCCGTGTAGGTCGCACCATTGTGGGGTGTTCGCGTTGGCACCTCTGCCTTTCCCGTGGCCCCCATTGTGCCTGCGACCTTTGCCTCGTTTGCTGGCCTCGTGGCGTTCTCGCCCCTTGTCGGTCCTTAAGGGGCCAGTTTCGACATGTTATATGCATCGTCCCTTTTGCTTTGGGTGGCCTTGGTCCAGACGGTGTGTTGCTGCTTTGTGATTATGTCTCTCTCCCTCGTCTATTCGACGAAGGTGGTCCTCCTCTACTCGGGCGTACTCCTCCATCTTATCGAACAGCTTGGCTATCGAGTGTATTGGCTTCCGGGCCATCCTCTCCGCTAGGCCCCCGCTGATAACCTGCATCGAGTAGCATTGATAATTGTGCTATCCTGACACCCTTCAATTGGCACTTCGCCTCGGTGAGCCGCTTGAAGAAGCCTTGTAGTGACTTGCTGGGGGGCCTATCTAACGGCGAACAGGTGTCCCTCGTCCTTTGGCTTGGCTTAGTTGCCTTGGAAGTTTTTCTAGAATTGATCTTGGAGCTGCTCCCAAGCATATATGAATTTGACGGGTAGCGTGAAGAACCACGTCAGTGCCACCCCAGTGAGGGTGAGGGCTATGCCTTTTGCCTTCGCCGTGTTGTCTCCTCCTGCGGCCTCGATGGCAGTCTCGTATACACAGGGGAATTCTGACGGCTCTGTGTCCCTCTCGTAACTCTTCACAGTGGGCATCCTAAATCCCTTGGGCCACCTTGCCAGTTGGAGCCCCATGCTCAGGGGAGATACTGGGTCTCCACCGAGGATTCGCTCGTGCTCGGTCGCGGTTTCGGGCGTCGCTTCGGGTTGGGTCCCCACAGCTCCCGGGGCCGCGGTGAGCTTCGCCAGGTGTGTTGTTGGGGGCGCGTTTGTCGTAGTTCGTCACTGTAGGATTTCCATCTCGTCCCGTAGCTTTGCTAGCTCTTGCCTTAGCGTGTCATACGGGGCCTCGCCTGGGGGGTGTTCTTGATGGCTTCTTTGCGGCAGAGATCCCTGGGTGGTGGCTCCCCACGTGTCCTCTCCGGCGATGCCTGCTTTGGTGGAGTGCGCCTCTGCTATACTGCCCCGAGGGTCTCGGTTGCTACAGCCAACTCCATCAGGGCTCGGCTGTGCTTGGCTTGAGGCACACTGCTGGTTGCTGCCGCCTCGACTGCTTCAGTGGCGGAGGGGTACGAGGCCGCAGCCCTTGTCTGAGTGGACCAATCCCCCCTTCGGCTTGCTACCGAAGCCTTCCTCCTGTCCTTCGAGGGGAGAGGGGTGATTAGCCCCTTGGTGACCCCTCAGGCGCTTACCCTTTGGTGGTGGCCAGAGGATCTCCTATACTCAAAGGACCTTTCCTGGCTCATAGGGGGTGGTGGCCTGCCCTATGATAGTTGTCAATGGGAAACTGCTTAAGTTATATCTGAAGTTCTGAACTTTATCAGCGTATCATCAGGTCGGTGCTGTTAAAAGATTCTTAACGTTCTTAGGATCCTGTTAATTCGAAAACAGGTTGGTAAGCTTCTCTAGGTAGTAATGTGTACATGATCCAGGATCAGAATAAGTGCTACAGCTAGCAACACAAAGATTATAATTGGAAAACTAGACAGAAATTATACCCTTTATTTTTGGTGATGTTTGGTTTAATTTTTTCATTTGCTGCACTGGAGTATGTAAACTATAATTTCTTATACGCAAGAAAATTTAGATCATTTTTTTGTTGCCTGCTTCCTATTATAAGGATATCTGAATATTGCTCTTGTTAGTATAATAGTATAATATTGTAAACCTTAACACAAGATAGATAAGTTTCTTAGCTAGGAATGCATTTGTGAACACATAAGTTGACTTAATAGTTCTCAATTTCTCATACTTGAGAAAGATATTATGCTATGTGATGATGTCCATGCTTCACTTCTCAGTTGCTCTAACATGATTCCTAGTTGACATTATCTTTTATTTCAATAATGAATTAGGAAAAGCAGGTGCCAATCATAGGACTGGTGATGAATGACAGAGGTTTTATTTCTCGGGTCCTTTGCCCCAAATTTGGCGGGTACCTTACTTTTGGCTCTCTCAAAAAAGGAAAAGAATCCGCGCCTGCACAGCCAACTGCTGCGGACTTGATTAATGTGTACAACATTAGACAGATAGGCCCAGATACTAAGGTGTTTGGTATAATCGGAAAGCCTGTTGGCCACAGTAAAAGCCCAATTTTGCACAATGAAGCTTTCAGATCAGTGGGTTTCAATGCTGTGTATGTGCCATTTTTGGTTGATGACTTGGCTAAATTTCTTAATACCTACTCTTCACCAGACTTTGCAGGTTTCAGGTACGTAATCTTAGTGAGCCAAGCAATCTGTTCTAGTGATGTTTGTTTTAGTTTTATTTATTCAATTATATAGTCTATTCCTCCATGTGTGACCAGACATTTATACTTTCCATCCAATTAATTGGACTGCAGTTGCACAATTCCCCATAAAGAAGCTGCGGTTAGGTGCTGTGATGAGGTTGATCCTACTGCCAGGGTAATTGCATTCCCATTTATTTTGCTACTCCATTTACTGAGTTCTTGGGCCCTTTAAAACACCCAGAGTAAGATTTAGAAGCATGATGTTTTTTTCCAGGACATTGGAGCTGTTAATACAATCATCAGAAGACCTGATGGAAAACTGGTTGGCTACAATACCGACTATGTTGGTGCAATTTCTGCTATTGAGGATGGAATAAGAGGTTTCTGCATACCATTACTTTATATGCTTGTATCATTGCCGACCAATGTTCAATTCTAAGTGCCTGTTGAACCAATGTGCAGCATCACAACCACCGTCCGCCACTTCACCACTGGCTGGAAGGCTTTTTGTCGTTATTGGGGCTGGTGGTGCAGGGAAAGCACTGGCTTATGGTGCAAAAGAGAAGGGAGCAAGAGTTGTTATAGCAAACCGTACTTTTGGTATGCATTTCTTCTAGACCCTTGGGTGCTATTGATTTGATCATAAACATGCACACAAGCAGAAACACATCAGGTGTCACTGTGAATTTTTCCATTGCTTCATCCAGTTGTGAAGTGTGTCATCTCAAAAGTAAGCATACACTTTGGATTGAGTCCAAATTTAGTGATCATGTCTTGTAGGTCAAACCTCGCAGCCATTAACCTTTCTGGGTCCAAACTAATGACTATGCCAGCTTATAGAGTAGTACGTGCTAATTTAACATTTCACTCATTGGGGTTTGAACTGTTGATTGTATTTTAGCTAGGTTTTGTAGCATATCTTTGTTCGACAGCTTGGCTGTGTTGAGATAAAAACATGTTTAGTCAAGTGGCATAATGTTGAGACTTCAACATTAATTGGGCTTTCCAGCACGTGCTCAAGAACTTGCCAACTTAATTGGTGGGCCTGCTTTGACTCTGGCGGAGTTGGAAAACTACCATCCGGAGGAAGGGATGATTCTTGCAAACACAACAGCCATTGGAATGCATCCAAATGTCAACGAAACCCCTTTATCCAAGGTCTTAAACTTGTTTTACCTTGTTTGGTGTCATTTGTAGTAAATATCTTCCACCGTTAATCATTTATAGCTTCATGTAATGACAAATCATAATTTTGCAGCAAGCACTTAAATCTTATGCTGTTGTCTTTGATGCGGTCTACACGCCAAAAGAGACCAGACTTCTCCGAGAAGCTGCAGAATGTGGAGCCACAGTTGTTAGTGGTTTGGAGATGTTCATAAGGCAAGCAATGGGTCAATTCGAGCATTTCACGGGCATGCCAGGTACTTTGTTCTGCTCCTTTTAAATACCATTTTCCAAGGGTTCATCCGTAGTAGCAAGCCTTACGTCATTTCTCCTATGACTCGTCGTACAGCTCCTGATAACTTGATGCGTGATATTGTTCTGACAAAGACATAATAAGGTTTGTCCAAAGAGCAATCTTCCCTTCCATCATAATTTCTGCAAAATTGGTTCTAGCTGTATGTCCCCAAAATTTCTATACAAATTTTGTGTATTCCAATTTGCCTGTTGTACAAGGAAAAATACACTCCGGCTATCATGCATACACCTACGTACATTGTTAGATTTTTTCTTCTGTTGTCATCAAGGTTGTGAAATCTGTTAAAAATATCTGAATGGGTTTGAGCCACTACGTTTCAGTTTCATCTGTTTCTCTTTTGAAGATAAATTTTGCTTGGCCATTAAATATCCAAATAACCCTTTCTTTATTTTCAGTGGTTGATGGTAAATTCCGAGCACTGGCAAACTCCTTGGACAACCCTAACACCACGAAGGGAAATGATAGTACAGAGCGCAAGCCTCGTTTGTGAGAGATACATTATGTCTGCGTTTTTTTAACATATTTTGTCAGTTTTGGATTCAGCGATTAGTTTGCCGTTCAGCCATTCTTCCAGTGGGTAGATTATGTGATGCCGTCGACTGAAAATTTGTATTGTATTATTTGTGTTAGCCCAAAATTTTCTTTTCCCAAATGGGTGTATCAGAGAGAACAGTAAGGAAGATTGCTTGCTAGATTCCATGACCTTCTGTACAACAACAACAACAATAATAATATGCAGCTGTGGAATGAAGCACGAAATGTTCTGTTATCATTTATCAGAGTAAAATGTAGTCACGCGAGAAAATTACAGGGACCTGAGCATATTAGCTCTATGAGATTTACAGCTCTCTGTAGCGATTGCTTAAGAATTGCAACAGCTATGCTGTAGCCATTTGTAAGGTTAGATGGTAAGTAGTGCTTTCTCTCTCAGTGCAAGTTGCATAGATCTTAAAGCAAGCGAAGGGATAAGTAATCATTATATACTCTTTATTCATGCTTTAATATTTGTACAACTATAAAAAAAGAAAAGTATGGGAAATTAACTAGTGCATAGAAGCAAAGAAAAATCCTTATACTACGGGGAAAAAAGAAGAGAGGAGAATAAACAAAATTAGGGGCATTCCCAAAATTCAAATCGGAACCTCTCGTACCCTTTGTGAGAATCATGCTACTAGACCAAATGGCCTTTAGTTTGATAATTAACCTTTGGTTAATATAGGTTGCTTTGACATGCAAACGACGTATGCCTTCCGTAATGCAAATGCGTTGGAAAAGGTGAACGAGTGATTGTTATTCTTTGTGGTAGTGATATACCACTCCACAAGAACTGGAGCAGAGATTTCAATTCAAGAGAGGAAATAAAAGATCCCATCTTTTCCTTTCTCCTTTGGTTTCTTGGCCTTTTTTTTACTCCTCTATGCTCCCCATCAAATCTTTTGTTGTCCTGTTCCTCGTCTGATTTTGATTCGTTCCCCGTTCGTTCTTCCTTTCTTTGCCTGCCTCCGGTCAAAGTTCCCATCTTTTCCTTCTTCTAAGAAGCGGCCATCTTGGAAGGACCACAAACAAGCGTAGCAGAGATGCGAATACTACGATGGATCTATGATCATACAAGGTGAGATCGAATCAACAATAATGATATACATGATAGGGTTGAGGTAGCACCAATTGAAGAAAATTTTATCCAAAATCGTCTGAGATTTCATGTCCATTGTGCTGACAGAGGGTGTAAAATGACTTTATAAAGGGTGAGGATTTCATGCATTACATATATTATTTTTCCATTGTATTTGATAATTCTGTGAGATGCTATCTTGTAGTTATTTTATATCTTCACACCAGAAAAAAGAATGCTAGCTTTACCGGGAAAATTATGGAACGTAATGGCTAATCAAAGATCAGTAAGAGAGCATACTTCAGATTATCAGCAACAGCTTTTTTATTATTAAGAACTGTCCAAAGCGTTATTTAAAATAACCTGTATGCATGTCTATCAATTTACAAATTTTTAAACATTGAAACATGCAAATTTGAAGATTTGTTTGTCAATCTATATATAAAGCAGGACTTTGTTGCAGGATTTTGGTGGGCACTTTCTATTGCAGGCTTTACAGCTAATACAGATTCTACTGCAATTAATCCGCTTGCATTTATCTTATATTCCCCTCCTTCCACTGTAATTTCCTAACCAGCTCTCTCAATTTTTCAGTGGGTTTGCCACCTTTGCAAGATTAGGCCCTCAGACAGCAATAACATTCCTTGTGTGAGAAGCTGCGTGCACTCACCCGAATAGTTGCTATTTTTTTTAGGGTTACAAGACGCACACAACATACATGCACACCTCACACACTCCACACGTATATACACGTGTGTGTGCGTCCGCTACACACACCAAGAATTTTTTTTGAAAGCACTAGGACCTTCAGAGCGTAAGTACACACTATCTTACTGAACGCACACACGTGTGTACCCATATTTAATATTTATAGGTGAGGCCCATGAGTCCAATCCTGGATCAAACTCACGACTGGCCGTGAGTACACTAGCTCACGAACCAATCGAACTACGCTCATCCTCGGAATGGCTGCTACATAGAAAGAGATGGAGTTCGATAGATGTTTAGTTGGAGGGCATAATTTAAGTCCAGTCATTATCAACGTTTTCCACATTCATGACAAGAAGAAATTCTTTTTCCCATTGGGATCCATCAGAAATCAAAAGACCCCGAGTCCCTTTCAGAATTTTTGTACTTGCAATTGTTTACACAGTTACAAACATTCTTCTCAAGTAAAAAATTGTTTGACAAACAAAATATACGGAAGAAAACAGAGTTGAACCTTTTTGCTTCTTTGGTGTTCTAGCAAAATGCATAAATAGTTTCTCTATGCATAGATGAGTTAGTGTTATACAAGAATTATTTCTGATTTTCAGTCCTGCATCTGATTTTTTTTTACTATCAGCAATTTGAACATAGATCATGGTATCACTAATTAATTTTGTACAGTGAAAGTCATCATCATTGTTAACTGCATGATAGTCACAGCACACAGTGATTTCCCCTTTATCAGCACTCAAACGTCTATTTGCTATCTTCCTAAGGAATAATCTTCACTATCCACTTCCTCAATTAACAACCGATAAATGCACGTACAATAAACTTCTTCTCAATCTGGACATGCTCATACATAAAACTTTTTATTCTCATTCTGTACAAACAAAGAAAAATAAGAGCAGGGAAATTGCTGTTTATTTTGTTCCGAAAATCGGTTTGATTCAAAATTGAGTGCAACGAACTATCTGTCTTATTATTGTTACAATCCTGCAACATGTAACGTGTGCCAGTGATGTGAAAGGGAATTTTGTTCCCTTAGCAGAATACAAGACACGGTCAACACAGAATAAATACCCACTTTCAACATAGATCAATATACTTTTCAAATCGATTTACATACAAAGACAGACAAAATTTAGTTCCTGGTTGAACACGTGAGCTAGCTCTATTTTATCTCAACCCAACCTTCAATTTACTTTTCACAGCTTCTCTGACATTCCACTGCAGTCAAATTGTAGATATGATCAGAATCCAATCAAGACAGCATCTAAAATCGTATCATAGCAGTCATCGCACGTACCTGCATGTCGTTAATATCCTCATCTGTAAGCGAACGTTCCATTCACCTATAGGCTATCCTGTAGCAATGACTTGTCATGCCTTTCTTGTTGGTGAGATTATCAATTAATTTTACCTGCAAAAAGGACAACATTTTAGCTTGAGAAGATTGTGATAAGCCTCCCAATTCCCAAATCCTCATTATATCACCTAATTACTGATAGAGCAGTGCTTCAATGCTTTTCCTACTAATACAAGTTACACAAATCTTAAAGCAAGCGAAGGGGTAAGTAATCACCATCTACCATTCATTCATACTTTAATATTTGTGCAACTGCTAAAAGAAAAAGCATGGAAGCATCTCTCTTACTGATATTAGATGCACAAGGTTAGGTTCCTAATGTTCACCAGATGGATGCCAGTATTTTAACACAGGGATTAAAATATATTATCGTGTCTTGATAAGAGTTTGCCTATATGCATGCATGTTACGTGGACAATGGAAGGAATTGGCTCATGGAAATGAACTAAAGGCACACCACAACCAGCGAACAGAGCTATAAAAAACGCAATGAAAGACTGGCACTAAGACAAACCATTGCTGGTACAAGTACACATGCAGTAAGCTTGTAAAGACCAGACAGTACACCTTCGCTTAATCTGGAGCTTTATTACTTGATATAGTAGTGAAGTGCCCCATTTAGTCCTTAACACTAATGCTACTGTTTGAAGTATCACTTATTATAGGAAATTACAACAGGCAAAAAGTGAAGGATCCTACAAAGTACAAACTTGAAATGACTAAAATAAGGCAGTGCTTAACATAAATTCAATCTACAGCTATGCATCGATGTAACTGAGATCATACCTCCTCTACAAGATCTCCAGCAATTCCTCTGACAACCTCACATAAATTGTTCTCTGTAAATGCGTCGTTTATCCATAAACTCATATTCTTGTAACAAGGTGGAACTGTAGAACAGGGAAAGCAGTCAGCTAGGAAAATGGTTAATCGATTCAGTAGATAAAAATAGTGAAGTTTAAGATTAACATTTGTGGATATGCTTGATTCAATTAGTGTAAAATGTATATACATGAATTGTGGTAAGCTATGCAAATCATATTATGATGGATAAACAAAAAAAATTCATTTTTTGAATGCCTTATTTCAACACATTTCTCTGCTAGATGGCCCAAAGAATGTAAGATGCAGTTTCCAATGCTAGATGATCCAAACCAAAGTGACCCAGGCACAAAATATTTCATTTAATTTGTTCCAGTGGACATGATTGCATAACCAAAGGAGTCGAGCCAGATGGGAGCAGTTATCTCCAGCATTTTAGTGATTTCTAGCCTTTGCCAAGATGCAGAACTACTCTCAATATTGGAGTGAATTATTCTATCAACAGAAGATGTATAGATTACACATGGAAAAGAGAATTTGATATTACATACCTTCGAAAATGGCTCGAACTTGACACCAAGCTTTCCTTCTGAGAACTGAATAATAACAAGATGCACATCTTAGCCATAAAGTTGATAAGGGTAAATACAATGAATATTTTTAAGTGAGGTAAATACAAAGAAGTTGGACACCCCTTGTGAATCCCAAGTTTAAAGTCACGAGGTAAGTTTGTGCAGTTACACTAATTATAAACTTTAATAAATATTACTACAATAACACTAAAAAGATGGTACATTGATTAATTAACTAGTTTTTTGAGCATGTGCATCCCCGCGAGGAAAGGCCTAGGCCAAATTGAAAGAGTATGGCTGGGAAAATAGTAGATTGATTAAGGGAGGAGCCCAAGGCTCAAGTACATATAGGCAAGGATATCCCTAAGAATAGAAAAGATCTAATCTAAGAGATCCTTGCCAAACATAACTGGGCAAGGATATCCCTAAGAATAGGAAAGATCTAATCTAGGAGATCCTTGCCAAACATAACTAACTAACCATGGCAAGGATATCCCTAAGAATAGGAAAGATCTAATCTAGGAGATCCTTGCCAAACATAACCAACTAACCACCGAGGAGTGGCCTACATTACGCTAACACGCTTCGCAATTCGAACGCGGTGGTTAGCCACTGACATTCGGGACCGACCAAACTCGAGAACATCGAAGAAGGCAGCCTTTCGTGAAGATGTCGCGAATCGGGATGTCGTGGGAACGTGAGAACCCGTGACGGCACCCATGGCTACCTTCTCACGAACGGCGAAGATCGATCTCGATGTGCTTCGGTCCGCTGATGTTGAACCGGTTGGAGGACATGTAGATCGCATCGACGTTGTCGCAGAGACAACGGTAGCACGGCCAAGCGAATGTGGAGCTCATGAAGAAGCTGCTGGCCAAGAAGCCTCGAAGAACACCATTGGCGGCGCGGTGCATCGCCCTCGTCGAGAGGCGGGACACGGTGTTACGACGCTGGAGGACCAGGAGACCGAGTTGTCACCAAGGAACACAAAGATAGCCCGAGGTGGACTTGCGCGAACCGGACAAACCAAACCAATCATGAAGACCTGTGTGTGTAGTGACCGAATGTAGCGATGCGCTGAGGCGGCCAGTGGGTCTCGGTGCGTGCATGTAAAGGCAACCCTTTGCAGACTGGCGAGGCGATGTCGGGCCGTGAAGATCGACATCGCATAAGCGCGCAAGACTCCGGTGAGTCGGATGGGTCAAGAACCGAGCTCCCGAGTCAGAGAGACCTTGGGTCGGTATCCACGGGCGTTGTGCATGGTTTGCAGACTCGCCATCCCAAAGACGATCCAAGATGTCAATCATGTATCACGCGCCTGAGAGAGAACCATATCGGCCGGCATGGTACAATACCTCGATCCCGAGAAGTGATGGAGTTTGCCCAAATCCTTCATGGCAACCTCCGCCGAGGGCTGAGATGACCTGCGCGGGAGGTGTGTCGAGGAGGCGGTGGACGATGTCATCAACGTAGAGGTAGGGTCCGTCGGTTGCACTGGCGGCGGACACAACAAATGGTGTCCGACTTGGCTTCCACAAAACCAAGAGAGACCCGGATGGCGGCGGTCATACCAAGCACGGAGCAGCGCTTGAGACCGTAGAGCGACTTGTTCGGACGACAGACAAAGTTGGGCTGGCAGATCCTCGAACCGGAGGGCCGAGTCGAAAATGGCTCGAACTTGACACCAAGCTTTCCTTCTGAGAACTGAATAATAACAAGATGCACATCTTAGCCATAAAGTTGATGAGGGTAAATACAATGAATATTTTTAAGTGAGGTAAATACAAAGAAGTTGGACACCCCTTGTGAATCCCAAGTTTAAAGTCACGAGGTAAGTTTGTGCAGTTACACTAATTATAAACTTCAATAAATATTACTACAATAACACTAAAAAGATGGTACATTGATTAATTAACTAGTTTTTTGAGCATGTGCATCCCCGCGAGGAAAGGCCTAGGCCAAATGCCTCAGCCACAGAGTTCACCCCCTCCATGGGGATGCCCTCGGCCTCGTAGCCCCGTGTCTCGGTGACACGCCACCTCCCTAGGATCAACTCGGCCTCCTCCCTCACCGTCTTCATGGAGCGACTAATGAGAGGTGAAAAGATAATGTGCAAAGAAAAAACAAGGACAACACAAGGGTCCTTACCTTTCTCGATACCAGGATGGAGGCATCCATGAAACCCCAACCTAGCACGGTGGATAGGAGTGCTAAGGTTGAGGAAGATCATCTCCTCCATCACATCACGAGGGACCTTTCCTTGCCCACACCTCTCGGATGGCGTTGCGCAGCTTCCAATCATCATCAGTGAGGTGACCAATCATGGGGTACATCCATCTTGTCAAGGTCGGGTGCGACCCGATGTAGATGAAGTCATCTGCCTTCAAGTAAAACCACTTCTTAGTAGCAAGGGGCCAGCTCTCCCTTGTAGTATGCACGGGGAACTCGTCCTCCTGTCGTGAGGCAGTGAAGATCGACCCTAGAGACCCCCTCCTAACATCCCCTCGCTGAGAGCGAAAGTAGTCGAATAGTGCGACGGTTGGCTCCATAACCATCCCCGGGATGGCTGTTTCACACAGCTACAGGAAGATCCTTAGCCAGACGAAGAAGTTCGGGCTAAGGTAGGAGAGCTCCACCCCTAACATCTAGGTATACCTCTTGATGAAGGGGTACATCGTAAGCCCAAATCCGACATCCACCCAAGCCTTAAGGGCCACAGTGTACCCCGGTGGAGGGTTAGAATTCTCCCCTAGCTCCAGGAAGTCCATTCCTCCCGATGATAGGGAGCTTCTCCCCTTTGGTGAGCTCCAAAGGCACGGGTTCCACCTTCCCTTCCTCTAGGGCATCCCCTTCGTCCCCCGCCGGTTCCACAAAGGCGGCAAAATTGGTGGGAGCCATCATGTCCACGTCCCTCGCCCGAAGGTCTCCCCGAGAGGGCTTACCCTTGCCCTTGCCTTTTGTGGGGGCGCCCTCATCCACCTTTCCCTATCCGAAAAAACCGATACCAAATCCAAAACAAAGTAATTCAAAACCAATTCCAAATCCGAAACAAAGTAATCCAAAATCGATACCAAATCTGAGAACTATCCGAAAAAACTATTCGAATCTTATCCGAACACATCCAGTCGGTCAGTCAGAAATTATCCGAACCGATTGCACCCCTACTCCCAACTAGGCTGGGGGCAGCACCCGAAGATTGCTGGCCGGCCGAACGCTAACAGTGGTAAGAGGTTGAACACACGCAGTAAGATAGGAGGAGCCCAAGGCAACCTCAGCCGGTACCAGCAACCGCACTCAAGGCCAATAGCCTCAGCAAAAAAGGGGGAGAACAAGCAGCAAGGGGAGATCGATGTCCCGGGGTCTTACCAGTACCCGAGCGAACCGTGTGGGCATCGGCTTGGTTTCTGTCTCCCTCCCTAGTCATCCGGAGCTTGGTCCACGGGGTATCCCTAGACTTGGTCCACGCCGCGTGTGTCAGGACCACCAGGAGCTGAAAGCCAGCGATCGTGCGGCAAGGTCCTTGGGTGGCCACGGCGGCGGGAGGTCTGGGCACAGTGGTGGGCCCACGCGCTCCATGGTGCGGATCGGGCCCCTATGGCGTGAATCAAGCTGGCGGCACCACCCCTCCCGCCTTAGGTGTGGAAGCAAGACGACGGTGGCGTCGTGCCTTTTCTCCCTCTAACGTCGGATCTGGGCCGACGAGGCTGCTCCCACTCCATCCAATGCCAGGGGGCAGGGCCTGCCGCAGTTTCTTTCCTTCGGCATCGGACTCAAGCAGAGGAGGTGGTCTCTTGTCCCTTCTGCTCGGAGTCAAGACGACGGCGCCACTCCTCCCATCTCAGGCACGAAAGCAGGATGGCGACGGCGTCCGTGCTTTTTCCCTCGAGTCAAGCAGAGCAAGCTAGCAAGAAATCAGTCAGGGTGAAGGCCTAAATGCTCCCTCTCGTGTTGCGCTTCCGGGCGTTGGCCTAAGCGCCCGCTCTTTGAGCGTTGGCCCAAGCGCCCAAGGGTGGGTGACCATGGTTGGGCGTTCTCAGTAGCGCCCTAGGTGGACAACAACACGGAGGGGCATGTGCTCCCTGTGCCTCCCACCTGTGATGGTGCGCACCCTGCCGGCCGGGCATATGGCAACACAAGCCCCCTTGCCTGTCCAGGCGCAAGAGTTTCCGACTCGGGCGGTGGCCTGAGCGCCCGAGAGATGAGTAAGGCTTGCAACACCCATCGGGAGCTGATAATATTAATACTAGCGCCTGCACTCTAGACCGGCTCCGAGGCGCCCAAAGTGGTCTCGGCCTACTATGTCGCCATAGCGCGTGAAGATGCGTTCAAGAATGGCTTCGCCTCGTCCCGCAAGCACTTGAAGGAGGCGGGCTTCAAGTGGAGAGCTGTCCAAACGGGCCGCCCGACGCGCACGGTCCGTTTAAAAATGGGCGCGATCTGCTTTAGCACGGCCCGTTTAGGCCCGGCTCAGAACGGGCCGTCGCGTGCCGACCACGTCGAACCTCCGGCCCGAACGCGGCACGTTTGAGACTCGGGCGTCTGCGTCGGCGCGGGCCTTCATGCAGACCAAACGCGGTAGGGTCGGCCCGATAGTCTGTTTAGCTCTAGAAAATTTGAAAAAATTTAAAAAAATAGAAAAATTAGAAAAATAGATAAAATATGGTAAAAATCGGAAAAATAGGAAAATTTAGAATAATTAGAAAAACTCGAATGATGAATAAAAACTTTTAAATATATATATAAATTAAGAAAAAGCTAAACTACAAGATAAATTCTAAAATAAGACAAATAATTTGAATTAAATAATGAGCTTTATTGATGTTTGGTCGCCTCGTTAAAAACTTTGCCAAGTAAAAACTCAACATGAAAACCTTGGCAAAAAAAAAAGTCTGACCTATAGCTCGGTGATACTGATAAAAAGTGAAGATTACAATTATTCTTCCTCATTATCTAGATAAAGATTTTCAACGTCTCTGCCAAATTTCGGTATTTTACGTAGTATGTTGAGCTCGTTGATTAGCTTGTTCCCAATCTTTCACGGTGAGAAGTATTTCCACCATCTCACTAGTCGACTTGTTCTTCTCTCTTGATTATTCTTAGGATAGGTGAAAGCGGACTCAAGAAAAGCGTGGAGACAGGAATGTTAACACATCCGTGCTAGTATGGAAAGCACCGGATATGTTATCTTGTGCTCATGCCACCACCGCAAAATGTTGAACTCCTCTTCCTTCTCTTGGTAGTTGTGATGTCATTGTTGAGATAAGCGACTAGCTCCCACTACTTGATGTGTCCGCACTTGTCGTTGATGTAGTTGAACTCCTTGAGGAAGAGCCACATGTACCCTATATCTTTCCCACGCGGTTTCTTCTTACATTTGTGGGTCTTTGGTGGAGGTCATTGCATGCGAACTCCGAAGAAATTCCGATCGTACTTATCATAAACTTGATTAAGTTAGCACAGACGGTTGAAAAATAACTAGAATAATCGGTACCTACCGCATCACTTAGAAGTGAGAGAACATTACGAATCCCGAATTTTAGCTCTAGGATCTAAAATAAATGCGAATGCATATAACATAGGAATTTCTTGCCAATATTTTAAAAATTTAGTTTTCATAGCATAAACGACTTCCCGCAATATATTATCATTTTCGTAGCTCTTTAAGTGGGTAGCAATTTCTAAAATATGATGAACAATTAAAGGAGAGGTTGAATAATAAACTCGGATAAAACAACGATGGAATCAAAAAAGTTCTAAAAATGAAAGCAAGTATTTAGCAACATACCAATGTCGCTCTGTGAGTACCGGTTGACCATCCTGGTATGCGACGGTGCGTGTTAATAAAAATGAAAATGTGCTCTCATATGGTATAACATTCTTAAGCATCAAGTAAGTAGAGTTCCATCTAACAGCATATCCAAACCAAACTTACGCGGACGTACATTCATTGCAATACAATAAGTTTTATATCTTTGCTACTCGTTGATTAGAATGAATTAAGAAAGATATTGCGATGCGAAAAGGTTCAATATCTTGATTTAACCTCTTTAAACCAGATTTAACTATAAGATTAATAATATGGCAAGCACAACGCTGATGTAATAAGAAAGATTCAACATATGAATTGAAAAGCGGAGTAAGTATGTTCATGGCAGAAGTATTTGCGGAAGCATTATCTAATGTTATTGCAAAATCTTATCATTAAGTCCAAAATCTTCCACAACTTTTACAATACAATCAACAATATTTTCACGAAGATGTGCTACATCAATTAATTTGAATCCTATGATTCTCTTTTCTAGTTGCCAATCATCGTTTACATAATGAGCAACTACACTAAGATAATCCTCTTTAGCTCTACCACTCCATATATCAGATGTCAAAGACACAGAAAAAGTACATGTACTAAATTTTTCTTTTAGCTTATTGCGACAATTATTATAATATTTAATCAAATCTCTAGTTGTTGTGCATGCCTAGAAACTGCAGAAAATCTAGGATTATGAGCGGTCCTAATAAAGTTTTCAAACGCAGCTGACTCACCAAAGTTTAAAGGAAGATCTTGAGAAGCGATTAAACGACAAAGAGATTCACGAGCTACCTCAGGATTATAGTCCTAGTTACGTACCGTACCGTCGGGGTTGTATTGCAGATGCGTCTGCCTCGAAGCCATTCCCGCTTTTTCTCATTTGTCAAGATGCCTCTTCAAGTGCCCGTTCCACGAAGATTTCGCGATTAATTTATGCTTGCAATATTTACAAACACATACGATTTGGGCGTCGTTTGATATCTCAAAAATGCGGTGAAATCTTCCCGACTCGATGTCTTTGCGTCTTGCTCTTTTCGCCGGTGCTTGCCGACGCGATTGCACTTGTAGAGCTGAAGATGGCACGCTCCTGCAGCTTCTTCGCCATATGATGCAAGAAGCTCCTCGGGTGAAATCTAAAATCGAAAAATCGGGAGCGACGGAAAATCCCGGGCTCCATAAAGCAAACTATAAGAAATAATCACGCTATTAATACTAAAATATGATTGAAAATACTAACAAAATAAAATAATAAATCACAATTATCACCTTGATTTCTTGACGAAGACTAAAGTCGAATTTGGATTTTTGACAAAACTATTTTAATTTTGCCAAATTACCACTAAGAGCAAAAGAATTTCCACAAGAGAATGATTAGAAGAGAATGCAAGGTTGCTGGTGTAGAAATGAGGAGGAGCAGCCACCTATTTATAGGAAAAATTCAGGATTTTTAGAATTTTTCGAATTTTTATGAATTTTTAAATCTGCAACGGCTATAAACGGCTATTTTTTTAAACGGGTCTAAACGGGCGGACCGTGCCGTCTTGCGTCTTGCGGCCGGCCGGCCGTTGCCGTCTTGCCGGGCCGTTGCCGTCTTGCGTTGCGTCGGACCGCCAGAACGTAAGCCGTCTGCGTCTTACCGCGCCGTCGTCCGCCCTCCGACCCAAGCACGGCGCGGTGGGTTGGCCGTCTGCGCGCGCCCGCCCGTTAGCGGCGGGCCGTCTGCGTGCGGGCGTGCCACGATGCGGGCCCGTCTTGGCCCATTTGGCACGCCGTTTTGGCTGTCTAAGTGGAAAGAACCATCCGGGCGCTAGCACGAGTGCTCGGTTGGGTCTAAGAGCTGGGCACTACTTGGGAGTTGGCACAAGCGCCCGGTCGGGTCTGAGCCCGGACGGGGACGGTAGCGCCCAAACACGCGCTTGCACGCCATGCTTGCAATGGGGGTAGTCCCCGATCCCAAGCACCCAAAGCACGTTAGCTAGCCCTGGGCTAAGCGCCTGTTTGGGGAGGGTTATGGCTGTGTTGCGGCTGCAAGCGCGAAGCCCCCTCAAAGAGCGCGGCAGCGAAGCGATTTTACAGCCAAGCCACAGCAAAAGCCGAGGAAAAGTCGTAGCTGGCCAAGATGTGCTTTGCGTGGCTTTACTTCGCCCCCGACGGTTCTCGCTCGTCTAGCGTCACTCCGCGCCGAGCTCCGCGCCGCTGCGTCGACCTCGCTCTGGCCCGACCGAGCTCGGCCCGACCGCCCGACCGAGCTACCTTCCCGTTCGGTCGCCGCCTCGTCGTCCCCAGTTCAATCGCCGCCTCGCCGTCCACCCAACCGAGCTGCCTTCCTGTTCGGTCGCTGCCTCGCCCTCCCCGTTCGGTCGCCGCCTGGCCGACCGCCCAACCAAGCTCAGCACTTCGCCGCCTGTGTCAACGCAGAAGCTTGTGCAATCGGGATGGGATTTGGGGATTTCGTAGCTTGATTTGGGGATGGATTTGGGAATTTTTGGAGGGTTGGAGAGATTTCAAGAAAAGCCACAGCCAGTTTACCAAACGGTATCTCACAAAAAGCCACAGCCGCCAGCTACAGTCGCTTTTTAGCCCAGCAAACCAAAAGCAGTTTTTCAGCCTAACCACAGCCCTCCCCCCCAAACAGGCCCTAAGCTAAGCGCGGGAGCTAATGGGGTGCACAAGCCGGAGCCGACGCTGCAAGGCCTAGGTCCAACATAAAACATCGGGCATCAGCCTAAGCACTCGATGAGGCCCAACCTCGGGCGAGCTCGATAGTGCCCTAAACACGCTGGCACAAGCGAATGGCTCCCACTCGACGAGAACCCCCACTGGCAACACCCCAAGCGCTAGTGGGACTACATTGACTATGGAGAGTTGCCCACGGGTCCATTGTCTAGGCAATCATTGAGGCGTCCAAAGGGGCATAGCACTCATCGTCCAGGTAGGAGCATACCAGGATGGATACGCACTAGAAAACGGGGTGGTTCTCCACGTCCCATGGGCATTAAGTTAAGAATGATTCGGAATCGCTAGCGAAGTACTATGCCCTGACGCTCTACTCTCCCTTGGGCACTTTTGAAAGCACCCAAGGGGCAGGGGGCTGATGTTGGGGATAGTCCCCATTATACTCAGGCTAGCCTCAACTAGGTGGGGGCATGGTGCGGAGTGTGGAGGCAAGCCCCGGGCATGGTAGTGGAGGGCATCTCATGGCCTCCTGAGTGCGTAGTGCGGGGTTTCACGGGAGATCCCCTCATACCCCGCGCACCCTTTAAGGGGAGTGTCGAGGGGAGATCCTCTCGTACCCCGCTGACTCTCTGAAAGAAGTACGTGGAGTGGTCTCCAGTCCTCAAAGGGGCCCTACCTCACCCCTCCATCCGTAGGGCACATGGTGAAACGTCCGGTTCAACAGGGCACCCCTCCAAGCGCCATGGAGATGGGTGGGCACCCTTGTCCTACTTAGGACCAGCTGCCGAGTGGGGCCACTCGGTCTCCCATGGGACCCCGTAGTCAGAGGCCTGACCCCGTAGAACGATGACGTGGGATCCACTACCACCCTCCTGAAATGACGAGGATGCTCACGCTTAAGACACCCTTCTAAGGGTAGGATAGTATTTGTACAACAGGCTGAGCAACTACAAAAGCTCATTGTAACCCCTACTTGTAACTTGAACTCTCATTAAATACAAGACATACAACTAGTGTGCACTCGGGGAGCTTGGACCAGGAGACACCCCCTACCCCCTGGAGCACACTAACAAGAGTAGGACGTCTACCTTAGTGTCTGAACCTGTATAAACCCTTGTGTCAACTCTCTCTCTCGGAACTTCAAGTTGACTGCTAGTAATAAAAATCAACATTATCATGACTTCTTTCGAGAAATTATACACTCAATCCTTTAAAGTTAAGAAATATATAGTCCTTGGGATCAAAATTGGGGTGGCAGAGAGAATGAGCTCTACTGAAGAGTGAAGATTTCAGTGCATCATTCCAAGAGAGATGAAAAGGCCATATAACCTCAACATGAATAACTATTTGTCACACAAATATTCATGATTTTATGGTTTTTGTTGAATATGTAACACAAAATATGATTTACACATATAGTGAAATAGTAGTCCAATAGAAGCAGCAATACCTGGGATGTGAACCGCTGATTATTTGACCAGAAAAGTCGAATATCTGGAATATCGAAGAGGACCATTGCTAGGCGCTCCAAGCCTAGTCCGAAGTCCTACCATTGCTTTTCAAAATCTCCTGCTCGGTGATTCCACATCCCAAAACTTCCAACCAGTCATCCTGCAAAGGTGAGAAAGTTCTTCAGACCAGGTATCATGTCAACACAAGTTGTGTAATGTTGAGGGGAAGTTCCCTCATGACCCCACAGGCATGTCCCTCCGACAAAGGCAAGGGCCCCTGACCATAAGGCACTTGGCAAGCCTCCTGGCCGCAGGGCGTTAGGCAAGGGCCCCAGCCACAGGGCACTTGGCAAGCCCCCCACCAGTGTTGGAGAAAAAGGAGGGCGTCCATGGGAGGCGCCCACCTACTCCACGGGAGCCTACGGGAGGCGCCCTCCTACTCCGCGGGCGTCTATGGGAAGCTCCTTTCTACTCCACGGACGTCGGGAGGCACACTCCTACTCCACGGGAGCCTACGGGAGGCGCCCTCCTACTCCACGGGTGTCTCCGGGAGGTGCCCTCCTACTCCGCGGGCATCTACGGGAGGCTCCTTTCTACTCCGCGAATGTCGGGAAGCACCCTCCTACTCCGCAGGAGCCTACGGGAGGCGCCTCCTACTCCGCAGACGTCTACGAGAAGCTCCTTTCTACTCTGCGGATGTTGGGAAGCACCCTCCTACTTTGCGGGAGCCTACGGGAGGCGCCCTCCTACTCGACGGGTGTCTCCGAGAGGTGCCCTTCTACTCCGCGGACATCGGAGACACCCTCCTACTCCGCGGGAGCTTACGGGAGGCGCCCTCCTACCCCGCGAGCATCTACGGGAGGCGCCCTCCTACCCTGCAGGCGTCTACGGGAGGCACCCCGTGGGGTCCCGGAGTTAGAGGCTTACCCCATGAAGAGATGACATGGGATCCACCCTCTTCGCTCGGGAATGACCAAGATGCCCCCGCTTCAGCCGTTGTAGTAGGGGTAGGATGGTATTTTCGCGTGACAGGCTGGGCGCCTATAAAAGCCCACTGTAACCCATGCTTGTAACCTGGACTCTCATTGAATCTGAAACTAACAATGGTGCATCCTCGGGAACCTAGGCCGGAGGCCCTCCTACTCCCGGAGAACGCACCGACAGGAGTAGGGCGCTTCCCTAAGTTCCCGAACCTGTATAAACCCTTGTGTCCATTTTCTTCTTTCTCGGACGTTGGACCGTGAAATAGCCGACGTCCACCCACATTCTTGTGTCTAGTTTCCGAACATACGACATTTGGCGCCGTCCGTGGGGACCATAGCTAACATCAAAGGCTATGGCTCCTATAAAGAAGCACACCAAGCCTTCTCAAGCCCCGAAACACAAGGAGCAAGTTGACAACCCTCCTCCCCGGCGGATCTCCAAGCGCGTGCCTCCCTCGGAGATCGGAGCCCTCCGCCCCGGGGTAGACAACATCCTTCAAGCCCCGGGACTTGAGAACACTTCCTCCCCTTGCTTTTTCTGCTGCAAACCAAGGGCAACAGCCTCAAGATGTCACCGTCACCGCAGGGTTGAGATCCCTCGAGCCAGCCCTCACCCCCGAGGTGTTGGACTTGTCCTGATGGCGGGCTCTGGTGGAGGCGGCCATGAGGCAGATCGTGGACTACATGATAGGCTCTTATCGTCCTCAGAGGATCCATCCACATCTCTCGTCGCTCCTGCCACCACCCTCGGTCCAGATCGCCACCGATACGGGGGCGCATGGGGGCCTCGCCTTTGTCCACGAAGGCAGGCAAAGGGGTAACCTCTACAATCCTCCCCTTACCCATGCGACGGCCATGAGCGGGGCCCCGTTTTGGTCGCTGCATCCGTCGAGCCCTGGGTTCGGAGTGGCTCCCCACATGCCGTTGCAATTCGTACCTTCACTGCAACACCCGAGACCCGAGCTCAGGCATCCCCGGTGGGAGCCCCGGGGCCTCCCCCATAGGCTCCTCCTGGGCTGATGCGCCTGCACCCGGAGATGGTGAATCAACTCCCACCAGCTGGTGTTGGCTCTCACCCTCGAGACGCGACATAGCCCAGGGTGGAAGGGAAACCTCCAAGATCGAAGGCGCCCACTCCTCCAATGGCGCTACCTGGGGAACATGAGAACTGGGTCGTGGTCGCCCTCGGGCACCCACAAGGATTAAGGGATCATCATCCAGCCCAGCGAAGTCAAGTGGAGGGGAGAAGTTTCCGCTCTGTCAGCCCAGGGCGAGCTCTCACCCCTCCCAGTCATCATGACCACTACCACCCTGGGGGAGGGGAGGCTGAGTCTGGGGTCTCGCGGACTCCCAGAGCTACGCGTCAGTGGGAGCTCTCCGACTCTCCCGAGCGTGGGCGCTGTCGCCGCCCCCGAGCCTCCAGCTCTTCAAGTTCTGAAGTCTCACACCGTCGCCGTCGCCGTCGCCATCGCGCGAGGTCGCCTTCCCCCCATTGGCATGGTGACGGAGGCAGTCTCAGAACTAGAAACCCTCTCGCCCGGGGCATCTCGAAAACCCCATTTCGGCCCAAGTTCCGCCAGCCTAACATTGGACAATATGATGGGGACTCCGATCCCATGCAATTCATGGAAGTCCGCGTCACGGCTATCCGGGCGGGGGGGGGAGGTTGGGAGGTGGAGATGTGCAACTGACTCCTGCTCTTTCTCTTGGGAACCGCTTGGTAATGGTTCTATCATCAGAAGAGGGGCTCCATCCACTCTTGGGTCCAACTACGTGAGGAGTTCAGTGCAAACTTTCAAGGGAGTTACAAGCACCCCATGCTTCCCAATCAACTCTTCACGGTGAAGCGACAGAAGGACGAGTCCACACGAGACTTCCTCAAGTGCTTCTCCCGGGTGCGGAGCCAAGTGGCGGACGCCCCAGACTCCACGGTCATTAACGCATGCAAGGAAGGACTTCTCCCTGGCGAACTGAACCGGGCACTAGGAAGGGATCCCCCGAAAACGACTCAACAACTCTTCGAGATTGTTGAGAAATACGCCCGTGGGGAGGAGGACGACCTGGCGAAAAGGGGGGCTCATCCCACAAGCTGGGGGAGACTCCCTCGGGAGAAGGTTAAAGGGATCCTCCGGGAAAAAGAGCAAGGACCGGAGGGACCGTTCCAACGGAGGTCATGACTCCAAGGTCCTCGTCATGGCTGATGCCCCGCCCCAGGGGAAAGGTGCTTTCAAAGGACTAAAGAAGGGTTAAAAGCCTAAGGCTCCTCAGGCTCACGACGAAGGTCCCGGTGAAAGGAGAGGTAACCAAGACCAAGGAGATGGCCATTGGCGCACCTATCACAAAATGGGTGGGAACGACACAAGCGAGTGTCGCCAATATGCCGCTGAAGGGGCCAAACCACCCGGGCATCTTGCTCCCATCCGACCGCCCTCTCACGGGCTTCATCCCAGGGAAATCTATCCAACCCTTGGGGAGGATTGAGCTCCTCATGACCTTCGGCTCGCGGGAGAACCATCGCTCGGAAGCGGTCAGATTCGACGTCGTTGATGTCAAGTCGCCATTCAATGCTATCATGGGAAGAGTAACTCTCAACCGCTTCAATGCAGCAATTCACCAAAACTACTTATGCCTCAAGATACCGGGGCCTCACGGGGTCATCTCCATGAGGGGCGATCAAGACTTGGTTCATCGCTTCTATCATAAGGCGTCAATCAGCTCCGATGAAGTCAACATCCTCGAAGTGGGGGCTCGGAAGGGGTCCCATCCCTACCGCCCCCGAAGGGGATCGTTAAGGACAAGTTCGTGCTAGAGAGGTACCCCCTGAAGCCTCACCCCAAAGGAGAGCTAAAAGAGGTATGGCTCTTCGGCCCAGGCGATGAACGCTTCATCCGGGTCGAGGCTGAGCTCCCAGAGAGGGTGTAAGAGGAACTCCTCAAGTTCTTAAGGACCAACGCGGACGTCTTCACTTAGGTCCCGTTGAATATGAAAGGTGTCCCTCGCGAGGTGACTCAACATCGCCTCACGGTGAGGCCCGAGCACCCTCCGATGAGACAAAAGCTCCGCAAGCTCTCCCTCAAGCTATGTCAAGCCATCAAAGAGGACCAAAGGTCTTCCTCAAGGTGCTTCATACGCCCTCCGTCAAGGAAGATCCTGACAAGAAGAGAGATCCCGAACTACTTCTGATGGTCAGCAAGATCTCAATGCCGCCCACAACGTGGATGACCCCAATCACACAGTGCATCCAAGGAAAAACAGAAATGGATGGTAGCGTTGAGGACCAGAGGCTCTTCGCGAAGGCCAAGTCCTATGTACTCCTCGAGGGGATACTCTACAAAAAAGGGACTTTTGCACTACTCAAGTGCCTCCCAAGAATGGAGGGGGTCTCACTCCTCCGAGAGGTTCATGAAGGTCTCTGTGGCTCGCACCTTGCAAGATGCCATTGAAACCCTCAAAATATGTGAAGATTGTCAAAGGATGGCACCAGCTCACCACTCCCTCGCTGCACCTCTGCACCAGATACCTATCATTTGGCCTTTTGCCTGGTGGGGTATGGACCTGCTCGGGTCATTCCCGTCGGCCAAGGGAGGCTACAAGCATGCGGTGGTGGCGGTGGACTACTTCACCAAGTGGGTGAAAGCGGAGCCGTTCCTGACAATCACATCCCGGGTGGTGCAAAAGTTCTTCTGGAAGAATATTGTGTGCCGCTTCGGAGTCCCGAAGGAGCTCACTATGGACAATGGGACTCAGTTTGATGTTTCCTCCTTCGGGGACTTTTGTGATTTAATTGGGACAGCCCTGTGCTTCGCTTCGGTGGCTCATCCTAAGTCCAATGGGGCGGTCGAAAGGTCCAATGGCCTAATCCTCCAAGGCATCCGCCGTCGACTCGAGAAGAGCACACTTAAGTTCGGGCTATGGGCGGAGGAACTCCTCAATGTCCTGTGGGGGATGCGCACCACTCCTAACCACTCTACGGGGCGAACACCTTTCTCACTTGTGTACGGAGTGGAAGCGGTCCTCCCCGCAGAGGTCCGCCACCGCTCCCTTTGTGTGGAAATGCTCTCAGAGGCCCTACCCATCAACTTCATGGAAAACGAAGCAAATCACAAGATGGAAGTGGATTTCGCGGAGGTCCGTGATGCACCCTCATCAAGCATGTCGCGTACGAATGAGAAGTCGCTCGTTTCTACAACAACTGGGTGTGGGGGCGGACCTTCCTCCTGGAGGACTTGGTGCTAAAAAGAGTCACCGACCCAGGAGCCCAAGGGAAAGTCTCATACCCTGCAGGCGTAACACCGCGGACGCGCCACGGGAGATTCCCTTATACCCCTACGGGTGTGCTACGAGAGGCTCCCTCATGCCTCTGTGGGCGTGCTACGGGAGGCTCCCTCTTGCCTCCGTGGGAGGCTCCCTCCTACCCCGCGGCATATATGGGAGGCTCCCTCATGCCTCCGCGGGCGTGCTACGGGGGACTCCCTCCTACCCCCGCGAGCATATACGGGAGGCTCCCTCATGCCTCTGCGGGCGTGCTACGGGAGGCTCCCTCCTACCCCGGCGGGCGTATACGGGAGGCTCCCTCATGCCTCCACGAGTGTGCTACGGGGGACTCCCTCCTACCCCCACGGGCGTATACAGGAGGCTCCCTCATGCCTCCGCGGGCATGCTACGGGGGCCTCTCTCCTACCCCCGCAGGCATTGAAAGTGCATCTAGGCACTTATGTTATTTTGGTGATTAATGAATGTTATTTTGGTGATTAATGACAAACACTCATAATGACAATCTATGTAAATTAAGTAAATGCTTAACTTAGTGCTTAGCAAATGACAAACCTCTAATATGATTATATTGCTATGAGACTAACTTGTTATTGCCTAGTTGAGTATCAGTCTCATCTATTTAGAGGAAAATCAAATAGGAAGGTTAAGCAAAGATAAGGTATGCAATTTTGGTATCTATTCTATATTTGTTATTGCATTCCTTTTGTGCAAATGCATAGTGAACTCCAAGTAACATGTTGATTATATATATGCACATTGGTTCAAGTCATATTTATTTGTGCATATATATTCATTTGAGTTCATTATAGTATGCATGTATTAACTAGAGTTAAACTTCATATTGCTATAGATTGACTTGGTGCATGCATGTTTTATTTGTATATCTTCTCATGCAATTCTCTTAGTGAAGTTTATCTAGTGTTGGATCACATATTTACTCTTACTCCAAATGTCATTTGCACATGTACAATTCGTGTATATTCTATCATGTGCTTCATTTAAGTAAAGTCTGTGATCCTTGCCATGATTTAATTGATTCATCATATTGGCAATTATCTCTCTAGTGCATATAGATCAATTACATATTCATCATGATGTACTTAGTAGAGAACATTTCTTATGTCAAGTGTTTCCATTTATATTGTGCTTCTTTATATGAAACACTTGTTGTAATCAACTGCTCACAAATATCAACTCTATTCATATCTATTGAGCTTTTGGGACTAATGTCTTTCATGAGTAGTTTGGAAAGAATTAGGTCCCGTATGTGTATGATGACCAAGGTATCTTGGAGGATGATCATTAAGCCGAGGTCAACAAGGCGGCGTGTCACCAAGAGCCGAGGACTAAGTCAAGAGCAACTTGGCGTGGAGATCGTCGAGAGGATGATCAAGTCAAGGTTGATAGGACGAGAGTCTCATGAGGTGAATCGAGTCGAGTTGGACAAGGCGAAGATGTCATCAATTATATGGTGAAGGTCTTCATGCATCGACATCAAGAAAGAAGACGGCAAGTGACTAGTTCTAGACTTATATTATCTTTGATTTAATTTGAGTCTAAGGATTGCCGTACTATTAAGAGGGATGCGATGTCGAATGACTTTTAGATGTGTCAAGTGCTCAAGTGATCCATCCTTGTGAATCTTAGAAAGAGAGTGGTGTTGGTAGTGCTTGAAAGTGAGGGTTGTAGGTCTCTCTTGGTTTCTTTGTGAAATCTGTGGTTATCCTTTTAGTTTTGGGTAGTGAGACCTTGTTATTTGTGTAGCCCTCGTTCTTAGCTTTGGGAGAGTCCAAAATCTCTGAAATCGAGTCCGAGTCAAAAGTTATGCTCGTTTTAGTCGAGCTACTCGGTCTGATTCGGACTATCCGGAGTTAGTCCGGACTATCCGGATCATCCGAGTATCCGGATATTCATCCGGACTCTCGGGTTGAGTCTCTCTGTTAGCCTTTCTCGGTCAATCCGAGTATCGGGTTGAAATCCGAGTCTCGGATTGAAATCCGAGTCTCCTGATTGTGCAGAGTTGCCCCAACGGCTAGTTTTTTGGGAGGTCTATTTATAGCCCTTCCTCCCTCTTTTTGAAGAGGCTTTTGGAGTGGATTTTTGAGGAGCTGTGTGGGGGGCTTTGAGGGAGCTTTTACCCTTAGATCTAAGTGATCCCCTTGTGAGAAGGGTTGGGAAGAGTTTGTTGAGTGAGATTTGAGTTGATTGAGCACTTGATTTCATCTCTAAGTTTGTTCTTCGTGAGCATTTGTTACTCTTGGAGGTTGAGGACTCCTAGACAGCTAGGAGGTCGCCTACGAGCCACCGGAGCTTTGTGTGGTTGGCCGTGGGAAGTTTGTGAAGGCAGTTCCGCCTCCGTAAGGGAAGGAATCAAAGGAGTGAAGACCGCGAGTGCATTTGTGCAACACCGGAGGAAGAGGGTTGAAAGAGACCCCGGCTCAAGTGTAACCGAGCCGCCTCAACGGAGACGTAGGATCCCCTCAAGGATCCGAACTTCGGGTGAAAAATCATTGTCTCCAAGTTTGCTTCTTACTCTTGCTTTAGTATTTGATTTTGAATCTTGAAATTGCCCGATCTACTCTTTTGTTGTGTTTGGCTCGGATCTTCTATACCCTCGGTACCGACATCACTAAGATCTTTTGTGTTCAAGTAGATTGTTGAAAAATTGCAGGATTTAAAATCTCTCTTGAGATCCTCAATCCGAGTATCCGAATCCTCAACCGGACAGTCCGGATAATCCGAGTATCCGGATTGAATACCGGACACTCGGGTTAGGACCCTCGATTGGACTATCCGAGTATCCGGATTGAATACCCTGACGGTCCGGATAATCCGAGTATCCGGATTGAATACCGGACACTCGGGTTAGTACCCTCGGATCGGACTATCCGAGTATCCGGATTGAATATCCGGACACTCGGATTGTTCAGACGCCTCGGGAGATTTTATTTAGCTGCAAAATTTTTATTCCGCGCATTTAGCTATAAAGTTTTTAATTCGCCTATTCACCCCCTCTAGGCGACATCCCTGTCCTTTCAATTGGTATCGAGCAAGGTCTCTCTTTTATTAGACTTAACCGTCTAAAGAGTAAAGGATGTCGACTAGAGGATTAGAACACTCACATAATCCACTTGTGCTAGATGGCACAAATTATGCTTCATGGAAATTAATTATGACTTCTCATTTTAAATCCATGAGCCCCAAATATGGTGGATCGTAGATGTCGGCTTTTCCTCTCCATTGAATGAAGTTGCTCCAAGCGAAGGAGAGAGGAAATGCCTACATCTCGACGCTCAAGCTACTAATGTTTTATTTTGTGTTGTGAGCGATGAAATCTTTGATAGAATATGCAATCTCAAGAGCGCTCATGAAATGTGGATAAAGCTTCAAGAACTATTTGAATCATCCACTTCTATTGAGGATTGCACTAAGGAAGAGATGTCGGGAGATGAAACATCAAGCTCCACCTCAAGCTCAAGTGATGAAGAACCGACATCTCCATCAACCTCAACCTCCGCCTCAAGTGACGATGAAGATGCTCTTCCATCACAAATCCGTTGCTTCATGGCGAAAGGTAAGAATGAGGTAAGTGACGATGATGATGATGAGCTCACTTATGATGAACTTATGAATTTGCTTGAGGAGCTCAATAAATGTCTTGGAAAGGAGAAAAAGAAATATAAAATTTTGAAGCTTGAACATGAATCACTTCAAAATAATTATGATAGGCTTCAAGAAAATCATGAATCCCTCCTTTCCAAAGAAATTCATAAGCCTAAGGTGGACATAGGAATTACATGTGATTTAATTGATGATATGCCATGCGTAATTTCTGATTCTAGCATTTCATCTAAAATTAATATGCCCACCTCTAGTGATGATATGCCTTGTTGCTCAAATAAAAATATTGCTTCAACTTCCTCTATGCATATTGAGACTAATCTTGTAGAGGAAAACAAGGAGCTCAAGGCCCAAGTCATTAGATTAGAAAATGACTTAAAGAAGTGCGTAAAGGAAAAGCCGTTCTCGATGAGATCTTGAGCAAGCCAAGGGCGCCTCAAGATAGCGAGGACTCGGCTACATCTCCAAGAGGAGACTAGCAAGACAAGGCACAACGAAAGATATTCAAGATCATCAAGTGCTTTGCTTGCAACAAGAAGGACACCTCGCCTCCGTGTGCCCTAATAAAGTGGAGATCAAGCCACAACCATCAACAATGAGGCAAACCGACAAAGAGCAAGTCAAGAAGAAGAAGAGACGCTCAAAGCCTACTTGCTACAATTGTCGGAAAAAGGGACACATCGGTAAGGATTGTCCCAAAGGTATTACTCCTAAGCCCATTATTGTCAATGATCATTATTTGCTTAGGAAGGACAAAAATGGCAATGTGTTTGCCAAGTTTGTCGATTCTCCTAAGTATTTGCAAAATTATGATATTCAATTGCTTAGGAGAAATGAATCTAGAAATGTGTTTGCTCAAAATGCTAGACTTCCTAAGACCAAGAAAAATCATGTTGATCATGTGCTTAGGAAAGATAACAATAGCAAACCATTTGCTAGATTTGCTAGATCCTCTAAGCCAATGCATAATTTCAATTATCATATGCTTAGAAGAGATCAAACTAGAAATGGTTTTGCAAAATATCATTGCCCTCCTAAGCTTTTTCATAAAAATGCCAATCTTTTGCCTAGGAGGAATAATTATTGCAAACCTATTTCTAATTATGTTAGTCAATTCAATAATATCCAAATTAGGACCATTTGGGTTCCAAAATCTATTGTGACTAACATTGTTGGACCCAACAAGGATTGGGTACCAAAAAGCGCCTAAAAGAATTGTAGGTGCTTGGAGATGCATTGGAAGTTTTGGCTTATCAAGAGAATGATTCCATCATGTGCAAAAAGAAGCCAAGCTTGAAGACATTCACTTCAATCATAAACCAATGACATCTCGGGTAACAAGTATTTAAATTGATTCTTATAGCTTATAGCCTTGTGTAGGTTATATTGTATTATTCATGAAAATCAATTTAGATTGCTTGATTATATGCTTGCTCATGCTTATTAGTTGTTTTGATTGCAATCTTGAGTAAGTTTGGGATAGTGGCACATTAAGGGGGAGTGATAAATCATAACCATGTATATCACATCCCTACATGTGCCCATATTTATATAAGTGCAAATATATATTTTCAAAATCAAGCCATTTAGCCAAAAGTCAAAATTTTGTATACCATTAGTATTCTTGTGAAAAAATAGTTGCAAAATGTATACAAATATATTTGAAATGTTTTTCAAAGGTTTTGGCTTCACAAAATCCATTTTGAAAAGAAAATGAGTTTCATGATCAAAATCTAGATAGTAGTATCTTGTTTTGGATTTAAACTTATAATTTTCATAGTATTAAATGTAAAATGAATTTGAAAGTAATTCCAAAACGAAAATCCTAGAGTTGGTCATTCTTAACAATTCTTGTGTTCAAAAGACTTTCAAAAGACCAACCTAGTGAAAGTTATTTGATTTTGAAACTCGCCGAAAAACTATATTTGACCCATAATTGTCATACTATTGCACTTAGTGAGTTTCTCCGTTTGGACCGGATCTTGTGTAGTATCTTGGTTCAAAATGGTATCTTAGACTCATACACAAAATTCAAATCTCTATATCTCATCTTATTCTTCATTTGAATCTTGTGTTGAAATATTTGGTTTTGTTTTACAAATAGCTATTTCAAAAGGACCAATTTGGTCAAAAGTCAAATCTTATGTTTAAAAGGCCCAAAATTGTGAAAAGCTTTGTAAAAGTATTCTAATATGTATTTCAAATGTTTTACAAGCTTTCAAAATGAAAATTCTATATTGAAATCAAAATTGGTCAAAGTTTTTGGTTTGAACTAAAATAGCTTATTCAAGCATTTTGCTCAAATCTTAGCATTCAAGTTGGATTTCATTATAAATGTTGGCTAGAAACCATCTTGATAATCAATTCTAAGCCATGGAAATTGAAATTGCATGAAATCCAAATTGAGTTGTATTTTAAGGCTTTTTATGAAAAACTATTTCCTATTCAACTTGCTTCAAAAAGGGTTAAAAGCAAAATATTTGTTTGAAATGCAAAATCTTATGAAAATAGTCTTCTAAAATGTTTTCAAATGCATTTCAAATGTTTTCAAGTATCTAACCCTTGGCTAGAAGCTAAAAGTCAAACTTTGGCTTAAAAAGATCTTTGTGATCTTGCTTTTGCATTTAACTTCAAATTTTTCTAAAGCAATATCTATTTGGAGTTTGAAAAAGTGGTCAATACAAAACTCATAAGGTTGGTCATTTTAAGCATTTCTCTAGTTCAAAGTTTTTCCAAACGACCAACCGTTCAAAAGTTATAGCCATTTGAATTTGGCCAAAATCATCCAATTGACCCAAAATGACCCGTTGTTGCATTTTGTGGATTTCGCTATTTGAATTGGATTTATTTGCATATCTTGGATTGAAATAGTATTTCTAAATCATACAAAGCTATGAAAGTTCAAATCTCCATAAATTTCAATCCGGAATGCATTTTGAGCATTTGGTGAAAATTCAATTTCTTTTCAAACCTACAAAGCGCATCTTGTCATATCTTTTGAACGAAAATTCCTTTTAATGAAATTCTGCTTGGGAAACCTTATAAATAGTCCAATGTTTATTTTTGGAAAGTTTCAAATCATTTGGACTCAATTTGAAAAAGTTTTGACTTTTCTTCTCTTTGAGTAAAAATCATGCCTACAAAGCAAAATTTGGCATATCCTTTGATTGGAGACTCCTTTTTGGAAAATTCTTTTTGGAAAAGTTTTTTGGGAGTCTAAATAATGTTTATGCCTAATTTCAAAAAATTTCAACTTAATTTGAAATAGTTATGCCTTTTTCTCTCTTTCGATCTTATTTGGCATACTCTTGCATTAAGTTGGATTTTACGATTTGAATGGATTTGATCATGCAAATAGGCTTATAAACATCTCTCTAAATCATATGAAGCCATATAAGTGCATATTACCATTCAAAACTCATTTGGTTCCATTTTGAGGATTTGGTGAAAATCTTAATGTTTTATGTGTTTCATATGCAAATTTCACCACATTTCTCAAAGTAAAATTTATTTATTGAAAATCTTTGTTAGAAAACCTTCTCTCACATATGGAGTTCATATCTGAAAAATTCTCAAATTTATTTGAACTCATTTGCGAGATTGTTGACTTTATTTGACTTAGTGTCAAAACTAAACCTCCAATGCCCATTTTGATCTAATTTTTGATTGGAGGGTGATATTTGAGAAATTCTTTTTGGAGAGTCTCTTGGATGTTCATGGATCATTTCTGCAAAATCTTATGGCTATTGGACTTCATTTGATCAAGATTTGATCCAAATTCAAAATGTTCAGTTTTAGGGATGAAGCTGAACAACCCGGAGTATCCGGGTAATATATCCGGAGTATCCGGATTATCCGGACACTCGGATCAAAAACACCGAGTATCCGGTTGTCTTCGCTTCGCCCAAATTCAAATTGCTATCTATACTTTCTTGCAATATCTTGTTCATCCTATTTTTGGGGTTTCTCCTTTGCTCAAATCAATATTCAGTCTTCATAGCCCTCGAAGAGGATTTCGAGACGGATCTGTTCCGTGTTGATGATTTTTGTATTTGAGCAATGGTTTAAAAGTTATAATCAACCTTGCGCTGCTATTTGCATCTTTTTGAGACTTTAAGAGTTTTAAATTGGAATCTTGGCAAGCCTTTCAAGATGAAAACTAAGTGAACTTATTCATTGCTCCAAGCTTCTAAGTGGAGCATATCTATTTAAGTTTTCATTCCAATAAAAGTGCATATTTTGGCTAAGTTATTTTGGAAATTGGATTTAATTGTAACTTAGCCTCAAAATGTTTTCTCTCTTGCATAACTTCGAGTTGATTATGGAAAAGAGAAAATTCCCTTGTAAGCTCAAGAGTGAGTTTGAATGTGTTTTACTCATTGTCTCTCTTACAAGTGGATGTCAAGATCAAATTTGAATGAGTTTCAAATATTTTCATTATAAAGTGATGTAATAAAATCTTCAATTGATATCTTCAAATTGTTTTAAATTGCATGCAAAGAGTATTGTCTTGTATATCATATATATCATGCATGTTGTACTTAGACATTATCAAACTAACTTGGGTCAAATTAAAAGATATTTGTTCCCGGAAATCGTGTGCTTGTCTATTGATGTTCAAGGTATTGGAAAAGGGGTCACCTTCGACGGTGGGATGAAGGAAATGGAGAGGAGCTCCATAGTACGAGGGATCTAAGACCGGGCGCGGTGATCATGACCAATTCGAACATGCGGTGGACAAGAATTGACAAAGGGACGTGTTTCTTTTCTGACCATATTCAATAATGTCTGTGCACACCATTATGCTAAATTGTGTTATTCTAAATGGTGTTGTATCTTTCAATTGGTATGATTAATTGGTATCTTTCAAGAGGTATCCTTTAATCCTAAATTGTTTTGAAGTGTCATCTAACTTGCATTTGGAGTTATCAAGAATTAAAAGGTACATATGGATGACACATTGCAAAGAGGTATGCCCTTGATAAGTTTATGAAATTCTTGATCATGAAAGTGCATCTTACTTATACAACCTTGATTCATGATCTTGTATACATCTTGTGATCATATAAGCAATTCCTACTTGTGTAATCTTCTTTATATGATCTTGATTGTTAGAATTTGATTTGATCATGAGCATGTGCTTAAATTATATAAATTTGCTATATGATCTTGATGTTTAAAGAATATGTGAAATCATATTCGTGTGTCATGTTTAAGCATCACTTATACCCTAAGAATCATGACTTCTTTAATTTGGTATAACTAGAAAAATCTATTACCTAAATCTTGGAAATAATTGGTATCATATCTTGCCTAGATTTAGGGGGAGCTTAATATTATTGTCCTATTACTAGCTCCTTATTTTTATTTTATTTCTCCCTAATCTTTTTATTGAGTGTGCAATCAAGGGGGAGAACAGCTTTTATTGAATAAACAATAAGAATCTTTTAAGCACCTTTTTGGGATTAATGACAAAAGGGGGAGAATTTATGGATTTATCAATTGTCCCTAATCGATTGACAAAAGGGATGACTTGTAAGTATGATCTCTTATTGTATCTTTATGCTTGTTTTAATGCTAAAATATCTTAATATTGTCATTTGGTGCAATTGATAATAGGTTTGTCATAAATCACCAAAAAGGGGGAGATTGAAAGTGCATCTAGGCACTTATGTTATTTTGGTGATTAATGAATGTTATTTTGGTGATTAATGACAAACACTCATAATGACAATCTATGTAAATTAAGTAAATGCTTAACTTAGTGCTTAGCAAATGACAAACCTCTAATATGATTATATTGCTATGAGACTAACTTGTTATTGCCTAGTTGAGTATCAGTCTCATCTATTTAGAGGAAAATCAAATAGGAAGGTTAAGCAAAGATAAGGTATGCAATTTTGGTATCTATTCTATATTTGTTATTGCATTCCTTTTGTGCAAATGCATAGTGAACTCCAAGTAACATGTTGATTATATATATGCACATTGGTTCAAGTCATATTTATTTGTGCATATATATTCATTTGAGTTCATTATAGTATGCATGTATTAACTAGAGTTAAACTTCATATTGCTATAGATTGACTTGGTGCATGCATGTTTTATTTGTATATCTTCTCATGCAATTCTCTTAGTGAAGTTTATCTAGTGTTGGATCACATATTTACTCTTACTCCAAATGTCATTTGCACATGTACAATTCGTGTATATTCTATCATGTGCTTCATTTAAGTAAAGTCTGTGATCCTTGCCATGATTTAATTGATTCATCATATTGGCAATTATCTCTCTAGTGCATATAGATCAATTACATATTCATCATGATGTACTTAGTAGAGAACATTTCTTATGTCAAGTGTTTCCATTTATATTGTGCTTCTTTATATGAAACACTTGTTGTAATCAACGCTCACAAATATCAACTCTATTCATATCTATTGAGCTTTTGGGACTAATGTCTTTCATGAGTAGTTTGGAAAGAATTAGGTCCCGTATGTGTATGATGACCAAGGTATCTTGGAGGATGATCATTAAGCCGAGGTCAACAAGGCGGCGGTGTCACCAAGAGTCGAGGACTAAGTCAAGAGCAACTTGGCGTGGAGATCGTCGAGAGAGGATGATCAAGTCAAGGTTGATAGGACGAGAGTCTCATGAGGTGAATCGAGTCGAGTTGGACAAGGCGAAGATGTCATCAATTATATGGTGAAGGTCTTCATGCATCGACATCAAGAAAGAAGACTGCAAGTGACTAGTTCTAGACTTATATTATCTTTGATTTAATTTGAGTCTAAGGATTGCCGTACTATTAAGAGGATGCGATGTCGAATGACTTTTAGATGTGTCAAGTGCTCAAGTGATCCATCCTTGTGAATCTTAGAAAGAGAGTGGTGTTGGTAGTGCTTGGAAAGTGAGGGTTGTAGGTCTCTCTTGGTTTCTTTGTGAAATCTGTGGTTATCCTTTTAGTTTTGGGTAGTGAGACCTTGTTATTTGTGTAGCCCTCGTTCTTAGCTTTCGGGAGAGTCCAAAATCTCTGAAATCGAGTCCGAGTCAAAAGTTATGCTCGTTTTAGTCGAGCTGCTCGAGTCTGATTCGGACTATCCGGAGTTAGTCCGGACTATCCGGATCATCCGAGTATCCGGATATTCATCGGACTCTCCGGGTTGAGTCTCTCCGTTAGCCTTTCTCGACCAATCCGAGTATCGGATTGAAATCCGAGTCTCCGGATTGTGCGAGTTGCCCCTAACGGCTAGTTTTTTGGGAGGTCTATTTATAGCCCTTCCTCCTCTTTGAAGAGGCTTTTGGAGTGGATTTTGAGGAGCTGTGTGGGGGCTTTGAGGAGCTTTACCCTTAGATCTAAGTGATCCCTTGTGAGAAGGGTTGGGAAGAGTTTGTTGAGTGAGATTTGAGTTGATTGAGCACTTGATTTCATCTCTAAGTTTGTTCTTCGTGAGCATTTGTTACTCTTGGAGGTTGAGGACTCCTAGACGGCTAGGAGGTCGCCTCGAGCCACCGGAGCTTTGTGTGGTTGGCCGTGGGAAGTTTGTGAAGGCAGTTCCGCCTCCGTAAGGGAAGGAATCAAAGGAGTGAAGACCGTGAGTGCATTTGTGCAACACCGGGAGGAAGAGGGTTGAAAGAGACCCGGCTCAAGTGTAACCGAGCCGCCTCAGCGGAGACGTAGGATCCCCAAGGATCCGAACTTGGTGAAAAATCATTGTCTCCAAGTTTGCTTCTTACTCTTGCTTTAGTATTTGATTTTGAATCTTGAAATTGCCCGATCTACTCTTTTGTTGTGTTTGGCTCGGATCTTCTATACCCTCGTGCACGACATCACTAAGATCTTTTGTGTTCAAGTAGATTGTTGAAAAATTGCAGGATTTAAAATCTCTCTTGAGATCCTCAATCCGAGTATCCGAATCCACGAACCGGACGGTCCGGATAATCCGAGATATCCGGATTGAATACCGGACACTCGGGTTAGGACCCTCGATTGGACTATCCGAGTATCCGGATTGAATACCCCGGACAGTCCGGATAATCCGGAGTATCCGGATTGAATACCCCGGACACTCCGGGTTAGTACCCTCGGGATCGGACTATCCGGAGTATCCGGATTGAATATCCGGACACTCCGGATTGTTCAGGACGCTCGGGAGATTTTATTTAGCTGCAAAATTTTTATTCCGCTGCATTTAGCTATAAAGTTTTTAATTCGCCTATTCACCCCCCCTCTAGGCGACATCCCCTGTCCTTTCAGGCATCTATGGGAGGCTCACTCCTACCTCCACGGGCGTGCTACGAGAGGTTCCCTCATGCCTCTGTGGGCACATTTTTGGAGGCTCCCTCATATCCCCCGCGGGCGTGCTACGAGAGGTTTCCTCATGCCTCAGCGTGTATGCTATAGGGGGCTCTCTCGTACCCCTGCAGGCACAATGGGAGGCTCCCTCCGACCCCCGCGGGCATATACAGGAGGCTCCCTCATGCCTCTGCGGGCATGCTACGAGCTACGGGGGGCTCCCTCCTACCTCCGTGGGTGTCTACGAGAGGCTCCCTCCTACCCCCATGGGCGTGCTAGGAGAGGTTCCCTCATGACTCTGCAAGCGCGTTTCGGGAGGCTCCCTCATAGCCCCTGCGGGTGTGCTACGGGAGGTTCCCTCATGCCTCTGCGGGTGTGCTATGGGAGGCTCCCTGGTACCCCCACGGGCATCTACGGGAGGCTTCCTTGTACCTCTTTAGGCTCTCTAGAGAAAGTACTCAGGGTCTCTAGTCCTCCAAAGGGTCTCACCTTGCCCTATAACCACAGGGCACTTGGCAAGTGCCCTGACCGCAGGGCACATGGAAAGACCCTTGGCCGCAGAGCACTTTCCACTATTGAAGACGAGCAGTTCAAGCACGCCTGGAACACAGACAAGCTCAAGTGGTTCTACATTTAAGTTTTCTTGTACGCCGCAACGGCACCTATCACATATTGATGTAAACCCTTTTAAGGTCATCAATGCAGTATCAAATTAAGTCACGCATGTCTCCTATCACTTGTGTGGTTGTCTCGAAAGACCCATCCCCACACGTAGTTGTGGGGAATGGGTTAGAACCTCGCATCCTCCGTGGGACATATCTACAGGGCGCATGGCCTCCGGGGCCTACCCTAAAAAAGCCCCAAGCGGCTTGGACATTTCGCGTCCCCCTTGGGCGGCCCCCTCCCTGCTAGACCCAGGGAGCGGATGACGACTTAAGGCATCTCGCCTAAGTCTTAGGGTGCTCAATGGCTTAGTCCCCTATGGACCCCTGGCGCTAAGCCGAAATGACCCCCGGGTCACCATTTCATCCCCTCCGCGGGAAGCAACAGGAACCTTCTTATTGCAAGAAGCGTAGCCCGGGATACATCCCCTCCCCGGCGGGTGCCTTCTCCTTCTTAGGGTCCTTGGTGCCCCTAGCGACGGGAGGCGGCAGGGGACCTCGGGAGCCTCCTGGGGAGAATGCCTCTCGCCCGTAGTACGGGTCAGAGTGGCAGTGCCCTACTGAGAGGCACCCCTCGCTGCCCCCTGAGGGCCCTCTTGGCGCGCGCCTTGGTAGGCGAGGCCTGGGTGTCCTCCCCCACGGTTGCAGCCTGAGCCCTCTTTCGTTTAGCCTGGTCAGGAGCGGGGTCGCCCTGCGGGAGGAGGCGTAGGCCGAACACCTCGGCCATGGAGTTCCTTCCTTCCATAGGGATGTCTTCGGCCTCGTAGCCCCGTGCCTCAGACAAACACCACCTCCCTAGGATCATCTCAGCTTCTTCCCTCGCTGCCTCCACAGAGCGAACTGCACATGAAAAGGGAACCATGAACACGAGGGCTCTTACCCTTTCCAATGCCGGGGTGAAGGCCACCGTGGAACCCCAACCTAGCACGTTGAACAAGGGTACTGAGGTTGAGAAGGGTCATCTCCTCCATCAGGTCGCGGGCGCCCTTCCTCGCGCACACCTCCCGAATGGCGTTACGTAGCTTCTAGTCATCGTCGGTGAGACGACCTATCTTGGGGTACGTCCGCATCGTCAAGGTCGGGTGCGACCCAGTGTAGACAAAGTCTTCGACCTTCAGGTAGGACCACTTCTTCATGGCGGAGGGCCAACACTCCTTTCGGGCGTGCACGGGAAACTCATACTCATGCCGTGGAGTAGTGAAGATGGACCCCAGGGGCCCTCTCCTGGAGTCCCCTCGCTGAGAACGAAAGAAGTAGTCGAACAAGGCAACAAACGGCTCCCAGCTCGGGCGTTGGTCCGAGCGCCCTAGAGATGAGTTTCCTTGGTGACACCTATGAGGGCACCAGTACAAGAGCCCGAGCCGCCTTGTGCATGACGCCACGCGTGAAGACCCTATGCTTTTCTACTTGGCAAGCCTCCCGGCCAATGTTGGAGAAAAGGGAGGGCGTCCACGGGAGGCGCCCACCTACTCCGCGGGAGCCTACGGGAGACGCCCTCCTACTCCGCGGGCGTCTATGGGAGGCTCCCTTCTACTCCGCGGACGTCGGGATGCACCTTCCTACTACACGGGAGCTTACGGGGGGCGCCCTCCTACTCCGCAGGCGTCTCCGGGAGGCGCCCTTCTACTCCGTAGATGTCGGGAGGCACCCTCCTACTCCGTAGGAGCCTACGGGAGGCGCCCTCCTACTCCGCGGGAGCCTACGGGAGGCACCCTCCTACTCCGCGGGCGTCTCCGGGAGGCTCCCTCCTACTCCGCGGGAGCCTACGGGGAGGCACCCTCCTACTCCGCGGGCATCTCCGGGAGGTGCCCTTCTACTCCACGGATGTCGGCAGGCACCCTCCTACTCCACGGGAGCTTACGGGAGATGCCCTCCTACTCCGCAGGCGTCTCCGGGAGGCGTCCTCCTACTCCGCGGGCGTCTACGGGAGGCTCCTTTCTACTCCGCGGACGTCAGGAGGCACCCTCCTACTCCGCGGGCATCTACGGGAGGCACCCTCCTACTCCATGGACGTCTACGGGAGGTACGCTCCTACTCCACGGATGTCTATGGGAGGCACCCTCCTACTCCGCGGACGTCGGCAGCCCCTTAGCCTCACGGAGAGAAGCGCAGATTTGTATTCAAGAACCCGGTCGGTTATGCTGCCTCCTCTCCCTTTAGCAACAGTGGGACAACGCGTGACGCAGAGTAACACCCTGAGCCGCACACCCCCTGTTGAGGGCACAGCCAGCAGCACTGATCCCCTTCGGCGCAAGGGTGCTCTTCCTCACCACGACAGCTGTCGTTCATCAAAATTCAAAGGAGGCAGATGCTCCGGACGTGAGGAGCAAAAGCTCTGCAAAGTCCTCACCCTTTTTCTCTGAGAAAGAGCGAGCGGAGAGGAAGGGCCAATGGAGCTGGGCATAGAAATCGAGGAACGGGCGTTTCTGGTAGACACCCATCCCAGGGTGACTTCCCAAGCTCTGCTTCGAACGCTAGCCATACTGCCTGCAGCAAGAGGCAATGCCCCTACTGCAGCCTGTACAAAAGGGCATTGGCCCTTGTGCCTCTATGAAGGGCGTCGTCCCCCATGCCTTGGCCATATCACTGCCACCTTCCTATTTACATGTCATTCACCCGAACTTACAGGGCCACGCTTCTAACAGGAGGAGCAATTCGGGCGCTAGCACAAGTGCCCGGGGGATCTAATATTGCGACTAGCTTGGATGGGAGCTGCAATGAATGCCCAATGAAGCATAGGCTTGGGCGAGGGCGGTAGCGCCCATGTGGTCCCTTTGCATGTAATGCTCGTGACATGAGAACCGCCAACCAGCACCCCAAAAACGTCCCGGACAGTATGCAGTTGAGCGGGGCGCGAGCACGAAAGGCAATATGTGCGTAAGCCAACAGGGAGGCGCCTGCAATCCCGGTTCGAGTGTAAACCTTCGCCAAGTCGGGCAAAAACCAAGAACCCGCGGTGGTTCCCCACCTAGAAGAAAATCCAGCATTCTTCCGGTGCCTATCTTCCATGATTCGTCTATTGACCGGACGGTGATAGGGACCAACGCATGGGCAAAGGAACACCAAGGGAGCTGGAGCGCCTTAAAAGGGGTGTAGCCAGTAAAGTACCCACACGTGGGATCCCTATGGACCATGCCCTGTGCAAAGCCTTCCTGTGTCAACTGTACCAGCCCAAGGAGGGCCCATTGAACTTGTTTGGGGCTTCTCCCTACTGCCCAGGGCCTCACACAGGGGTGGAAAGTGGTGCCCTGGCAGAGGCGTCCGACCCCGAGGTGCTCGCGCAGTAGGTCCTCATGCCCCAATCTCAATGGAGATGTGAGGGGGGCAATCGCGCCCCACGCTTTGAGCCTAGCGTACACCCGGCACTAACTCATCTGGGCTATGAGCCACACACGTGCACCTGTGTTGGGGCTAATCCTGCTGCCTGCCCAAAGTGACGATCACCGTACACAACAGCATTTCTGCCCCTCGGGCACCACTCGATATGCCCAAGGGTTAGGGGGCTAGTGTTGAGGGGAAGTTCCCTCATGACCCCACAGGCATGTCCCTCCGGATAAGGCAAGAGCTCCTGGCCATAAGGCACTTGGCAAGCCTCCTGGCCGCAGGGCGTTAGGCAAGGGCCCCACCACAGGGCACTTGGCAAGCCCCCCCACCAGTGTTGGAGAAAAAGGAGGGCATCCATGGGAGGCGCCCACCTACTCCGCGGGAGCCTACGGGAGGCGCCCTCCTACTCCGCGGGCGTCTACGGGAAGCTCCCTTCTACTCCGCGGACGTCGGGAGGCACACTCCTACTCCGCGGGAGCCTACGGGAGGCGCCCTCCTACTCTGCGGGCGTCTACGGGAGGCTCCTTTCTACTCCGCGGATGTCGGGAAGCGCCCTCCTACTCCGCGGGAGCCTACGAGAGGCGCCCTCCTACTTGGCGGGTGTCTCCGAGAGGTGCCCTTCTACTCTGCAGATGTCGGGAGGCGCCCTCCTACCCCGCGGGCATCTACGGGAGGCGCCCTCCTACCCCGCGTGCTTCTACGGGAGGCACCAGTGGGGTCCCGGAGTTAGAGGCTTGCCCCACGAAGAGATGACATGGGATCCACTCTCTCCGCCCGGGAATGACCAAGATGCCCCCGCTTCAGCCGTTGTAGTAGGGGTAGGATGATATTTTCGCGTGACAGGCTGGGCGCCTATAAAAGCCCACTGTAACCCATGCTTGTAACCTGGACTCTCATTGAATACAGAACTAACAACTGGTGCATCCCTCGGAAGCCTAGACCGGGAGGCCCCTCCCTACTCCCCCCGGGGAACGCACCGACAGGAGTAGGACGCTTTAAGTGCCTGAACCTGTATAAACCCTTGTGTCCATTTTCTTCTTTCTCGGTCGTTGGCCCGTGAAACGGCCGACGTCCGCCCACATTCTTGTGTCTAGTTTCCGAGCATACGACATGTAACATGTTTTACTTAGATGCGAGGCTATCAAAATACTTAGATTTACTCAGTATAACAACCTGAAAATATATTTCGAATTCAAAGGATGGGTTAGTGAATGGGAAGTAAGTGTCAACCCATCTCATCTCCACAGCACCTGCACACAACATGTTTCTCTATACTTTAGCTGATACGCAAATCTATTTTATCATTTCCTTTTATGACAAGGTAACAAGCTATAAACGTTTTACCAAATAGATGTCTTGCCAAGCCTTCCAGCGTTTTCTTGAGGTCTGTAGCTTCATATGCTGTCCCATCCATGCCAGAGCCTAACAAGTCGTCTGGAGAGAAGACACGAAAGCCTTCCATCTGTATGTGTGAAAGATCTTTAGAAGCATTAGTGGATCTGGCGAGATATAATTTCCTGATGGAAGACAGGATAGTGAGTTGAATCAATAGAATCCCTACGATAAACATCCCCAGTTACAAGAAAGTGTGTATGTCCTACCCTTAGCAGCTCTGTTTGATGTGCGCTGGTATGACACCTCAAGACAGTTTTGAGTATCAACATAGTATGTGTCATTGTAACTCCTGCTTACATGGTCAGCAGGAACCAAGACATCATCAAAATTCTGCAGCAAGCACCACCTCAAGGTCAGTAAGAAGCCAATTGCATCCATACTTTATTTTAACTAAAGATGTATGAATCTGGAGAAGAAACACACAGCAACTACAAGTGCTTATTCATTAGAATAAGGGAAGATGGCATGAGAGGAAAAGCAACTGAACTCTTTAACAATTTTGTATCTCAGCGTTTTTTTCACTCTTTTCCACCCAAAGTACTAGTACTCATTTTACCATATGATTAGGATTGTTCTTGACTAAGTGCTGATTCGGTATTGCTACCATGTTCATGGTATACTATGATGGCAGAGTATTCCTTTAACTACAATTCAGGTTAATAAACATCTACTCATGCTAATACAATATATTGCTAACTCATACCTGCTTGATAGAAACAAGACGGCAAAGGTCATCAAACTTGTCAAAGTGACCGGGGAATTTTTTTGTCAAAGTAGTCGTAAATAGTTTTCTTCAGGATCCCTAGGGGGGTGGTTATCCCTCCTATGCAGCTGCAAACCAATCTTCGAAAAAATTGTGTCTGGGATGTTGTTCGTCGGGTCGTCCTCCTTCACGACATCTACGAAGGCCATGAAAAACGAAAACATTTAGCAGCTACTAACTAACTTGACACAGAGCATGATACATTGCAATGCAATTCCCACCAATTCATTCATATTTCAAAATATTAACTTGACCGCGCAGCAATTACAATGCCAAGAGGCTACCTAGGAATGCAACAATTTGGTAATATGAACCCAAGGCTAGCAATGCATTCACCCACACACACACTACACATCGATTCCGCGGATGCGATGACAATGAGAGCTCCTAAATCCCACTATTAGACAAGCTTAGCCCCCCTTCTCAGGTCTCAAAACGCGATCTTTCTAAACAATGCAAGCGCACATAACTGTTGCGTACGTTCGTCACCAGAAGAGCGTCTAGGGTAGAGAGCAAGAAGAAGACAGGAATTCAGATAGAACTTGGGGAATTTTGGATTTAGTTCTTCGGCAACCAGGCACAAGCCAACTGACAGGCGTTTATAATGTCCTGCCAAGGACCACTTACAAATGGGACCAGCCCAATTCTAGTCTATGCAATATAACTCAGAATACATTCTCAGCCCAATTACTCAATTGCCAATTCACTCCCAGCCAATGAACCTACTACTGCCTTGCCATCACGCACACTATCCACCATCCACCATCCGGCACATGACATTCCCTCCCCTCGAGACGCGGCTTGTCCCCAAGCCGGCGCCGAAGGAAACTGAAGCTGGAGAGCTGCTGTATTCTCCCAGGTTGCCCAAGACGAGGGTAACCCCGACCATTGCACTAGAGTAGAAGGTATGACATGATTTCCTTGCTTGATCAGCCGGGTCCTTCCTGATATCTATAGGAACACAATTTTCTTTTGGATCAATACAACTGACAGAGAGATCAGACTCACAGCTGTCGAAGGTGAAATATGATGCTTGAGCTGAGAAATATGGACAACCATATGTACTTTACTGCTCTCTGGTAAGTCCAACTTGTAAGCCACCATACCAATTCATTCCAGAATACGATAAAGTCCATAAAATCTGAAGCAAAGTTTCTGATTGCTGCGTGTTGCGATAGATGTCTGTATGTATGGCTGAAGTTTGAGGTAAACCCGGTCGTCTACTTGAAACACTCTGTCAGATCTATGTTTATCTGCTTGAGATTTCATTCTTAAGCAAGCACGCTCCAAATGTTGTTTCAATAATCTGGTCATCATCTCCCTTTGATTCAGTCATTCTTGCACATCAGTTACATCACAAGTATTAATGTTGGAAATACCGAAGTGTCTGGGTGGATATCCATACAGTACTTCAAATGGGGTTTTGCCCACAATTGTTTGATAAGAAGTATTGTACCAATACTCAGGCAAAGGAAGCCAGTCAGACAATTTTTTTGGGCAGGCACGAACATAGCACCTTAGATATGTCTCCAAGCACTGATTTAGGCGTTCGGTTTGGCCATCGGTTTGAGGATGATAAGCCGAACTCATGTTCAACTGAGTATCTGACAAGCGAAACAATTCTTGCCAAAATGTGCTTGTGAAAACCTTGTCTCTATCCGAGATAATGGTATGAGGCAAACCATATAGCTTATAGACTTGATTGCAAAAAATCTGAGCTACTTGAGGTGCAGTAAATGGATGGGCTAATGGCAAGAAATGTGCATACTTAGAAAATTTATCTATCACCGATAAGATTGTTGTATACTTGTGAGAAAGAGCTAAACCTTCAATAAAATCCATACTAATCACACTCCAAGATTGTGTGGGTACCGACAGAGGTTGGAGTAATCCTGGTAGCTTTACATATTCCACCTTGGCCTGTTGACAGATTTCGCAACTCTTTACATATTGTTGGACTGTGGTTTTCAACTTGGGCCATGCAAATAAGGCTCGGACCCTGTGGTATGTTGCATGCATTCCCGAATGACCACCAATGCCGCTGTGATGCAATGCTTGTAGAATGTGCTACTGCGCCAAGGTATTATTGCCAACCCAAACACGCCCTTTAAAACGTATTACTCCATTTTGTAGAATGTAACACTTCTCATTGGACCCTGTCACACTCATTTCAGTGAGCAATTGTTTGGTTTCATCATCCTCGTGATACCCTGCTACCAAATTCTCAATCCAAACTGGGGTACTTACTGAGATTGCCTGTATATAAGCAGCATCCGGTCTTCTGGACAAGGCATTGGCTACAGTGTTTTGGGCCCCTCTTTTGTACTGTATTTGGAATTGTAGCCCCAACAATTTCACGAATGCCTTGTGCTGAATTCCAGTGGTCAGTCTTTGCTCATTGAGGTGCATGAGTGCCTTTTGATCTGTCCTTATAACAAACTCTTTATGCTGCAGATAGGGGCGCCATTTTGTGACAGCCAACAATATCGCCAAACATTCCTTCTAATATGTTGACAAGGCCTGATTTCGAGTACTCAAATATTTACTAAGGAATGCAATTGGATGGCCATCTTGCATGAGGAAAGCACCTATACCTCCATTGCTCGCATCCGTTTCCAGTATGAACTAGTTGGAAAATTTGGGCAAAGCAAGGACTGGTGCTTGCACTAAGGCTTGTTGTAGTGTTTTGAATGCTTCATTAGTAATTGGTGTCCAGTGGAATTATACTCCCTTCTTCAACAAGAGGCTTGCAAATGATGCCATAATGCTGGATAAATTTTTGATAATAGCCTGTCAGCCCTAAGAATCCCCTCAACTCCTTCAAATTACTAGGTACTGGCCAATCAAGTACTGCTTGAGCTTTAGCTTGGTCTGTGGAGACACCAGCCGGTGTAATGATGTGCCCCAAATATTCTAGCTTCTGTTGACCGAAATAACACTTCACTTTTTTGACAAACAGTTGATGTTGTTCCAAGATTTGAAACACTTCCCGAAGGTGGTTCACATGTTCTTCCAATGTGCGACTATATACCAATATGTCATGCAAAAATACCAATACATAACGGTGCAACAAAATTTTTATTCATAACACTCTGAAATGTAGCCGACGTATTTGTGAGTCCAAAGGGCATCACTAGGAATTCATAAAGTCCCTGATGAGTACCAAAGGTTGTCTTATGTTCTTCTCCAGCTGCCACTCTAATTTGATGATAGACTGACCGTAGATCCAACTTTGTGAACCAACAAGCCCCCTCAAGTTCATCAAGTAATTCGTCAATGATCGGTAAGTGATGCTTGTTCTTCACAGTGATTGTATTTAGTCTGCGATAGTCCACACAAAATCGCCATGAACCATCTTTTTGTTTTACCAACAGTACCGGAGAAGCAAATGGACTGGCACTTTGTCGGATTATTCCCTTTGTTAACATCTCTGTAACCTGCCATTCGATCTCATCTTTTTGCTGCGGTGAGTATCGATAAGCTCTCACGTTGACTAGTTGAGCACCTGGTACAAGAGGAATGGAGTGATCATAATCACGTTGTGGAGGTAATTGTGCTGGTTCTCTGAATAAGTGCTCAAATTTTTGCACTATTTCTGTTACTACCGCTGGTACATGATCCTCATGTGCTTCTTTTTCTACCTCAAACTCATCATCCGAACTTCTATTGAGCTGCACCAAGTGAGTTACTGCTCCTCTTTTTAACAATACTTTAAGCTCCTTAGCACTAATGCATGTACCCTCTTGTTGATCATCTCTATTGCCCTGAAGCATGACTTGGCTACCATTTGTGCGTAAACTTGATACATTTGCTCTTCCAATGTACCCACATCGGACTATGTTCTTCCAACCAATTCGTGCCCAAAATCATGTCATACCAACCCAACGCTAGAACCCGAACATCCTACTGAAACGAGTGCCCTTGAATCTACCACTCCAAAGACATAATCATCTTGTTACATGTCATAGACCCCCCATTAGCTATTGTCAACTGAATTGGTGTTATGTCTGTTGTCGGATAATGAAGTTTGTCTAGCAACTTCTCACTAATGAATGAGTAAGTGCTACCCGAGTCCACTAAGATAAGCATTTCCTGCTTGCCGATTAGGCCCTGTAATCTCAGTGTCTTGCGCTTGAACTGTGGCTTCTCTTGATGTTTTGTTACTAGCATGAACTCTTCACCTACACTGTCTTCAGTCTCAATATTTTCAGCATCAGAGTTGTGGTGAACATGCAACTCTTCAATTACATGTAGAGGAACTCTATTTGGGCATTTATGATTATTTCCCCACTTTTCTCCACAAGTGAAACAAAGTCCATTAGCTTTGCGATAAGCACGCAGCGCTTCCAGCTTTTCATCCCAATGACTAACAGTTGTCTTCTTTAGGTCATCAATTCTTTTGTATTCCTCCAACTTGCTTGAGGGCTTGAGCTTTTCAATGTATTTACCCCCTCCTTTGCTGAAGTCCCTACTGTTAGCCTTATGACATGGTTTCTTCTTAGTGTTCTCCAACTCTTCCTATAATAGAGTGAGAGAAACTACAGTATCCACATCCTCTGGATTATGAAGTACAATAGCAGTACGTATTTCCTCACATAATCCTCCCAAAAAATGAGTGACAAAGAAGACATCATCCTGTGAGGGATTGTATAGGAGTGTGTGATGTTGAAGTTTCTCAAATCTCTCTACATATTCAACCACTATGTCGCTCTGTTTTAGGTTTATTAATTGATTCATTTGTCGCTTGTAAAGATTAATAGAATATAGAACATGTTTATGGATAGAATATAGTACATCAACTTAATCTTGATTAATAGAATATATAGAACATGTTTATGGAATTAGTGTATCAGGTGTTGTCACACAATGATGTTGAGTTGTAGTGACGGGATTGTCACGCAACGATGTTGACTTGTTGATGGCACGTGGTGCTTGGTAAACAACTGTGGTGGTAGTCATTTAGATTGGGGCAAGTGGCAAGGGGCAGTGTGCCAAGGTGGACCAGCAGAGCAAAGGGTTTGTGGAAGTCTTGCCTTGGTGAAAGCATCTAGGCCCCAAATTCGTGTTGATTTTGGTAATTAATGACAATCGCAATTAGAGGACTAATATTTTCACTTTGAGAATGTTGATTTTATGTTGGTACTAATGATGGAACACGTTGAAGCATGAAAAGGAAACAAAAGAAGATCATTGCGTCAAGCTAAAATGTCAAGGTATATAATTAAGGACCTTTTCGTAGCTTTTACCGATCTCGGAGTATTGAAGAGAGATCAGATTGATAGATTAAGTGTCGTACTATTAAGAGGGACTCTTGATCAGTAGCTTGATGTGCTTTTTGTGAAAATGGCTCAATTAATGCTCATACAATTGATTATTTTCACTTGGGATAAAAAGAAAAATTGAGAATACCCCATTTCTCCTTTAGCCCATGGTAGCACGGTACTGCCGCTCTGGCCAGCAGAACCGGCCAAATGCTCGGTAGTTATATTCCAGAGAAGGGGTATTTGAGGTGGTGCCTGGTCGGCACTACCGCCCCATGTGGGTTGTACTACTGCTTGGCCAGCACTACCGCCCATGTGAGGATGGTACTGCCGACCGAGTGGCCCTAGGGACGGTAGTTTTTTTTCCAGAAGGGGGTGTTTTTGGGTCATGCTCGGCCAGCATTACCGGCCTAGCATGGGCGGTAGTGCTGATCCTCTGATAGCGGCTAGTCTGTCAGTGCATTTAATGTCTACAGTCGACCGTTGGACCTAAGGTCGGCAGTACCAGCCCCAGATGGGCGGTAGTGCTAGCCACCCTGAATTTTTCAGGGGTTTGGTAACAATGGCTAGCACAATTGATGAGAGTTATAAAGACACCACCATATGTAGCATAGAGCTTCTTCTTGGTGACTTCTTTCATATCTTTGAGCTCTTGTTTGCTTTTCCTCCACTCTAGTGCATTCAATTCACATTGGTGTGGTTGAGAGAGAAATCAAGTGTGAGCATTAAATTGAGCCATTTAGACACTTGATACACCTCAAGCGATCGTCAAAGTCTATTACTCTTGAAGGTTGCCGCCTCCTAGACGGCTTGGAGGTGAAGGAACCAGTGACTTTCTCAAGAAGCTTGTGAGAAAGCCCGGTTGATTGTGAAGACCGGAGTTCACCTACCCGGAGTGGGGAAGAACTACCAAGTGATTGAGGGAGGCTCATGTGATTGGAGCCGGTTTGATGTGATCAAGCTTCCTCAAAGTGGATTAGAGGAGACTGGCAAGTCTCCGAGACTACGGGATAAATTCATGCGTTATTTTCTCTCTTGTGGTTGATTCTCTCATTCTCGCATGCAATTTGCATTCCTAGCTATTTAGTGATTTGATCTTGTGCTTAGACTTGTATTATTGCTTAAATTAGTTTGTAGGTGCACTTAGTGAGACTTAGAACCTTTAGGCCTTAATTGTCAAAACTTGTAATTCTTTAGAATTCTATTTATTGCAATTAGAGCCGAAGAATTTTAAAAACCTCCTATTCACCCCCCTCTAGTCGGTTATCCTTGATCCTATAAGTGGTATCGGAGCTTGGACTCTCTTTTGGGGCTTTACCGCCTAGAGAGTAAATGATGGCTAGCGACGGGGTATCTATAGGAAAGGCTCCTTTCTTTGATGGCACAAATTATGCTTATTGAAAAATACATATGTCCGTTTATCTCAAGGCCATGAGCTCAAGCATATAGAGAATTATAGATGAGGGTTTCGCTACCGGATTAAACCCCACACTCACGGTTGATCAAAAAGAGCGAAACTCTCATCTCAATGCTTAAGCAATGAATGCTCTATTTGGAGCCTTGAACACGGATGAGGTCAATCGAGTGAGCAACCTTGACACCGCTCATGAGATTTGGACCACCCTCTCGAAAATTCATGAGGGAACATCCTCGGTCAAGGAGGTCAAATCGCATATGCTTCGGATAAAATATGAGAGTTTTATTATGTTACCCTATGAGAACATCAATGAGATGTACTCACGGCTCAATAAGATGGTAAATGAGCTCAAGGGCCTTAGGGCGTTGCTAACTGATTTGGCTGTTGTTTGTAAGATGCTTAGGGATCTTCCGAACAAGTATGAGACTTTGGTGACGTTGTTTCTCAACTCACCGGAGTTACCAAGGATGACGCCAACGGGACTTCTCGAAACCTCATCACGAATGAGCTTTACAAGTTTTAGGAAGAGCTTTTGGAGCAAAGCTTTTCGAAGAAGAAGAACAACGCCTTCAAGGCGAATGTGGAGCCAAGCGATGAGCTGCTTGAGGAATTCAAAGAAGATGACACCGAGGAGGAAATGGCACTCCTCGTGAGAAGAATGAGGAGATTTATGAAGAGGTGCTCAAGCTCAAGCGTCCCTCATAAATTCAAGAAGGGACAATACTCTAGCACCAATCAATATGCAAATATCTGGTGCTATGAGTGTGATGAGAAGGGGCGCATCGCCTCTAATTGTTCCAAGAAGAAGGATGATAAGAACAAGTCGCCCAAGAAGAAGTTCTTTCAAGGAAAAAAGAAGCTTTTCAAGAAACTTCACAAGGACGACAAAGGTGAGGCTCACATTGGAGAGTGGGATTCCGAAGAAGAGTATTCGGACTCCGACTCCTTCGACGATGATACTCCTTCAAAGAAGAAGGGTCTTGCCGGAGTCGCTATAAAGGAGACTTCTTCGGCATTCGTCACTCCTTTTTGTCTCATGGCAAAAAGAGATCATAAGGTAAAATCAAATGACGATGATGAGCTGACTTATGATGAGCTCATGGATAAGCTTGAGGACTTGAATGAATGCCTCAACAAATAGAAGTCAAAACATAAGGCCTTGAGAAAATAATTTCTCTCCCTCAAGGACTCTTATGACGAACTAAAGGAGGCTCATGAAACTCTTCTTGCCGAGGGACATTCAAAGTCCCAAATTGATGTTGGCACTAGTTGCAATATTATTGATGATATGCCTAGTTTAGAAATTGATTCATATTGTATATCAAAAGCTAGCATATCTACCTCTTGTGATAACTTATTTGATATGCCCTCTAGTTCATGCTCTAGTTCTATTACTATTCATGAAAGTTTAATTGTCGAAAATAATGAGCTTAAAGAGCAAGTGAACAAACTAAACAAAAGTTTATATAGATGCTTTAAGGGTAAGGAAACACTAAATAAAATTTTGAATAATCAAAGGTGTTCCTACAACAAAGAAGGTCTTGGGTATGCTCCCAAGAAGGGTAAGAAAATAAGTAACAAAGCTCCTCGATTTGTAAAATCAAATGGGAAGCTTTGTTATAAGTGTCATGAAGTAGGGCATATAGCAAATGATTGTCCTTTGGGAAAATCATCTAATAATAATGTTCATGATTCATACTATGTCCTTAAGAAAAATAGCAATTGTAAAGTTATTGCTAAATTTGTTGGAACTTCTATACTTGGCCGAAGAAAGAATGCCATTTGGGTGCCCAAAGCTTTGGTCACTAACCTCCAAGGACCCAAACAAATTTGGGTACCTAAAAATGTTTGATCTTCTTTTGTAGGTGAACTACAAGACCGGTGGACGGCATTGGGTATTGGATAGTGGATGCACTCAACACATGACCGGCGATCGGAAAATGTTCACCACATTCGAAGTAGGAAGTGGTCAACATGACAAGATCACTTTTGGTGACAATAGCAAAGAAAAGGTATTGGGATTGGGTAAAATTGCTATCTCAAATGATCTTTCTATTTCAAATGTCTCACTAGTAGAAATATTAAACTTTAATTTGCTATCCGTTGCACAAATTTGTGATCTTGGTCTCAATTGTACATTTTCTAAAAGTGGTGTTGTGATTTATAAAGAAAATGATAACTCTTTGGTGTTCAAAGGTTTTAGATTTAGAAATTTATATTTAGTTGACTTCACTTCAAATGAGTCATGTCATCAAACATGTTTAATTGCAAAAACCTCCTTGGGATGGTTATGGCATAGAAGACTAGCTCATGTCAGGATGATTCAACTTAAAAAGCTTTTCAAAAATAATTTAGTTGTGGGCTTGAAAGATGTAAAGTTTGAGAAAAATAGACTTTGTAGTTCTTGTCAAACTGGCAAGCAAGTGGCTAGTTCTCATCCTTCAAAGAGTATTATGTCCACATCTAGACCATTAGAGCTCTTACATATGGATTTGTTTGGCCCAACAACCTATAAGAGCATCGGGGCAATTCTTATTGTTTAGTTGTTTGTTGATGATTATTCAACATATACTTCAGTATTTTTCTTAGATGACAAATCCGAAGCCTCTGGTATTTTCAAAAGTTTTGCAAAAAGGACTCATAATGAATTTGATTTCAAAATAAAGAAAATTTGTAGTGATAATGGTTCCAAGTTCAAGAACACAAGAATTGAAGATTATTGTGATGAACTTGGAATAAAGCACGAGCTTTCCGCTACCTACACTTCAGAGTAAAATGGAGTTATAGAACGGAAAAATCGAACATTAATTAAAATGGCAAGAACTATGCTTGATGAGTATGGTACTTCCGATAATTTTTGGGCGGAAGCTATCAATACCGCTTGCCATGCAACAAATCATCTTTATTTGCATCGTCTTTTGAAAAAGACTTCCTATGAGCTTCTCATTAGAAGAAGACCGAACATCTCCTATTTTTGAGTTTTTGGTTGCAAGTGTTATATTTCGAAAAAGGATGTTCGGCTCTCAAAATTTCAAAGTCGTTTTGATATCGGTTTCTTGCTTAGTTATTCTTCTAATAGTTAAGCTTATCGTGTCTTCAACCAAACCAAAGGTTTTGTTGAAGAGACATGTGATGTTGAGTTTGATGAGACTAACGACTCTCAAGAAGAGTGAAAGATCGAAATGGCGATCAGAGGGGGGGTGAATGATCCCAAATAAAATTTCCCCCACTCAAAGTACTCCAAACACTCTTGCAATAAAAATCTAAAGCACCCAAATATTTTTGTTCAAACGGGTGCTTCTCATATTCGCACACCCTCCAAAACCCAGAACAATTAGACAACTATGTGTACCCCTAGCTTGCATGGATAAGAACCATGAATCATATGAGGGTTTTTTTTAATCACAATCCTGGTTGTCAAGTATCCAAACAAAAGAGGAATCAATTCAAAAGACTTCTTTTCTAAAAGAGATAAAGTTAAATACCAAAGTCTCTTTTCAGAAAAGTTAAAGCAGATTTTCAGAAATTGTCCTCAGTTGGAACAGGTGGTTGGTGAGTTTATGTTCCTCTAAAATTTTTGGGCATTTTTATCCCTGTGAACAGTAGAGTCATGAAACACTTCACTAAAAATCACCTCAGAAAGCTTTGTAGAATAAGAATGAAAAATCAAGCAATACAGAAGGTCAGGAACTTTGACCAGAAAGTTTGAGGCTCGGTTTTTACTTCATAGCTCTAAAACGGTGCAACCAGTGGACTCAAAAACTTTTATACGGATTTATATATGAGTCCTTCACCTTCTACAAAAAGAATCACTTAAAAATGATTTTTATATATTTTATAAAAATCAAATACTAACTGCTGCGTGAAGAACAAGTTCTGGACAGATTTGCAAATTGATAGAAAACTTGATCTCTAGTCTATCCAAGGTTGTAAGAAAGATGTAAAACCAAATGAACACCCTTAATACATCCTAGAAGAACAGCATTTAGAAGGAGGGGAGGCAAATCCAAATTGCATAAATGTAAATTGCAAGAATGTAAGTGCTGAATTTAATTGCGGAATTTAAGTGCATAATGTAAATTGCGTAATTTAAATGCGTAATGTAAATGCACAAAGAAAAGAAATGATTTGAGGAAACATTTCATTTCTAGAAGGAGAGGTTACAAAGCCTCATATTCATGTGGGCAAAGCTCAAAGGAGCATCAAAAACCTCAAAACCTTCAAGGGAAAGAGGCTACCCCTTCACCCCTATTTATACTACTCTTGGGCCACCTACCACCTTTGGATGAGTCCCTCAACCCTAGAGCACTCATCTAAGTGCTAGGATTAACCCACACACACAGCCATGCAAGGGCTAACCCAAAACCCACACACATACCGGGTTTTCTTGCACGGTTTTCAAAGCATACTACCTAGATCCGCTAACCTATCAACTAGACCTCAATCCGACGACCCTCATTGATCCACGCGGCATCTAGCTAGCATCATCTCCTTTCCTTGTCTTCTTGACTTGCCCGGACTCCGTCTCCGATCATCTTTCGGCGATCTCCCAACCGTCTGGACCTCCGACGCTCCTCGCCTAGTCCCGATCATCCTCCGCCTCACCATGACCTAGCACCGTCGCCCTGCAACCATCAAAGATAAGGAAAAATCTTTCACATAGCAATGCCCACAAAGATGTGAAATAAATCCATCAAAGTACACTCATTAAAATTCATTTTTTTCTCGTTCTAGCCGGTAGCACCGGGAAAACAGAGAAGACCTCAAATTGCTTTCAATTGAAAATCCAATTCAAATCAAACTCAAACAAGAGCAACCCAAGCTCAAATTTAGTCAAATACTCATCACAAACATGGATGGACCTCCACATGGTCCTTCAAAGAGCAAGATAATTTGGATGATGTAGGTGATGAAGGATTGAGTCAAGCAATGAAGAACATGACGCTTGGAGACATTAAACCAAAAGAAGATAAAGAAGATCAACCCTCATCCACTCAAGTTGAACCGTCTACTTCTGCAATGCCAAGTCAAATTCAACCCATAGATGTGGATGAGAAGGAAGATGATCAACAACTTCAATCTCTACCTCAAAGAGTTCATCATGCGTTCTCCAAAGATCATCCAATAGATCAAATATTGGGTGATGTTAGTAAGGGCGTTCAAACTCGTTATCGTGTTGCTTCTTTTTGTGAATATTACTCTTTTGTGTCTTATTTTGAACCCTCTCATGTAGATGAGGCATTAAATGATCCGGATTGAGTGAACTCAATACATGAAGAGCTAAACAACTTCGCCCAGAATTATGTGTGGATGCTAGTTGAAAGACCAAATGGGTATTTAGAAATAAACAAGATGAGAACGGTATTGTGGTAAGAAATAAACCAAGATTAGTGGCACAAGGTTTCACACAAATTGAAGGACTAGATTTTGGTAAAACCTTTGCAACCGTGGCTAGATTAGAAGCCATTTGAATCTTGCTTGCATTTGTATCTTGTTTTGATATTAAGTTTTTTCAAATGGATGTGAAGAGTGCATTTCTAAATGGACAAATATCCAAGTTGGTATTTGTTGAACAACCTTTCAGTTTTGAAAATCCTAAACACCCAAATCATGTATACAAACTCTCTAAGGCGCTATATGGTCTCAAACAAGCTCCTAGAGCGTGGTATGAATGACTTAGAGATTTTCTACTTTCAAAAGGTTTTAAAATTGGGAAGGTTGACACAACACTCTTTACTAAAATTATAGATGGAGAATTCTTTGTTTGCCAAATTTATGTTGATTATATCATATTTGGTTCTACTAATGAAGACTTTTGCAAAGAATTCAATGATATGATGTCTAGGGAGTTTGAGATGTCCATGATCGGGGAGTTGAGCTTCTTTCTTGGACTTCAAATCAAACAACTCAAGAACGGAACGTTCGTAAGTCAAACCAAGTACGTAAAGGATCTACTCAAGAGGTTTAGTATGGAGGATGTGAAGCCCATCAACACTCCAATGGCATCCAACAGGCATCTTGACCTCAATAAGGGAGGTAAACCGGTAGATCTAAAGCTTTATCATTCCATGATTGGTAGTTTACTTTATCTTACCGTATCTAGGCCCGATATTATGTTTAGTGTTTGCATGTGTGAACGCTTTCAAGCTTTCCTAAAGAGTGCCATTTAGTGGCCGTTAAGAGAATTCTAAGATACTTAAAGCATTCCTCGAATATAGGGTCATGGTATCCTAAAGGTGCTAAATTCGATTTAGTTGGATATTAGGATTACGATTATGCGGGTTATAAAGTAGATAGAAAGAGTACCTCAGGAAGTTGCCAATTTCTAGGTAGATCCCTTGTTTCATGGTTCTTCAAGAAATAAAATTCCGTAGCCCTATCCACCACTGAAGCCGGATATCTCAATTATTGTGGATTAGGCAAACTTTAATGGATTATGAAATTAACTTCAAAAATGTGCCTCTCTTGTGTGATAATGAAAGTGCCGTTAAAATAGCCAACAACACAGTCCAACATTCAAGAACCAAACATATAGATATCTGCCATCATTTCTTAAGAGATCATGTTAGCAAAGTTGATATTGTGATTAGTCACATTAGAACCGAAGATCAATTATTGGATATTCTCACCAAACCCTTAGATGAACCTCGCTTTTGCAAATTGAGGAATGAATTAAATGTCATAGATATCTCAAATGTTGCTTGAATGTTTGCACCATGGTTGATTTCTATTGGATGTTATTTGGCCCTTATTTGATTTTTCAAATTTCTTGATGAGTAACACATCTAGGGGGAGTATTATATCAATTTATATGTATAATACATCCCTAAAATGTGAAAATATCAAATGAGTGGAACTATATTTTAAAGAGAGTCTCTATACCATACTAGGTCAAAATATTTGAAAATTATCTTAGTTTGAGTATAAAAGTGTTCATTCCTCAAAATCTCCATTTTCAAAGTATATATATATATATATATATATATATATATCACCTCTTGAATATTAATACACTATTAAACCTCTTATCTGTTTAAAATACCTCAAAATGATTTGGACAAAATCTTATCTTTCACAAATCTCCATACAAATCCCAAATTGGTCTATATTAACTTAATTAATACACTCCATGAGTTAAGGCCTTTGGAACTAGAATATCATTATGTTTAGTATCCAAAAGTATTTCATAACTCATACATGTCCACAAGTCGAGAAACTCTTGTCGAATGCTTTTCTTTCAAAAAGAATCTTCTTTTGCTCAAAATAAGTCTGTTTTATTACAAATTATCTTTGAAAATTGCCTTATGGATCTTCTTGTAAAGTTGAAATACTCATAAATATATTTTGCCTTTTGGTAAATATGTTAGAGCTATTTGTAACTGCATTTGATGGTGCCCAGGTCAGGGCCGGCACTACCGTGGCTGGAGCCCGGTACTGCCGCCCTAGGTCGGCACTACCGCCTCCTCAGGGTGGTACTGCCGGTCATGTCAGGGTGGGGCAGAAAAAGGGGCGGTTTCCTTTTGGGCCAACAATTACCTCTTTATTCCACCGAGGCCGACGCCTCCTCTTCCATTTCCTTCTTTTTTCTTCACCCCTCTCAAGCAAGAACTTCTCTCTCTCTCTCCATATTTCCAACCCAAAGATCAAATCTTTCATCTCAAGGACTTGTTTGGTGAAATCTTGATATCTCTCTCCTCAAGGTAATCATCTCTTCCAAATTTGTGCCCTTTTCTCCTTCCTTTTTGCTCTCTAGGTCTCAATTTGCCCATTATAGGGTTTGATCAAAATGTTGCAAATGTTTAGTGAAAAGGTAGCAAAATCTGGGTTTGATGATTAGGTGGGTAATAAAGAAATGTATTTTGACCAAAAATATTGCCCGATCTAAACCAAACCAAGATTTTACAGTCGGTAGTGCCGATGCCATGCTTGGCCGGCAGTACCACCCTACCCAGAGCTGTAGTACCGCCCAGGCGCGGCACTACCAGCCTAGCATAGGTGGTATTGCCACTCCTGGCTGTTGTCAAACTGAATCTTTGCAATATTTATCAAGACTCTAAAATATATTCTTTTGAGATTCTAGTTTTATTGTCCTTTAATTCCTTCATCTCTTTATCTCAGAAATCATGCCTTGAACCAAGAATCCCTCTCAACCGAAGGCTCCCGTGGCGAAGGGCAAATAAGGAAATCAACTCGAGGCACAGGAGTTCCCTCCCATCCCTCGGACATCAGTGATAAGGATTCTCGAGCTGCTAAAAATGAGGAAATAAAGAGGCTAGTGCAGCGGGAACTTGGACAAGGTGGTAGTAGTTCGCAAGGTGCCAAAGGCAAAAAGGTGGCTTCGGAGTCTAGTGAGGACGACTATGAAGATGATGAGAATTACATGGACAAAAGGGGAAACGAGGATGATAATGTTGTGGATGGAGAAGAGTCCGAGTACTTTCGGGTTTTGACCCTAAGGCTGATCTCCGTCAAATCAAGGTGGATAAGTACTTTTCCTTTAGAGGCGCAAATCAATATAAACTGCCAAGAACCGCCTCGGAGAAGTACTTCATGACTTTGTTTCAAGAAAAGGTTTTCAATGAAATATATTTAGATAAGGAATTCGTAGATCAGAAGTGGATTGATTGGAACCACATAAGGAAGCTGCCTCTATTTGCCGGGGTGCCTGAGCTTTTCGATGGAGCAGGACTGCTGCACCTGGTGTCCCTGAGATGTGATTTTGCAAAGGACGCCATTCACTAGTTTTATGCCACTTTGTACATCCCAGATTCTTATGACTCGATTTCTTGGATGACAAGCTCCAGAGATTATATTGCCACCAAGGATGAGTTTGAGCAGGCTCTTGGGATCTATCACGGTGGTTATCCCAAGATCCATAGCGAGAGGCCTCTTGAGATAACTCAACAGATGGAGTTCTATGATCCAGCTGCTAATGTAAGGAGGCCAGGAAAATTGGCAGGACTTCTCCCTTAGGCGAGTCTGGTAAACAGGATCGTCAGGGTTACCATTCACCCCAAGAGTGGTAATTTCGACGATATTAGAGGGTACGCCTGGAATATCATTAGTAAGATCATGCATCGGGAGAAGTTCGACGTGGTGGACTTCATTATAAGGGAGATAGCCACATTAGCTAGGGAGTGTGGCAAGAGTACTTATTTTGGCCCCTACATTATGAAGCTCATCATCATGAAGATCGGCTACAACAAGGGGTGTGGCTATGCTCATAAGCAATATAAGCCTAGAGAAGGTCCCCCTCAGGTGGTTGGCCACCCAGTGCAGCAGCGGTAGCAGTAGTAGTAGGAGGTTCAGGACATGCCCGCTAACGTTCCATCGGATGTGCCTCAGGCTTCTCATCCCATGCCTCAGGATGCATTCTTGGCTAGCATCGATTCCTTGAGGCATGACATGATGGCACAGTTCTCAGTCCTCTCCTCCAGCATCACCAGTCGCTTTGATGAGGAGCATCAGTACTAGGTTCAGACCAGAACCTTGGTTCAGGAGATGAGAGCCAGATTGGACAATGTTACCGAGCAGGTGGATTATCTTAGAGATGAGCTTATTCCTATTCGTGCACGTCGTGTTCGTGGCCGTGGCAGTGGCACTCCTCCTCCCACTTAGACGCTCCTTGCCCTCTTTTGGTACTTGATGCCAAAGGGGGAGAGAAGATGAAGATGACGAGAAGATAACGAGGATCGAAGTAAGGATTAGCTTATATTTTTGTTTATATATATATATATATATATATATAAGCAAATGGACCTTGTATCTTATGCTATCTTTGGATGCTTGTAATGACTCATGGATGCTTATGTGTTTTAAAACTCTTAATAGTTCATATATTCTCACTGATTCATATATTGATCATCCACGGTCTCGAAGGTTAAGAGAAACTCTGCCAAAATTTTCATTTTTTTAATGTGTGCAAATTTCTATTTTTCTATGCACATCTTTAGGGGAAGTATCTAAATAAGAATTTTATTTTAATAAGATTTTGCTTCAAATTCATAATTCATTTTTCTAGAAGCAAAATATTGTTGAAATAAAACTCTTGAGTATATAACGTACTTTGTTCGTTATTCACTCAAAATCATTTTCAAATTCACTTTATATGTTGGGGTTTTCATCTATTACCAAAAAGGGGGAGGTTGAAAGCATCTAGGCCCCCAAATTCGTGTTGGTTTTGGTAATTAATGACAATCGCAATTAGAGGACTAATATTTCCACTTTGAGAATGTTGATTTTAGGTTGGTACTAATGATGGAACACGTTGAAGCATGAAAAGGAAACAAAAGAAGATCATTGCGTCATGCTAAAGTGCCAAGGTATATAATTAAAGACCTTTTCGTAGCTTTTACCGATCTTAGAGTATTGAAGAGAGATCAGATTGCTAGATTGTGACGTACTATTAAGAGGGACTCTTGATCAGTAGCTTGATGTGATTTTAGTGAAAATGGCTCAATTAATGCTCATACAAATGATTATTTTCACTTGGGATAAAAAGAAAAATTGAAAATACCCTATTTCTCCTTTGGCAGGCACAACCGCCCATGGTAGCGCGGTACTACCGCTCTGTCCGACAGTACCAGCCAAATGCCTGGTAGTTATATTCCAGAGAAGGGGTATTTGATGTAGTGCCTAGTCGGCACTACCGCCCCATGTGGGCGATATTGCCGCTTGGTCGGCACTACCGCCCATGTGAGGGTGGTACTACCGACCGAGCGGCCTTAGGGGTGGTACTCTTTTTTTTAGAAGAGGGTATTTTTGGGTCATGCTTGGCTGGCACTACCGACCCATATGGGCGGTACTGCCGCTCGACCGGCACTACCGGCCTAGCATGGGCTGTAGTGCTGACCCTCTGATAACGGCTAGTTTGTCAGTGCATTTAATATCTATAGTCGACCGTTGGACCTAAGGCCGGCAGTACTGGTCCCAGATGTGTGGTAGTGCTAGCCACCCTGAATATTTCAGGGGTTTGGTAGCAACGGCTAGCACAATTGATGAGGGCTATAAATACACCCCCATATACAGTATAGAGCTTTTTCTGGGTGACTTCTTGAATATCTTTGAGCTCTTATTTGCTTCTCCTCCACTCTAGTGCATTCAATTCACATTTGGTGAGTGGTTGAGAGAGAAATCAAGTATGAGTATTAAATTAAGCCATTTAGACACTTGATACACCTCAAGCGATCGTCAAAGTCTATTACTCTTGGAGGTTGCTGCCTCCTAGACTGTTTGGAGGCGAAGGAACTGGTGACTTTCTCAAGGAGCTTGTGAGAAAGCCTAGTTTATTGTGAAGGCCAGGGTTCGCCTACCTGGAGTGGGGAAGAACTACCAAGTGATCGAGGAGGCTCGTGTGATTGGAGCCGGCTTGAAGTGATCAAGCTTCCTCAGCGTGGATTAGGGGAGACCGGCAAGTCTCCGAGACCACGGGATAAATTCACGCGTCGTTTTTAGGCAATTTGCATTCCTAGCTATTTAGTGATTTGATCTTGTACTTAGACTTGTATTATTGCTTAAATTAGTTTGAAGGTGCACTTAGTAAGACTTAGAACCTTTAGGCCTTAATTGTCAAAAATTGTAATTTTTGAGTAGAATTATATTAATTGCAATTAGAGCCAAAGAATTTTAAAAACCTCCTATTCACCCCCCTCTAGTCGGTTATCCTTGATCCTACACTCGGTCATCTTATGGACTTAACCTTGCAAGCATTTGACTTGAATCAAACATGCAACTACATGTCTGGAATGGGACGGACCTAACTGGTTAATTTGTAATGTCTTAGCCTTGGTACTACCAGTTGTGGTGTGAGTCCCGACTATATAGGTAAAATCACATGGCGCAAGAGAGGGGCCTGAGTGTGGTAACCAGACCCATCAATGTTGAAATCTTAGCGGGTAGTACTGGATTAAGATAGAGCTTTGTAAAAGCTTTGTTATAATCTCTCTGCGGCACATTAAAGGAACTGTGCTAATATCGATTGCACAAAGAGACGATCATGTCGTGTGGGTAAAGCGCATAACCTCTGTAGAGTGTAAAATCTATTCGGATAGCTGTGCTCGCGGTATTGAGCAATGCTCAGAAATTACAGTTAATGGTTAGATTTTATAAACTAAAAACTTAGATGCGAAGGCAGGATGTCATTGGAAAGTTCAAATATGACTTAGGGTTGGATGCCATGTTTACTTGAGAAATACCTGCAAATTACTTATTACTATTATTTGTGTTATTGTCTTTTCAATCTACTTATTATACTCATTTGCAAATTCTGCTTTACTACAAAATAACCATATTAGCCGTTCCATTGAAATAAGCCTTGCATATAGTTATATTAGAATTTCATTCCGTGCACAACTTATTGAGTGCTTTAAGTACTCACCCTTACCAACAACAAACCACCAGTTGAGGAGTCTACACCAGCTTTAGAGGAGGAATACTAGGAGGAAATGAATGTTTAGGGTGTGAGTCTTGTCAGTTGCCTGTGGTATACTGAGGGGTCATCTACGCTTTCCATTCCACTGCAGTTTAGTTTGTTATTCACAGTTGAGCCTTACGAGGCATAGTCATGTAAGTCGACCATAAGGTCAGTCAACAAGTTTATATTTAATATATGAAGTTTTTTTATTATGTTTTCGCTGTATATGATTGTGATATTCATCTATATTGAGCCTGTGTGCACTAGCATGACACTGGACTAGTGCGATATATACAGAGGGTCCGAATTTGCGTATTCGGATCCCCACACCCACCTACCCTCCAAGATCGCCCTTAACACTGTCGGGCCCGAGAACTCACCCTCCCGCGCGATCTTGATGCCGCCCACTTTGACGGCAGCCATCGCCACCGCAGACGTCCAGAGCACCCTTGCCCCCCGCAGCCGGCGACGCGGAGTGGAGGTAGTGGGCGAGGAGGAGGCAATGAGGTCACGAGGGGAGGGGTTGTGGGTGGAGGAGAAAGTGGCGGCGTTGGGAAGCGTGGCCACGACGCCAACGCGAGTGCGGAGGTAGCACTTAGCAGGCGCCTCAGATAAATGGACGCATGGTTGCCGCGGTCTGTGAACGGAGTCTTGTGTGGTTTTTTGGGTTTTGGGTTGGAGAAAGTGAAAGTGAGAGGGGGTGAAGACTGAAGAGAAGACGCTGCAGCAACAGCTAGCGGATTTAGTAATTTACTCGTATAATAGTTTATTTGTATTGTAGGAGTTACATTATGCTAGGTACGTAGTAAATTTAGACACTAAACCGAGGGACTTCACCGAAATAAAGTGATATTACCTCTAGTTTAAAATGGACAAAGTTTTAAGAAAAAGTTATGGTTTCCAAATATGCTTTATGATTTATGCAATTATATATGAGGGACCAGGATGACACTACTTAGAAATCGGTTGTTTTGTCTCTCTAATACAATATTCCAGATATTGGTGTTTAAGAGAAAAGGGAACTCCTTTGTCCTAGCTAAAAATGGTAATTAGAACCAAATATAGTAATAACAAGTAATACACAAGTATATAAATTCTCCAACCAAGTTCAAAACGACCTCTCATCCCATGTGATAGCTCCTTAATAATGGATATGAAGGACAAAGGGTGGATGGAATAAAACAAACTTGTTGAGAAACCCTAAAGCCCATTGAAGGCCGCAATGAGAGAAAAAAAAAAAAAAAGAAAGGAAAAAAAAGAAGAGGAAAAAAATATACGTAAAAATTGCGAAAAATTTTTGAAAAATTGCGAAAAATCAAGAAGATTTATTTGGCTCTGTTTTAATTTTTCTTGCTCTTTTTCTCTGCTTTTATGAATTTTCTTTATGAAGTTTGAATCTTTTGCTTTATTTAATATAATGCAATGCATATGAATTTATTTTCTGCACTTTATGCTTTTGCAACCTTTTTCTACCAGATTACACGCATAATCTAAACCGAATTTTGAAATCATGCGGATGTCGGCATTGTGAACCGTGAGTTTGAAGAACTGCCCAAGACGAACTACCTCACTTGGGCATCGGACGTAAAGATTGTTCTAGGGGCAAGAAGCTCCGTTCGCGATTGGTCTTGGGTCCTCGCAGACGCAAAACCTACCACCCGAGCGAATCGATCAAGCTCTGCATTTTCTCAGCACCACCTCTCACCACTCTAAAGAATGAATATATGGTGAGAGTGCACTTGAGCTTTGATCGCACTTGAAGCGGTTCGAAAAGCTCAAGTACACCATCTTGCCCCAAGCACGCTAAGATTGGAGTGCGCCTTGAGGTTTGCAGACTTCGTAGCAGTGGTAGTACAATTACGCTTTGCAAATTTGTACCAATCTCTCCTATGTGGCAAGAAGATCACCGATGAGGAGAAGATTGAGAAAACTCTCTACCTTCCACCTAATGCTATCCAGAGTGCACGCAACTATCGTCGGGACGCATACAAGGAGTATAGCGAATCGATTGATGTAATGCAAGTTATGGAATCGCAAGACGATGTTCTCTGAAAGAACTATGTCTCGCACCACACTGACGAGGCAATCGCATTTGAAGTCAATGCCAATAGCTACAAGGTGAGAAAGCCCACACATAGAAAGAAGGGCAAGCAGGTGGAAAAGAGAGACCCCGTGCCAAAGGAAAGTCCAAAGCCCACATGAAGAGGATGACAAAGAAAAACGCGCACGCCAAGCCGTATGGACAATGAGAACAGGACGTGCTTCAAGTGTGGCACTTGGGGACATTGGTCGAAGATATGTCGAGAATCCAAGGAAGCGATCAACGATATCGCTAAGAAGAAGGCAAAGGAAAACGCCCACAGAGGCGCACTTCACCAACATCGGTGAAGATGATGTCATGGATGTGGACACCCCACTTGCCTCATCCTCACGTAATAGCCTGAGACATCGATGTTTGCGGCCATGATTATGGCAAATGAAGAGAAAACTTCGAGATGATATAGAAGCAGAAATTAATGCATATTTTACAGATTCTGTTTAATGCATTTCTTTTAGTTTTTGGTTGCTAGCATTTTCTTTGAATAAAGGATTGTAAGCTCTTGAAGAGCATACTTCTTTCATGAATAAATACGCAATTTATTCTTTATTCCAGTATTCTTCAATTTTGCAAGTAATATTTGGATTGTTTTTGTCTCTGTCTGATTAGAATTATATTTCTTTTATCTAGAAATCGTGTAGCGCCCAAATGGAAGAGATATGCATTGTTGATAGTGGCACAACAAATACCATCTTAAGAGAGTCTAAGTATTTCCAGACGATCACGAAGAACGCTGGAAAGATTACTACGATCGCAGGAAGCGACTCATATGTAATCGGCTCAGGAAGAGCCACTATTATATTGCCTATGGGTACAACTTTGGTAATTGAAGAAGCCCTTTGTACCCCGAATCAACACGCACTCTCTAAGCTTTAAAGACATCCGCGCCAATGGTTTTCACGTAGAAACCAATGAAGAAAATGGCAAAGAATACTTGTGCATTGTGAAGCACGCGGTATGTGGAAAAATGGTATTAGAAAAATGTCCTCATATGAATCAGGTTGTACTACACGAATATTCATGCACCAAGTGTATACTTCCTTGAAGACTGCTTTTAGAAGCTCAAATTATTTTCTTTATGGCATGGTAGATTAGGTCATCTGGTCTTAGAATGATGAGAAATATAGTGAACAACTCACAAGGTCATGGCATTAACGTTAAAAATTTCCGAATCATGAAGATTTTGTGTGCCTGCATGTGCCACCGAAATTAATAACTAGACCCTCTGTCATGAAAGTGCAAAGTGAAATCCCTGCATTCTGGAACGCATCCAGGGATATTTGCGATCCGATTCAGCCCCTATCGAGGCCGCTTGATACTTTATGGTGCTCATTGATGCTTCCTCGAAATGGTCGCATGTATGCTTGTTGTCAACAAGAAACCACGCTTTTGCAAAGTCGATCTCGCAGATCATAAGAATAAAGAACGCTTTCACGATCATCGCTGAAGTCCATTAGAATGGACAATGCCGAGAATTTACTTCAAAGGCATTTGATGATTATTGCACAAGCAACAGGATAGCGATTGAGCACTGCATCGCACGTTCATACGCCAGAATCGGACTAGCGAAGCACTAATAAAGAGGATTAAGTTCATTGCCGCACCGCTTTTGCGAGTTGTAACTTGCCCAACACTTGTTGGGGACACGCATCTGCACGCAGCAGCTCTTATCAATTTGGACCATCGCCTACAACATCCATTCTCCTATGCGGCTTGTGCACGGATCATCCCAAGATCTCCCATCTTAGAAAATTTGGGTGTATGGTATATGTACCTATACCACCTCAATGAATCTGCTATGGGCCCTCTCCGCAAGTCCAGGATATCGTTGGTTATGAGAGTGCATCCATAATCGGTATTTGGAACCCATGATTGGAGATTTGCATCTGAAACGGTTCATTGATTGCATCTTTGACGAGGATCGTTTCCGTCATTAGGGAGGAAATCAACCTTTGGATGAAAAATGCCGGAAATCATATGGCATTCCACCGATCCCCGCACATGACCCCGAACTAATGAAGCAAATCAAGAAGTCGAAGATAATTGATTTGCGAAATTTAGCAAATGAATTGCTGATCATTTTGTGATCCAAAGGCGGGTTAAGTCGCATGTACCCGCAAGGAATGCACCGAGAGGGTGGAAATACCAAAGAAAATAGAAGGTATCCTCAACTTTTCAGAGGCCTCAAAGAAAAAAACAGCAATCTCCTCAAACCCAAAGTACCCGAGACGTGCGGAGAAATCGGGCGAGAGGACTTACCACAACCAATCACGAAAATGCCCCAAGGAAAGAAGGGCGGTTGAGACCATTGAGACAATTCGCAATCTTCCAATGAAGGAAGAAATAATGTGTGCCAACGATGAAAGCTAAAGGCAATTCGGCGAAGAGCTTGAATCTTCCACCCCATGAAGAAATGGCCATAAACTTTGTAACAACAGAAATAATAGTGCAACGCATACGTTGATGCATACTTTGCAAAGAAGATTGCCTCGATCAATCATGGAACTTGCGCGAGTGCAAGAAAAGGCTAGATTGGGAAGAGGAAAAGGCAATCAAGTTAGTCTCTCGAAGAGCAAGGTGTTTGGGAAGTGCATATAAGCACCTTTGTTGAAGAAATGGCCGATAAACAAAGCAAGGCTTGTAGCTCAACAATGTCCTGAATCCTATTCTCCGGTCAATAGATATTTGATCAATGGCGATCAACGTTGATGCATACTTTGCAATTTGTAGAAACTTGATTGCCTCGATCATTGATCATGATCCAAGAGCAAATAGAAACGCATCTCGCAGAGTGCAAGAAAAGGCTAGATTGGTGTGTTTAAGAATGGAAAATAATCTCCGCAATCAACATCATTGGGAGAGTTAGTCTCTACTTGAACAAGAAATGAAAGATTTAGGTGTTTTGTTTAGGCTTGTATGAACGCACTTGGTACCTCACCATATAAAGGTTTGGATTTGAAAAAGCATATCCTGCGAAGACTCCAGGTCACAAATGGGTCTTTGTTCTAAGAGCGCTCAATGAAAACAACGGACATTCGTTGTAAGGTACAAACCAAGGCTTGTAGCTCAAGGTTTCACCTCCAATGTCCCTCAGGAGTTGATTATGAAGAAACCTATTCTCTTTGGAACTTGTCCTAGCTAAAAATGGTAATTAGAACCAAATATAGTAATAACAAGTAATACACAAGTATATAAATTCTCCAACCAAGTTCAAAACGACCTCTCATCCCATGTGATAGCTCCTTAATAATGGATATGAAGGACAAAGGGTGGATGGAATAAAACAAACTATCCTAGCATAGATGAAGCTATCGAAGTTCATGTTTGGTTGAAGGGATGAGAGATGAATAGGATAAACCAAATTTTTGTTTGATTGGAGAGATGATAGTTAGATGGTGGATAGGATGAGAGTTCAAATTTGGAGGGATGAGATGGGTGGGATAGTTGGATGATCTCATTCAGTCAATTTTATGGGATGGGCTCATCCAGTATCTACGAGCAATATTTTTGAGAGTTGGCTATCTTCATCTACCCACTCATCCAACATTGAGCCATCATGCATAACTAAGCTTGTTCTGATTTAGCAATCAACTTTTCTCCTTCCACCGGGTAGAGCTTTTCTCCTCCCTCTTGATTCCTTCCAGCACCACTTAAACACTGTCCTTAATAAACTTCATAGTAGTTAAGTTCATATTAATTTTCATCAACCCACTCATTCAACTACAGTGGGACGTAGGGTTAACAATCTCGTTTCGCCAGCGGTTTTCGCGACGCCAGCGGTACCGATTTTCGCGGTAAACCGCGCGAAAACCGCGGAAAACCGAATGGATTTCACATTAAAAAATTTTGAACTCTTGTCAAACCGGTCAGCGAAAACCGCGGTTTTGACGAAAAACCGCTCGGTTTTTGCGAAAAACCAAGCGGTTTTTCGCGAAAACCGCCCGAGGCCGATAAATCGGGAAAAAATGGGGAAAATGCAAAAAAATGTTGTAAAAATACAGGGAAGGCTAAAATTGAGTAAAAATATATATGAATAAGGTATGTGAAACACATGAAAAATTCCAAAATGACCTCTCCTAAATTTGGGAAAAATTCGACATGACATTTGCTATATTTTAGACAATTAGAAGTTGTAAATTAGGCATTTAGCAATAATATATCAATAAATAATCTTTCATTGTAATACTACAATCACACAAGTGCAAAAATAGGTATTTAAATAACCACATAGTAAAAGCATTCGTAATTTCAGTACCATTCATTTGTCACCACCATTTACATTATAATACCTTTCAATTGAAATTGTAGAATAGGCATTAGCATAGCTTTGTCATTCTTCCATTATCGCATAAATACCATGTTCGACCTACATGAACAGAATGTCAGTAAAAATTTCGACTTGCAATGTACACTTGGTATAATATCAAGTTGCAATGAAATGAAATATGCAAAGGAAATGTATCATGCAAATGAAATATTATCTTCGGGGCTACAGGTAGTATTGTTGCATGTACACTTGGTTGGCCATATTATATTCCTCGATAGACATCAAGGCCAATCCTCATGTAGCTAGCAACTCCGCCTTATAATCATGCCAGCTTTGCCCCGTCTATGTGCTTGTTGTTTGCCATTGTTGATACAACATGGCATAAAACTCAGGGTCCTGCCACTCGTAGACCCATTGCGTGGGAGTTTGTGCATGAGCATCGGGGATGACGTAGTCATAGCTGCTATATGAGCTATGCCTCCGTGGCATCTCAGGGGCGCCATAGGAGCTAGAGCTGAAGCTGTCCTGTGGTGCGCAACTATCATGTGGTGCGCGTGCGCCCTTTACCTTCCTCTTCCCCTTAATAGTTGTCCTCTGTGATTGAGGAGCGCCATGATCTCTATCTTGTGTTGCATCAGTGTACTGCGACTCTCCTGTAAATTCGATGGATTGAGGATCTTTTGATAGGCGCGTGGCAGGTTTAGAGGTATTGTCGCCGCCATCGCCATCGGTGTCTGTCTTCGAGCTGCTATCATTGGACTCTTGGTATGTTGGGCTCTTAGAATCCGCACTCTCAGTAGAGTCATCACTCCCTACATCTGTTGTCTGTTTTCCCTTTCCTTTGGAGGATGCTCTTCTTTTTGTTGCATCCCTTCTCGGAACTGATTGGTGCTTCCTTTTCCCTGTATGGGTGTCCCCGACTATCTTGTCTGCCATGCTCCCACACCACGTCGGTATCTGCCATCTAATAAAATAACACAATAAACATTTCATCATGAACATACAGTGCATTTCATCACGATGTGAAAAAATGGTACTGGAAATTTCGATGAAAGAAAAATATCATTCATCCAATATAATGACCAAATTGTCCTAGTTAAACAAATAATAATGCAATAACATATCATATCATCTCATGCCCTTTAATTGACATTCAAAAGTTCGGACGACACCAGTTGCGACCTGTCTTATCAAGTACACAAACAAATATCTACAGCACTAGGCACTGGTTTCTCTGGCAAATGAACAAACAAACAAGAACTGGTTTTATCGACCTGTCATTTCTGTTTTCTACAGAGTTGACAATTCTCATAGTTTTGTGTTCAACTCATTCACATATCAAAAACATAAGTACAGCACCTACTCAGAGTATGCACCACCATACAGAAAAGAAACATGCATAGCATTTAATCAATCAATCTACATTACAAAGAGTTGGAGCTACTTCAATTGAACAAAAGACAGCATTACAAATTTCATTTGGCCAAGCATTTAATCAATCAATCATTTGGCCAAGCATTTAATCAATCAATCATGTAACTAAGCATTTAATCAATCAATCTACATGCTACCGAATGGTTTAATCAAAAAAATCGATCGAAAAACCGAAGAAATCGAGCGAAAACGTACCAAAATTCGCGAAATTCGTCGATCTGCGAGATTTTCGCGAGAGCCGCGGTAAACCGCAAAAACCGCGCGGTTTTCCTTGCTTCGCCGGGGGTTTCGTTGCGCGCGGTGGCCGAAAGCTGGCGGCGTCGCTCTGGTCAGGAAGGGCTGCGAGTGAGGAAAGCTAGAGGCCAATAATTGATCTTCAGTTCGCGAGTGAGGAAGAGCAGTAATTAAGTGAGTTCACGTGGGCCAAGCAAACCCAACTGGGCCGTGGTCGGGCTGGCCGGTCCCACGACACAGGCCGAGCTTTTCTTTTTTTTTGTTTTTCCTATTTTCTACAATTTGAAACGTTTCAAAAAGGTCTCTAAAATTCGTTTTTTCAAAAAAAAATAGCACCAAAGGCCCTAAAGAAATTAATACTAATTTTAGAATTTTTTAGGATAAATTTTTCTAATTTTTTTGAAATTTTAAATTTGAATTTCAAACCGATCAATTTACCGCATGGTATATATTGCGAAAATCACGGTAAATCGCGGTAAACCGGCGGTTTTACTCACCCTGGTGGGACGTATAAAAAGAGACGGAGGAGGCAATCCCATCCGGTCCTTTGCCGCGAACCAAACGCATCCTTAACACACGCGCGCACATACTTGTTTCACTGCCAGCGCGGCCCCACCTGTCATGGTCCAAATCTCATGGAAACGCAGCCGCAAGTTTTCTTCCGCTTGAATCCTCGTGGTCTGCTTGCCCGCGCCGCCGCCGTCTGGTCTAGGGTTTAGGGTTTACGCGCCGCCGCCGAGATGGAGGCGCTCCGGGAGGCGGTGGCCAAGCTGACGGTGTACGTGCATCCCTCCAACGCCGCCGAAGTCCGCCGCGCCGTCGCCCGCCAGCTCAGCACCCTCCTCTTCTCGTGCGTTTGCCCCTTTCCCTGCCTCCCTCCATCCCTCCCTCCTCTGCGCTTCATCTTCAGTTCTTGTTCTAGCAGATTCTCGTGAATTAGTATAGCAATCGAACAATGTGCATCTGCCGGTTTTGGTTGGAGGAGAAATGTGTAGATTTTTCGGGGAACAGATTGCGTTGCTTTTGTTGCGTATGTTTTTTTTAGCTTGGAATCAATCAATCGATATGCCGTTACATTCTTCTATTAGTGATCGGAGAAAAAGTTTATATGCAGTTGAACTAAGCCAGAAGTTTGAGGGAGGTTGTGTAATACACCATGATAGCATGGTTCTTGTGCTCGCAAGATGTCACAAGTTCCAAGATTTTCTTTTTTGCAAATTTCATTGTTTATGTGAACAGTTGGGGTGATGTTTATTGCTACACAGGTACGAAGATCGCTTTGATGGCGTGTTACTGGCACATGAAATTACTGTCGAGGGTGAGAAAGCCAAAATCCTGAATGGTTTGTTACCGTATTTTGGCGTGCCAGTGTATGCAAATCTGCTGCTCTTTTCTCCCCAGCCAGATATGATCCTCGGTAGGTTGGATTATTGAGGACTCCCCTAACTTCCCAAAGTATTTCTACTGTCCTACTTAACTGCATTTTTAACTTGTTTTTCTAATGGCTGAATCAATTGTCATATCTTCAATGAAAACTAGCCTGGTAAAAGTTTGAAATATGTAGTTCTGATGTTTAATTGTTTTCTAACTCAGAAGGGAAGGTTGAAATGCTTGGGAAGGAATCAATTCATGCCATCGTACTAGGGGTTTTCTCAGCAGCCATCATGTCAGATGATATTCTTGAAAAGTTCAAATTCAAAAGAGTAAGATCGAGCAATCAATCTTGATAACGATAAAAGATATTATACTCCTGATAATGTAATGGTTTGAGACTACTCTTTGTTCTGTTTCACGTGGCTTTATAGATGAATCTCTTCACTTCTCTAGTTTCAATTATTGACCATTGATTGTTGATCTATTCTTTTTTTTCTGTATGCTTCATAAATTATATTAATACCATGGAATTGGGCAAAAAAAAAACTTGGTAGGAATTGTTTGTTACCTTCAGGCATCGGCAACTCTGATTGTTCTTCACTTCTTCCGATTTCCGAATAGGAGCATTTGCTTGCATTCATTCGCTCACACCTAACACATGCATAAAACTGTAACACCTAATTTCACCAGTTTTCACATTGATTTTAGTAGTTGGATGTGTGTCATTTGTTTCATTTTACATAGTAGCTGCTGTTGTAGCACAACTTTTCAAGTTTTTTTACAATATTAGGACCAGTCTTACTAAATGTTTCCCAACTGTGGCAATATCAGAAGCTAATTGACTGTGTGGGATCACAGTTGTGATAAGATCTTTCCTCCCTTGCAACTCCAGAGAGCTTGCTATCTTTTATGTACACCATGGAATCCTTAAAAAATTACATTTGTGTGACATTCTTTGATCAATATCTGGCCAGTTGGGAAGAATTTTAGGAAGCTCTTCCTGTCAAAAAAATCTTAGGGAAGTTCTTGTTATACTGTAGAAAGAGATGTCTAATCTTCCATTTCGTGTGGGCTGGTGACTGGTGAGCATGGCATATGAGTAGCAAACTTATCTATTTTGTAGAATTCTGTATAAATATTAATTTTCACCAAAATACAATCAATCTCCGAAATAAAATTAATTTTCATTACTCTCCTTTTATGGGATTTTTATTTTATCACAGAAAAGAGGTGGAGGAAAATTTATAAGCCAGTCGGACAAACAGCACGTGATTAAAAAAGGGAGCATGATACGATTTTCGGTCAAAAGGTATGGGCTGATGTTGGTCTTATTTTTTCTGTCAGTTTCAAATTATTTTGCTCAAGTACTTGTATAATTTGCCTATGTTGTACTATCTGTATGTTGCCCATGCACCTGTTTATTTCTATCATGTTAGAATTTTCCCCTGCTGTGCTTATAAGGGGTGCCTCAAAACGAGCTATTTGTTACTATAACAGTACACTCTAAAATAACAGGGCAGGTTAAGCCAATAATATGTACAGGATGATGGCTGGCTGAATTGCATGCGTACAACTATATACGACAGCTAATCTAGTGACCAACAGTTTTCTAGGGTATTGAATCATGTACTGGAAATGCTGAAACACATTCCAGCAATACTCCTGCATGTATGCTTTAGAACCATACGATAGTTGCTGGAATGATTGGAAGTAGTTAATGTGATGCTCCGCATTCTGAGTTAGATAAATTGATTGTTTGTCTTCTTCTGATGTTCAATCATAGGGTGGATACAGAAATGAACTGTCACATAACTGGATCTTTAATCCCACCTCACACTGGATCCATGCTTTGGTTATCAGTACACGATACTGAATATGCATCAGAAATCAACAGGTCTGGATATGCTAAGTGCTAATGTTACTTTTCAAACTGATATTTTAATTCATTAAACTTTTCCAAGCTTTTGTAATAATATGTGCCTGCTCAAATCTTCTAGTGGTAAAAAGAGGTCAAGGGATATCAACATTAAAATTGAGCCAAACGAACAGTATCACCAAGCACTCAACAATGAAGATAGTGTGATGAATTCTGAACGGCCACACAAGTCCCGAAAAAGGTGTGTTGAGGAGTGATGGTGCCAATTTAATGTTAATGAAGCAGTTTGTTGGAATGTGAAATGTTCAGTTGATAGTTTGGAGCATAGTATGCAATGGTAATGAAGGTCACCGATTTGTTTCTTGGCACATTATTTTGCTTATGCTGCATGTGGATACTCGTTAGAGATAATATTATGTTCCAATTCAAGAAGTGGCGTTGTTGTCTGGTTTAGAATCTGCTTCTCATATTGCTATACACAGTTTACACTAATACAGACTAGACAGCACCCTAATTTCTGATGTAGAATCAAGTGCATTATGTGTTATAGGTCATCTTGTTTATCGAATGATGACTGTTCTTATCCCAGAAACCAACATGTTTATGGCGAATTGGCTGTTGATTTAATTAGCCTCCAGCATCTTTGCGTGATGAGTGTGTTGATTCATGGGCATACGCCCTTTGTGTGTTGTGGTTCTTTTGGGTGTAATCACTCTTTTTTAAGACAAAAACGCAAAAATGCAGACAAATGTAAGAAAGGTTGTTACATAATCAAGCTGCATGTTCGTTATTAAAGCACACAAAATTGAGCGAGCTCTCAACCAAAATTTCAGAGAATGTACATGACGCTCTTGCACTGCGTGGCATATATACAACTAGAACTATACAATAACATCACCAACCAAAGTCAACATGAGCATGATGCTTCTGAGATGCTGGTTTTCTACTTTGTCCACGGTTTAATGGAGAGAGGACGAGGATGATTATCGTTATGCAGGTCCATTTTAGCTTGTTCTGCAGAATGTTCGCATTCTGGAGGTTGTTCGTTCCAGTCACTATATGTTCAGCTGCGTCTGTAACCTGAGCAGAGACAGAATCAGATGTCAGAACAGACTGAAGCTTGCGAAGAAGTAGAATGCTAAAAATTCTGCGAAATGGTACTGATCATTCGTACCTGCGACTTGATGTCGTCCAGCCTATCGCTTTGAGCCTCAACCAACATGGACAAGTCAAGGAGCCTTTAAACCTTCAATTATGAAAGAGTGTTCATTAATTACCTACTGCAGCTCAAGAAGCTGCTTCTCGATCTCTTTCACCGTGTCATGCCGCACCTGGATTTCTTGGAGTGTCAAGTACCTGCAAATGCGAGAAGTTCAGGTTAAACCATGCATTTTTGTCAGTGTTGAACTTTCGAGTATTAGAATTAAAGGGGCCAAAAGAGTTAGTACCCTTCCATGCCCTTGTTCCTAAATAGCGCTCTGAAAAATTTGCTCACTGTCGCCTGTTTCTATTAACCTGTCAATTGTCTGAAAATGCAACCCCGTGTTAGCAACATAGCATATGAAGATTTGTGAGCAGCCGTGGCTTCAAGTAAAGGATAGATGGATCTTCTTACCTCTTCATCAGCACGCTCGCCAGTTACTGTTTTGTCGTAGGTGTAAAAACCGAATCCTAGCGAGGAAGTGGACGTCGGTCCTTTAACAGTCCCTCATCTACAAGAGTGAAAATGACACAGAGGATTTATACAGATTCGGAGGTCTGAGAGGACCGTCCTACTCCTGTCAACGAGCCTACGAGGGTTAGTCTCTGGAGAGCAAGGCCCCAATAGCTTGTTAGTTTAGCTTTTCTTTATATTGCTTAAGAGAGCTCTAGTTACAAATGAGAGATTGAGTATTTATAGGCTCTTGGTTTGTACAAATGACCAGAATACCCCTTATGAGAATAACTAGTCTATGAGTACAAGTGAGAGGCAATATTGTCTTTTGTTAGCATGGCTGTAATCCCTTGATCTGTATGCTGCACAATCAATAGCTCTTCAGGTATTCTCCAACACTAGCCCCCTACCCTTTGGCACTAGGGAAAGCGCCGAAAGGGGTAGTATTGGATGACATGCATGCTTGCAGGGGTTATGGGAGAAACGCCGAGCTCGATCAAACTTTGACAACCATCCATAGCAAAATTGAGCACACTAAGCCAAATTTGAGCCATAGCAAATTTTTAGTGTTCAGACATGGTAAATTTGAAGTGTGACTTGGGCCAGCAATACCCTTTTTCGGGCTGCATGCTGCCTTCCTTTCGGCCTTGGGCCGGCCCAAAGCTTGTTCTTAGGTTTGGCAGGCCCACCGAGCAATGCAACTTGACCTGGCGCAATAAAGAGAAAAAGAGAGGGATTCATTCTCCTCCTCAGCCTTTCTAAAGGCTACACCTACAGGCTACAGCCCCCTGTACCGGCTTCCTTGCCCGGATGACTTGTTCCACGGGGGTCGTATGTCAGTTCTACTGGAAGGAGCCGAGGCTGCCTCACGCGTGTAGGTGAGGGGAGGAACCAACCCAGAGGTGCGCACGGAAAGTCCTTCCCCGTTCTTTGATGGCAGAGCATAGGGGCAGGCTAGCGCTGGGCGCCGCTGCGGGGCGCTCTGCCGCAGGGCGCATGAGGCGCAGGGCACTGGGGTGCCCGGGCGAACGCACGGCGCACTAGCCACGAGGTGCGGCGGCAGCTGGGCGCAGCCACTGTTGGGCACTTGGACGTAGCAGCCGCAGGGCGCAGGGTACAGACGCGGGAGCCAGCCACGGATAGAGGGGCGTCCGAGCGAGCGCATGGGGCGCTAGCGGCGAAGAAGCCACAGGGCTAGTGGCCTGCAGGGCGCTGGGCAGGGGCCCTGCCTGGCGCGAATGCAGGAGCCGGTTGCGGTCATGGGACGGGAAGGTGAGCCGTGGAGCATCTCCGCGCGGGCAAAGGCCGGAGAGGCAGGGCTCAGCGAACCCATGCGAGCGCAGGCCGAGGGGGCGCACGGGCGAAGGTAGGGAGGGCGCAGCGCGAGCACTTCCGCGCGGGCGCAGGCCGTGGGGGCGAGGCACAGGGCGCGGCCGTCGTGGGACGCGAAGCCGCAGAGCGAGCAGGCGCAGGGTGCGGTTGCGCGGTTCCACACAACTCGGCTGCAGGGCGCCGTCACCAAACTTCCCGTGCAGGCGCGGGAGTGCGGGCATGGGAGCGGGGCACCGGGCGCGAGCTCAACCTTGCTACGGGGCCTTGGTTGTGGAGCAGCAGCCGCATGCGCAGGGCGCAGGCACCGTGGGGCGCACGGGCACAGGGCGTCGCTGCACGGTCCCGCGCTGGCGCGGGGCGTCGGCTGCGCTTTGTGCGAGCGCAAGGGCACGGGGCGCTTGGCCGCACGGCTCGGTTGCAGGGCGCCATCACCAAGTTCCCCGTGCAGGCGCGGGCGTGCGGGCACGCGAGTGGGGCCTTGGCCATGGAGCAGCAGCCGCATGCGCGGGGAGCGGTCGGCGAGGGGCGCTGCCTCCGCATGGCGCGGTCACCGTGGGGCGCACGGGCGCATGGCGCCAGCACGACAGCTGCTGGGCACAGGGCGCCGCTGGCCGCAGGTCGCCATGCGCGGGCGTGGCTACCGTTGGGCCCAAGTGGGATAGCGCGAGGGGCCGGGCGCTCGGCCACAGGGCGCTAGGGTGCTTCCGCAGGGCGCCGCGCGCCGGCGCTCGGGGCGCAGCTACAGCATGCGCCATCTCGGGGTGCACGGATGCAGGCCAAGTTTTGTTCTTGGATTTCTTCTTTCACTTCCCAATCCAGGGGCGTGTGATGTCGTCGCTGCAGGCACGGGCATGGGCATTGCTGCAGGGCGCTGGAGGCGGCCAGGCACGTTGCCGCTTGGTGAACGTGCGCGTGGGCGCGGGGCGCAGCCGCTGGTCGTGCAGGAGCAGGAGCACGTGGCTCAGGGCGTCGGGCGCCGCAACGGGAGCCTACTCCGCTGCCGACACGGGCTCGCCTCGGGAGCCAGCGTTGCTGCTTTGCTAGCGCAGCAGCCATCTTGCAGTAGTGTTGGTGAAGACGGGACAAGCGGAGCCGGCTTCGACGTGAGCTTCCCGTACCCCTTTTGGCCTTGATTTTCCTCCTCTGCTTCTCAAATCATAGGCCGGTTTGCATGGGGTCCTGGTTGCAGCATGCCCCGATGCTAGTACCTCTGCCGTTTCTGACTAAGTAAACTTTTCATAGTATGTGTAACTAAACATAGATGATGCTTAACGGAGAAAATATCAGCCGCCATTGCAAACCCTTTATGCTAGCAAGGTTTCTTCATAGAGAAAAACTAAACAAGGTGTCCCGACACAGAGCAAACCGATGGTACAGGTCCTCACTGTCCGTTCGATCCATCCCTTCACGAATCATAAAGTACTAGCTGCATTCCATAGTAAGTGACGCGGATCCAAATTAAAATCTCAAACTAAACACTCCAAATCATATTGACTCATTCCAACTTCCATCCTCTTCCCCCCTCCCGACCGGATTGTTTCCATCTTCTCAGCCAACCGATTCGCCATTGTCACTGTTAGCGATCCGTATGGCTAATCATGGCAAGACTAATCATGTAATCACGGCATGTATCTTTACTTCCTGGTTACGCTACCAGTACGTATGGTAGGACATCATGCAGTCTGGCCTATACATGTAACCGGTGATAATTCATTGCAATACATGGCGATTACTCCCAAATTATCTGCGCTTTCATGGTATTAGATACAAGCTACCCTGCCTCTTGCTTCCGCTAAAACATCCATCGCCTAACAAATGCTCGACGCCTTGTCTGTTGATGCGCGTCATGCGCAAGATGAAGCGGCAGCTGCAGCCGAGGCCGCTGCACAGACTGAGGCTATCGCCCGGGCTGTACTCGACGATTCTCCTGCGAGTGCGCTCGGCGACTCGTCCGCTGGCACTACTGCCCAAGCTGCTGCACGTCTCACTGCCGCCGAACAAGAGCTCGCGGATGCCCTTGCCGTCCTGACCGTGCTTCGCATCTCACCTGTGGAAGATGCCGCCCTCGGGACTCTCCACACCCAGGCAGTAGGCGTCATCAACATCGTATCCCTCGTGCCTCTCGTCCTCGACATCTCGGCCGCCAACTACAGCAAGTGGCGTGGATTATTCCTCGTCACGCTCGGCCGTTTTGCCCTCACCGACCACATTTTCTCCAACGCCGACTTCTTCGACCAACCGTCCTGGGGGCGCGTCGTGCTTTCTTGGATTTACGGCCGGATATCCGCCGGAGATCGGCATGACTCCCAATACAACCGCGCGCCTCGTTTGGACCAATTTGGAGCAGCAATTTCTCGGCAATGGGGAGACTCGTTCACTTCATCTGGAGGCGAAATTTCGTACCTTCACGCAAGGCGACCTCAACCTCACCGACTACCGTCGAAGCTCAAAAGCACGGTGGACGCTCCTGGCGAACCAGTCGGGGACCGCACACTTGTTCCCTCAGTCCTTTGTGATCTGAATGAACATTACTCTCACATGGCGACCATGGTGCCTCTCCAGCGGCCTTTCCTGACATTCGTCGAGACACGCTCGCTTTTGCTGCTCGAAGAAATCCAGAAGACATCCCGATCATTCCCTGCCTCCGCCCTCATCGCCAACCACAACACTGTGTCGCCACCCAGCCATGCGCCGAAGGGGTCTTCCACTCCTGGCGGTTTTGGCGCTCCCACTGGCGTCACAGGAGCAAGGCGCAACACCAATGGCCAAGGGACCGGGCACGGCAGCGTCAACGGCGGTAATCTCCGCCGCTGTGGCAACTAGTCTAATTCCAATGGTGGTTCGGACCAACAGGGCGGTCAGCAGGGCTCTTCCAACACCGACGGCTGGCCTCTTCTGCACAATCCGTGGACTGGCACCATGCAGGTCTGGCCAGGCAACCGCCCTCCGTTCCAACGCCCGCCCGACCCAACCCACACGCTTGCTGCAGCTGGCGCGCCACCCCTGCTCCTGACGCCCACTGCACCAGGATCGACTGGCCACATGACTCGTATGGGGGTCCTCTACCAGTGGCACTACAGCACCACTGTGGTGTCCCTCGCCGCAGGCCCCTTTCACCTGGGATCAGCACAATCTCGCCACCGCCTACAACACAATGACGTTGACTCCTCCACCCACTGCCACCGAATGGTACATGGACTCGGGTGCGACTTCTCACATTACATCAAATGCCGGTAACCTTACGGTTTCTTTCCCACCTTCCCCTTCCACTCCTTCTAGTATTATTGTTGGCAACGGCTCTCTTCTCCTGTCACATCCACTGGCTCCACCTCTATTTCTTCGCAATCTCGTCCCCTTGTTCTTCGGAATGTTCTTATCACACCTCAATTAATCAAGAACCTCATTTCTGGTCACCAATTTACCACTAATAATAATTGTTCTGTTGAATTTGACCCATTCGGCCTTTCTGTGAAGGATCTTCACACCAAGATCACAATCGCCTGGTATGATAGCTCCGGCCATCTTTAACTGCTCCAGCCACTGGTCTCCTTCCATCGTCCCCAAGCCCTCACCGTCGGCACTGCCTCCACCAACCTTTGGCATCGACGTCTAGGTCATATAGGGTCTGAGTCTCTTGCTCAGTTGGCTCGCGCTGCAGCCATCTCTTGTAATAATTGAGAGCCCACCTCTTTCTGTCATGCTTGTCAACTTGGACGTCATGTCCGTTTACCTTTCTCCACATCTAGTTCCCGTGCTCTCAAGAACTTCAATTTAATACATTATGATCTTTGGACCTCTCCCGTACCCACTGTTTTCGGTTACAAATATTATCTCGTAGTTCTTGATGATTGCTCTCACTATTTGTGGACTTTCCCTCTTCGTCTCAAGTCTGAAACTTTCAAGGCGCTCTCAGCTTTTCTTGCTCATGTCTCCACTCAGTTCGGCTGCACCATGAAAAGTATTCAGTGTGACAACGGTCGTGAATTTGATAACACCACCAGTCGCTCCTTCTTCGTCACACACGGTATTGCCCTTCGAATGTCGTGTCCTTATACTTCCCAGCAAAACAGTAAAACCGAACGTATTATTCGCTCCATTAACAACATCATGCGCTCCCTTCTCTTTCAGGTCAGTGCTTGCAATGGCTCTCACGATTGAGCCCAATGCTTGCATCTTCCGTAGGCTCATGCGACAATGGCAGACGGCGAATAGTGAGCAGCCATAGCGAGCGATGGAGCGTGGCCGCATTTTTGTGCGGTGGTGATTGACGTGAGCTGTGAGCAGTGAGCAGCCATGGTGAGTGGTTGAGCACTGTTGCAGGTTCGTAGGGTGGCGGCTAACGACGACCTGCGAGCAGCCATAGTGCGGATGGCTAGCTAAGGTAGCTACCGATAGCTACTGATAGGGGTGAAAATAGACTAGATATTTCTTGCCCGATTCAAGACCGGATTTAACTATCCAGTCGGATCTGAGACGGGATCCGGATACTTAAATCTGGATCTAGGAACGGATACGGAGCAACCAATATCCGGTAAATACAGGACGGAATCTGAATATCCGGATTTTTCTTATTCGAATATATGGATTTTTCCTATTTGGATACCAACGAAGCCCAGCTTATTTTTATCACATTTTTCTATAGCAGTCCATTTATATTGACAATTAATTAGTTCTATTGATACTCAAGTAGCATATTTTTTCTACGACATCTATTAGGTTTGATTGATGTATAACTTGCTACTATGTCATGTACTTGTATGGTTTTAATTCAACATATATTACTCTATATATGCGTGCATTATTCATATATTTTTATCTATTTCGATCCGAAACTATCACATATCTATCTTGTGTCCGTATCTCCAATAACCCGGATTTGTATCTCTATCCGATTAACCTATATCTAATCATGAATTCAAAGAAAAAAAAAGATTAAGATATGAAAATATAAAATCCCCGTATCCGACTTCGTATTTGACCTATTTTCACACCTTGCTACTCATGGGGCAAGCATGTGGTCCCAGCCAAGGTTCAAAATTTCGCCAAATTTCGGATTTTGGACCACCCCGAAATCTCAAGTACCGGCCGGGAAAATTTTTTAAAAAATTTGAAAATGCTACAGTAAAATCCGAAATTTCTTTTTTTGGGCGAAATTTCATGTTTTTGGCCGGTTTTGAAATTTTAAGGCCGGATTTGACCAGATTTGGTCCAATAACCCTTAGGAAAGTCATCTCCTATGAAAATTTGTTAAAAAACCTAATTTTTTAAATATTTTAAAATTTTGGCAGAAACACTTTCAGATTTTTATAGAATTTTACAAGCATGATAATTATATTAAAATTTTATGGTACTATCCTTAGTAGATTAGGATCATACATAAAAAATTTAAAAATAATTTAACTTCATTTGTTATCTTTAAAAAATCAAAAACAGAATGAACATAATTGAGACAGTTATATTGTCAGAATTTTATAAATTTTCTTGAGTGTGATTATGATCTAAATTTTTTTTGAGAGATTAATAATTGACTCAGTAACATTATATAAAATTTTAAAAAAATTCAGCTTTTTTGTTTGGTCAATCAAATCTATGTAAGCATTGAACTTCATTTGTTATATTATATTTCAAAAATCAAAAAGAAAAGAACATAAATGGTATTGTGCCTTGTAAGAATTTTATAAATTCACTGGAGTGTGATCATGAATCACAATTTTTATGGGATATTAAGAACTTCCTTATCACCATTCTTTAAAATTTTCAAAAAATTTATGGTTTACATAATTTTTCATTTTGTTCAAGTTTGCCGGTAAGCCTTTTAACATGGCAGTAGTACTGTTCGAATTTTTAAAAATTCATACAGTATGATCATCATCTAAAAAGTTTATGAGAGAATTATAGATACATCATAACCATGCACAAAAAATTTCAACAGTTTCTAACTTCATTTGTATCATTTTCCATTCGGATCAAACTTGTCGGTCAGTGTTCTATCAGGACAGCGCCACTCTCCAAATTTTTAAAAATTCCTCACATGTGATAATCAGCTGAAATTTTTATGAGAACATTATTTATGGATCATAAACATTCAAAAAAAAATTCAACAGTTTATAACTTGATTTGTACCATTTTCCATTCCGATCAAACTTGTCGATTAGTGTTTTATCAGGACAGTACCACTCTCCGAATTTTTAAAACTTCCTCAGATGTGATAATTAGCTGAAATTTTTGTGAGAACATAAGAATTGTGTCAGGAACCTCCAAACAAAATTTCAAAATTTTTCTATAACGTTTAGACCACTTTTCTGTCAGTGCAAAAAATCCAAAATTTCTGAAATTTCGCCCGAAATTTCGGGTTTTTCCGCCGAATTTCGTTTTTTTTTCCGGATTGGACCGGATTTGAATTTTCAAATTCAAATTTTGTCCGAAATAATTTCGAAATTTTGCCGAAATTTCGTTATCCGATCCGGGGGCGAAATTTATTCCGAAACCGAATTTGAAACCTTGGTCCCAGCAGTGACGTGGATTTGCTGTCAGATGTTGCGACTTGCGAGGTGATGCACTAGTTTTGGGTTGGAAAGGTTTGCGTGATTTTCTGAAACTTTGGTTGTATGGCGCGATAGGTTGAAGTAGGCGATAGGTTAAATCCACCATTGACTAGTCAGACTCTACTTCATATGCCTAGCAATCAAGGATTCAAATTTTATTTTTAAATAAATACAATCTAGGACCGGAATCCGAAATTTCGTGAAATTCGGGTATTTCGGACAAATATCGTCCGAAATTCAAAAACCAAAATTCAAATTCGGTTTATTTTGTACCGAGAAAAAACGAAATTCGCCGAAAAATAGCGAAATTTTGGGCGAAATATCCGAAATTTTGGACTTTTTGCAACGAAAAAAAGTGGGCCAAACGATATTGAAAAAATTTGAAATTTGTTTTGTAGAGTCCTGACACATTAATGATATTTCCATAAAAATTTCAGATATTCTGAAGTCTGTGGAATTTTTAAAACTTCAAACATTGCTATTGTCCTGATAAAACACTGACTCGTAATTTTGAACCAAATGCAAAATGGTTCAAACCATGTTATAAAACTTTGAAATTGTTTTTGCATGGTTATGATGCATCACTAATATTCTCATAAAATTTTCAAATGATGATCAAGCTTCATTAATTTTTAAAAATTTGAACAGTACTACTGCCCTGTTAAAAGGTTTACCGGCAAACTTGAACAAAATGAAAAATTATCTAAACCATGTTAAAAAAATTTAAAATTTTTGTGGATGGTCCTGAGATAAAATTAGTGTTTCTGTAAAAGTTTATGTCATTATCATTTCTTAAATAAGTTTTAAAAATTCAGACAGTACTACATCATAATAAAAGCCTGATGATCAATACATAGTTTTGTTTTAGAAATAAAAAAGGTTTAAATTTTTTAAAAATTTACATAAGGGTGATAAGGAAATGCTTAATATCTCACAAAAATTTTGAATCATGATCACACTCCAGTGAATTTATAAAATTCTTACAAGGCACAATACCATTTATGTTCTTTCTCTTTTTGATTTTTGAAATATAATATAACAAACAAAGTTCAATGATTACATAGATTTGATTGACCAAATAATAAAAGTTTAAACTTTTTGAAAAATTTATATAATGGTACTGAGTCAATTATTAATCTCCCAAAAAAAATTTAGATCATAATCACACTCAAGAAAATTTATAAAATTCTGACAATGTAACTGTCCCAATTATGCTCATTCTGTTTTTGATTTTTTAAAGATAACAAATGAAGTTAGATTTTTTTGAATAATTTTATGTATGATCCTAAACTACTAAATATAGTACCATAAAATTTTCAGCTCATTATCAAGCTTGTAGAATTTTATAAAAATCTGACAATTTTTCTGCCAAAATTTTAAAATGTATAAAAAAATTCGTTTTTTCAACAAATTTTCATAGGCGATGACTTTCCTAAGGGTTATTGGACCAAATCCGTCCCTAAAAGTTTCAAAACCGGCCAAAAATACGAAATTTCAGTGAAATTTCGTCGAGAAAAACCGAAATGTTCGGGTATTGTAGCAATTCAAAAAATTTCCCGGTCGGTAACTTTAGATTTCGGGGTGATCCGAAATCCGAAATTTCACCAAAATTCGACGAGATTTAGAACCCTGCTAGCAATTCTTTTCACAATTCGATCATGTTGTTCGTCGCCTCGCCGAGCCCTTTGTACCATAATCAATTAAATGAACGTTGTGAAAAAAAGCATGTAAATTACTCGTATACTTTGTATTGCGTCAAAAAATATGACGAAAGATTTATCGACTCAAACACACACGAACGACGGATTTAAAAAGTTCGAGGCGTGCTAGTCGATTTGATGATGCAATCGGCAAGAGAGATGAAAAATATGCTTATAGCTGATTTAATATAATAATTGGCAAATATCTAAACATCGGTAACATTCCAAATTTTAGTCTTTTAAATTTTCCTTAAGTTTTTTTAAAAAATTGTGAATTTAAAATGAGATCTCAAGTGCAAGCAAATCAATTTAATCAACAAATTGAAGTTGAAGTGGGTTAAAAATAATTTATCTGGGTTCCAAAAGCTTAAAAGTGTTTTTTTGAGAATTGTCTGGAATTTTTTCTGCATTTATTTTAGTCTTTTTGAATTTTATAGAATTTCTTTTATTGAAAAACCCTTTTTAATTTCCAAATCTCCTCGCGGGTCGTTTTCCTTGTGCTAGACCATTTCCTCCTCGCGCCGTTTTCGACCTGGCATGATTTCCTGGCCCGCTTCCCTCCGCCGCTCGGGCCGTCTCTTCCACTTCTTCTTCTGGCCTGGCCTGCCTTCCCTGACCCGTCGGCCCGCTCCGCCAACCCAACTGCACGGCACAGTTCGCACGCACCTGTGTCGCTCACCGTCGGGCCCTACAGGTCAACGATAGAGCCCTTTGTCCCCGTCGTATCCACGCCGGACTCTGTCGTTGCACTAGACTACTGCACCCGCCGCTGCCAAATCCAGGTGAATCCGTGCCGTGTTCGCTTCAATTTCCTCGGTGTCCGAGCCTATTTATGACGCTGCCTCTTTCCCATCCCTTTTCTCATCGTTTGCCACACAGTTTCGTCGCCCCCGAGAAAACCCTAGCGCCGCCATGATCTTTGAGCTTTTCGCCATTTATCGTCGCCTCCGGTGAGTATTGGCTGTCGTCGCTTGCACCTTCGTGCTCCTCGCGTCGACCATGTTCTTTTGTCCCAAGACCCGACCCCGATCTGTCACGATTTCGCCCCGGCCGGCACCTTCTTCCTCGGCTCCGGCGAGCCCGCTCCGCCGCTGTGCCGATGACGCCCCTTGCCGGCTGTCGCCGACGTGTCGCGCACATGGCACCACGTCACCACCCCGTGCGCACACGCAGCAGCCGCGTCATCCGTCGTGTGGCAAGCCACATCTTCCCTAGCATTGCGTGTCGCCCCTACCTCAATTGTCTGCCACATCAGCCCGCAGCCCCTTCGGTGAACTCGATTCACCGTGAACCGAGCCGCTGATGCATAGGTCCCACGTGTCAGCCAGATTTTCTTTTAATTTATCTTTTTTTAGAAATTTCGAAAATCCTACCCAATCGGATTGCGCCACGTGTCACCCCTTTTCAATTTCTCTGAGTTTTTATCCGAGTCACTTCCGAGAGCTCGTTCTCCTTTGTTCGAGCTCCAAATCAAGTGATTCAAAATCCGTATAAATCCAAGCCCTACCTTCCACTACCATTATTTTATTTTTAAATTTTGTTTGTATTTCTTTCATTTATTTGTTCTTATTTCATGTGTAGATGACGTCGTCGAAGCTCAACCAAATCATCAGTCGGAGGTAGAACCAGTAAGGGGCAGTGAAGGCAAGTCTTCCTTGACTATGTTGATTGTAAATTTATAAAATACTTATATTGTTTTAAATTATGCATGCTTATTTTTTTGCAATGTACTTAAAATTCAGTCTTAAGGTCTAGTTAAATTCTAGAATTGTTATACCCTCATTGGCATTAATCATGTCGAACCATCATCACCCTAGATGATATTAGCTATTCTATTTGGTGATAACTAGTAGAGTAGCATGGGACGGTAAAATTGCTTAATCCAGCTTAAACGTTTCGGTATTATGCTACTATGGGAATAATTTCAAACATTATTTAAACTCATTTGTGAAGTTGCGGTAATTGGTATTACTGCTATTATTTAAATAAAATAAAGTGAAAAAATGGTTTAGACCGGCGGATGGATGTTTGGCGAGTGCAGGAAACACAAGACCTTATAAACTGAATGCCCCGTCATAGTCAATCAAGGATCGAAGCGTGTGTTACTATGGACCGAGCACTACCATACAACCACAAGTCTATATGGGTACGACCTGGATAATTAAATTGTGTGTCTCGTTATTAGCTTCACCAGTTGGTGGGTGCTAGATAGAGGCAAGCGCAAGAGGGAGCTTTCGACTGTGCAGATAGAACCCTTCAGCGGTCAAACCTTAGCGGGGTTGTACATTGTAAAGGCCTTGTCATGATCTCTCTGCGGCACACCAAAGGAAGTGTGCTAATATTGATTGCATAAAGAGTTGACCATGTCTTTTGTGGGTAAAGCTGTACACACTTTGCAGAGTTAAAACTACTTAAGTAGTCGTGCCCACAGTCAAAGACGGGTGAGGTACGCTTACACATTGTAAATTTTATGGTTTTGTTTTAAATAAAAATGGTGGTTTGGGAACCCATGAGTAGATGAAACTCTCAGGTTATGATATGACACATGGAGCCAATCAGGTAAATGGAACCTCCTTTAGTTGTCTTATTAAATTTAATTATTACAACTACATTTGGTCAAATGATGCTTTGTGAAATTACTAGTTGTATTTAAAGTTGAAATATTTCTTTATGATAAATGAGCCATATTAAGCCTTCATTTGTTTAGCCTTGCATATAGTTATCATGCATTATGTTTCCAAGACTTGCGAGGTACATTTTATACTCACCCTTGCAACATCCCAATTTTTCACAAAGGAGTGCGCAGAAGCTGAAGGTGACTATGAGTTGTTTGCTTGTGTCGGGACCGGATTTCCAAATCCGAACCCTCTGTGTATAACCTGTGCTAGTCCAGGAAAAGCTAGCACACACAGTGAAACAGTGATGACAACACATCCATATCACGAATCAAATAATATTCATTAAGCAAAAGAGTATTAGCCTTATGGCCAATTATTACAAATAAGAAGCATCATAGCTAGAGTTCAATAAGAAACAACGGAAACGAATTAACAAAAGCAAAGTAAGTAAGCCCATCCATTTGCCCAACAGGCAATCGACTGGGGTTCGCGTCCTAGCATTCCGGGTCGCCTTCATCATAACCACAAGCGTAGAAATCGTAGTCGACTTCGACACGCACACTCTTCTGTGGAAAATTGGGGATGTTGCAAGGGTGAGCACAAAAGGTACTCCGCAAGTCTTGGAAACATGATGCATGATAACTATATGCAAGGCTAAACAATTGAAGGCATAATATGGCTCTTTTAGCATAAAGCAAAGTTTATCTGTAAATACCAATAGTAATTTCATAAAGCATCATTTGAACAAAATGTAAAAGCATAGTAATTGAATTTGATATGACAATTAAAGCGAGTTCCATCTACACTGGCTCCATCCGCAAACCATAACCGAGAGTTCCATCTGCTCTCAGGATTCCCAAACCATCATTTTCCTTTAAAACAAAACCATAAAATCTACAATGTGCAAGCGTACCTCGCTTTGCCCTTGGCCGTGGGCACGGCTACTTAAGTAGTTTTAACTCTGCAGAGTGTGTACACTTTACCCACAAGACATGATCGACTCTTGTTGCCATGCACTTAACACACTTCCTTTGGTGTGTGGCGGAGAGATCATGACAAGGCCTTTACAATGCACAACCCCACTATTAACCTCGCCCGCTAAGGTTTCACATTGTTAGGGTTCTAGGCACTTGATCTGAAGCCCCTCTTGCGCTGCCAACATCGGCACTCACCAACTGGGCGAAGCTAATAATGAGACGCACAAATTATTTAGCCAGGTCGTACCATATAGACTTGTGGTTATGCGGTAGTGCTCGGTCCATGATAACACACGCCGGTCCTTAATTGACTAGGCGGAACATTCACATACCAAGGTCTCGTGCTTTACGCACCGCCAAACATCCATCCGCCCGATCTAAACCATTTCCACTTTATTTCATTTAAATCACAGCAGCAACACCAATTGCCTCAATCTCACAAATAAGTTTAAACAACATTTGAAATGATTCCCATATTAGCACAATCTGAAAGCGCTTAAATTGGACTAAGCAATTCTACTGTTCCATGCTAATCTCTGGATATCTCCAAATAAAATAGCTAGTATATATCATCTAGGGTGTCAAAGGTTCGACATGATCAATACCAAAGAGGGTATAACAAACTGGAATTTAACTATACTCTAAAACTATGTTTAAAGTACATTGCATAAAGTAAGCATGCATAATTTAAAAACAACATAACATTTTCATGAACTTTGGGATCAACATGTTCAAGGAAGACTTGCCTTCGCTTCCTCTTGCTGGTTCTACCTCTGATTGCTGATTCGACTGATCTTCGACTGCGTCGTCTACACGCGAAACGAGAGCAAATAAATAAAACAAATTCAAATAAAATACAAAAATTGAAAAGAATGGTACTGGAAGATAGATCTTGAATTTAGATGAATTTAGAAATTTGAATCACTGGAATCGGAGCTCGAACGAAGGAGAACGGGCTCCTGGAAGATTTCGGATCGTAAAATCGAAAAAATCGAGAGGGTGACACGTGGCAGCACGTGATTGGCTGGAATTTCGGGTTTTCGGAAAATCGAAAAGGAAAAAAACTCCGCTGACACGTGGGGCCCATGTCGGTGGCAGTCCACGAAGAACCGGAAGCACCGAGGCGGAGAAAGCCGCACGAGGCCGAGGCCGAGAGTGGCGAGCCACGCGGCGGATAGTGCGCAGCGTGGCGACCACGCGGCCGCCACGAGATGGCCGACGCAGCAACCTTGCGCGAGGCCGTGGCGTCTGTCGGGCCGAGGCGGATCGACCAGCCAGTGGCAGCGCGAGGTGGCGAGAGCGGACGACGCGTGGCGTCGCGTGGCCCAGCGACGCCCGCCGAGCAGCACGGCGCCAGCGGACGGGCGGCTCACCGGGCGGGAAGAAGAAAGCGGCGGCACGGGCAAATTGCGATGGATCCGGCGGGCGTAGGGCAAAGGAGAGAGGAGACGGGGACCTCGGCGAGACCAAGCGAGGCGACGGAGGCTCACCGGAGAGGAAGAAAAGCGGCGAGAGCGGCTCGGGGCCAGCGCGACAGCGAGCTTCGCGAGGAGGGCAGCAGCGTTTGAGGCGACGAGGAAAGGAGCGGCGGATCTGCGCGAGAGGCGAACCTCGGGAAGGGTCCACGAGGCTTTAAATAGCCTCGGGGCGGGCGCGACAGACGCCAGCAGCGTGATTCGATTAGGGTTTGGCGGCGGCGGCGCGGCAGCGACGCATCTGGCGCATCTGGCCGTCCACCTGCCTTGTCAGGCGGCGATCTGAAGCGGGCCAGGGCTGGGCCGGAGGAAAAGCGGAGCGGGCAGGCGAAGGAGATGGGCCGGGAAGCAGTAGGAGAAAATGGGCCGGAGAAAGGATTCGGCCCGCAAAGGATTTTTCAAAATAAAAACCTTTTTCGAATTAACATAATTCTAGAAATTCAAATAAAAGCAAATAAATTCAAATAAATATCAAATAAATTCAGAAAAATCTCCAAAAATACAGAAAAATTCCTTGCAGCACAATGAACCCAGCAAATGTTTGATGGATAGATTAGCCAAATTAAATCCTTTTATAAATAGAAAATTCTTATTAAGCTGAAATTAATTCAAAGAAATGCAAATGGTGAATTTTGAAACTTAAACATTCTGAAATCCAAATTTTTGGAATGTTACAAACCTCCCCTCCTTAAAGGAAATCTCGACCCCGAGATTTGGACAGACTAGGGAAAGAGGTTGGGGTACTCTTCTCTAAGATCTTTTTCTCGCTCCCAAGTTGCTTCCTTTTCAGAATGGTTGCTCCACTGGACTTTGCAAAACTTGATTGTCCTGTTTCTTGTTCTGCGCTCTGCCTCATCCAAAATTCTGATCGGATACTCTGGGTAGGTAAGATTCACCCTGTAGCTCAACATTCTCAATCTGCATTTGCTCTTCTGGAACTCTGAGACACTTCTTCAGCTGTGACACATGGAACACATTGTGCACATTTGATAACTGCGGTGGCAGCTCCAACTGATAAGCCACTTGGCCACTTCTGGCTAGGATTGGGAACGGTCCAATGAATCTTGGTGCTAACTTTCCACGAACTTGAAATCGCGCAATCCTCGGCGGTGAGACTTTCAAGTACACATAGTCACCAGAGCAAAGGTTAACTCTCTCCGACGATTATCGGCGTAGCTCTTACGCCTAAACTGCTATTGTTCTCAATCTTTCTTGAATCATTTTTACTTGTTCTTGACCTTTTGCAACATATCGGGACCAAAGACTTGGCGATCTCTGTTTCATTCCAACAGAGAGGTGTTACGCACTTCCTTCCATACAAGGCTTCAAATGGCGACATCGCAAACTTGCTTGATAACTATTGTTATATGAGAATTGCATAAGGTAAACTTTGATCCCAACTTGCGCATTGGACAAGGCACAAGACCTTAACATATCTTCAAGGATTTGGTTTACTCGCTCGGTTTGTCCATCCATGCGAGGATGATAAGTGTCTTTGAAATTGAGTTGGTACCAACGCTTCTTGCAACTTTGCGGAATCTTGAAGTAAATTGAGTGCCTCGATCGATACAATTCTCTTTGGCACACCATGCAAACACACGATTCTTGACATATACAACTCGCAAGTTGATCTCCCAGTAAGTTGTTCTCACGAGAATGAAATGAGCAACTTTTGTCAATCGATCCACTACAACCCATATTGAATCATAACTGACTGGTTCTCGGAAGTCCTGTAATGAAATCCATTCCAATTTCTTCCCACTTCCATTCGGGCACTTTTAACTTGTGAGCAATCCTGCAGTCTTTGATGTTCGACTTTAACTCATTGGCATACATCACACATAGCTATATACTCTGCGATTTCCTTTCTCATCCTTGGCCACCAATATATACCACGAAGGTCTTGATACATCTTAGTATTACGGATGAATTGAGTCTGACTCATGCGCCTCTTTTAATATCAAGCGCTTGATCTCTTTTGATTCGGCACATAAATACTTTTTCCAAGCCAAATAGTTCCTTCTTCATCCTCGAAAAATCCTGGGGCTTTACCTTCCTTGATTCTATCCTTGATCTTAGCAGCTTCTTTATCTGACTTTTGCATCTTTTTGATCTGATCTGTCAAGGTTGGTTGAAAATCAAATGTTTGATGGATAGATTAGCCAAATTAAATCCTTTTATAAATAGAAAATTCTTATTAAGCTGAAATTAATTCAAAGAAATGCAAATGGTGAATTTTGAAACTTAAACATTCTGAAATCCAAATTTTTGGAATGTTACAGCTTGTAGTTACGATGAAGGCGATCTGGATTACTAGGACACATACCCTAATCGATTGCCTATTGGGTAAATGGATGGGCTTATCCTGCTATTGTTATTTCGTTTCCGCTGCTACTTTATTGAACTCAAACCATAAGGCTGTTTATTTTGTAATAGTTGGCCATAAAGCCGGTACCTTTTTGTTTAAGTATTAACCTTTGATTCAAAATGTGGGTGTGTTATCATCATTGTTTCCACTTTGTGTGCTAGCTTTTCCTAGACTAGCACAGTTTTACACAGAGGGTTCAGATTTGGATATCCGGTCCTGACAGAAGCCAATCAAATCAACGGTAATGATAAGTATAAATATCCTATTAGGACTGATTAGATGGTTGATAAAGGTAGATTTTTTCAAAGAAGGCGATGCGCAACAAGATCGGAGAAAACCAAACTTGGCGTAATTGAGGAAGATCAACAATCGGCGATGCACAACTTTATTGATCAAAATCGAATTACAAGGGAGGTTCTAAATTATAAAGCTACTCCTAGTCGAATAGAAAAGGTAAATAAAAGTAGTTGCGAGTTGTTTGATTGTTTGGATGTGTTTTTTCGACTTGCCATCGATCTTCTTTTTATAATTCATAGGCCGATCGTATCATTCTGTAATGCGTTACCACCAATGATCCATATCGGCCTTTGTATGGATAAAATTCTATCTTTGATTCAACATCGGTCATAATCCTATCTTTAACTTAACTTTTTCTTTTTTAACCGATATCAGCCAGAAATACCCATTTTTCCCCAAAGCTTGACAAATTGGTCATGCCTTACCAAATTATGGCGCTAACATATGCCCCCATTTTTGGAAGATAACATGTCATCTTCCAAAAATATTCTTCGTTGGCTTCTACCATCGTCGGCTTAACCATGATTTTCACAATATTTTCATCACCGTCTTTGGTAACGGCTCCACTTATTGCGTCGCAATTTTTAAAATGCACCATTTTTACCATAACCGTAGCCGTTGCTTGGGGAAATTTTCTCGCCTTTTACTGTTCCTTTTACCCACTATAAATATGGGGTCCATTCTTCCGTCATTATCACGCGCTCAAGCTCTCACACCTCCTGCCATCAGCTTCATCCTCTACCTTCAACACTACTCCTGCCATTACTCCACCCCGTAGGCCGAAGAACAATGGACCCAAAATAGGTATTTATTCTTATACCCGATTATGAAGATAGATATTACTTAGGCCCCGTAGGTGATCCAGAAAAAGATGTTCCTAGACTTCCCTTACATGCTCGTGAATACAATATCCAAGGATGGGGTAAAAGCTTTATAGCATGGCCGACGGCATTGAAGGGTTGGAGAGATGGTTCAATGGGATAGCAGCACAAAAAATGTCCCAATAGAAGTGGATGGGTATTGCAGAGTGTCTCCCCCTTTCCCTAGCCGATCCAGAGACCAATGAGTCATTGGTAGCCATGGCCTGCTATTTCTGGTCAGACTCTTTAAATGCATTTATGTTCAAAATAGGTCCCATCTGCCCAAAAGTCTGATGGAGACTAGATATCGGCTTTCAGCGCCAAGTCACAGTATAAGCTAGTCTCAACCAAAGGCGAAGGCTGGAGCAAATATGTAGAGAATAACAAAGGAACTGGGCTAGTGTCGGACAAAGAGCACATTGCCTTCTTGAATATGTGGCTCGACTGATACATCTTTTGTGGCACTGCCTTGGGCCCAACTCAAACTTATCAGATTATAGCCGAACAACTTGTGGAGGGTCGTCGGCTGGCACATCATCCGTTGTTGGCTATTCACTAGTTTGGGCCAGTACGCTGCAGGTAATGTGGGCGAACCCCTCTGGTTTATCCCAAGTCTGGCGTTATAGCATGTTTAGTCGATCGTTTGAGATTGATGAAGCCACCATCACCCCCTTTCCGCATGAAGATACTCTAGAGTCTCAGGAAATCAAGTACAGGAACAGCCGATCATTCGGCGAAAGATATATTCTATGTTCTGGAAGCGAAACAAAAATCACATCTATCAGAGCAAGAAAGTACATTGCGTTCTTCTTTTAGCTTGACCAAGATGATTTCTATCAGTGTGATTTCTTTAGGTACAGAGCAGCCGATGATTTTCTTTGGCCTTTCTTTTTACACTTAACAGCCGATAGCAATGATATGCCCGAGGAGACACTCGAGTTATTCAAGATTTTTACTTCATCGAGTATTTTGTTTGTCGGCTTGCACCCCAAGGGCCGAACGTTCAAACCATCCTATGAATTCTATCATCATTGAGTTTACGCAAGACAATTAGGGTTTGCACAAGTGCCACCAAGCTTCTAGCTTTTTGGATTGGCTTAGGCCAAGAGATCAGGTGTGTCGGACTTCTACAGCTAAAATTGTCCTTCATATAGCCGATGATCTTCAAATTCAGAACTTGCCTCATTTCATGTTGCAAACTCGATCGGCTGGTGGCTTCATTACATGGTGGTCAGGTATTTATGCAGCCTTATACCCATCAGAACGCACGATATCAGCCATTGTCTCTGACTTCTTCCCAAGTCTTGCATCCGAGCCGACAAAGCCTACTAATTCCGATAGTAATAGTAGCTATAGCAGCGGTGCTAGTTCAGGCTATACTAACTCAAGTTTTGTCAACATAACGAGGGATGTATCAGCTAAGGTAGATACCTCTTGTTACCATCTTTCAAATATTCATTGAATTTCACTGATCAGCTTTTCAGGTTTTATTTCTCAGGTCAAGCAGATGGGGAAGAATGTTGTGAGTGGTCCATTGGGCACCGGCCCATCAACCAAACATCCTCGCCCAAGCTTCAGAGTAGGCGTTGCCGGCTATTCATCAACTTCTCTGGGCATTCAATCGCCTTCTTTATCTAACATGGAAAAACAACAACCTAGTAAGTATTCATCGGCTTTATTTTATACTTCTGTTGCTTTTCATGTTAACCAATTCCATTGCGTGATTATTTAACAGAGAAAAAACGTGCTCGGCCAAATAAAAAAGTGTTGGCCAGCAGAGGTAGCAAACCTCAAGAACAATGAGGCGAGAGTTCTCCACGTACATCAGGTATGAGCCAGGTAAACTGCCTTCTACACCAATTTAATTCACACGACTAACTGAATAAATCAGCTCAACTTGTTTTTTAATTCTCGTGCAGCCTCTTTCTGTACCGGCATCTATGGCTAATATTTTAACCGATCCTCTAGCAGAAGCTAACTTGCTTCCTCCTCAATCACAGCCGATGTCTCAGGCTATCACTACTGTTGCGCAGCCGTCCAACAAACCTACCAAATCCGTGACAAGTATGCTGGGCTTTGACTTGTCGGATTTGGACGAACCAGAAATTTGGCACCGAATCCTTCCTAGAGACAATTCAGAATATCATCGCCGCATTGAAGGACGCATCGGCTGCAGTTGCATCAGCCCCTGACACAAAGGAAAAACTGAGGCATTTGTTCAAACTGCTCCATAGTCCATCGGCTTCACTGCTGGAAAACTCCCAGCCGATACGTGATGCCATGAACGCAGTCAAGATCAAGCTGGCAGAAGAGGCTACTATAGCTTCGAAGGATGTTTGCTTTCTACACGATAAGAAAGAAGCAGTAAAAGCTGTTGAGTCTAGGATGCAACTCTGATCAGCTCAAAGGGAAGAACAGAAGCTCTTGGATAAGCTGGTGGCCGAAACAAAATCTTTAAAAGCAAAATATGATGAAGAAGTGAAGGAATTAAAGGACTTAAACAGTCCTATGTCAATCTGGAATTGGCCAAAAAATCTTTGGATGAGAAGCTAATTAAGGTGAACACTAAGCTCACCAAGGCCCAAAAACAACTAACAGATGGCGCATCAACTCTCAAGATCCAAAAGACTTCCATCACCTCGTCAGTGGCTGCATTCAAGAAATAATCGGCTAAAGTTGTCCAAGTACCTGGGAGTGATGAAGCTAATCAAGAGATTTTGGATGACATTCAAGGCACCATTGTCAAGGCGATCGCTGCCCTATTTGGACTTGTCCAAGATATTTAATACACCACAGACAGACTTATCAGCGTTCACTACATTTCATGTAATCGGCCAAACATGATGAATGTTTGTAATGCGTTGTTTTCAGAAATAATGTTTTGATGCCCTGTAAGATACTCATAATTGGTTGTTTAATAGGTTATTATTTATGTTAACTTTATCTGCCAAAGCGTGATGTTTGTAATCGACTTTAGCCCCCCCCTTTTTTTATACATTAGTTGGCTAGAATTAACTGCTATGAGTTAATTTGGCCTTTTATGACCGATAATTAGCTTTTAGCCGATCAAGACCCAACCCAAACACTTAGGTGATATATTTTCAAGTACTTGCTATTAATCGTCTTAGAAAATACCAGTCCTTCCAATGTCTACAAAACATAAGAATTTCCATCCACAAGCCGATGAATTCTATACAGTCATTCACATGTCGAAAACCATTTGCCAAATCGGTTATCCCAGTCGACAGGCAATATAGTTTTCCAAACCAAATCAGCTTCACAAAATGACATAGGAATCACTTTTTATTGTAAGCCTTTGCAACTCTTGCCTTATTCTTCTTAAACCGATCAAGTGTATGTAGACATAATTCTGCCAAGTCATCCAAATTATCGATCATTAAATCCTTATAATCTTGAGTCGACAAACCATTTTATCTAGCCATTTTTACCCAATCAATGTTGATTTTCGTTCTCCAATCATTGGTGGTAACGGGCATGGCCATTTTTTCTATCGACTAGAATTCCTCTAATCGGCCAAAAACTTTATAGCCTGATGTTTGTTGAGTTAACAAGTTAGCCTTGTTATTTAACTCACGAGTAATATGACAAATGGAAAAAGAAGTAAATGAGTCGATTATATCAAGACACTACTCCAAATTTTATCAATATTTCATCATAGCAGCTATATTCTCCTTTGATCTGCTGGACTACCAACAGAGAATCGCCATAAGCCTCAATAGAATCAACTCCGATGTTGTCGAGAAGTTGTAGGCCTTTAAGCAATGCTTCATATTCGTCTTGATTATTGGAACACCTGCAATTCAGCCTGAATGCGAACTCAAAATATACCCTTTTGGTGAAATCAACACTATTTCGATACCATCGCCTTCTCGACACACCGATCCATCGAAAAATACTTACCAGGGGTAACAGATATTAGATCAATATTCATATCAGTCTTGTGCCTTGTTATAAAATCGGCAATCACTTGACCCTTAATAGCTTTAGTCGATTCATATGTCATGTCAAACTCGATAAGCGTGTATGCCTATTTACCAAGTCAACCTCGCAAAATTGGAGCTGACAATATATATTTTATAACATCGATTTTATAAATAACTTTACAAGCTGATGCTAAAATTTAATACCTTAAATTTGTGCAAGCAAAATATAATGACAAGCAGAGTTTTTCTACAAAAGGATACCTGGTTTCTACATCAATTAACTGTCGACTTAAGTAGAAAATAACCCGCTCTTTACTATCAATCTCTTGCGCCAAAATAGCTCCAATTGTCACATCTTCAACCGATATATATAATTTAAATGGTATACATTTTTAAGGTGCGGCTAAAATTAGAGGATTAGACAAATATTACTTTATGATCTCGAAAGCTTTCTGCTGATTGGCTCCCTAGACAAAGTCTTGATTATCCTTTAATTTTAACAGTGGGATAAATGAACTAATACGGCCAGACAAATTTGAATTAAATTGCCATAAATAATTAATCTTACCGATTAGCTTCTGTAAGTTCTTTTTGCAGGATGGTAGCTTAGTTTTGGCTATAGTTTTGAACCTTTTTTGATTAACTTTAATTCCTCTTTTATAAACCATAAAGCCCAAAAACTGCCCAGCCGATACATCGAAAGCACACTTGTATGGATTCATCTTTAAACCATATGCCCTCGTATTTTTTAACACCATTTCCAAATCGACCAGATGCTGCAAATCTTCTTTGGATTTTACAACAACATCATCAATGTAAATTTCTACAATATGATCAATTAAATCATGAAAGATCAAATTCATGGCACATTGATATGTTGTACGAGTATTTTTGAAGCCAAACGTCATCACCGCCCATTCAAACAAACCTAGGGAATCTAAAAGCTATCTTAAGTATATCAGTTTCTACCAGAATATTTGGTTATATCCGGCATTATCATCAAGAAAATTAATAATCTTGTTTCCCGATGCAACGCCGATGAGCATATCGGCTATTGGCATTGGGTATTCATCCTTTTATGTGGCTTTATTTAAATTTCTAAAATCAACACACATCCTGAGTTTGCCATTTTTCTTTATGATAGGAACGATATTGGAAACCCATTCAGCATATCGGCAAGGCCTGATAAACTTAGCCTCCAATAATCGTTCAATTTCTTTCTTTATGATGATATACAAGGCCATATTAAATCATCTAAAGGATTATTTAAATGGTCGATAAGCTGGCTTTATAGGTAGTTGACACTCAACAAGTTGTCGACTTAAACCAAGCATCTCATGATACTCTCAAGCAAATCAATCTTTATAATTCTTCAATATCTTGACCAACTTTTCTTTATAATCTGTAGCTAACTTTAAACTAATAAAAGTTGGTCTTTTTCTATCACCATCACCTATGTCGACTTCCTCCATTAAATCCGTCGATGTGAAACCTTGACCTAACTTCTCGATTTCTTGAAAATCTCAATGGCCTCGTAGCTATCCGTTGTCTGCCGATAGCTGCACATTTTATCCTACAAAGCTTTTATTACCGATTTAGACTCCATCGGCGTAAAATCTCACATGTCTGATCAAGCGTGCTTGGCCTTACGTTGATCGGAATAAACCCTGTTTTGTTGATGCAGATGAAATCACAATCATCTAAAGCTTTACCCAATATGCACTCGGCCTCCTCATGTTGCCGGTTCTCATCCCGTTATGGCAATGTGAGCCGATGTGTCAGCCTGAATCATTTTGACCTTGTCCCTATTCCATTGGACGAGCATCTGATGCATGGTCGACAGGACACAACAGTTGGTGTGAATCCAGTCTCACCCTAGTAGAACGTTGTAATTACCCTTGGCGTCAACCACGAAAAAAGCAGTCGGCAATGTTTTGCTGCCGATTATTAACTCTGTTACCATAACCCCTTTTGCTTCAGTGGGATCGCCTGTGAAGTCATTCAAAACCATGTTAGTTTTAATAAGATCATCGTCGGACTTACCCAACTTTTTGCAAGTGGTATATGGCATCAAATTGACGGTTGTGCCTCCATCAACCAGCATCCTCGATATCGGCTTGCCATTGATGTGTCCTTTCAAATATAATGGCTTCAGATGCCGATGATCTTCCTGAGATTTTCCAAAAATTACATCTTGAGCCTGTAAACATAATTGAGCAAACGTTTCTTTAGCTGATACTATACTTATTTTAAATTCGACCGGCAGAGTGAACACCATGTTGATGTCCATCAGAGGTGGAGAATCGCCCCAAATCACGGGTGAATCCAGATCATCGATTGAATTGAACTCATCTTCAACCGGTTCCTTTTTACCTTTACTCTTTTTTAGTGATTTTAATCGACCGGAACTCATTAAATGCTTTTATCTCTTTGTTTTTCTTGCTCGACTTCTCTCATCTCTTGGGTTCTTAGCCTTTACAGTCATATGCGTTGTGATCGGCTAAGCCCTGGAGGACATCATCTGGCTTTAGGTTTGATTAGCTCAAGTATTTTTCTTGGCAGATTAACCTTGGCCATAGAACTTCCCTCTTCCAATCGTGTTTGCGACTAGATCGGTCTAGAAATCCTTTCATGAATCGATCTTCTATGGATTTCATCATGACTGTCATGCATCGGATTAGATATTCTATCTTTAACCGACTGTCGTTGCCAGTCACCTTGGCGCAGATAATGTTCCATCTGACAAGTATATGATGACGACAAAGCTGACCCCTCTCCCAACAGAACTGCCAAAAGGGCATCGTTGGTGAGCCTTTTCCAAGTTATCGGGTCAATACATATTATATGGCCGATGTGCAGGATAACGTGGCTTGTTGCTTCTTCTTTCGTACTTTTCTAATAGCTGGGAGAAAGTTGGCTTTAGCCTGTGTATCGACTTTTGTGGTGACGATGCTCTCTCGGCCTTATACCATTTACCGATCTGCAAGTCTCCCTTTGACTTAATAGTCCTTGAACTCCTCCCTTCACATGCAGGATAACGTGTCTCACTGCAAATAGAAACCGACCATGATCTTCAGGATCTCCTTGCCGCTAGAGCTCGACTAAATGTCAACATGACTTGTAATTTTTTACCCTATATCTTGTATTGGCTCTTTTCCTTTCCCAAAACATTGAACCTTATTAATCGGAAAAGGATTAGCATCCAATTGCATTGTCGTCTCTTTTACGAATTTGAGTCAGCCATCTTCTATAGCCGATTGTATATGCTGTCGATAAATATTACAATCATTAGTATTATGAGAAAAAGAATGGTGCCATTTGCAATACCTTCGCTTTTTAATTTCATCAGCCGACGATATAATGTGTCCTTCAGACAACCGTATTATCTTTTCTTACAGTAATAGATCAAAAATAAGATCATATTTAGAAACATCAAATGTATAGTTTATTTATGACTTATTTTTAGTCGGCTTAAGCTAGGAACAGATTAGGACTTTTTAGACCCCTTAACCCATTCGACTATATTTATTTTAGCCTCATCGTCTTCAGATGAATCACTAGAGTCGTACTCGACGAGGTTAACTTTAGCTTTATCTTTATCCTTATTGTTATTATTTTTGAACTTATCCCTAAAGCCTCTATTATCGATAAAACAACTTTCTTGAGCCGACACCCTATGCAACATGTGATTTAAATCGGTAAATTCCTATCCATCGAATTTTTCCTTCAGTTGGGGAATTAACCTTTGGAAAGCTAAATTGGCTAACTGATTATCAGGAAAAGCAACACTAAAACACCGATTTCTTACTTCTTTATATCTCTTAATATAATCTATAACCGATTCCCCAAATTTCTGGCGAACAGAACTCAAGTCGAAAATTCTAAGTTCCAGACTTCCATAGAAAAAGTATTGATGGAATCGGCTCTCCAAATCGGTTCAAAAATTGACCGAATTTGGGGGGTAAACTTGTGAACCATGTAAAAGCAGCTCCTGACAAAGATAACGGGAATAACCTAATCTTTAATCCATCGGACTGAGCAGCTTCACAGCATTGCGCGATAAAACATCCAACATGCTCTAAAGTGGTAACAGAGTTGTCCCCTGAGAATTTCGCAAAATCAAGAACTTTGAAGTTATTAGGACATGGCATTTGATCAATATAATCAAGGTACGGCTTCCGCTAGCTTGTAACGTTCCCTTTAGGCTGTATGCTGAATTGATCACTCAACACGGCGGATATTTGATCGGCCCAATTCACTATATTGACCGATACAGTGTTAGGAGTTTGCCAATTAAGCTCGTAATTAGCATTCTGCCCCCTGAGCATAAGCTCGGGTTGATAGGTTGCTTGAGCCGATGAGAACTAATGAGGTTGCTCATAGCCAATGTTGTTTTTCCTAGCAATCAGCTCTGGTACTGGAACGAAGGGCTCATTACAACCTTGTATGGAACCATATTCCTCTATGAAATCGGCTTAGGGGTACTGTGGGTGCCTAGAAGGTTCAATCGGCTGTAGAATCGATTGGGAAAAGCGTAAAAAGGCACCGAGGGTGATAAGTTGGCTAGTGCATCTAACTTAACAGCATCGGTATATGCTTGATAACGAACAACCCCACTTGTGCAAGGATTGTGCCAATGATTGGTTAATTAAAGCATGGTGCATATATTGATTAATCATAGTAGATAATTCAGTTTGTGCAAGCATGTATTGACTTACCGATGTATCGGTAATCCCTGCGTCGCCTAGGGGATTGACCATCGGCAATGTGGTATTTTGAGTGACACCACGTCAAGTTTTTTGATAGTAGCTTAGTATCATCTCCTCGAGCGCGGCTTTTCGATCCTCGATCTCCTTGTGCTATTCAGGTGTCAAATCGTCCAATGTTGGGACGATTATAACTTTGGTGTTGAGATCGGACGACGGGATTGACTTTTCTGCAAAACACATCGTATCCCACCGGGCGTGCCAAAAGTGTGTTGCGCTAAAATTGTAACGAAGGGTTTATCGACTCAAACACACGCGAACGCCGGGTTCAAGAGATTCGAGGCGTGCCAGCCGATTTGATCATGCAATCAGCAAGAGAGATGAAAAATATGCTTATAGCCGATTTAATATAATAATCGGTAAAAATCTAAACAGCTGTAAGAAGCCGATCAAATCAACGGTAACGATAAGTCTAAACAGCTTATTAAGACTGATTATATGGTTGATAAAGGTAGATTTTTCCAAAGAAGACTATGCGCAACAAGATCAGAGAAAACCAAACCTGGTGTAATCGAGGAAGATCAATAATCGGCGATGCACAACTTTATTGATCAAAATCGAATTACAATGGAGATTCTAAATTACAAAGCTACTCCCAATCGACAGGAAAAGTAAATAAAAGTAGATGCGAGTTGTTTGATTGTTTGGATGTGTTTTTTTGGCTTGCCCTCGATCTTCTTTTTATAATGCATAGGCCGATCGTATCCTTTTATAATGCGTTACCAACCATGATCCGTATAGGGCTTTGTATGGTTAAAATTCTATCTTTGAATCAACATCGGTCACAATCCTATCTTTAACTTAACTTTTTCTTTTTTAACGAATATCGATAAAAAATATCCATTTTTCCTTATAGATTGACAAATTGATCATGCGTCGCTAAATTCTGGCGCTAACACCTTGTAAATTGATTTCAATTACTTAACCAATAATGTGCAGCCATGCTCATCGCTCCATGTACGTCAGCTCACGCCTCGTCCCTCCCTACCCGGCAGCTCATCTATACCCCTCCACCAGCAGGAACAGTCGCAGCGCACCTCGGCTAATTGGGCGCAGCGCGTCTTGCCCTTGCCTACACAGTTGAACGTAGGAATGGGCAATCGGTTAATTCGGTTTTTTCGGTTTTAAAATTTTTTGATTTTTAGGATCTAGAAATCGGATCGAAACCGAACAGGCTTCAAAATCGAACCGAATTAACCGAACCAAATCGGTTCGGTTAAGTTGGTTTTTATGTTAACCGATTCTCCAGTGTGGCTTGATTCCATCCTCAGCAAGCATGCTGCAGTGGAGCTTTACTGGTGGAAGCGACAGACTTTGCAATCTCTCTGAGAAACAAGATATGAAATTCAATAAAGCTTCAAAGGATTAATGCTATAGAGCATGGCATAAAACAACTGCTCGCCCACAGACACAGACCTGAAGGTTATTAGCAGACCTTCTGTCATAACTTGATGACAAAATTGAAAAATTGAGCAGTTAAACAACTCTAAAAAAATCTAACCATGAATCACACAAGTTTCTTGAGGAACATAATTACACAACATCAGGATGCAGCTGGACCATGATGAATGGCCACAGCCTAAGTTGATGGAATAACAAAGTGTATCATAGAGTTCGACACTAGGTTTCAACCAACAACAAAGTTGAATCTCACAATTAGTGCTTGCTATATACAATGATGCAACCATTCAAAGAAGAAATTGCTCCCAATGCAATGGAAGATCAAACAGGTTTGAAGGTTGAAGCTATACCTAGCTAGCAGATCGCCAGATCTAGCGCTGGGAGGACGACAGTAGTGGCGGCGCCTGCCGCCTGGGTCTGCACCGGCTCAGGGGACGGATGGGAGCCGAGAGCGCGGCGACGGTGGCGACGCACTGACGCCTAGGGATGGGAGCCGAGACGGCGGCGATGGTGGCGGGGGGCCGCGTCGGCTAGGTGGCAAGGGCCGCGTCGGGAGGGCGGTGACGGTGGCATAGGGATGGCCGGATGGCGACTGACGAGATGGGAGGGCGGCGAAGCCTGGGGGCCCGCCGGTAGGTGGCGGCGGCTGGCGCCGCGGGTTCGCCAAATCGCCGAAGTCGGGTACTGGTAGGGTTAGGGGTCGCCGAACCGAAATGAGTGACGAAGTCTTGGGGAATTGAAGCGATGAAGTCAGAAGAGTCCTTGCGGTGCGTCGCAGCGTCGGTTTATCCGTGATTGTTATTCGGTAAATCAGTTTTTCGGTTTCCAGAACTAAAAACCGAACCGTAAACCGTAAACAAAAAAACGAAATATTCAGTTAATTTAGTTCAGTTTGGTTCAGTTTTTCGATTTCGGTTTAAAAATACCCACGACTTAGTTGAACGGCGTCTGCCCATGCAAATTCTCTCTTCCATTCAGGCCGCCGCCTATGCAAAAGAACAATTCAATTTCCAAATAGCAATCACCATGGGTTGCACAATAGCTCGGTTAATGAGTGTGTGTAAGAAGTGTGTATCCTTTCTACGGTAAATGCTAGAGTTTCGGACAGATTACCATTATCCTTTTGTTTTTATAAAGATACAAAATTACTTATCTAACCTATCACCTAACCTCTAAGTTACAAAAAGGGAGGCATCTGACGTTTACATCATTAAAAGAAAGTTACGTCTTTCACATCAATAGCAGATTTGACGTCGCTCACCAGTTTTAAGCTTCAATGCTTTCTCTTTTAATATAAGTTATATAAATCTTGAAGCAAGCGAAAGGATAAGTAATCTTCATCTACCCTTCATTCATGCTTTAATATTTGTGCAACTATAAAAAAAAGAAAAACATTAAAGCACCTCTCCTTCTTCTTTCTTCTTTTTTCTGTGACGGTGTTTGATTTAAAGATCCTATTAGGCCAAGCTTCTCGTAATTGGTTGTTTCCAGAATATTTGGATGTCATGGAAATGACGTTGGAGCCAAAAAGATAAACTCTGATAGTCTCTTTTTTTCACTTGATTATTGCGACCATCCATTTGTTTTCCTATTGTTGGGAAACCACGTGGCCTAAAAAAAACCCACGATGGTCCCTTAGTTAAAACCCTAGAAGACTACTATATAAGGAGGAGGGGTTCCTCTATTGTACAAAAAATCAGAATAGCAATAAAGAATTCAGTCGCCGTTCTCTCTAAACTTGTGTCTCTCTTTCTCTCTCTGTTCTCCAATTCAGATCTGTTCGGGAACCCCGGACTATTCGATAGCGAGGTTCCTCAACACGTTATCAGCACGAAGCTCTACCGGCGAACAGATTGAAAGGTGAGAAGAGGTGGGTTTCGACGATTGAATCTAATCGCTGTTGATCCTATGCATGCATCTATCCTACGTATCTTATATTGTATTCGTCACGTGGCACGAAGCTACATGGCGATCGCTCGAAGCTATTCGGCATGAAGCTACAGTTTTTTTTCATCCAGAAAAAAAGAAGAAAAAAACGCCGTCGTTGCCTCGGCTTGCGTGCCGCGACCTGCTGCCAGTAGCCACCGGCGCCGTCGGCCAGTGCCGCCGCGACCGCCTCGGCCTCGCGCAGCGCCACCGCCCGACCTCGGCTCGCGATCGTCCGGCCGCCTCGGCCTCGGCCAGCGCCGCCTCGCGCATCGCCGCCCGTCGGCCCGGCCGATGCGCGCCAGGCGCCTCGCCCGCCGCCATCGGCCTCCGGCGATCTTGGCGCTCGAGCCGCGCCGCCCGGCCACCAAGAGCTGACCGCCCGCCGCGTCTGCGCTGCGGCGCTGCCGATCGTCGATGCAGAATCTGCAGCGTTGCCGTCGCCGGCGTGTGAACCTGGCGGCCGCCGGTGTCTGCCCCGGCCGACACGTCGCGCGCGCGTGCGTGCCGTGTGCGCCTCGGCCGTGCTGCGCAGCCCATTGTGCGGCGGCCACGACATCGCCGCTTCGTAGCCGGCCGACGCTTCGCTCGCGGCGCGCCCCTCTCCAGCTCCGCCGTACGTCGCTCGGCGTCGTCGCCGCGTCGCGCCGCGCAAGGCGGCATTGCCGCGCCAGTAGCGCCAAGCGTCGTGCCCGGCCGTCGCTGGGGACCCGTGCTCTAAGCCAAGCCTCCCGCCGGCCGCGCTTCGTAGCGCCGCCACAGATCAAAACGCCGTCGGCCGAAGTCGACGCTTCCACGCACGCACGCATCAGTTCCTGCGCGACGCAACCCGCGCGCGCATCGTCGCCGTCGCCGCGGCACCGCTCGGCCCGCCCGCCGGACGCGCCGCCGGGCGCGCGCGCCACGCCTCGATTCTGCCCGGCGTCGGCCACCGCGGCGCGCCTCGGTTTCCGTCGTCGTGCCGTCTGAAGCGCTTCGTCGCCGCCGGCTCGCAGCCACCACGCGTCGTCGCCCGACCGTCACCGCCGACATTGAGCGTCGCCCGAAGCATCGCCGTCGACGCGCGTCGCACGACGCCGCCACCACCGCACGGCCGTGCCCGTGACCACGCCCGACGCGCAAGGGAAGAAGCGGCGGCGCGCGAGGAAGAAGAAGCGGCGCGACGCGAACGCCAAAATGTGGCGGCTAGGGTTTCACCTAGCCGTCACAAGCATGTTTATGGGCCGGAAGGCCCGATGGCGATTACTAAAAGAAAAGAAAAGAAAGGAAAAGAAAAGGAAAAGAAAAGAAAAGAAAAATAGCAGAAAAATTTGAAATATTGCTAGAAAATTCCAGAAAATTACCTGGCTCTGTTTTTTAATTTTTCTAGCTTTATTTCTTTGTTTTATGAATATTCTTTATGAAGTTTGAATTCATTGCTTTATTTTGTATAATGTAATGCATGGCAATTTATTTTTTGTACTTCATGCTTATTGCAACCATTTTCTATTAGATTACACGCAGTAATCTAATGTCGGAATTTTGAAATCATGCATCATGAATCGTGAATCGTGAGTTTGAAGAAGCGGCCCGCACGGCCGTAATCGCCTCACTTGGGCATCGGACGTGAAACGTTCTTAGGGGCAAGAAGCTCTCGTCGTCTAGGTCCTCGCAGAGAAACCTATCGTCGAGCAGAACGATCAAGCCTTGCACTGCCGTTTAAATGCATGAATCGCATTTTCCTTTTAGATTATGGTTGTTAGCATTTTCTTTTGAATAATGAATTGTAAGCTCTAGAAGAGCATACTTCTATCATGAATAAATATGCAATTTATTCTTTATTCCAGTATTCTTACATTTACAAGCAATATTTGAATTATTTTGCCTATGTTTAATTGGAATTATTTTTTAGAAATCGTGTAGCGCCCAAATGGAAGAGATATGCATTGTTGATAGTGGCACAACAAATACCATCTTAAGAGAGTCTAAATACTTCCAATCGATCACGAAGAACGCTAGAAAGATTACTACGATCGCAGGAAGCGATTCATATTTAATAGGCTCAGAAAGAGCCACTATTATATTGCCTATGGGTACAACTTTGGTAATTGAAGAAGCCCTTTTGTACCCTGAATCAACACGCACTCTCTTAAGCTTTAAAAGACATCCGCGCCAATGGTTTTCATGTAGAAACCAATGAAGAAAATGGCAAAGAATACTTGTGCATCGTAAAGCACGCGGTATGTGGAAAAATGGTATTAGAAAAATGTCCCTCATATGAATCTGGGTTGTACTACACGAATATTCATGCACCCGAAGTGTATACTTCCTTGAAGACTGTTTTTAGAAGCTCTGAGTTTTTTTCTTTATGGTATGGTAGATTAGGTCATCCTGGTCTTAGAATGATGAGAAATATAGTGAACAACTCGCAAGGTCATGGCATTAATGTTAAAAAATTTCCCAAATCATGAAGATTTCTTGTGCTCTGCATGTGCCACCGGGAAATTAATAACTAGACCCTCTGTCATGAAAGTGCAAAGTGAAATTCCTGCATTCCTGGAACGCATTCAGGGGGATATTTGCGGCCCGATTCAGCCCTTGTCAGGGCCGTTTCGGTACTTTATGGTGCTCATTGATGCTTCCTCGAAATGGTCGCATGTATGCTTATTGTCAACAAGAAACCATGCTTTTGCAAAGCTGATCTCGCAGATCATAAGAATTAAGAATGCTTTCCCTGATCATCGCGTGAAGTCCATCAGAATGGACAATGCCGGAGAATTTACTTCAAAGGCATTTGATGATTATTGCACGCAACAGTATAGCGATTGAGCACTCAGTCGTGTCGTCCACACGCAGAATGGACTAGCAGAAGCACTAATAAAGAGGATTAAATTCATTGTCAGGCCGCTTTTGCAGAGTTGTAACTTGCCCAACACTTGTTGGGGACACGCAGTTCTGCACGCAGCAGCTCTTATCAATTTCAGACCGTCGGCCTACAACATCCATTCTCCTATGCAGCTTGTGCACGGAATCATCCCGAAGATCTCCCATCTCAGGAAATTTGGGTGTATGGTATATGTACCTATACCACCCCCTCAGCGGACTGCAATGGGCCCTCTCCGCAAGTCTGGGATATACGTTGGTTATGAGAGTACATCCATAATCAGGTATCTGGAACCCATGACTAGAGACTTGCATACAGTCCGATTCGCTGATTGCATGTTTGACGAGGATCGTTTCCCGTCATCAGGGGGAGGAAATCAACCTTTGGATGAAAAATACCAGGAAATCATATGGCATTCCATTGGGATCCCCGCACATGACCCCCGCACTAATGAAGCAAATAAAGAAGTCCGAAGATAATTGATTTGCGAATTTAGCAAATGAACTGCTGGTCATTTTGTGATCTGAAGGCGTGGTTAAGTCGCATGTACCGCAAGAAATGCACCGAGAGGGTGAAAATACCAAAGAAAATGAAGGTATCCTCATCCATTGAGGCCTCAAAGAAAAGAACAGAAATCGGCTCCTCAAACCCAAAGTACCGGAGGCGTCCGAGAAAAGCGGGCGAAAGGACTTACCACAACCAATCATGAAAATACCCCAAGGAAAGAAGGGAGCCGTTGAGACCTAGCACTGGAAAGAAGCCAGCGGAAAGGCAATTCCAGGACTTGAATCTTCCACTGCAGAAGCCGCGAAAATAATGTGTGCGCACACATAGGCGATGAAAAGCTAAAGGAACTTGCTCTGCGATAGGAAAAGCGGCGAAGAGCAAGTAGAAGTGCATGAAGCACCCCATGAAGAAATGGCCATAAACTTTGTAATAACAGGAGAATCCCTGAATAGAGGAACAACCAATGTTGATGCATACTTCGCAAAGAAGATTGCCTCGATCATTGATCATGATCCCGAGCCTGCATCTCTCGTAGAGTGCAAGAAAAGGCTAGATTGGGAAGAATGGAAAAAGGCAATCACTGCAGAGTTAGTCTCTCTGAACAAGAGAGAGGTGTTTGGGCCCGTATGCCTCACACCTCCCCATATAAACCCTGTAGGTCACAAATGGGTCTTTGTTCGGAAGAGGAATGAAAACAACGAAGTTGTAAGGTACAAGGCAAGGCTTGTAGCTCAAGGTTTCACTTAACGTCCTGGAGTTGATTATGAAGAAACCTATTCTCCGGTCATGGGAGGAATTACTTTTAGATATTTGATCTCAATGGCAGTCAACTTGAAGTTGAGAATGAAGCTAATGGATGTTGTCACAGCATATTTGTATGGAAACTTGGATTCGGAGATATACATGAAAGTACCAGAAGGAATTCCTATCCCAAACCAAGACGGAGCAAATAGAAACCTGTACAGTGTGAAATTAGAGAAATCACTGTATGGGCTAAAGCAATCAGGAAGAATGTGGTACAATCGCTTGAGTGATTTTCTCTGCAAGAAAGGCTACACAAATAGCGAAGATTGTCCATGTGTGTTTATACAGCGATCCCCGAATGGATTCTGTATAATCTCCGTCTATGTAGATGACTTGAACATCATTGGGACGGATGAAGAAATTGAAGAAGAATGCTCATACTTGAAGTCTGAGTTTGAAATGAAGGATTTGGGTAAAACCAAGTTTTGTTTAGGCTTGCAGCTTGAGCATGTCCAAGGAGGAATCTTGGTACATCAATCAACCTACACGCAGAAAGTGTTGGAAAGGTTTGGTTTTGAAAAGGCATATCCTGCAAAGACTCAAATGGTCAAGGTCACTCCAAGCGGACCTAGACCCATACTGCACCTAGAGAAGAGGGAGGAAGTCCTGGGAGCAGAATTTCCATATCTGAGTACAGTTGGAGCACTCATGTACCTTGCGAATAGCACTAGGCCGGACATTGCGTTCGCTGTGAATTTGCTAGCTCTGTACAGTGCACAACCCACCAAAAGGCATTGGAAAGGAATCAAGGACATCTTTCGTTACCTCCAAGGAAGCAAAGATCTCGGTTTGTTTTTCAGAAGAAACAATGAATTGAATTTGGTCGGCTACGCCGATGCTGGGTACTTATCAGACCCGCATACTGGCAAGTCCAAAACTGGCTATATTTTTCTATGTGGAGGAACAGCAGTTTCCTGAAAGTCGTCTAAGCAGACCCTTGTCTCGACGTCGACAAACCACTCGGAAATCATCACTTTGTACGAAGCATCTCGTGAATGTGTATGGCTCAGAAGAATGGTTCACCACATCCAGAAGTCATGTGGCTTGAACATTGAGCAAACTCCCACAATCATTTATGAAGATAATGCAGCTTGTATTGCCCAAGCACATATGGGTTATGTGAAGAGCAATCTCACGAAGCATATCAACCCCAAGTTCTTCTATGCTCACAATTTGCATAAGATGAATGAAATTAAGATATTGCATACTAAGTCATGTGAAAATCTTGCAGATTTGTTCACTAAATCACTCCCAGCATCTACCGTTGAAAGGTGCGATAAAAGAATTGGAATGATGAGACTTAGAGAAGTGCAGATTTCAAGGGGAGATATTTTACATACTCCCACATGAATCTCGAACATGAATTATGAATACCCAACATGAATCTTGAAGATTAGCAATTGAAGTTTGGGTGAATTGTACTCTTTTCCCTTAGCAAGTTTTTCATGAAGTTTTCTTGCATAAGGTTTTAATAAGGCAATTCGTGCAGCATAGTAAGCGTATGCTATGTACTCTTTCTCCAAGTATTTTTTCACTGGGTTTTTCTGGAGTTTTAATGAGGCATATGCATCTCGCGACAAAGGGCCCAAGGGGGAGTGTTGGGAAACCACGTGATCCAAAGAAAGCCCACGATGGTCCCTTAGCCGAAACCCTAGACAACTACTATATAAGGAGGAGGGGGTTCCCTATTGTACAAAAAATCATGATAGCAATAAAGAATTCAGTCGCCGTTCTCCCTAAACTTGTGTCTCTCTTTCTCTCTCTGTTCTCCAATTCAGATATGTTCGGGAACCCCAGACTATTCGATAGGGAGATTCCTCAACACCTACAAACATCAATCAGCTTCACGAACCACAGAGATGCTGTCATTTTAGTTTGCATGCTAGGAGCGTGGAGCCGTGGAGGTCTCTGTCTTGGGCGTTGATTCCGCGATGGACCGTTCGGATTGGGTAAGTCAAACTTCGCCGTAGCAGGGGGAAAGGCAGACGATACGAATCCAAGCACGACGATGGCCTGCCAAAATACATGCATGAGTTCAGCTAATCTGGTGAGCAACAACTTTCTAGCTTATTGATTCATGTACTGCTTTTTATCTTACTGTTTCATGTACTGAAAATGGCCTGCGACTCACTCCCAAAATACATTTGAATGTACACATGAAGATAATTGCTGAAGTGATCAGAAATAGTTAAGTGGGATGCTCTGCATTTCGAATTAGATAATGATCATGTTCCTTATTTTGATATTTAATCATAGGGTAGATACAAAAATGAATTGCCACACAAACTGGACCTCTAATCCCACCGCACACTGGATCCATGCTTTGGTTATCAGTACGTAATTCTGAATATGCGTCAGAAATCAACAGGTCTGTATGTTAACACATTTTTCCATGCTATTTTATAAACTCGTATTTTTTTCCCATTCAACTTTTTCAAGCTTACGTAATAATATGTTTGTGGTTTATGTAATATCCATTTTACCTCAATTTGAATATTTTTCGCTTTATCTTTGACTCAACTTCCAGCAGCCAAAAACGGTCAAGGGATATGGAATTATGGATACTCCCACGGTTTCGTTGTATTTGTCCACATCCCACCATACGCACAGATAAGAAAACATTAAATCTAAGAAATAGCTAATAAAAAATGACAATACATACCCTATCAAATGATATATCGCAATCATCTAACCTCTTTCAAAGCATTTAAGTGGGGGTAGTGAGTGAAAAAATTACAATAACTATACTCTAGATTGCCTTAATGGATAAATTTATACCCCTTTATAATACACGTAAACATTTTTTTCTATGTTCACTCCAAATAGTGCATCCCACTAGAGATGGCCCAACATTCGTGCACCCAGCGAAACGTTCCCAGAAACTTGACTCCATCAAAATTAACCTCTCAGATCTTTCCTCAGCTTTACTCACCCGCATCCGATGGCCATTATTTAGTGTGTCTAATCATCCCTGTGGTCCACAACAGACCTCCCCCACCTACATATTTGGAAGGAGAGCGAATAAAAAAAGGAAATAAACAGGGAGGATCCGCATGCAAGGAAACCAGACTTGAATTTTTTACTTGTCAAAATTGTACGTACTACATATTTGGAAGGAGAGCGAATCAAACAAGGAAATAAACAGGGAGGATCCGCATGCAAGAAAACAAGACTTCAATTTTTTATTGTCCTGGCATCGTGATCGTATTTTTTTTGAATATGACCCTTCTCGAGACTTTTTACGGATCTAGCCCCATAGAGCCTAATTTTAGCGCACGGAGAGCGCTGAATTTTTGTTTTCATTTTTTATCCACGGAATCAGCGGTCTGTGAGTGATGCTTAATTTTTTTTTCATTTTTTTCTCGCGGAACCAGCGGCCGACGAGCGCTGTTTAATTTTTATCTTTTTTTCCTTACGGATCCAACGATCGGCGAGCGTATTTTATTTTTCTATATTTTTTCAAAATCATCCCTGTAGCCCACAACAGACCTTCCCCTACCTCCAGCATCAACAAGGAAAAGGAAACAAACGTCCTGGAATCAAGGAAAAGGAAGCAAACGTCCTGGAAAAGGAAGCAAACGTCCTGGAAAAGGAAATGACCATACATTACGTCTTTGGGAAAAAACCGGAGATAGAGCAGGCGTGGCGGGAGATTGCACGCGGCAAAGGCGTAGCAATTTGGGAGAATCAGATCTACTAACGGCTCCACGGTCGCCATCGGTGGCTTTGCCGATATGGCGAGGTTGCTGGTCGGCGACCTCGCGGCCGCCGTGTCTCGGCAAATTTATAATTCAAATTTTTTTGAAAATAATTTTATTAAGTACAAAATAATCGAAAGTTTTTTTGAGAATTTTCTAGAATTTTTTAACCTAATGTGCTATTTTAAAAAAAATCCTTCTATATTTTTAAAAAATGAAGGCAACCCACATGTAGCTTCTTCTAATGCGCATTGCACTGGAGAAGCTTCTTCTCTTCCCTCCCTCCATTAAAGCAAGAAAGAAGCTCCAAAGCTCCATCAATTCGCACCAAATCTCCTCTTTCCATCTATGGTGTTAATTACCTAAATTTCGTACTCTATTGCCAAAATTTCCTCCCAATCTGATTTGACCCCAAATTATGGTTTTCATAAATATGCTTGTTTCGGGGCTATAAAAGTCGGTGAGCTCCCCTCCACTCCATCGCATTGTGTAAATCCCCAAGTGCTCCCTCTTGTAAAGATCGCCGGATTTTGGAGGTAACCCAAGTCATCACCATCATCTTTTCCGACGAAATTCACCGTAACCGTGACTCCTCCCATGAGCCGCCGGTGCCGGTGGTCTCATTTACACCGATCTTGACCCGATCGACCGGTGGCCACCTGGCCTTCCCTCCTCCTTGCGCTGGCCAAGCCCAGAGAGCACGCTGTGCTCCCTGTGGAAGCTGCAAAAAAAAATAATCTAAAATCAGAAAATTCTTTTTTCTTTCTCTTTCTTGATTTAAAATCTTTTGGGAGCCCGTTTTCGCTCATTCGACCTCCATTTAGTTCCGTTTTTCTTTCTAAATTAATTTAAAATTTATAAATTTCTCTTTTATTATTAAGTGTTGTATTCATTCTTATCTTCTCATTTAATTGGTAAGCGGGTGTACTGTCGTTGTAGCGTTAGTACGGGCACTATACTAGTATATTGAAACAGATGCTACCAATGCTATGGACAAATATGGCAAAATGGAGTGCTAAAATTGAGAACGTACAAGATTACAAAATGCTCAACAAAGAAAATAGTGTTATGAATTCTGAGCGGACACACATGTCCCGAGAGAGGAATTTTGAGGAATGATGACGGCATTTAATAAGGTTGGATACAAAATGTTTAGCTGATAGTTTGGGTTTTGGAGCATAGTAAGAAATGGCAATGGTGTTCACCGCCATGTTTCTGGAAACATGATTTTGCTCCTGTTGCCTATGGATACTCATTAGAGAGAACATGACGTTCCAGTTCAAGAAGCGGTGCTTTTGCCTGGTTCAGAAGCTGCTTCTTGATTGCTCTACACATTATACACCAGTAGACAGCACCCCAGTTTCTGATGTAGCATAAGTGCATGATGATGTACAACAAACCGAGGATTGGATGTGTAATAGGTAATCTTGTCTATCGAATGGTTGCTGATCTTACCCCAATAATCAACATGTTTATTGGCAAACTGCTTCTCTTTTTAATTATAGCATCTAGCTTATTTGCCTGATGAGTGTTTGATTAATGGGCATGCCTTTTGGGTGTTGTGGTTCTGTTGGCTGTATACACTACTTTAAAAGTGTGTTGTGGTTCTATTGGTTGTATAGACTCCTTTAAGACACAAAATGCAAAAATGCCGACGAATGTAAGAAAACTTTTACATAATCAAACTGCATGTTCATTATGTGAATCACACAAAACTGAATAAGTTCGCAGCCAAAATTTAAGAGAATATACATGATGCTCTTGCACTATGTGGTGTGGCAGCATAAACACAGCTAGAACTATAAAATAACAGCACCAACCAAAATCAACATGAGCATGATGCTTCTGAGATGCTGGTTTTCTACTTTGCCCATGGTTTTAAGGAGAGGACGACGACAAGGATGATTATCAGGAGGATGATTATAGCTATGCAGGTCCATTTTCGCGTGCTTTTCTGCAGAATCTTCGCTTTTTGGAGGAGGTTTGTCCCAGTCTGCACATGTTCAGCCGCACCTGTAACCTGAGCAGAGACAGGATCAGAAGTCAGAACAAACTGAAGCTTGCAAAGGAGAGTGCTAAAAATTATGTGAAATGGTACGATCATTCGTACCTGCGACTCAATGTTGTCCAGAATCTCGCCTTGAGCCTCAACCAACACAGACATGTCGAGGAAAATCTGCGTTCAGGGGCTACCAGGTAAACAAAACCGCAGCCTTTAAACCTTCAATTCTGAAAGAGTGCTCATTCATTACCTGCTGGAGCTCAAGAAGCTTCTTCTCGATCTCTTTCACTGTGTCATGCCGCTCCTGGATTTCTTGGAGTGTGTCAAGTACCTGCAAGTGCGAGAAGTTCAGGTTAAACCATGCATTTCTGTCAGTGTTAGGCTTTCAAGTATTAGAAATAGAGGGGCCAAACGAGTTAGTACCTGTCCACGCCCTTGTTCTTGAATAGCTCTCTGAAAAATTTGCTCACTGTCGCCTGTTTCTATCAGCCTGTCAATTGTCTGAAAATCGACCCGGTGTTAGCAACATAGCATACGCAGATTTGTTAGCAGTCATGGCTTAAAGTAAAGGATAGATGGATCTTCTTACCTCTTCATCAGCACGCTCGCCAGTTACTATTTATTTGGATATTTGCACAAAGAATGATTAAAGTAAGTAAGGCTACCAGTGCTAGGGAAATGCAAAGAGCTTCTATGTCGAGAGTAAGACAACAGACCTGTGAAAACACGACGCTCCACTACTTCCCGGTATTCCTTCTGGATTGCTTCTCTTAGTGTCTGAAAATATATTTCAAAGTAAAGTCGCATGCTAATTTAAAAATTGGCATGTATGATCTTATAGTAATATAAACTGCCATATTCCAGCTCCTTTTCAAGATTTATCGTACTAATATTCAACAACCCAATGATACCGAAGGCACAATTCTGTTTTATTTTTAAGAAACAGTTACGGTTAATAAGCATGTAGAAAACATGTTTAGAAGGTAGATTGTGTACAAGAATCCATGAAATTCGAAGTTAAAGGAGGTACCTGAAATTCTGATATGCGTTCTCTCAACCTCTTTGTCAATGCACTGCAACAAGATAATCAGGTGGGAATAAATCATGCGAAAAATAGAACAAAAAGACAAGAAAAGAGCAAGAGATGATCATAGGCGAGCGTACATAGTCGTTGTAGTCCGGGATCGATCCACACCTGATCCCTTGCCAAAGCCCGGCTTTTCTCTGTTTGCAACATTCTGGAAGAATGAAACAGAGGAACATATGATTATTATAGTGAAAAAATGTATCAAAATAAATAAACAATCACAATTGATTAGTTATAAGTATTTCTACTGTATTAGTAAAAAAAAGTCTCAACAAGAGTGCAAATTAACTCACATCTTTATTCAATTGCTCTACTTTTGATTTTGCCAGCCGTGCAACCTTTGTCACTTCATTGACATCTTTCTCCATGCGCTTTTTTATCTCTATAAAATGGAAAGAAAAATGCATTAGCCATGGAAAATTGGAGCTAAGACAAAAAAATGAATATGCTATCCTATTTGAAGAAAACAACCAAAATTCCATATGGTACCTTTCATAGCTGCTGCTTTGGTGACAACTTTTGACTCCTCATTTGAGTTCTACATTAAAACAAACAAACTTTTAGAGAGATCAAGTTAATAGTGTACGGTCAACAAGTCAATTAAACAGATTCGGGGCAGATTTAGCATTTTTCAAACATCATCTTGAATACGTATATCATACTGGCATAAGTGATGATGGATAAATAGATAGATAGATTCTGAAGTACTACTGAGGTTTAGTAGGCCCAACTCTCAAGACTCGAAGAGCGACCCTAATATTTGAACTCAGACAAATTCAACAGCAGCAGCAACTCCATTTTGGTATTGGTGCTTACCTGAAGGTCCTTCAGTAGCTTTGTCAATGTATCGAGCAGCTTCTCGATCTCCCTGACCTGAATGTAGTGATAACACAAAGCTCAACGCACAAGAATGCAACCATGTTACAGGAATAGACACTTCAAAGAATTATAATTGGCTATATTCTTACAGACTTGAAATCTACAAAAAGTAAAAGGGGGCACCTGTTCAAAGAAGCCTTCGAAACCAGGCTGCGCAGAACTTGTCATGTCACCCTGCAATCCTAGCTCAATATCGACATTTCCCTGGGCTCGCTCCTCTTTGCTGAGCTCAAATGAATCCTGTTTGATTCGAATTACAAATATGAAATTAGTTTTTTGATTGTTACAGAGTTAGAGATATAGAAACTTCTGTACCAAAAACTAATGGAAGGCTCTGAATTTGCACCCATCTCTGAAATCAAGGCTTGGGGTAAGAAGGTACTATAGATTTTTGGATTACTTCCCCGCAAAAAAAAAAAATATTATAATTAAAATTGTAAAACCATAAGACCATCAAGTAATTAATCATTCGAAACTCCTGTTGTCCTGCAAAATATTCAAGAACAAATTTCCGCAATTCGAAATCAGCAGTAAGAACAGCCGGAACAAGATCATCTAGTTGGGGATACAGTTTATCAAGAACCGATCCGAACAAGAACTAGAACCAGAAGCTCTCCAAAATCGAAAACCTCGACAAAGTACTAGCAAACACATCAATCCTCCAAGAACTCGAACTTAGCCAAAAAAAAAAACCACCACCACCGGAACCAAGGACTCTACTTTTTACACCCCCAAATCACCGAAAAAAACCACCGATTAACACAAAGTAGAAGAGGCAAATTAAGTGATCATACCGTCAGAAGGCTACGCATCCTGGTGAAACCGGCAATCGAACCCGCCGAATTACGCCCAGAAATCCCGAATTTTTTCCCGGAGGCAGGTTCTTGGCTGCTGGAATGGATTGGAAAACGCGATTTTTATCGGAAATTTTGGGCGGAATTCAGGAAGGTTCCTGGGAAAGGAAACAAAGAACAACTTAAGAAGAGGCCATCTAGTCTTGAGGAGTTTATTGTGAACTGCAGAAGGAAGGAGAATTTGGCGGTCATGTAAGACACTACGACTTGCCATCCGATGTGGCTAAAAACAATACCAAACACCATTTTCTTAATCCAATGGATGTTGTGTAGTTTCTTCTCTCTCAATTTTCCCCCTGATTTTTAAACTGTTTTTTTATGTTACCTTCAAAAAAAAGTTCTTTATTGTCGAAAGAGATGGATCTGACCACTTTTGATCTGCCATGGGCAAGCACAAGCTAGACGGGACGTTAAATATGGTTTTCAATAATCACACCAATAGGAAGCTATAAATAAATGGGATGAAAGAAAGGAACCAAAGAAGAGTCATGTTGCATGGTTTTCCTTCTAAGTTTACGAGGTGTATTCTTGGCAAATAGACTAAATAGGTATTAAAAATAATGAGACTACGTCCAACTATTATCTATAAGTATTATATTTAATGCATGCATATCAAGAATACCACGTAAATCTAGATATTTATCAAGGATATATAAAAGGGAACGTCGGACTAACTTTTGCATTAAAACATAAAATACGTCTTATTATTATGAATAAGACTATTAAAAAAATGCATCCTATAAATTTAGACGATGAGTAGTCCTTTGTTAAGAATGCATATGCACGTACATACCCCATATATTATATCCCGTAGAGTTCCGCTCCGCTCGCAAGGCCACGTCGTTTTCAGGCGACACTTTCGCTCCGCGTGTACCCACGTCGCCCGCGTTGCGCCGCGTTTAGTGCGGGTTAAATAATTTCTCTCGGTGCTCGGACGTGAATGCAGCGTGGTGTAGCGGTAGCACGCCTCACGCCTACGCGTGGCGTCGCGCATTTGAGCCTCCCCGCTCTGGTAAATTACGCGTCTGTTTGCGAAACGCCGTCGAAGATTTTTGAAACTACATTCAAGTCATTTTTGGTGTTAAGGCCTCCGAAAATTACGAAATTTGTCACAAAAAAATCTCAAATTACATATAGGTCCCTTTCTTTGTGGGAAGGCCCTTGTAAATTTCATTTTTTGCGGGAAGATCCCTATAAATTTTGAAATTTATCCAAAAAATTATGAAATTACATCCGTGTCCCTCCAGAAAAAATCTGAAATTACATGAATTTCGTTTTTTTGCGGGAAGGCCCCTGAAAATTTTGAAATTTATCCAATTTTTTTTTAAATTACATCGTTGTCCCTTTTTCGTTGAAAAGCTTCCAAAAATTCCGAGATTTGCTTATTTCCCATGCGATAAATTTGTTTTTTTTTTTGCGAGAAGGCTCCTGAAAATTTTGAAATTTATCAAAAAAATTCTAAAATTACATTATGTCCCTTTTTTTCATCGAAAAGCTTCCGAACATTCCAAATTTTGTTTTTTTCCCATACGATGGATGGCACCGGATTTTTTTTGCAGCTAGTACGAGCACTCGTTGCTGCTGGCGCGGCGCCCATGCATCTAGTAGAACTGAATTCCCAAATGTTTGGAATTTTCTTAGCGACCAAGGAAGCACATCAAAATTAGTTCAATGAATGACAAGACAGGAGATGGAAAGGATTGGGGGGAATATGGTTTTCTTTGATCTTTCGGCATTGTGCGACAGAGCGCGTAAGGACTAGGGATGGGACGGTCAAAATTGCTGGTCAGCCTAGAATTAGTCCATGAAAAGGATCTTCAGAAGCTTCCAATCTGCTAAGTCTTCCATCGTACAGTTGAAACTTCTTCCCACTGTTTCGTTTCTTTCTTAGATCAAATGCTACACTAGCTCGTGGTGCTGTCCAACTGAAATTATACAGGCTACAAAATCGTGATACTTCCCCAACACTAGAATCCTATGTTTTTATAGATCAATGCTACAATAAATAACTTGCTATAGTATGCAGTGTTACTTAAAGAAAATCTTTTTCACATATATGGAGGCAATGCGCAACAGTATAGAGCCTTCAAGTTTGGTCTTATGAACAGTGCAAATCACTTGTTACTAAGCCCATTGCACATCGAAATTTGGGCTATTTGGGTAAAGAAAGAGAGGGAGAGGAATCATAGACAGATTGTTACTTGCATGAGTAACAAGCCAATACTCGGACCAGGACACAAGATAACAAAAGCTATTAGAGGGAGATGAGAGTTTCATGCAACAATTAATCCATTTAGTAACGAGCTATTGGAGTGGTTGTATCTAAAACACCATTTAATCGTTCTCTCTTTGTGTAGTAATAACAAGCCCTCTGGGCCAAGCATCGGACCGGCCCGGCCCAACCTGGCCCACCTGCACCCTCGCCTACTCCGTCTCGTCGCTCTCGCCCACCATCGTCAATCGAGCGCAAGAATCCCCCTCTCCCTCTCCGCCCGCCCGCGCCGCCGAAGCGAAGCGCGCCGGGATCCTCCTCCCTCTCTACCGGGATGGCGTCGAGAGGAGGAGATCCGCCCGGACTCGCTGCTGGTAAGCCCTGCTTTCCTCGGACTGTCGCTTGGATTTGTTACCGCGGGAATCTTTCCTTGGGTGCGAGCAATTCGAATTTCGAATCCAACCATCCATGGCTCGATCCGGTTCCTCTCCTCCCCCGCGCGCGCAACTGCAAGATCGATCTCGGCGGGCGGGAGGGTCCTGTGCTGCTGCGACCCCACGGCGCGGGCGCAGCATCATCCACCCGTGCCCAAGTGCGCGTGTTGTATCTGGGTGCCCCGTTTATTACCATAAACTAGTACTGCTAACTAATAGCCTCTTATTTATTGATTTATCTATCTCTGTGATTGTTTATTTATTAAGGAAGCAAGGATGCTTTCTTGTTAGGAATTATAGTGCCGGAATGGTAAATCTTTTAGTCAAGGGTAGGTACTACAACTGTCTGTCCCACCTTTCTTGATTTAATCTAATCTTCACGTGGGGTAATGCTAATTGAAGTGTTCAGACAACAAGTGTAACTACATTCTCTACAACTAATTCTGCGCTGGCTCTGCTACGGTGGTATAAACATCTTCGAGTAGTAGGACTACCGGTTCCTTGGAGCTTCATCGAGCTGTTTTGTTTTCCTTTTTTGATGAGGTCATGTTGATTGTTGACATTCCCTTCCATATGGCCTGAATTATGTTCCTTGTCTTCGAATACGGTTTGGGGTGACTAACCATGTTCTTTTTTATGGAGAAAATTGGTTATATGCCACTAGAAGTTTCCCGATTTTGATATATGCCATCAAAAAATCCTGGTTCACCTTAATACAACCGGAAAATCCCAAACTTTGTCAATATACCACTCCATCACCTTCTGTTAAGCGGCTTTGATACCCCCTCTTTCCCTTCTTCTCTGCGCACCGCACAGAGGGCCCTCCTTCACCAGAGCAAGTACGACGGTGCCCAAGAGGAAACCCTCCATTGTCAATCAAGAGCAATAATCCCCTCTCCCTCTCCGGCTTCCGCCCACCTGCACTGCCAAAGCGAAGCATGCCGGCATCCTCCTCCTCCCCCTCCCCCTCTGCCAAGATGGCGTTGAGCGGAGGAGATCCATCCAGATTCACTGCTTGTAAGCCCTACTTTCCTCAGACTGTTTGTTTGGATTTGTTCCATGGGAATCTTTCCTTTGGTGTGAGCAATGAAACCCATCCATCCATGGCTCGATACGGTTCGTCTTTTCCCACACCCCTGTGTGCGCAAGATCGATCTCAGTGGGTAGGGGGGTCCTGTGCTGCGATCCCATGGTGCAGGTGCATCATCCACCCATGTCCAAGTGCCTATTACTATAAACTAGTGCTACTAACTAATAGCCGCTTATTGATTTGTCTATCTATCTATTTATTTAGTTATTTGTTAGGAAGCGTGGATTCTTTCTTCTTAGGAATTGTGGTGCTGAAATAGTTAATCTTTCGGTCAAAGGTAGGTACTTTACCACCTTTCTTGGTTTAATCTGCACGCGGGGTAATACTTATTGCTAATCGAAGTGTTCAAACAAGTGTAAGCTCGTTATCTAGAACTAATTCTGCGCTGGCTGATGCGATGGTAGTATAAACATCTTTGAATAGAACTATCAGTTCCTTGAAGCGTCATTGAGCGGCTTTGTTTTTCCTTTTTTTGACAAGGTCATGTTGACATTCCCTTTCACTTGGCCTAATTTATGTCTGTTGTCTTTGAATAAGGTTTTGGGGTGGCATGACTATTGTCTTGAGCTTGAGCCATGTTCTTGTTGATAAGTTATGCTGTTTTCTGTTTATACTAATGAACATTTTTTTTTGCCATTTTGTGCTTTGTCTTTTGCCATGCTAGCTGTACATGCTTCTAGTGATGCAAGCGCACCTGAAGAAAATAGAGATGCTGATCACAGCAACACCATTTCTGAAAATGCCCAAGATCCATTGACTTCTTTGCCAGAACAAGAGTCGAATGACGCTAGTGTTAATACAGAAAAGAAACAATCTGGCATTTCGAAATGCAAATCAGTGGAAGAGATACCGAGAGCAGGAACTTTCAAGAGGTGCAGGAACATTGATTCCAAGAAATTCCCCACAAATAACAACAATAATTCAAGCATCACTGGTACTCAGGCTCTCAGAAAGCAGCCAAGAAAGGTGGACCATCCTTTTCAATTACGTGAGAATGAAATATCTCAAGACGCAAAGCCTCCTACCACATGGATATGCAAAAATTCAGCCTGCAAAGCTGTATTGACCTCAGATAATACATTTTGTAAGAGGTGTTCATGTTGTATCTGTCATCTTTTCGATGACAACAAAGATCCTAGCCTTTGGCTGGTCTGCTCATCAGAGACTGGTGACAGGGATTGCTGTGAGTCATCCTGCCACATTGAGTGTGCACTCCAGCGCCAAAAGGCAGGGTGCATCGATCTCGGACAATCTATACAGCTAGATGGTAACTACTGCTGTGCTGCATGCGGAAAGATTATTGGAATACTTGGGTGAGTGGCTTTGCATCAAACTTAGACATTAATATTTTTTTGTATATGGAAATGTTCCTAGGTATGACTTGCTTATAAGTAATCATGCTACATGAATCTTATTTTTCTACATTTTACTTTTTCTTATTTTGCAATTGCTGAATCTATCACTTAGTGCTGAAGTTGCTGAAATTCTGATTTCATCTTCCTTTTTATTAGCTGATCTGGACCTTCAAATGATTGGTTTTTGTTGGATTTTAAATATTTTATTTCCTAGATATTCCTCAAGTTTGGTGAACATATTTGTAAATATTGCCTGAAGTATACATCAGAAAGATGATGTTTTAGTTAGTTACTTATGGAGTATTTGGTTTGAGGGACAACCCCATCCTAGGATGAATTGGTCCCATTATGGGATCATTCTGTAAATTTGGTGGGATGGCATCATCCCTCATTTTGTACTAGGGTTTTGCTTATAAGGAATGAGGTGCTCATGGACCAATCCATTCCATTCCTCAAACCAAACAAGTGGGTAGGTTCGAAGTTAGGATCGGATAGTCCATTCACTGTCCGGTCCTTCTAAGCAAACACCCTATTAGAGTATCATGATGTTGTCTATTTGTTACATGATTGTACATGAGTTATGTTATGGTGAAGCTTTTTTCTTGTTCTTTTCCTTTGTAAATTTTCGTTATACTTTTGATATCTTACGGTGCCTTTGAATTAATTTGAGCAGGTGCTGGAAACGGCAGCTAGTGGTTGCCAAGGATGCTCGCAGGGTTGATATTCTTTGCTCTCGCATATACCTCAGTCATAGACTTTTGGATGGCACAACTCGTTTTAAAGAGTTGCATCAGATTGTAGAGGACGCAAAAGCAAAGCTGGAAATTGAGGTTGGCCCCCTTGATGGTATGTCTTCGAAGATGGCTCGTGGCATTGTGGGCCGGCTGCCTGTTGCTGCTGATGTGCAGAAACTTTGCTCTCTAGCAATTGAGAAGGCAGATGAGTGGCTGAGGTCAAGTTCTCAAGCAGAAACTAAACAAATTGGTAACTGATACCATTCTTGTAAATTCTACCTGTTTCTGGTGGGTTCAATCTGGAACTAACAATTATACAAATCTTGTGATTTTTTTCATGGTGCAGATACACTTCCTGCCGCCTGCAGGTTTAGATTTGAAGATATTACAGCTTCATCATTAGTGGTTGTTCTGAAAGAAACTGCTTCCTCACAACATCATGCTATCAAAGGCTACAAACTCTGGTACTGGAATAGCAGAGAACCACCTTCCACTGGGGAACCTTCTATTTTCCCAAAAAACCAAAGAAGGATACTGATTTCCAATCTGCAGCCCTGCACAGAGTATGCCTTCCGGATCATTTCATTTACTGATGATGGTGAACTTGGCCACTCAGAGTGTAAGTGCTTTACCAGTAGTAAGGAGATCATTCACAAGAACATGGAGCATGGTGCAGAAGGTTGTTCATCTACTGCCAAGAGAGATGGCAAGAGTCAACATGACAGGTTGTCAGGCTTCAAGGTGCGCCAGCTGGGTAAAGTCTTGCAGAAAGCATGGGCTGAGGAGAATGGTTGCCCCAATGAGTTCTGCAAAGACGAGATTGAAGATTCCTGCGGTCAGAGTGATGCAGTGATACCAGATAAGGACCAAGCTGCACGTGTTGTTTCCCGCAAGCTCGATCTTAATGAAACCTCAGTCCCAGACCTAAACGCAGAGATAGTCATGCCAACAGAGTGCTTCCAGAATGAGAATGGATGTAGTTCAGGAAAGAATGGATTGGGAAAGTCAAATGGTTGTGGTGATTCCGAGACTTGCGCCGAGGGGCATGTTGGGGAGGCACCAGCCTTGGAATCTCGATCACAAAGTCGGAAACAGACATCAGACTTGGAGCAGGAAACCTGTGCCGATGACAGAAATTTGGTCATTGGCTCGCAGAAGCGCTTCTCCCTTATGTTAGGTCAGTTAGATGATAACTATGAGTACTGTGTGAAGGTTATACGAATGTTGGAATGTTCTGGCCACATCGAGAAGGATTTCAGAATGAAATTTCTAACCTGGTTTAGCTTGAGATCGATGGAGCAGGAGCGGAGGGTTGTGTTCACCTTTATCCGCACCTTCCTTGATGAGCCCAGTAGTTTGGCAGGGCAGCTTCTGGATTCCTTTGAACAAATTGTTACCAGCAAGAGGCCAAGAAGTGGTTTCTGTACTAAGTTATGGCACTAATCTGAGATAGGCAAAAATCTAAATTGCTATCTGATATTCTAATATTCTTACAAAGGGAAAAGTAACTGGGATTACAGTTTTCCACTTTGTTATGATGCTATTTTTAACTACTGGTAAATGTATATGTAGTTAGTTTGATGTTGCTGTGTTTGGAGGTCTGCCATGATGATATATTGAATTATCGATATCTGTATCAAACTAACTGGGGAAAAAAATGTTCTTATCAGATTTATTACAAATGAATTACAAATTTTCATTCAACAAAAATGTCAGAGATAGGGTTCTTTTGTTCAGCAATGTTTTCAGAGCTGAATCTAGACACTTGATGAATTTACTGAATCTTGCTGGTGTTCAGATCTCAATTTCATATGCATGACGTACAATTCGATGGAAATCCATTGTCCATTTGTCCTGTTATTGATACTGTTGTAGTGTTAATTCCTGATTACCGTGAGTCTTGACAGTCATCACGATGGACAATTAGAGATTAACTCACAGATGCAAAAGAGTATTCCCAGATAACAGGACTAGAAATAGGCATACTAACATTGACATACACTGTCCTAGTACTATGGCAGATATAAATGACCCACATGGCCATATCCAAGGATCAGCCAAGTTTACTTCATACACTACAGCAAATACATTTCAACCAGATGTTGACAAAACGATCCAGTAGAAACTAAATGACAAGATCTAGCGGAACATGCAGGATTTTGATCATTTCAGCTCTGCATCTTCTTGTTTTTGTATGTCCTCAATTGCCTTGGTTTCTGCTTTCTGCTCAGGACAAACATCCTTGATGGCCATCGAGCTTATTTCACGCTGTTTTCTTGCACTTTCCTCCAGTCTATCATCTTCAAGATGGCATTCCAACCGATTCAAGAACCCTTCTTCGACTTCACTCAGGGGATCATCGCCTTCTTGCTCGTTGTCGAAACAGGTATTGTACCGCACGAGATAATCTGACTGTCCACCAGACTTGCTAATTTGGCTATGCATATCACTCAGTTCACAGCTCCTGTCCATGTCTCGCTCGCTGCCATAGTATTCTGCATCAAAATGCTGACTGGAAGATGTTGGAGATGAGTATGGAGTGTAATCTCCGGTAGCTGCGCCGTCACGCTCTCGAAGCGTCCTCAAGATCAATGTCTTGAGAAAGTTCATGACTTGGACAGCATGCATTAGGGCTGTCAAAGGATCTGACATCTAAGCGTAGAACAAAAAGGTAAATCTTTGCTGAAGTAATTGACAATTTGCCAATTGCTCACTTTTTTCATCAGGTAAGTACTGAAAGTACACTTCACCTGCTAACCTGCAAGAATACTGAAATGAAGATTACCTGAGTCATGTTGGGGGCAAACACCATGGCTATGTTTCTAGCATTCATCTTGTTCAGCTCCTCCTCTTCGACGACGTCAGCCATTAGCTCAACGGCCCAATTAAGGAGTGCCGCCTGAGTGGGGCGCAATAGCGACACAAGCTCCAGGAATTCCTCTTCAGAATTGCTTTGCAGCACTTGCTCAGGGGAGAGGCTATCGAGTACACCTTCTGGAAGTTCTCTAAACCATGCCTGACCAAATGCATGTAAGTTTTAGTTCTTTTCTTTGGTAAAACTGACAAACTTTGTTTGATCTTGAACTTTTGATAGCAGGGAGTGGGTACCATCATAGCAGGAACACACTTTCGTCATTGTGTCCTATTTTTGATAGGATGGTTAATGTACCTTAATCAGGCTTGCCAAGCAGTGAACATCAATATCCTCAGGAACAACTCCTTTGTTCAGCTGGTCCCTCACATGCTCCTCTTGGTCATTCTCCGGATTGATGCGAAAGATCCCTTCAGCCTGAAAAAGCAATCCTCGGCATGATCAACTCCATTTTCACATCACTACAAATACAACCAGAAAGGGTTATCTAGTACCTCCATTGATTTTTATAAGGCGCGGTTTGATTTGGTGCGGTCTTCAAAGTTGAACTTTAACCGTTAATTTCTTTTATAATACTTTGTTCATAGCTACAAAATCACAACCATAGCCCGAAGGAAAGTGCTTTCAAATACGAATATAACGGTATCACTTTTGTGTCATATAATCTATATATTATTGGACTAATTTTTTTATCATAGTTTACTAACTTAGAATCTTGAAATGCATGGACGCCTTATAAAAATCACAGCGAGTATAATGCATGACCACCCCACCTTTAGGCCTCCCTGAGCAGACAGCCTCTCCTCCATGAGCAGCAGTATTGTGGGGACCGAGTTGCCCTTGCCGTCGTAGGTGCACTGCATTGATTCAGCCGAGACACCAAACACACTCGCGCTGCAGGGGGGAAAAAGATTGAGCATCTCGAATCGTACTTTGTGAATTGGTTCAGTTTAAATAATGAACCTCGGGTAAAATCAAGTTCATAAGTTTGAAACTTTCAGTTGGCTCTGTTACAATGTACTAGAACTAACTGATTGGATAGCAAATTACCTATGGATTACAAATTCCAGTGTGCAAACTGAATCTTTTCAGGAAGGCAGGTAGCACAGGGCAAAAATCAAAACAGATGACAAACATTACGGAACAAAATAATTACTACAACTGAGTAAGAAATCGAGCGTCCTAATTATAGTTTCACAAATGGAGTTCTTCCTCCATCCCATTGGTGAATCCTACATCACTACAGCTTGGTATTGAAACGACTGCAAGCTAAATACTCTGTATTTAGTAAACATTTTGCTTCAGACCTTCAGTTGAATGAAAGCTTGGCTTTAAAAGGGAAGCTTATCAATGGTACCCACTTAGTGAGACAATCGAATTAAAACAGACTGAAACACCTGCCACATTCCCAGATCTATCTCTTAGGAATTGATGTTGCTCGAACAGGCGAAGCATTTATAACAAGGACAATAGGAGGGGCATTGTCATTTCTCAGATCCCTCACGAAGCAAGCAAGCAGCAAAGAACTCAGGAGCTGCTCAAAATTGAGGTCACAATCAGCAGCCTCCAGAGATCTTTCTTCGCCCAAAATCGAGGAGAATTCACAACCCATCGTCTCTCAAGATCACAAAGATCATCCTAAAAATCAAGACTTTCACCAAGAATCCCTAGGAAATTCAACCTCATGGAAGGGGACGAGCTGAAGAAGTGGTGGTGGGTTGGCTCACCTGGCGCTGGGGACGCGGCAGGGCATCTCGACCTCGAACTCGACGGGGAGGCCGAGGAAGCCGTGGAAGCGGTCGAAGGTAACGTGCGCGACGTGGCGGACGTCGGTGGGCCACCCGATCTCCATCTCCCCGAGCGCCGCGGACGCCGCATCGTCCCCCTCCTCCTCCACCACCCCCCACCCGCCGCCGGCGACGCCGCGCTCCGGCTCCGGCTCCCGCTCCATCCGGCACGCTACCACCGACCTCCGCACGGCCGCGAGCAGCAGCGCAAGCACCGACAACTGCTGCCGCTCCCGCTCCTCCTCGCCCCCGCCGCCTCCTCCCCTCTTCTTCCCCACGACTCCCCCGTCCCCTCCGCCGCCGCCCTTGCATCCCGTCGAGACCACCACCACCCCCGTCATCCTCCCCCACTCGGCTCCTTCAACCCCGTCCTCTCACGCAGCAACCGAGCTCGCGGACACGGATGTTGCCCCCGCCCCTCCTCTCTCCCTCTCTAAATTCTTGGACTCGCCACACCAGCTCCTCTCCTTCTTGGACACTTCGAAACTCTACCACGAACACACGGATGGAAGCTTCTCTCTCTTCCTCCCGGAAGCTGGAATCGCACAAAATCCTCTCTCTCTCTCTCTCTCTCTCTACTTTTGGAGGCAGCTGAGCTCAGAGAGAGAGAGAAGCAGAAGCATTAATGAGTAGTGGGGAGGAAGGGTGGTCTGAAGTATAAATATTTTCGAACAGACAGGGGGCGAAACGCAAAATTGCCCGCCCGATTCAAACTCTGACCCGACCGTCCCCTTTTGGCCGCAGAAACTGAAAAGCCGAGAGTCTGCTACTGACTCCTTTCCCACATTGCTGCTCCTTTTTTTCTGCGTCACAAAAAATGGGCGAATTTCTACGCTCTTTCTGCTTTGGGAGTGATTACTTTTCTAGTTTATCTTTTTTAGAAAACATCTGGTCTTCTTTTAAACGAAATTATAGATTTAGTCTCGTCCCGCACTGCGGAAAGCGGCAGCTAGTGAGGAGCACAGAAGCAGCATGCTGCCGCGGACGGCGAGCGCCATAAGGGCGGGGGCTACCGCTGCTGGCAAGTGCAGGAGGCACGTTCTTAGGTCGAGATCGGGCTATATCTGCAATTTCATTCGAGAGGAAGCTAGATTTGTAAAAAAAAAAGGTAAAGAGGCTAAAAAAAGTGATACTTCTTTGCTTTGTTTAAAAAAATACAACGCTAGAGAAGATTAGGGTTTTCCTCTCTTTTAAAACAGGCAAATAAACAGCTAGCGTGCAAACTATTAGGATCTTTGCTTGCTAGCGTATGGCGTATGACTGTGTTCTCCTAAAAATAATTGATTTTCTAGTCTTATTTATCTTTTTTTTTAAAAATCTAGGCTTATGTAAATGTATTTATAAATTTGGCCTCCTTTCTCATTGCAGAAAGCACGATAGGCGACTAGCGGCCACCACGGCAGGGCGAGCAAGCGTGGGAGCAGGCGCGCTGCTTCGGCCAGGTAGCACGGAAGGCTCGCTATTGCGATCCCAAGCCTCCGGTGACCTTCCACGGAAGTTGATACGTGTCATCTTCCGGCGCTTTCATGGTCGAGGATACGACTATTTTGCAATTGCGTTCACAAAGAGATCAAATTTAGAAAGAAAGAAAAATACACCAAAAAAACTAGAAAAGTGATGATTTCAGTAAATCAAACGATAAACTTTATATTTTTAATCTGCACCGTAAGGGACTGACTAAACTTATCTAGCCTTGCAAACCAATCGAATTGATCGTTCAATCGCGCATTGAAAGCATTTGCATAAGTACATATCTGCCACATCATATCCACCAGATTAATGATGCGTAATATTGCATGTTCAAATTTGGAATCCTATCCCTCACAAAAAACCAATTTGTACGAAAAAAGCACAGATGGGCCGTCCATGTCCAACTCGTTTGGGCCTGCGCCAATTCATACCGAGCATCGACACGATTCGGCCCATTTAGCTCACGGGTGGTCCAGTCCATATACAAACCTATCCCATCCACACTCCTCCACTCGACGAGCCGCCGCCGCCGCCGACGTCCGCGTTTTCTCCCGCCACCGCTTCGTCGGCTTGTCTTCCTCTCCCACCTCGACGCCGGTCAGCTGGGGTAAAATTTCTTCCTTTTTCTTATCTTTTCGCTACTTGCCTGTTCGTTCGCTAGCCCATACCACACGCCGGCCCCTGTCCCTATCCACTCCCTAGTTTCCCTCTCCTCTCCTTGCTGGGCCGCCGCCGTTCCTCCCTTTCGGTCCCGCTGCCCCGCGCCCTCGCTGGCTAGCTCCGGGCCCGCCCCCTATGTCTCCACAGGTCGGTCTGTAGTTTGTACATTGCCGGGGTTGCTCCCACTCCCAGATCTCAAAATCTCTCTTTTTTGGATCAGTTGTTGTGTCAGCGATTACGTAGTATTGCTATAATTTAGTTCGATTGCAATTTAGTGAGACCCCCCGCTCCATTTCTGATTTCAGGATAGTGGATACGCCGCTGTGTGTGCTACGTGCCATGATCGGAATTTAGAGCAGTGCGTGTTCTCTTCTCAGCAGTGGCGGACACAGAACTTTATTAATGGGTGTTCAAAATAAAACATTATAATATATTTTTCAATGTAGTTAAATATAAGTATTTTCATAAAATTGTCATTTTTACCATGAAAAACTATGATGTCATTTAAAATAGAATTTAGAGGGATTAACATGATAAGTATTTAGACAACTCAACTAGCATCCTACAGTTAAAAAATAATATACTTTATTTTGTCATAGATTTATTGCAAGTCACTCTTTTTTAAAGCTGATATCTAGCCATTAGACTCTCATCTTTTCTTATACCTTATCCTAGCATATGTGCATACAAGAAAAGAGTTATTTGCTTTATATATAGACTAGATTCATCACCATAGATATAATTTAGTTTGTTTTAAGAAAAAATATCTAAAGCACGTAGATATTTCTAAGTATTTATAAATTTTAAAATTGGATAATCTAGAACCTTCATATGAAATTATCTCTCTTTTGATTTTAGAGAAACTAGTTATTTGCTTTATTTATAGACTAGATTCATCACCACAGATATAATCTAGTTTATTTTAAGGAAAAAAATCTAAAGCATGTAGATATTTTTAAGTATTTATAAATTTTAAAATTGGATAATCTAGAACCTTCATATGAAATTATCTCTCTTTTGATTGTAGAAGGACTAGTTGGGTGCATACACCTTGCATGCAGGGAATATCGTTGTTTTTTCTTTTCTACAATATAATTTTAAGCTCATCATACACACAGATTAAGGAGGAACCAAATATAAAAAAGTTACTGAACCATGCTTACCCCTATTGAGTGGTGTACTTCAACTAGTTATCCACTTTTTTATCATTAAAGCAGGCGCACAAATTGGAAATATTGCAATAACTACACGTTTAATCTCCTCAAAAAATATATATTGTGGGACGATGCTTTCCATGAAATAGACTTATAATGCGAGACTAAGGGAGCAACATGGTATGATACATGCTATCATTCCATATAAAAAAATGACGTAAAATAATGATACATTTTTCTACTGTTTTAAAAAAAATTGTATCATGGAACTAATTAAATACAAATAGAGCTAAGAAGAGAAATTAGAGCAAGCTATATACATAACAATTTGAGAAATATCGTTTATCTTAACTAGTGGTTAAAACCTTATTTATACAATTTTGAAAAGAGTGCATATAAAAGATATGTAAGATGTGTATTCCTTTCTCAAGCTCCTAATACGATGATATAAAATGTTGACATTGTTGTATCCAAATGTGTGCTTATATGTGTCTCTGTGAACTTATGTGCTAGACCCTAATAATTGTAAAACAAGATTGGAAACCTAATTATCTGGTTAAATTAACTACATGATGTTTGTTTATCTCCATAGAGTAGTGAGGAGAATTATTCAATCTCCATGGTTTTAATAATTATTGTGCAAAAAAGTATATGGATAGAATTGTAAGGTTAGATGTTACTCTATTTGATAAAAAAGGATATTACCCTATAATTTAATTAGAATTATTAAAGATTATTTAACTAAAGATCTTAGAAAATAAATCAAATTCCTTACCATTAGATTTGCACCACATTCCGTGCTTAGGCCGACAAGACCTTCGACTTGTCCGACGGCCTAATAGGACTAGAGTTTAAGTTCACCCGGTTTAGAGTTTGACTTGTTCGGCGGTCTAATAGAGCTAGTATTCAAGTTCGCACAATTTAGGATTTGGATTCACTAGAATCTCCAATAATAGAGGAAGGTGACAAAGTGGCGGTGGTGCCGCTGAATGTGGGTATGTAAGAGGACAAAAGGTGTTAATGGGACGGGAGACAATCATGAGTGGTACATTTGCTCTTAGGAAGGCGGCGGATGGTTGAGATGATGAATCAAGTGCAAAGAGTAGGAATGTCAATTTTCTACGTGGGACGGGGCCCGTGGGGAAATTTCTATAGGGGTGGGGGCAAGCGAGGGAGGGGGTTAATCTCCTTGCACGAGGAATAAGGTTTGGCCTCCACTGCACTAGTGGGATGGGGATGGGGTCGCCTTCCTCCTACGAGTCCCCATGGAGACTTGATTAAAATCATCGATACATATTTTGTTTATAAATCTGTTCTTTTCTTATACGTTAAGACTAACCTAAATCTATAAGTTTGGATACAATTTTTGAAGTTATATTTAAAAAACATAAATATTTATAAATTAATAAAAAAGTTATATAATTTTTTTAAAACATAATTGAACATATTGTTTAATCTCTGTGGGTATCCCTACAGGTTGCCTCTCGGATCAAGGACAGGGTGACGTCCCTCCCCCCAGCAGGGGTTGTTGCCACGGGATAGTGGTGTCTTGTGAGGTAGGGGCAGAGGTGGTAATGACTGATTAGGATTGTTATGGTTTGGGATTATAATAAGAACTAGTAAGAGCAAGTAAAAAAGGTTCGATATAAATTTAATGCTAGAATTTTGAGCAACTGATGATTAGTCATTCTCTTTATTTTGTTTAATTAAAGAAGTATTTTTTACGAAAAATTCATGCCCAAACCTTGATATGATTGAACCATATCCTCTCCTTTTGTTGTCTAAAGATAAACTGTCCTTACTCTGTCCACACTTTCGTTCCATAGAAGCGGTTAGATTTGTAAGCCAATTGACAAGCAACGGCCAGCATCTTCGTTCCTTCCCATTACGCTGTGTTCTTCACATCCATGTTGGTGGGAGTCAAGATTTCAAATTTTGTTTTCGAATCATATCTCGGTAGCGGCTGAAATTTGAAATTTCGACGAGATTTTAGAATTTCGGACATTCCGGAAGCGGCTGAAATATGAAATTTCGGCCAAAATTCAAAAAACAAATCTGAAACCAAAATTTTGATATCACTGTAGCAATTTGTTTTTTTTTAAACGCACATTTCACTGAGATTTTAAATCTCGTTTCCTGCCGAAATATGAGATTTCACTAAATTTGACCGAATTTTTTCCCCTTGCTGCAAGGAGCCGCTTTCACGTCCGAAGTCAGACGATAACCTTCTTCGCCGTCCCAAAACCAAAACGAGCTACCAAGACGCTCTACGCTTCTTCTCTTCGTTCCCACAGTTCGCGTCCCCCTTATCCGGCGCGGCCTTCCTTCGTTTCCACCGTTCTCCAGATCTTCTCCCTCCCCCTTCTCCGGCGGCCGGCGCGGTGAGCTCTTCTCCTCCCCTTCCTTCGTTTCCACCTTTCTCCAGATCTCCCCCCACCCCCTTCTCCGGTGGCCGGCTCGGTGAGCTCTTCTCCTCCCCTTCCTTCGTTTCCACCGTTCTCCAGATCTTCTCCCTCCCCCTTCTACGGCGGCCGGCGCGGTGAGCTCTTCTCCTCCCCTTCCTTCGTTTCCACCTTTCTCCAGATCTCCCCCACCCCCTTCTCCGGTGGCCGGCGCGGTGATATCCCCCGTCAAAATCCTCGTGGGGGGTCATCCAAATCTTTCTTTCTACTCCAATCCGTGCAGTTTGTTGCGTGCTGGAGTACTAATAGCAGTTTATTTTCCAAAAATTTTGGGGGTTCAACTGAACCCCCATGTCCCACGTTAGGTCCGCCCCTGCTTCTCAGGGTTGTTCTTAGCATTTTCTTGTGTAGAAAAAGAACAGCAAAGCAATAGGAAGGGCTGAACTTATTATGGTCGCACAAATAGTCTAGATGATTCTCTAATCTCTGCTTCATGCTTTGTTTTTATGAATGCTCCACTAGACCTTTGATACTATTTGGTTGTTTTGACTTCGCCAATCTAATTACATTGTTGAACCGCATATAATAAACTAGGGAAAGTATTGCTATGGCTGATGAAAATATATGACCACAGAATATATATGTATATCCCTATTACTGTACTATTGTGTGCATAGCAGTTTGCTGTTTTTGTTTGTGTGTGTGTGGGGGTCATCGTAAAGCTGCCCATTACCTATTGTATCACACCCCTTCCTAAATTCCTGAATCTACAACTATACCGTTTAAGGGACTGAGGAGTGTTTTGGAAGTCATGCTGATGTAGAATGTTTCCGGAGCTATTCATTCATATATTACTATTTGGCTATCTAACATGGACTTCTTTGTTATTCCCATTTGAGATAAGAACCTACAATTATGCCTTTTGAATTATCCTTGCCTTACTTTTGCACCTTGGATGATTTGACAAGATAATTTTAGTGCTTAGAATTACTGTACTCATTCTTCAGTCTTTGAGTAGTTATGCAACTTGTACCATTCATGTTGCGTGAGATGAGGGTATGGGTGATCTCATTCAAAATGAGTATATTCCCCTATGTATTTCATGCTATTTTTTTTGAAATTTTTATGGTGTTGAGTTTAACTAGTTTATCAACTAGTTCAAACAAGTTTGAACTAAAATTCAAACTAGAGTTTCCCTTTTTGATGATAGGTTGATTATAGGTATGTGCTAATTTTATATATAAATAAGCAAAGCATGTGATCTAAATTCGTCCAAAATCTTTGAATTCGAGTATATTTTTTCAAAGGTATGTGTTTCATTTGAATTGTTATAGATGAGTATATACTCTAAAACTAAAATTTTCAAACAAATATACTCGAATATGGCTTGAATTCGCGCATTTGAAATCACGGTGCCCTATTCCGGCGTGTGTGTATACGTATATATTGCATATACCGTTTAAACAAAAACATTATACCTCTTTATCCTTTTGACCATACTCTAATAATGATTATAAGATACTCCAAAGTGAGTTCTATGAAAAATTTCATCAAAGTCCACTTTTTGTAACATAATTTGTGTATATACTCATTTTACATATGAAAAAAGATATATAGCAAAAATAAAGGTTTGCGATGAAATTATTTTCTACCATATCGCATTGGAGTATCTTAGAATTAGTATTTAAGGATTACCGAAAGTGATAAAGAAATATAACACATTCGTTTAAGTAGTACATTAGAAGTGGGAGTACGTACTCTCGAGAGTACATAAAAGGCTTTCTATATAGGAAAATGGTTTTATACTCATGTATGTGTAATGCATGCATGCGCGCGTGCGCGCCACCCTAAGCATAGCATAAGCGCTAGCATTATATATCTCCATTAGTGTGCAAGAAGCACTACTGAGCATTAGTGTGTAAGAAATATTAGTATTCCTACATCAAGATCATAGTGTAAGAAAGCGCTTACGCCTTAAGGTATTGTAAGGTAATTTCTTTCTATAGTAAGTCAAGGTTGGGGTTACATATGTACATACGTACGTATGTATATATGTGTATATATATACACACACACACACACATACATAGGAAAATGGTTCAATACTCGTGGGAGTACGTACTCCCACTCCTATATATAGGGGGAGAAAAATCGTAAAACGGGCCATTACCTATTGTATCACACCCCTTCCTAAATTCTTGAATCCACAACTATACCATTTAAGGGACTGATGGGTGTTTAGGAAATCATTCTGATTTAGAATATTTCTGGAGCTATTCATTGACAAATTGCTATTTGGCTGTCTAACATGGATTTTTTGTTATTCCCATTTGAGATAAGAATCTACAATTTTGCCTTTTGAATTCTCCTTGCCTTACTTTTGCACCTTGGATGATTTGACAAGATAATTTTAGTGCTTCAGAATTACTGTACTCATTCTTCAGTATTTGAGTAGTTATGCAACTTGTACCATTCATGTTGTGTGAGATGAGAGTATGGGTGATTTCATTCATTTGATTTTGAAATTTTACGTTCTGAAAAAAAAACAGTTGAATTTTCAATGTTCTGATGAAAAACCTCTACTCTCTTTTTTTGTGTTAAAGGTAACTTGGCACCAGATATTTTACTGTTGGGCAGACCTTTCTTCCACCTGCAATGGAAGCTAAGTTTTTCCGGTTTCTGAAGCTTGTCGGAGTTGGCTTCAAAGCAAGGACAGAGCGCGAAGGGCGTGAGTTGTTTCTGAAACTGGGCTACAGCCATGAGGTGCAGTTCACCGCTCCACCTGCTGTTCGTGTCTTCTGCTTTAAACCCAACATAATATGCTGTACTGGCATCGACAAGGACAGAGTGCACCATTTCGCTGGCGCTGTTCGAAGCTGCAAACCTCCAGAAGTGTACAAGGGGAAGGGCATATTGTACATCGATGAAGTTATCAAGCTGAAGCCAGGGAAGAAGCAAAAGAAGTGACGGGCAGGCATACCTCTCTTTTTTAGTGTTTATGTTGAGATCAATTCTGTAGTACGTTTGTAGTTGTGCAGAACTGCAGATGTCGATGCGGTTTTCTTGTGCTAGGCAAATATGATTGTTGCCCCCCAGTACCACACTGGAAGTCCTAACGATGTCACCTAATGCATCATAAAGCACTACATTCAGTTTTGTTAACTTTAGCTGGAATGCTACCCTTCAGAGTGATTTCAGTTCAGAGTACTTCAGATATGTTGTTATGATGCTGTGAAGTTCATTTCTTTTTTTGAGAGGTTGCAAATTAGGGGTGAACATGATCAAGACGCAAGGGTTGAGAACTTGGAATGTGTGTGTATATAAGAGGAGAGATACCTCCTGCCCTGTGTATAATTACTACCATCTCTAATATAAAACTTGAAATATTTCTTTATCATGTAGGGTAAACTTATATACTTATTATAAGATACTCAAATATGATACACACGAAAAACTTGCAAGTAAGTCCATAGTTTTTAGTGTATTTTGTAAATACTTTTATATCCACACATAAAAAGGAGTATGTTCAAAAAAATGTATTCTACTTCTAAAAAAACGTACATATCATCTAAGTGGTTTTATATACTCATATACTACACTTACATACCCTTTATTGTGTGAAATACTTCCTACGTTGTGAGATATGGTATAGGAAGTAACTGCTACTGGGGTAGAAAAAGACTTCATATATATATATATATATATATATATATATATATATATATATATAGACACACACATGTACAGTGCAAACCCCTTTTACCGTGCAAACTCCGTGAAACTCACGTGTAGAAGTTTTGAAAAATTCTCAAAAAAATTACCATATGTAGGAGAGGTGAGCTTCTACAATCATGCAAAATTTGAAGACCAAACTCAATCGCATTTGAAAGATATGAAAAAGACAAATTCAGTATGAATAGTGATTTTTTTACTGTTTGACACTATTCATTTTGCTGTTTGCCTTTTTCATATCTTTCAAATGCGATTGAGTTTGGTCTTCAAATTTTTCATGATTGTAGAAGTTCACCTCTCCTACATATGGTAATTTTTTAAGAATTTTTTAAAACTTCTACACTTGGGTTTCATGGAGTTTGCATATATAAAGGAGTTTATATATATATATCGCCTATATATATATATATATATATATATATATATATATATATATATATATATATATATATATATATATATATATATATATATGAGCTATGAGCGGTACCAATTGAATAGTATTTAATATAGTAGTATTGAGTAATTAACTGTGGTGTTTTAGTTTGCCAGGATTTTGTAAGCTGGCGAGACTAACCAACTGCCAACAATGATTTTAGTAATCCTGCTTAGTATTCACCATATTTCTCGTTAATTTGTTTATGAAGTAGATAATTTGTTCCATCAGTCTTAAACCTTTTTTTGTTAAACTTTTATAGTAAAATTGTTATCGTCTCACCCAGGATTCGAAGGGAACAAATTCTCTCAAATTTGAGGCTCTCTTTTCCCTACTATGGCGTTTTGCTAAATCAGGTACTTAGATGAGAACCACCTCAGATATTTCTTTTTAAGGGCCCTTAGCATAAAATTAAACCATAAAACCCCAATAACTAAGATTAAAGACCGAGTTTTTATAGAAAAACTACTTCATTGTATAAAATAATTTACATATGGTTTTCTCTTTCGAAAAGCTCAATTTGACTTAGTGCAGAGAAATATTTCCTTACAATATACTTAGACTTACGAGCTTTCTTACACTCTTATTCTTATAGGTTACTAAAAGTACTACTACGTTGGTGGAGTCAAGGTTACAAAAACCGCCGAAATTCGGCGAAATCTCGGATTTCGGACTCCAGCGAGTTTGCATAGACCGGCCGGATGTAAAAATCCGAAAAAAATTTGAAATTGCTACAGTATATTTCGGATTTTTTATTTTTTCGGCGAGATTTCGGCAAAAACCGCCGAGATTTCGGAATTTTAAACCGAATTTGAATTTTTGGCGGATCGTACCGAATTATATCAATAAGTTCTCGTGAAGTGATCTTCAATGATAATGTTTGAAAAAGTTTATTTTTAGACTTTTGGCATTTAGTGAAACACTCTCTGAATTTTAAAAATTGAGAATGCATTTTCATGCTATGAAAAATTTATGGGAGTATCATAAGATATGTAGGATAATACATAAAATTTATGAAAATATTTTAACATCATTTGTTATGTTTTAAAAATAAAAATCGAAATAGGATAAACATCGTTCACGCCGGACCACTTGGAAGTGGTCCGCGCATACTTCGTTCACGCCGGACCACTTGTAAGTAGTCCAATGTGAACTGACTAATATCGCTAACTAGTCCGGCATGAACCGACTAGTATCGCTAACTAGTCCGTAGAAGTAAAAACTTACGGACAAAGAATTCAAGTGGTCCGCGAGAATTATGAGAAATTTAATTCTAACTGGTTATAAGACATTTTCGATGAACCTTTTCAAGAAAACATATAGAAGAAACAGGACGAAATTTGCACATGTAGCAAACTTGACTCCCTAAATGTGATATTTTGATAAAACCTTTTCAAAACACAAGTAGGATCAATGTAGGTCATATGAATAAGATTTCAATATACAATAAGATTTCCATATACAATAAGATTAGTAGGTCACGAGTCATAAACTTCTTCATTTAAAGATTCCTATTACAACGCGAGGTGGAGTTTGCACGGGGCGCTTTACTACTCATAGGTATGTGATGCAAACATACATTTATTTAGTTGTCATATGCAAATATGTGAAGAATTGTTGTGTGTATCGATTTTATTACATTCTTAATAATTGTCATGCCAATATACATTAATTGTTTGAATTGTGACTCTCAATCTTGATTTTCGATCAAAATCTTTGAAATTTCATACTTCACGACGTATACCCGAATTCCCAATTTTAAAAATTCCTCGAGCTTCAAGAATAACTCTGAAAATTTTATGGCAACATTATTCACATGTCGAATCATGCTATTAAAATTTCAAATATTTATAACATGCTTTGTCCCATTTTCATTCAGTTCAAAATTGCGTGAGCGTTTCATTACGACAGTACCAATGTTTCAATTTTAAAAAATTTACATGATTCAAAAAATCTGAAATTTTATGACAACATTAATAATACGTCAGAACTCTCAAAAAAATCGAAATTTTTCTCCATCTTTTGGACCAATTTTCGGGCTTGTCAATCTGGCCGAAATTTCGCCATTTCTCGGCGAGATCTCGCCAATTCTCTCCGAAATTCGGCATTTCCCGGTAGAAAAAAAACCGGATTCAAAATTTGGATTTGAATTTCCGGACGAGATTTGTCCGAAATTACCGAATTTCGCCGAAATTTCGTTTTCCGGGCATGAACGGTATTTCATCCAAAACCGAAATCCAAAACACTGGGTGGAGTGGAATAGGATAGCAGGGTGCTTCTCCTTCTTGCTTCTTGTGTGTTCATCTTGCTTGTTCTCACTCTCTCTCACACACATATATATAGGCGAAATGGGGCACTAGGGGCATAAGCATCATAATTTTAAATGCGTGAATTCAAGTTAAATTTGGGTATATTTTTTAAAACTTTCAGTTTTAGGGTATATACTTTATCTATAACAATTCAAATGAAATGCATACCTTCAAAAAAATATACTCGAATTCAAAGATTTGAACGAATTTAGATCACATGCTTCGCTGATTTATATATAAAATCAGCACATACCTACAATCAAACTATCATAAAAAAAAGAAAATTCTTATTTAAAGTTTAAACTAATTAGTAAATTGGTTAAACTCAACATCCTAAAATTTTCAAAAAAAATTGCATGCAAATACATAAGAAAAATACCTATTTTAAATTATGGTGCCTAGGCACTATGGTGCCCCAGGTAATATGTATGTATGTATGTAGTATAATTACCTAGGGCACTATGGTGCCTGGGCACCACGATCTAAAATTGATATTTTCTCTATGTATTTTCATACGAATTTTTTTGAAATATTTAGGATGTTGAGTTTAACCAGTTTACTAACTAGTTCAAACTCAAATAAGTTTGAACTGAAATTCAAACTAGAGTTTCCCTTTTTTAATGATAGTTTGGTTGTAGATATGTGTTGATTTTATATATAAATCAGCAAAACATGTGATCCAAACTTGTTCAAAATCTTTGAATTCGAGTATATTTTTTTCAAAGGTATGTGTTTCATTTGAATTGTTATAGATGGGTATATACCTTAAACTGAAATTTTTAAAAAATATACTCAAAAATGACTTGAATTGGCATTTAAATCATTTAAAACTCATGGTGCCCATTTAGATACTATATATATATACCCATTTATATATATATATATATATATATATATATATATATGGAAACCTCTTTTCTACTTCCGGGAGTAATTACTCTCTATGCCGTATCTCATAACGTATAGGGTATCTCGTACGACGGAGGGTATGTACGTATAGTATACAAGTATATAAGATCATCTAGGTGGAATGTACATTTTTTCAGAGGTGGTATGCACTTTTTTTTGGGACATACTCCTTTTTTATGTGTGTATATAAAGGTATTTACAAAATGCACTAAAAATCATGGACTTCTTTGCAATTTTTTCATGTGGTTCACATTGGAATATCTTATAATTAGTTTATGAGTGTACCCAAAGTGATAAAGTAGTATTTCAAATTCGTTTAGGTGGTATTTCAGATGTGGAGTAACTACTCGGAGAGTAAAAGATATTTTTCATATATATATATATATGCGCGCATACTCGACCCTTTAAGACAGAGCGGCGATTTAGACCGTTGGATGCGAACCCTTCTCTGGAAGACGCGACGCATGATCGCTGTCAGGCTCAGCCATCTCCAGCATGGCCTTGTTCTTCCCCTACACGCCAGCACGGAGCCTGCTACTCCGTGTGCGTGGCGTCCTACCTAGGGATGGGGTGGCGCAAAGTGCAGCGGCTACACAGTGTTACGTGCCAAGATTGCTTAGACATAGTATTTTATTTAACTCAAATCAATTTAGACGACGCAACGTGTAATTTTACTCTCTGTTTCATTTTGATCCAACAGCAACCTGTGTCGAAGTTTCCGGTACCCCAATGACAGAGTCAAGGAATGGCACGACACGTACGCGGGGCACGTGGCAGGCACGCACGCACGCACGCGTACGTGCACACGTAGCGCAAGAAGACAAAAGCAGGACGCCTACATGTACGTGCATGTACATATTCCAGCACCATTCGATCCAGGGGCAAGACGATCGTCGAGCGATCGACCGCATGGATCAGGCGCAAGCGACGGCGAGCAAGGCCGACGGCGGCCGCCATGATGAGCCGCGCGGCGGCAGAGGCGCCGAGGAGAAGCGTGGAGGAGAAGGTGGTGGCGTCGACGACCCTAATGGCAGCAACAGGTTGGAGCGTAGAAAGACGGCGGTGGAGTCGTCGACGGAGGCGAGGCCGCTGCCGCACAAGCAGGTGCCGCAGCCCGGCGACATCTACAACCAGCAGCTCGAGCGGCTCTGATCAGCTTACGAAACGGAGAGTAATAGTGACGGGATAAGTGAGTGAAGTGAGTGCTTACCTCAGATCTCGGAGGTGGTCTGGTCTCTTAAATGGTTGCCAAACGTTGGAAACAGAGTTTGATTCTGACTAACTAGACAATTATCCGTTTTCTATTTAGACGGACATGTTAAGAGTGGGCATATACAATAAGACCACATCAGCTGGTTCTTAGTCCGTACACATCAGTTTTGGTCTATGTGGAGAACTGAGAAAAGAGGAGAGAGAAGAGAACTGACTCTTATTTAGTAGCCAGCTTTGCACAGGAGCATAGATAGATCATTTATGTACAAAAGAGAAAAGATAGTTATTGCACAATATCTAGAGACAACCTTTAGAGACAGTTATTATATAAACTGGCTTTTAGCTTACTATTAGTCAGTAGTTGACTTTGCTATTGTACTTGCTCTTAACTAGATAAATGTCAGTTTTCATTTTCGGTACTTGATCCGGTAACTATGGGCGGCGAGTCTTAACATGATGTAAGATGTTGTACTGTTGTTCTAGCTAGCCAAGTGTTACTGCTCCGGGGAAAAATAACGGATACACTTAAATTTCATTTGTTCATTTATTGTTTCCATTGCGATATTAATCGTACGTGTATTTGCTCTTGTTTGATCCTACTTTCGCATGAGTTTATTTACACCATGCACGCGATTTCATTTAATTTTTTGGGCTACCTTTTATAGAATTTACATGTAGAAGATACCTATCCCAAATTTAATTATTGAGCGCCATCGATTACAAGAATCTCCCGTGCTAGTAGGGTGGGAACGTGGGGTTGGTCCCGCGGAACAATTCCGCGCCCCGCCCTGCACCATAGTCCTCTCGGGGATGCTCCCCCATACCGTCTCCGTACAGAGCCGACACTACAGAGATCCCCTCTATGCAAATATATATTCTATATGTTTTTTCTGTTTCTAAATTCAAATTTTATTTCTAAATACATATTATTTTACCATTTAAAATAACTTTTAACTGTTTTTTCGTTTGTATATCCTACCATCATTATTTTTTTAAGATAAAAAAGGCATCAACAGATATTAATATCCCAGTTCTATTACTGAAACCGGCAAAGTTTATACGTAACACAGTTTTAGCAACTACGGGTATTTGACAAAATCAAGAAACCAACATAATGACCCAAGCACTCCACAGCGAGAAATAGGATTACAGCTTGCCATAAACCAAATTACTAAAATAAATTATGAGTGACTTCAACTCTTCTGAGAATCAAATGAAGAACACGTAACATCCAAGAGAAGCAATAAGTGACTTAACGAAGAAGCACGATTTAGCCATTTTTACGTGTGTTTTGATTGAAGCGTAATGTCGGCGTTTCGAGCACCGGCGAGTGAATTTTTAAGTCTAAGGGGTCGCGCGTTCCCTCTCCTTGAATGGTTAGACTCAGGAGTCCAAGATGTATACTGGTTCGGGCCGAACGTCCCTACTCCAGTTCGCGTGGTGGTGCTATATTGCTGCGGGTGCAGATGTTTACAAGGTTTTTACAAGCGGGAGCTGAGGGCTCGAATGGGTGAGAGCGAAAACAGCCTATTCGTGAAGATCGAGAGGGAGTCCTCCCTCTCCCAGAGGATCCTGCCTCCCTTTATATAGCCGGAGGGGGCAGGTTACATGGGAAGTTGGGAGAGGAAAGGATGAGGTGATCTATGCTAGGAGCTCTGGTCCTTCGTCTTAGCGATTGGACAGCGTCTGCTTCCCCCAACGCCGTGTTGGTGGACTCACTGAGCAGAGCAGTTTACCGTTTCACCGGGAAATAGCGCACCTGCCCTCTATAAGCCTGTCAGGCGCTGCTGTTGCCTCGGGAGGGAGCGCATCCTCATGCCGTGCGTGTCTGGACGATGAGACCGGTGCTTGACTTCGGCAACCTCCTCGCCACCTTGGGAATGAGCCACCTGCCCTCGCACAGTCACTCTGAGCTGTTGTGTCCGTAGGGCACGTGGCTAATAGCCGGCGGAGGCCCGACACTTGGCGCTTCGTGGAGATCGCTTCGGCTTGGTCGGAGCTCGTGAGGAGTCCGACCTGTGGCAAGGGTCGAACGCCCCATTGGGTCGGGACGAGTTTGGGGCAGCTTGTTAGGTCGGGGTCGATCGTCCTTCGTAGCACCGCGGGGTCTTTGGTCGGAGTCGGACTTGGGGTAGCCCGTTCGCCACTCCGGGCCGTTGGGGTACCCATGGTATGAGTACTCGTCACGTAAAATCATAAAACATCATCTATTAGGAATGAATTCTATTAAGAATGAATGAAGTAGATAAGTTTTAGTTTAAATATCTGTAGAAGTACATCTCTCACGTGAAAAACTATAAATTATAAACAAAATTAAGAGACACCGATCGACCACTGTTAGGATATTATCGAGACGAACGATCTCGACGTCTCAACCATAAAATTAAGAGAAGGCTCGTTTCCGTACGTACGCAGATGGAGACTGCAAAGCTTAATGAGACGAACTTAATTTATTACATGGAAGTGTGACACTCCAGCAGCAGCATGCATGAGACGAGATTAATTTGTTGACTTCCGTAATTCTCCAGATCGATCAATGATTGATAATCGATATATTTGATTGTCAGTGCGAGTGATATATTTGATTGTCAGTGCGAGTTGATGACATGAACAGTCTTGGCACACGTACGTGAGTAAGTACCTTGTCACTTGTCACATGCATCTACTGCTGTCGCTGAAAAGTAGGCCCTAGGGATTTTGTTAGAAACTTTAGAATAATTGTTGGGGCGTTGAGCACAAAATTTCGGTAGTTCAAATAGAGCGTGAAATTGTTGGACATCGGCCTGTTTTCGAAGTGTTCGATATATATTTCACCTAAATCAGACCACTGAAGGCCCAAAGACCCATGAGCAGCTATAGTAATAGTTTAGTCCCACATGGATACTCCTTCCGGTCATAAATAGTTATTATTTTAGACATCGATACGATCTCTAAAATACAAATTTAGCCACTAATTTATGTTATAATATATTTATAAAACTTAATAATATTATAATATTATGATAGTATTTTTTGAGACAAATCTACACATATGATTTTCATTTATCTAATTTAAATAATTAAAAAGATAATAACAGTCAAAGTTTCAAAAATCTAACTACACCTATATATATCTAAAGCGATAACTATTTTTGAGTGACTTGAGAGAGAAGTTATTTAGCTACATCATCTCTCCTCTCCACTTAAATAGAGGGACAAGGATGCTAATTTTGTACACACAGAAATACTAGTCAATAAAGTTGAAAGGAAACATTAGGACTTGTTCGTGTGTTTATGCTTAATCGACCCTAATATACAACAGAGAGCATTGGGGCGTGCTAACTAATTAAGCCCAAATAAGCACCTCCGTATTTGCAGTTTCCACATTCTTCCTACGTTGTACATATATCGTCAAATGATCAGTATATATAGTTAAGTCATTGTTGCATCATTTCTCATTGCTCTTTCCTTGAGTTATTGCTTGCTTAACCACACATGCACTACTACACGAATATACATCACAATCGATTCTTTTTTATCATCACAGTCAGTTCTGGTGGCGACACAAAGTCATAAGACAAAGATAAGGCAGCGCTATTACAGTCGGTTCTTACCCGATAGAGATGAGCATGTCATCTCTATCGCTTCTTGTAAAGAACCGATAGAGATGAGGCAATCATCTCTATCGGTTCTTTAGAAGAAGCGATAGAGATGACACACTCATCTTTATCGCTTCTTCTAAAGAACCAAAGAACCGATAGAGATGACCCCTTATCTCTATCGTTTTTTCTTAGAACCGATAGAGATGGGGGTGTGCTGTTTTTTAATTCACCCCCCAATCAACACATAATTCACATAGTATGCACATATCACATTCACTCAGCAATAGCACACATTATGCATATATCACATTCACATAACACAAATATTTTATTACAACACATATCACATTCGTTCACAAAACAGAACTCAAACATGCTTCACAGTTATTACACATGCAATTGCATTCACATATGTAATATTGTTCACATATGGACTAGTAGTCACGGGACATGTCACAACTGTAAGGCCCCCATTTTCGATAAATTAATATCGAAAATGGATACCATGTGCATACAGTACTAGTCCCATGATCAGTGGCTAGTACGCACAAATACAAATTGATATCACAGTCATACACAACTTTATTATTACAGCGGAAGCAAATACATAACATTCTTACAATACCAAAAGTAAAAGCATAACAGTGGAGACATTCATCTTGTAGTATGCCTTTTATCCCAAAATCCCCACAGGCAACTGACAAGGAGAACCCTAATAAAATTCATCGTTCACATCCCCGAATCCTGCGTCATAAAAGGCGTCGTCGGGGAAATCTGTTTCTTCACCTAAAAATATCAACATGGGCAAGTTGAGTACTTACGTACTCGCAAGACTTTTGCAAAACCTATTATATATGCAAGCCATTTCAAGGAAAGGCTCATGGCTGTTTTGCATAAAGCTAAATTGGAATGTAAATACGGAATAATAGATTGTAAAACGAAATTTAAGTAAAAGCAGCTTAATACTGAAAGTAACAGAATGTAAGCATAAATAAGTATCAAATACCTGGGTATCATGACCATTTCCAAGAATCATTTCTACTGTCACAGCAGAAATTGCCAAGTAACCATTCCTACCAGTCCCAGGTAGAAATCCAGAGTTTTATGAAAATAAAAACATTTAACTAGTGCTGGCGCACCAAGATTCCCATAACCGCGGGAACGGCTTTTCGAAAAGTTTGACACTCTGCAGAGGTGTACATCTTTACCCACAAGTAATGATCAACCTCTTTTGCCGGCCGGTAACACACTTCCTTTGGTGTGTCGGCAAGGAGATCATAACAAAACCGTTACATTGTTTAACCCTAACTTTGCACCAGCCCGGTGACGTCAAACCCGTACTATGGTATTTATGTTTGCACAGTTACTGCACAATAATGATTAAGCATGTCCATAGTATGGCATTCACCGTTGTATTAGCAAACGTGACTCCCAACACCTCGGTGTGGGCACCCCTACGAGCAACCAGTCACTGAAGAAGCTCGTACTACTCCGGTCTACCAATGTGCAAAGCTAGTTTTAAGCAACTTAATAGGTTAAGACTGTCCCATACCAGCACTTGTGGTTGTACGGCAAATTCTTGGGTTTAACGAACACGTAGTTCGGTCCTTAATCCGATACGGGCAATAATCTCCACCCTACACTACGTACAAGTCCCTTGTACACCCGGCTATTGCCAATAATTGCCCGCATCAAAATCATAGTTTTATTTTCATTTTTGATCAAAATACTAACCAAGAAAGGTCATACCCTTAAAGTTGTCATATCCAACATTTCTAAACATGTCAAGATTTTATATTCATTTAAGCATGGCTAAGCATGTCACTAAAATGTGAATGACCCAAATTGACATCATGTACTGTCTATGCTATTCTAGGGTTATCAAGGTTCTCAAATCCATACTTATCAAGGAAGTTCTATAAATCTACAGGTACGGCTACCAATACCCATAATATAGCAGACTTTTAGTAAAATAAAGTATGCAGTAAAACATTTAATGAAAACATTTATAAAACTGGGATCAGTATGATCAAAGGGGATGCTTGCCTTGTTGATGATCCTCGACGTCAAATTCCTGATCGTCGAACTCACAAGTTTCGTCGGGTGCTACACATCGAATAATAATAACATGGCAATTCCGACAAAATGAAAGAATCAGACATAAGAACCAAATAAAATCAACTGTTTGAATTAACATATTTGTTGTTCATTGATTTACAAGTTTTATGAACATTTTCTGATTAGGTTCTTATAATAGCCAATCTTAGTTTCTTGAATAATTCACTTTTATTTATCATTTTCAGAGACCATTTTTACAGGTTTCACTACTCGGATTTTCAATTTCTAAATTAAAATTATTTAAATTGCTATTATGGAACTACTTTCTTACCCTATATTATACTTCAATTATTTTCCATGGTACACCCTAAGTATTTTTGCATAATCAGGTTCCTAACAGAGCATGGAGTCTTATAAAATTTGTTTCATTCAATTTGAAGTTGAATTACAGAAATTCTATTCACAACATATTTCAAATTCTTTCTTTAAATTTAAATCTGAAATTCAAACAGAATTCATTTTGAAATATTTTTGCATATTCTGAATCTACATGATTTTAGATGAATTTAGAAATTTATTTCACTTCATTTGATTGGATAGTTCAAAAGATATTCAAGTTTGAATGCATTCGGTTTTGTAAATACAGAAAATTAGTAAATTTACTAAAAACGGAAAGTATGCCTTCGCAACCGAAGTGCGCTTTCTATTTTCGCACCGCTCTGGACAGAACTCATTTTTAGCTTTAGCACGAAAAAAGATCAACGGAGGGGTGTTCTCACCGAGAGCGGGCGGCGGTGGAAGGAGGAGCTCGGAGGGAGGGCTCACCGGAGAAGAAGGGGTGGAATTGAGGTGTGCAAAAGTTTCAAGGTGCTATGAGGATGCTTCAGGCTGAATGGTTCGGAGAATGGCTCGGCAAGTGGCTTGTTTGGGCGTTTTCCCCCTTTTCGGGTTTTCGGCCGGAGATGAGGAAGAAGGGTTGGTTGGCTGTGCTGTGGCGACTTTGGTTCGGCGTTGCGGTTTTCAGGGAGGTGCATGAGCCCTTGCGACCACTTTTCAGTGCTTAAATAGAAGGATGAGGCGGTTTATCACAGGTTGTGGACACGGCAAGAAACAGCGGCGAGCGCAGGGGTTGTCGGCCGGGTTTTGGCGCGGGAGAGGGAGCTTTGTCGGCTGGGCAGGGATGGCGTGGCTACTAGCGACGTGATGGCTGCCTCGGGCGACGAGTTGCGGCGCGAGAGGCGACAAAACGGAAGGCGGCTTTGCTCTGGCGAGAGAACGGCGAAGACACGAGAGAAAACGGGAAGAAACGGAAGGGAAGGAGCTGACAGGTGGGGTCGGGTGGTCAGAGAGAGAAAATGAAGTCGGCTGCAGGGACAGCTGTCCAGGCGGGCCCACCGGTCAGCGAGACAAGGTTAAAAATTCAGGATGATTCTCGACAGCTCAGGGTAAAACCAGAAGTTTAGGCTAGAAGATAAGATTAAAATTTTACAAAACTTTTTAAATAGGTCGTTAAGGTAAAGATTAAGGTTCAGTAAAATTTTCAGATAACTATGACAAATAAATTACTTATTAAAAATCTGACAATGCACTATTGGAGATTTTAGCTGATTCTATTTTTCATTTAATTGAGGGCCAAAATAAATTTATTATTTTATGAAAAAAATTTACAGAATTGGTATTGATATTATATACTTTGAATAAAACTTTAATAATTTTATCTCTGATATGTTATTTTTAATAATTCTGACACTTCATTTTCCAGCTTTTAAGATTGACTGTTTTTGAATTTCTAAAATTACTAAATGAAGAGATAAATTCTTGATATTTTTACCAGGATTGGGTTAGGTTAATATGTCGGCATGGTTAAGATTTAAACTCTGGTTAAGATAATAAAAATCCTGAACAAATCTTTTGGTTCAGATTTTCACTTGTCTTCTCATGATCATTTTATCTTTTTATTTTATTTTATTAATGCCAAGTCAGAGAAAGTGGCACAAATAAAATTCTGATATTTCCAAGAATTTTACTGACTTTATATTTTTACCTTTTTGTCTTTTACCATTTTTCTATATAGCATTTTTGGATTTCTTTTAATAGGAAAAAGCCAAAAGAATTTATTTAATTTAGGAAAAATCAAAAAAAACATAACAATAAATTATATGGATATTTTTAATATTGTATTTCTGATTTTATTGAATTTTCGGGCTGTTACAACAACCTGCTTAAACTACAGTCGAGCTCAACTCTCTAACTCAACTTTAGATATCAGAACACTTCAGATACTACTTACTAGTTGGCAATAACTCAGGTGACTTCAGAAGAGCTACTACATACAGAGTCACATATAGAAGTTAAACAAAAACTTACAATATATTTTGAGCTTAGTGTTCCTGATATGGAGTTCATTTTTGCTGTTGTTCATCAGTTTTAAGAGAACGAGAGCGTGATTCTAGTGTTAATTATTAAACTCTCTTTTGCAAACGAAAGGGAAGGGGAGGGACAAAAGTAGCTCAATTGGAATGGAATGGACCTAACCCACCCAAAGATGCCATTCAATCACTAATCTCTTTCCTTTTCCAACTTTTCTAGAAAAAGAAAATCGATTTCTAGACATCTAGTGTTTTGTAATGCCATGTAAGCTTGAGATATCTCTAGCTACAAAAGGACAGTAGTATAACCCTATTCTTTCTATGGAAGCACTTGTCTTCTCCACATTCTCTAGGCTGGTTTTGTTAGTAGCCTTTGTAGTTACAGTCTAGCCTATTAGCGGTGAGAGAAATATTCCAAATCTTATGCGAAGCCTCCATTTACTAAGTAGAGGAGAGGCTCCGTCGTCATATGTTATTAGCTAAGCTCGTTAGATTTTCAAAACAATCAGGTGACCACATTCTCTCAATAAACTAAGAAAATGTGATGCGCTCCTGTTTCCACTCATTACACATAATTTTTTCCAACCTGAGACACCATTACTTATATCAGTGCGCTGAGATCATATATAACAAAAGGGTAAATTATGTGTATTAACAATATTCAACAAAAAAATGACCTAACTTATTCAAGCCAAGCTACTCATACGAGCAATACAAACTACAAAGCAACAATTGCTTATGGACAGGACTTGATAACAATAGTTAAAGACAAGCATTTTTGTACATAGCATGAACACAAAAATTTATGTAGATGTTTAGAAGATATATCAGATATTCAAGCTGAATCTTTCAGGAAGTTGGGTTTTCAATATGCATACAATACTGAATCAGATATTCAATCTGAATCTGCCAAGTGTTCAAAATCTCGTACCAAATGCCGGAGGTGGCTGAGGCGTCGGGGATGGCAGGGCCGGTGTCGGAGGTGGCCGAGGCGTCGCAGACGGTGGGGATAGCGTCGGAGGTGACCGAGGATATCTCATCAAACTCAAACTTGTCATTCCAAACTAGTCTGACTGTATGAGAGAGCGTCTTCGTCCTGTATAGAGCCTAACAAAATTTGAGGTTAGAATACCAAATTGTCTGACCTGAATAGTTAGTGAAACTAAAGTTGAGTAAGGTAACAACAACCTTCCCATACTGGAACTTCACATAAGGATCACATTTTTCGGATTTACTATTTATTGCAAGGGCCCTACCCTCGACTATTGTGACTCGAGCTTCCTTCCGTCTGGGATGAACCTTTGGTGATCCATCAAGAGAAGATTGCAATCCATTGCTCGGAGAATTGCTCAATGTAACCGACTCATCGAGAATTGCCATTCTTTTAGAGCAAGGTGACGATTAGCGCAAGCGAAAGAATTTGGAAAAGTTTGCACTACCATTCATAGACAAAATAAACTAAAACAAGCAAATGCGAGAAATGGCATAACTAGCCAATCTTATAGTTATCCAGTCTGTAGTCGAACAAGTAAGCACCCATAGAACTTATTTACAATTATAATGTCAATTTGATTTCATGATGTTGTTAATGCCCTCCTGACAGATCCATCAAAAATTCCAACTATAAGGGGGTGTTTGGGATAGCTCCAGCTCCACCAAAATCCGTGGAGTTGGTGGAGCAGGGTATTCCTAGCTCCAGAAATTTATGGAGCTGGAGCTGTGGGTACATTAAGAGTGTTTAGGTGGGTCATGTTGTTTACATTTTAGACTAAAAATATAAACTTAATTCACTTTATTTTAGCCTACAAGCTCCAGCTCTGAGGTGGAGCTGGAATCTGGAGCTATACCAAACAGGGCCTAAATGAAGGCAGTGTAACAACAAATACAACCGAGGAGAGCATTAGAACCAGACAAGTTATTAAGGTCCAAACGTGTGTTGCTTCACAGCTGTATACATGAAAGTAGTAAGGACAACCTCCTACACATATATGGTATATTGGCAAAGCAAAAAAGAGTAATACTTGGATGGCTTATGAAAATTTCCCGGCAAATCTGAATTAAATTTCTATCAATTGGCATTTGTATCTTACAAGTTATAATCTTATATAAGGTCCAAAAACAGGTTCCAGGATGCAAAAAGAGCTGAAAATACACATGTAGTTACTAAGTAGAAAAGGGTAGAAATGTAGTGCCTCCACTTGAGCTTTGGTGGTTTCCCAACTGATTAGTTGTGCCCCTTCTGCCAATGTTATTAGCTGAAACAACAGCAACTGAAAGAACACCCCCAATTGCTCGTTTCTTAAGAACTACTGATGGCAAAGAAAAACAGAGACGGCGAGGCTCAACCATAGTCTTCACTATGGTTTCAGTCAAAAGCTTTACTGCATGATTCATGAAGCATGCATTAGATATGTCCACTAAATTTAGCTTCAAATTTCGTCACACAATGGTGGCATTACATTAAGAAACTGCAAAGATCTCAAGAACTAAATTAAATGGCCCACTCAAACCCACCAGCCATGTTGAGACACCCGATAACTCCATACCAGGAACTGCTTGGCTTCCACCACTTACAAATGCTACTCCTATCCTGATTTTTGGAGTAGATTCGAAAGAATAGAGAATAGCTTCAGCATGAAGGATGGGTATCAGTAGAATCTGCAAAAATGTAATTTGAATCAAAGATACTACCAGAACTCAGAGGTGGGGATGGCATCGGGGACGGCGTCGGAGGTGGCCGAGGCATCTGGGATGGCGTCGGAGGTGGCCGAGGCGTCGCGGATGGCGGGGATGGCGGGGATGGCGTTAGAGGTGGTCGAGGTGTCGGGGAAAGCTGGGATGGCGTCGGAGGTGGCCGAGGCGTCGTCAAACCCGCCGGGGGAGGAGTCGCGGTGGAGGGAGGGTCGAAAGTCGTGGCTGATGGCGGGCTGGGCGACCGGGAGGGTTAGGGTTAGCTATGCGCGCGGGAGAGCTGCGGGGAGCAAAACTAAATGCGCACGCGACTGCGGGGACGAAATCTTGCAATGCTACCGAGAACTATCAGTGTCGGTTTCTAAAGAAAATCGACACAAACAAAACGACATCAGAATCTGTTTTATATCTGAAACCGACAGAAATGACAAGAAATCAGTATCGGTTTCCAAAAGAAACCGACAGAAATGACAGAGAACCATTACTATCGGTTATTGATTAAAAATCGACACAACTAAAAACCACATCACTATCAGTTTCCCAAAAAAAACCGACACAAATGACACTAGTAATCACTATCGGTTTTCAAGTAAAAACTGACACAAATGACAATACAATCGCTATTGATTTTTTTAAAAAACCGACACAACTAAGAGACACATCACTATCGGTTTCCAAAAAACCCGACACAAATGTCACTCGTAATCACTGTCAGTTCTAAAAGGAAACCGATTGAAATAATGAACATGCTATTTGTGTCAGTTCTAAAGGAACCCGATTGTAATGAGTAATTTGCTATTTGTGTCGGTTTCAATCAGGAACCGATTGTAATAATCTTTCATAGGAACAAATTGCATCATGAACAAGCTGCATTTACACCTTTTGTGTCACTTTTCATTAAGAACCGATTGGATTGACCAATTAGATACTACATAACAATCGAGCACCTGTCATTAAAATGACTATAACTTTTACATACGGTGTCCGTTTTCGACGTACGAGTACTCAAATCGAAGAGGACGAAGAGATAGATTTGGAAATCCATAGGCGAAGTCTAAGTCGCGAATTCTTCGAGAGGCTTTGGAAAAAGTGTCGACTCCAAAAAATGACGTTTAAGGCCTCAAAACAGCCTCTGAAGTTTCGGTACCCGTTTTCGTCGATTGTTCGTTGCTAGTTTGAATTTGTTTTCATTATAGCTTGTGTAATCCTTGTTTCTGGTCTATATTTTAGAGTATGCTCATTTGTGAGAGTTTGATTCTGAATTTTTTTTATATAAAATAGATATTACATATAATATCAACAGTCACAATCTATTCTTTTCAGCACAGATATTACACAATATCAACAGTCAATTCTTTAAGCACAGATAGTCCACATTAGCAATATCTAACACAATATCACATAACATTACCAAATATATGTACATTCACAACAAAAGCATATCACATTCACAATACACAATGAAACCTAGCGAGGCTCATCACAATCGGTTCTTGCTCAAAACCGATTGTGCTAATACGGTGCCATCACAATCGGTTTTGATATAGAATCGATTGTGATGAGGTGGTATTATCACAATCGGTTCTTACTCAGAACCGATACAGATGAGGGAGCCTCTCATCACAATCGATTCATAGCTAGAACCGATTGTGATAACACCTCCTCATCACAATCGGTTCTTGCTCAGAACCGACACAGATGAGGGGTTCCTCATCTGTGTCGGTTCTGAGAAAGAACCGACACAGATGAGGGCGTGTCATCACAATCGGTTCTAGCTCAGAACCGATTGTGATGACCCTGTTTCCAAAAATTACAAATTACATACACATATCACAATCGATTTTTTCTTCAAAAGTTAGGAACCGACACAGATGAAGCGATAGTGTTGTACCATTCTGTAGTAGTGATGCATGCATGATTCAGTAGTTGACAAAAGCAGGCGAAAATAACAAATTGATATGGTCTTAATTAGATATGCTCTATAGCTAACTAGCTATAACTGAATTGCGGTCGGTAGGTAAATACCTCGACACATCTTTTCAGCGCAAGAAAGCTATGGCTCCTCGACCACTTTGTCACGCACTTAAATATTCACAATGTTCATGCAAAGCACATCCACTCAACGCGTATGTATATATCAGAATCTAATACCCAATTTTTCCAACTAAACACATACAATCGACAAGCAGGGGTTTGAAATAAATAAATTTTACGGTGTATTATACTGATACTATATAGTAGGCAGTAGAAAGTAAATTAATCTAGTTATTGATTTGTTAATCTACCAAAGAAAGTATAAATAAATACTAGTTAATCTAATCTATTGGATCGACAAAAATAAATGGTCTGTATTGAATTTAGTGGACCATAAAAGAGCTCGTTAGATATGTCATCTGTATAGGCTCTCTTTTTCTGATAGCTATGACACGCAAAGGCATCGCCCAGTTTTTCGTTAAGAACTCGATCAGATTTTGATCCTGTAACTTGTCGGCGTGAAGTATTATGATAGGCCTATTGACTAACTACTCACCTCTTTCTGATTATAAAAGAAAGTGATCAGAAAATCCTAGTTTTCCCTGAAAAACAAGGTCATACATACGCATGGACAATGATAGTAACATGTAACAGCCTGCTGCTTGGTGATGACAAATCCTGGAACAACTGCATCGTCACACTTGTGTGGCAGCATCTGCACATAAAGGCAGCAGGACAAGGCCTGATTTGACCCTAACTAATAGATCCATCACCGACTGATACGATGCATCTATTTTCTGCGCTTTTTGTTCTTGCGAAATTACATTGAAAGAAAATGCCCTTTTCACAAACTTTTATTATGCCTCTCTATCACCATCATCCAGCAAAAAAAAATTCCTTCTAATTTGTATCTGAAGCACCACAAAATCAATCCCTGATATAAATTGTCTATGTTGAGGTCAACTTTTTGTTGAAAGACGACCAGGTTGGATAATTGACTAGCTGTCCGATCCCCGCATGCATATGCCTACACAATGTCATGCATTCTGCCACGAACACACAATGCATGGGCAGTGACATATGGTCTACGTTGGTTAAAGATAAGCAATAACCATGCTTTTCAGTGTTGTCCACAACAAAAGTGTGTATTCACAACTACGTTTTTTTTAAACAAGTCATATTTTAAATCATCTGATCAAAATACTGTTATTGAATTTGAACCATATGATCGACGATATATATCTACTCCCACCCCCTCCTCCTCAACCCTCGCATCCACACCCTACACTTGAAAATGTCATTTAGCCTCTGCGTGTGGCTACATGCCTTATCACGATCGTCCATTTGTGCCGAGATCCATGAGCTTTCCTCTCTCCTTCCCTATTGTCTTCTCTCTCTTGCCAGCGCTCTTGCACCATCGTCCCGTTATCGATCGCCAGAACCCCCGTGGCGGTCATCAAAACCCCACCATCGGAAACCCCGTCTTGCCCGCTAGAGACTCTGCAAAACCCCACGCCACCACCGAAAACCTCAAGGTGTGGCAGGGTTTTGGTGGTCGATCGAGGTTTCTAGTAGAGACGCAGCGTGGGGAAGAAGGGGTTTTCAATTTCCAATAGCGGCGCGACTCGAGGAGGAGGGAGGCGTCGTGGCTTTGTGAGGAGTAAGGTGCGGTGTGGCTCGGGAGGAGGCCAGAGCATAGCCTGATGAAGGAGAGAGGGAAGAGAAGGAGATAGAGAGAGAGGTGCATGGATCATGGAACACAATGACGACAGCCATAGTTCTTGTAGCCACAAGCAATGGTGGAAAAAATTTACTCCCCTACAACCCATCTTTCCCGCCACTTCCCTACCTAACCATCTCCACCGCCTACCTCCTAGCTCATCTGTTGCCCCTCACCGCTCATTCTTTCTTCCTCATCTTCGTGGCTCACCGTTGGCTACTCTACCACTACTCGCTAGCTAGATCGGTTCTCTCGTCCTTGTCCACTTGTTGGTGGGATCTAGCACTCGCCGCCCTCTTCTTCAAGGGCCGAAGCTAGCTAGGCCCCAAGCCTAGGGCTGGCCTAGAAGTTATTGGGGGCAATGTGTGTTTCTTCATGAATTTTTTAAAAAATTACATGGGTTCTTGTTACCAAGCCTCGGGCTCAAGCTTGGCTCCGCCCCTGCTCTTCTTCGTACCCACGGCTAACGATGTCACATAATTCTATAATAATCGGCCCTAATTATCCCCTAACTATAACTTTCATGCACGAACCCAAGCCCCTAACCCAACGCGGACCGGAACACGAATAATATTGTTGCAGATCTAAAGCCGAGAGAAACCGACCAGGAAATCCCATACGTATGTGTATTACGGTACTCATATATACATCATGGGGTAGTGTAACGCAGGTGTTTTTCTCAGTCAATGGATGGGATAAATGCCTCGTCGCACGTATACATTCACAATAGTACATACATGTGCACTAACTTTTTCGGCTGATCACCATCGGACGGCTAATTGAGCGGCAATCCGGGACCTCACAGAGATGACGCGCGCCGGCCGGCGCTAGGCACGTACGTACGTGTAGGCACGCACGCTGTGGCCTTTAATAAGGGCACCACCCCATAAGCCTAGCGATCGAGCTTCCATTATTCCAGCGCTCACCTGATATAGCTAGCGATCCATTCATCCGACCAAAGCTCTCGCGCGCGTCCATCACCAGTATCCATCCTACTCTCGCAGCTAGCTAGCTAGCTAGGCCGGCTTAGCGATGAGACCGACGCCATTGTTCGTCTCCCTCGTATTATTGCTCCTCCTCCTCGCCGGCGGAGGCCGGGCCTCGCTGCTGAAGGCGCACTTCTACCGGCACACGTGCCCGGCGGCGGAGGCGGTGGTGCGCGACATCGTGCTGGTCAGCGTCGCCGCCGACCCCGCCGCGCTCCCCGCCCGGCTGCTCCGCCTCTTCTTCCACGACTGCATCGTCAGGGTACGTAATATATATATATATATATATATATATGGAGCAATTAATAAGCATTTTCACATTCTGAAAATGCATTCACATTATTCTGAAATGGTATATGAACGGCATGTACTGATCACGTCGACGCATGTGTATATATGCATTCAGGGGTGCGACGCGTCGGTGCTGATTGACTCGACGGCGGGCAACACGGCGGAGAAGGACGCCGCGCCGAACGGGTCGCTGGGCGGCTTCGACGTCGTCGACACCGCCAAGGCCGTGCTCGAGGCCATCTGCCCCGGCGTCGTCTCCTGCGCCGACATCCTCGCGCTCGCCGCAAGGGACGCCATCTCCTTCCAGGTCAGTGCATCCATGCATCTAGATATTCAGGCTAATTAAAGGTAAGAACCAGAGCTCACATGATATATATGCATGGTACAAATGGACACCTGTGCAGTTCGAGCGGGACCTGTGGGACGTGCAGCTCGGGCGGCGCGACGGCGTGGTGTCGCGGGCGTCGGAGGCGCTGAGAGAGCTCCCCTCGCCGTCGGCCAACTTCACCACCCTCGAGGCCAACTTCGCCAGCAAGGGCCTCGACGTCAAAGACCTCGTCATCCTCTCAGGTATACATACATTTACTTAGTAGTACGATGCATGTAAACAAGCCCTTGAGTATGCGTAGCTAGGAATATGGATTGTACAGTTACGTACCCCGACACACATCCCTAGAGACTGACCATATATGCGCAGAAAACTAGGAAGAAACTTGGGGAGAAGTAATTCCATATAAGTATATACTAGATGGGTTTACACGCTACTCATACCGGACGGGATACGCCGGATTTTCGGAACTCCGAGACCTTCGTGTAAAATCACAAAGGATCTCTTCATAAAGTTTTGGGACCCTAAAGGTCTGTGTGTAAAATTGCTAGAGGGCGCAAGACTTTTTCTGAATTCCCGGAAACCCGAGGGTGTAAATTTGCTAGAGGGCACAGGACCTTTTCTTGAATTTTCGGAAATCCAAGGGTCTTCGTGTAAAACTGTGTAGGACCTCTTTGTAAATTTGTGAATTCTAGGGACCCGAGAGCCTACGTGTAAAATTGTTAGAGGACGCAAAACCTCTTCATAAATTTCTGAAATCGAGGGTCTCTATGTAAAATCGCAAATTCTCGAAACCCTGAGAAGAAAAACCGAAATGGCGACATGTGTGGCGCTGTAATTGTTGGCCTAAACGTACGGAAGCTTCTTGAGCTCACTATTCCTTTCAGCTTTAAATAAGGTATAGATATACGTGGGACGTCCGAGCACACTATCGTAATCATCCAAAGTGCTTTGAGATTTTGTGAAGAGCGTTACAATGATTGGATGATGAGACAGTGGTTCGAATTTGAAAGTTTGCATCTATCATGTGACGGTTAGGATGCTGAAGCCTTGGCATAATGTCATGTTGCAATTTTTTTTTTTATTTACAAATTTAGCTCCCATGTAGATATAATTATAAAAGTAGTACCCTCCACAAGCACGAAAGAGACGACAGGTAACACGTGTCACATGTTGCGCTCATGTACCCAGTAGGAGGTCAGGGTCACAGTAGGCCAGCCAACTGCGACAACAGCTGGTGGGCCCACTGCAGCAAGCTTGCTGCCACGCTCTTCCAGCTCAGCAGCCAAGTGCCGAACACCATGTACGCGGCAGAGCGGTGCGGTGGGGGACTTGCCACGGTGCCCTAACACAGCAGGGAAGGTATACGGACTTAGCAGATGTTTCCGTGGTTGAGAAGAAAACCATTTAGCAAATTTAATTATTTATACAAAGACTAGATTTGTCAAAAAAAAAATATGTTGAGCTAGAAAGGCTAAGATTTCTAGGACATTGCATGGACGCCCACGCGTAGCACGTGAAAAAAAACCCCAGTAATATGCGTCCATCAGTCACAAATTAAATATAAACTGATATATATATACAAGGTAACCCTATAAAACAGCACACGTAATACTGCAGTACACATGATGGAGACAGATGTCGGTAACATGCATGCACATCCGAGCGGTCATCGCTACGCTACACCGGCCCGGCCGGCGCTGCCTGCACATGCATGCGCGGCCGGCGAGACGGCCGGTTGGACCGTGGAGAGAGCTGCGTGCATGCGTACGTATATATGCTGGTGACACGTATAGATGGAGGCCAGCCAAGTGTAGTGCAGCCGCTGAAAGGGATGCAGCAACCACCGTGCCAGCCAGCCGGCTCCACCTGCGTGCATGTGTCGGTGCATCGACCGGGCCGTCGTCGTGCATGGTCGAGCCCCGCCGGCGATTCTTGGCCGTTCGTTTCTGATAAGCTACTCGCTAGGCACTCAGCAGCTGCATGCATGATCCATCGATGGGCATGTAAATAGCAGGATTGGCTTAAATTTATCGGTTTCTTATCAACAATTAATAAAAAAATGAGCCGTACTGGCTGGTATAAACCTGCGGACCAACTGGAGTTTAAGAAAAACTGTGGACCAAGTAATTAAGTTTGGCTCATGATCTATCATGTATAGAGCTGTCGATCTTGGGTGGATCGATAGTTGACGACAATACAACACTGACCAAGGAAAGCGCACGTTTATGTTGTTGGGCGAGCCCCCGTGGGAGATATTTCTCTCGTCCCTATCCTCTAATAGGGGAATTCTTCGTAGAGAAACGAAGAGCCATTGCCATTAATAGCTTGATGGTAGAAATAACTGACCTTGATATGACCTCTAGGATCGATGCAGTGTATCTTATTTAATCAGAAGTACCCGTGTGTGTTAAGCGGAAGCACACACACTTGTGAGACCCTATAGTCTCCGTGAAGATTTCTAACATGTGTACCTATGGCGTAAGTGGGTGTGCAACTGTGCATCCTCGATGCACTCTCTCTGAAAGAAGAAGCAAGAAATAGATGTTTCGCACAAATCTAGCGTCATGCACTCGATCTGGCTGCTTTTCTCCCTCATTTCACTCCCCAATAACAACGGAGGGGCATTTGGTGCTGCTAGCTCTCAGGTAACTACAAGGTCACAAATGCAACTATGGCTTTTTTTTTTTGAGCCGGCTTTGGCTTCATCCAAGAAGCTCAAATCTGGAGCCTAAACCAAACAGGCACATATACAGTTTCTTACAGAACCCAAGTAGGCAGTATGCTTGCCAAGAAGGCTCACGATGTGTTGGAGGAGGTGGGAACTCAATGGCGCCGGAGAAGCCAAAACATGGCGGTTTGAGCTTTGTTTTGGATTAGCTCTAGTTTTTGAATAAAATATAGAAGTTGAGAAGCTATGTATCTGGCCTCTGCTACGTTTCATATTCTAGGCCAAAAAAAACTGAACTATGTCTAGTGTTGAAACTGGGCTAAATACAATACATCTTTCGGTGTCACATGTTTGGGCGAGCAACAGCTCTCAAATTGTAGGCTCTAGAAGTTATCTCGGTAAGATGCTATCTTCAGTATAAGCTAGGAGCCGGTGAAGCTGCCGAAAGTTTGCTCTAACTTTTTTACACATGTATCAAGCTTCTCTGGCTACGGCTTCTGAATTTGGTAGAGCAGGCCGAAGCGTTTGGCCCCTAGGCTTCAGCTTCTCCCCATAGGTTAGGAGCTGGAGCCTGGCCGCCAAACATGCTGCAGTTATTCCGAGTCTTTAGTAAGCTCGATCGACCATTGCCCTTTCCACAAAAAGACTACCAGTGTGATTGGCACTTGATTAAACCCCTGTAATTAGCACTGGATGAGTCAACATGGCCATCTACCATATGCCGATTTTTTTAAAAAAAATAATACCCTGATTTTTTCTATAAAAATATACCTTTGCCGCTATTTAAATCGACGACAGAACCTAGAAACGGGTCTTCTATCACCAAATGAATACTCGATAAAATAATATGTTGGCCAATTTAATCAGTGATAAAATAGACATCTGTAGCCAGAAGCTTCTGTCGTTAAATGAATTGGCAAACAATCTTCTATCTCTACTTCATTTAATGATAGGTATATTTTTGTAACTTTTTCGATGTTATTTTTTGTAAATTTATTTTTAAAATGTATTTTTATATAAAAAATACAACATATGCCCACGTGCCATGCTCAATCAGGCGGCCACTAAGGAAGTCTGGTGGAAGTGGCTAATGTCTCGTCATGAATATTATTGCCACTAGTCCTAGCAAGTAGCAACCAAAGGAGATGGGCCTGAACTGGATGGCTGGATGCAGGTACAGCTATTTGTGCAGTACTATTACAACCACCAGTAGTGTTCACTATAAAAGCTTAAAAAGCTCAGCCGGTCTAACCAGTAGCCACCAAGTACCAACCACTACTAGTGCTGGCAGCTACTACCACTCCTAACCGACACCATATCATATCCAAGCATTTAGCAGTACTGCTAGACAGATTGGATTCTGATTTCTGAACTTATTGTTGTCCATTGCCAAATGCCAATTTATGAGCTGTTTGTTTGGCTTATACATGCTGTAGGATTATTGCAGCGCCTGACCGGCATGCATGAGATAGCTGTGCTTGAAATAGAGGCTGAACTGCCGAATTAAGTGGACCCTTATGCAGAATGCTCGAGTCAATCATAACTCTTTGGACCTTACCTATAATAATTTGCTGTACTTGAATTAATTGGGCACGGCTCCTCTATCGACTTGCGGGGGATGTAATGTTATACAAATGCACAAGAAAATGCTCACTCCATTTTAAAAAAAGAACATTGAATTTTAGGATAAATACATCCAAACTTTTGAAACGTTAGCTATTAACATCATTTAAAATATTTAGATTGAATTCATGAAAAATCATACATGTATATTCGTCCTAAAAAGTATTTTCATAATATAATAATTTTATTAGGTTTTATAAATATATTACGGTACTTCCACTGTTTCGCGATATTTGATCACAGTCCACCGAGGATTAAATCTAAAAAGTTAATGAGAAATGATCATATGTACCCCTATTAAATGACATACTACAACCATTTAACCTTTTTCAAAGCATTTAAAATGGAAGTAGAGAGTAAAAACATTGCAATAACTACACTCTTAGTGCTCACGATGGACAAATGTTTTAAAGCTAAGACTCCCGAGGCTATGGACAAATATAGTAAAATGGAGAGAGAGTATAAATTAGTACTACCTTCATTTTATAATATTTGTCCGGCACACATACTAAGAAGGTACAAAATTTAAGTAAAATTTAATGGAATTAGACCATGTTTGCCCTTATTATGTGGAGTAGTACTATGTCTATCAAACTGGGCAAACACGGTCAGGTGCATCTTGTGCAATTGCTACCAGGACGGCAGAGGGCTACAAGCCTACAACGTAGCTGAACGCTACGGATGACACTGTAGCTGTTTCTATGCGGAGGTAATGTCAAGATGCAGTACAGAACTGTGCTCCCTGCATTCTCAATCGAAATGCAGAGGATTGTATCCTTAATTGTCCGCCTAAATCGGGACTGTTTTTATGAGCGCTTAATTTCATTCTGTGATCGATCTATGGAAAGAGCACACCATGATCTGATCTTGTGAACCATCTGCTTAGCATGCATTTTAGTTGCATGTGGTAACAAGAAGGTAACATGTTGTAACGGATGTAGTCGATTAGCGAACACCAGAAAACTGTTAACAGTAATCTTCACAATTTTGCACACAATATTTGATTTAGTCATGTCATAACGAATTATAATAGCATTAATGAAAAACAAATGCTTAATTAATCGCTAAGAGCCTAAGACAACGTTGCCACGCAGGCGCGCACACGATCGGCGTCGGCCACTGCAACGTCTTCGGCAGCCGCCTCTTCAACTTCAACGGCGCCACCGCGCCGACCGCCGACCCGTCCCTGAACGCTGCCTACGCCGCGCAGCTCCGCGCCCAGTGCGGGTCGGCCTCCAACAACGCCACCACCGTGCCCATGGACCCCGGCAGCCCGGCCCGGTTCGACTCCCACTACTACGTCAACCTCAAGCTCGGGCGGGGCCTCTTCCAGTCCGACGCCGCGCTGCTCGCCGACCGCCGGTCGGCCGGCATGATCCACAGGCTCACCAAGCAGGGCTACTTCCTCGAGGAGTTCAAGAACGCTGTCCGCAAGATGGGCCGCGTGGGCGTGCTCACCGGCGACCAGGGGGAGATCAGGAGGAACTGCAGGGTCGTCAACTGATTAACAATTAATTAATCGATGGATCGATCAATGCTTTAATTAATTATAGGAGCAGTGTTTTCATACTTTTTCTCTCAATACAAGTTATACAAATTTTGAAGCAAATGAAGCGGTAAATAATCAACATTTACCATTCATTCATGCTTCAATATCTGTGCAACTTTAAAAAGAAAAGTATGGAAGCATCACTCTAATTATTGGTGGATAGAGGTTTTTTTCTAATTTATTATGTGTTTGGTATAGTAAAATTAATATATATTTTCCTATATATATATATATATTTGTGCTGTGTTTCTATCAGGGGTAATTAATTACAGTTGATTTGTTTGTGTTTTTTTGAAATGTTTATGTTCATGTGAATGATGTGAAAATTAGGCAAGCTGGCTAATGGAAGGATGTGAAAACAGACATGTGAATTCCTGTTGTAGCACCCGATGGAAGATGCGTGTTCTGGTGTTCTTGAAAAAAAAATGCTTGTTGGGAGAAACACTCCAATAATAAGACGTATCACTTGTAATTAAGTTGTAAGATCCAACGAGGACTTACAATCTTGCTTGTAACTTGTAACCAAATAGAACGCCGTTCTAGTGAAAAATGATAATAATGCATTGCTTCATTCCAAAAATTCCTCCGTTTCAACTACTAAAGGACATGTATAATGCAAAACACACGAGTTTGTTGCCTTGAGAGAGTATTGTACCTAAGGTTCAAAATCTCACCGTCGAGATTTCGAAAATCTCGTTCGAAATTTCGGATTTCAGCTGGGGCCGAGATTTCAAATCTCGGTTGAATAACAAATTGCAATAGTGATTTCGGAAAATTTCACAAAAAAATCAGTTTATTAGACCGAAAATTGCCTCAAATTCGACCAGTTTTGATGTTTTTAGGACCGAATTTTGCTCTAATTTTTTAGGAGAATTGTAATGCCTTTTTATAAGGAATTAATGTGAAAATTTTGCCAAAAAAATACATATACAAATTAATAGACCTTTCATTTGGTAGAAGTTGTCATGAGAATTGGACCAAGCAATGTGACAATTTCGATGATATTGTATTGTAATAATGCTAACTTGTAGACAATTGAGATACATGTAAACAAATGTTTGCTATGGGGGAGTTGGAATTCCTGAATTGTCAAAAAGCACAACATGGTTGATTAAGTGTTTGAAGGTTGAATGCTCATGGTTTAGTACTTTAGTTATTTTTTTCTTGTGAGGATGAGTCCTCCTTGCCTCCTTGGTTTATTAAAGCTCTTCATGGAAATTTAATTTTGAGAAAATTTTAGAATTTGGTTTTTAGGTTACACATAATCTACAATAATATAAATAGTTTGCAAGAGAAATGATGTGGCTAGAACGAGACAATGGAGATGATATTTTATTGTTGGATTGCTAACTTATAGAAGACAAAACCAAGCTATTAAAATCCTTGCAAAATGATTATCTGAATTAGATCGCAAATGTTCATTTCAATTTTCTAGGGTATTGATTTATGTACTTCTGATAGTTTGTCAAATATAAACTCAGGCATGTTAGGTCATTATTAGGGTTTGTCCTGACCATTACTTGCAAATTGCGAGTTGTGCACATAATAATCAGTCGAAATACTACTGAATTCTTTTAAATTTAGGATATTTTATGTACAAATACTTAGTATTTTGCATTAAAACAAATATGAAATGTAGACAAATGCTTGCACGATTTTCTCATATTTTTTTTCAATTTTTTCTAGCCTCGGGAGATCATTTCACAGGTGGTTCAAAATGATCGAAATTTCGGTTTTCCTGATCTTAAAATTACCAGATTTCAAATTTGCTTTTTGAATTTCGTTCGAATTTTGACCGAAATTCCAAAATATCGTAGAATTTTCAGATTTCGACCGTCTCCAAGATGTGATCTGAAAATGAAATTTGAAACTTTAGTTGTACCTAAGCACAACTACACAAGCCACCGGCAAAAACCACCGGCTCTAAAATGCACGGTAGCTTAAATGAACTCATAAATAATTTGGCATTTTAGGCCTTTATTTTGCTCTCATTTCAGCCCCTGGTTTGTTCTAGTTTATAAATTCCCCGGGATGTTTACATTGAAAACACCCCAAAAAAACAAAAAAACAAAATACACTTCCCCCTGGCCCACTTGTGAGCCATAAAGCCTACCTATCGTCCTACTCCTATCCCCAGTTCCCCACCCTCGCCTGACTCCTCTCGCTCACTGCTTAGTCAACACATTTCAATGAGCTGCTCACCACACCATCATCTCCAGGGGCTGTAGCTCCCAGGTTCATTAGATGATGTTGTGTTCCTTTTATAGATGATGAATTATGATTAAGCATATATTTAATATTAATTGCATTTTAAGTTAATTTGATACATGATGAATTTATTATCTAGCTCCTTTAGATGATAAGTAATTAGATTGGTTTTTTAATTACTATTAATTGGGTTCTATTAGTGTACGGACATGTACATCTTGCATATATATGAATTTATTATCTAGCTCCTTTAGATGATAAGTTATTAGATTAGTTTTTTAATTACTATTAATTTGGTTCCATTAGTGTACGAACATATACATCTTGCATATAATAAATTTATTTAATTAAGATTATTGGGTATTAATATAAATGAAATTTTAGTTAATTTGGTAGGTGGGTGCTCATCATTTTTAGATGATGAATTTATTATCTAGCTTCTTTACGGGAAAAGTATTGATTAGTTTTTAATTACTATTAATTTGGTTCCATTAGTGTGGACATATATTAAATTTATTTAATTAAGATTATTGGATATTGATATACATGAAATTTAAGCTAATTTGGTAGGTGGATGCTCATCATTTTTAGATGATGAATTTATTATCTAGCTCATTTAGATGATAAGTAATTAGATTAGTTTTAATCAATTTTTATATGTTAATTAATTTTAGATGGATAGGAGATGGATGTACAATGCGAACCGTTACAGTAGAGATTACATCGACGGGGTATCTGCTTTTCTAAGAGCATTGAGGAGAACAAATTGCATAAGAAGGCGAGTACATACATTGTCCATGCATTGATTGCAAGAATGAGAAAATGTTTTCGGACAAAGAGCACATCCACTTGCACTTGATTGAAGAGGTTTTGTACTTGGCTATACCGTTGGACAAGTCACGGTGAAGAGGAAAACATACATGAAGGTGATAACGTATTGGATGATGGAGAAGGCATTATGGCGGTGACATCGATTATGGATCGATGAGGATAGGTTGGACATTGATGGCGATAATAATCTTGCTCGGATGTTGCGCGATGCGAAGGGAACTACACTAGTCGAGAGAGTTTAATCAATTCAAGGGTTTGTTGGGCGACTCGGACACACCTTTGTTCGGGTTGCAAGGAGGAATACACAAAGTTGCACACCGTGCTTTCACTTCTAAAATTGAAGGCAAGCAATGGTTGATCAGATAAAAGTTTCACGGCGCTATTACATCTCTTAGCGGACATGCTTCCGGATGGAAGCGTATTGCCGATAACCACTTATTTAGCTAAGAAGGTTGTATGTCCATTGGGATTGGAAGTAGAAAGAATACATGCATGTCCAAGCGATTGTATACTCTATCGCAAAGAGTATCTGACATGCATGTATGTCCGGTGCAAATCATCGCGATACAAGCGTAAAGACCATGACAATGAGGGCAGTGGTGAAGAAAGGAGCTCCGCTAAAGTGGTGTGGTATTTACGGTAATACCTCGGTTGAAGCGTTTATTTGGAAACAAAAGCATGCCCAATGATGCGATGGCACTCGGAAGGCGTAAAAGGATGGAAAGGCGAGACACCTGCTGATTACGCCCAATGGAGAACCATCGATAGGCTCTTTAGGATGGACTTGGGAATGAACCGAGGAATGTAAGGTTTGGGTTGAGTACGGATGGAATGAATCCTTTCGGTAACATGAGTAGTATTCATAGCACTTGGCACGTGACTCTCTGTATCTACAACCTTCCTCCTTGGTTGTGTATGAAGCGAAAGTACATTATGATGTCATTTGCTTATCCAAGGGCCGAGACAACTTTGCAATGATATTGATGTATACCTACAACCATTGGTGGAAGATCTTGTGATCTTGTGGAGCGAAGGTGTGCAGGTATGGGATGAGTACAAGCGAGTACTTCACCCTCTGCGCATTGTTGTTTTGCACCATCAATGATTTCCACGCCCTTGGTAACCTATCCGGTCGTCTTGTAAAGGGGCCAAAGCATGCCCCATTGTATGGATGAAACTGCAAGTGTGTGGCTCAATAACTCAAGGAAAGCTGTGTACATGCATCACCGAGGTTCCTTGAGAGAATCACCCCTACATAATATGAAGAAACAATTGACGGGACAAAGAGGATGGTATAGCTCCAAGGCCTCCTCGTGGGAAGAGGTATATGATATGGTTAAGGATATTAATGTTGTACTTGGAAAGGGAGAGAGTAATAATAAATCGAGGTCTCGTCTTGAGAAGATCACATGGAAGAAGAGATCGATATTTTGGAACTTGCCTATTGGAAGGACTTAGAAGTTCGACCTTGCATAGGCGTCATGCATGTAGAGAAAATGTATGTGACGACTTGATTGGTATTTTCTTTGAATATTCCTAGCAAAACTAAGGGCTGATTGAAGGCACGAAGGGACACGGAAGATATGAAAATCGGTGAGCTACATCCTCGAGACAACGGAAAGGCCGACTTTACCTTCCCCGACTTGCTACACTCTATCCAAGAAAGAGAGAATGACCTCTGCAAATGCTTGCATGGTGTGAAAGTTCCATCCGGCTACTCCAAAGCATCAAGAAACGGTGTCCATGAAAGATTTGAAGTTAAGCGGCATGAAGTCTCATGATTGTCATGTGATGATGACACAAATGCTTCCTATTGCAATTAGAGGTATTTTGCACGAAAAGGTCAGAAGCAATCATGAGGTTGTGTTTCTTCTTCAACACGATTTCACGAAAGGTCATCGATCCCATCGGACTTTACGAACTACTGAGAATGATGTGGTGAAGACACTATGCCGACTAGAGATGTATTTCCTCCATCATTTTTCGATATAATGGTTCATCTCATTGTTCACCTTGTGAATGAGATAAATGTATGTGGCCCGTATTCTGCATCGGATGTACCCGTTCGAAAGGTACATGGGTATCTGAAGAAGTATGTACATTAATCGATCTCGTAGGAGGGTTGCATTGTGGAAGGTTATGCAAGCGAGGAGGTTATCGAGTTTTGCGTGGATTACATGGAGGTGGAACCGGTAGGAGTGCTCGTATCTCGCCATGAGGTAGGCTAGCCGGAAAAGGGCGATTGGAAGAAATCAACAAATTCTTACGATCATGGATTGTTGAAAAAGCTCATTTCACGATCTTACAAATGATCGGTTGAGGTGTCCTCGTACATGGACATGCACAAGGATAAGCTACGAGAGGAAAATCGTGGACGATCGAGAGGCTTGGGTAACAAAAGAGCATAACCGTTTGTTCAATCATTGGTTCAAAGAGCATGTACTGGAAAAGAAAGCGAGTGTTATGTTGAGGTGGTTGGCAAAGGGCCATCGGTACAATCTTGACATGGCAAGGATCGACATAAATGGATATACCTTTTACGAGATCTCGGGATAGCAAAAGCACTTACCAAAATAGTGGTGTCGCATAGATGCTTATGACAACACAGCAAGAAGAAGACTAGCTTCTATGGGTTCATAGAAGAGATTTGGGAGCTCGACTATTGTATTTTTAAGATCCAGATGTTTGGTGTCGTTGGGTACAACTCCCAAAGGGTGTCAAGGTGGACAAATGCGGCTTCACTACTTTGGACATCGAACATGTCGGATCTGAGATTTAACCATTCGTACTTGCGAAGCAAGTAGCACAAGTCTTCTATGTAATCGACCCGACGGATAAGAAGCGGCATGTAGTTCTTGAGGAAAAGAAGGATCGTCGGAGTTGAGAATGTCGTGGATGAGGATGAGTACAACCAGTTTGACGAGTTGCCTCCTTTCGTAGATGGCAACATCGGGCTCGAGGAAGAAACCACTCAAGAAACTACCTATCATCGCGACGATCATGAAGAAGGGCAAATTGTGAAAGAAAATAATTAGCTATATCGAGTAATGGCAATGTGATGTAAACAATATGCATTTGTATGGAGTAATGGAAATATGGTGTTATGCATTTGTGTGGAGTAATGGAAATGTGGGTCATTAATATATTACTATATTAGGATTATATAGGGTAATTACTATATTCGATTACACAAGTTTTAATGGTTTCTCCTCAGGTATGAATTAAAACCAAATATATTGTACATAGTACATAAGGCATTTATGATATTAGAACATATTTAGAAATAATATTCTATTCCTGGTATACATCCTAGAAGATATGAAAATAAACAGTAGAGATTATATAGGGTATATTACTATATTAGAAATATATATGGTCATTACTCGTTTTTTAGATTCACGCCTGGACCACTTGAAGTAGTCCGCAAAAGCTATGTTAGGATAACTTTATCGGTGGCGGTTCTTAAACGAACCGCCACGAATCCATTATCGATGGCGGTTCGTATAAAGAACCGCCACGGATTATATATGTATCAGTGGCGGTTCTTGTGAAGAACCGCCACAGATAAGTGAATCTGTGGCGGTTCGTATAAAGAACCGCCACAGATAATTATGTATCAGTGGCGGTTCTTGTGAAGAACCGCCACAGATAAGGGTATCAGTGGCGGTTCGTATAAAGAACCGCCACAGATAATTATGTATCACTGGCGGTTCTTTTGAAGAACCGCCACAGATAAGGGTATCAGTGGCGGTTCTTGTTAAGAACCGCCACGATAAAACCCCACATATAAAAGTCGTCTGATCATTCTTCTTCTCACCGTTGCCTAACCCTAAACTCCTGCCGCTTCACTCTTCGCTTCGAGCCCGAGCCGCCACGGTCTTCGCCCAAGCGCGCCGTCAACGCCAGCGCCGCGCTTAGACGCCGTCGACGCCGTGCCGCTCCTGCGCCTCGACACCGGCGCGCGCCGCGCCTCCTCCGCAGCGACGCGCCTCGCCCGCTTCGCGCCGGCGCCGCGCCCTCGAGCAGCGCCCGACCACCACCGACGCCGCATTCCTAGGTATGTTCTACCTTCATTCTGGATGGCTCCTGTTCTTTAGCTCAGTTGTTCTGTTGTCTGATAAAATGTTGCTTTGCTTGTTATTGCATCAAGATATTATGGTAATATAAACCAACTGAAATAGGTTAACTTTTTCACTGCTAGTCTACTACTCATTCCATCATCTTTGTCTTTGAGTTTGGTGGTCAAAGATTGCCCAACCGATAGCCTACTTGGTCCTATTGTTTAGTAGATAGGTAGTACTCGTGATTCTCTTCTTGTGGGTTTTGTGGACGCCCGGCCATCTAAAGTGCCAGTCTAAGTTCCCCTCCAGCCGCAGGTAAAGGCGGACACGTTTCGTGAGCGAGGAAAGGATCAAGGTGCGTAGTATGCTTCTTACCGCTTTATCTGCTAGGTCTAGGATTGGTTTTGTTAACTAGAGATCTTTTCTGAGCGTTTACACCTCTTCCATTTAGTGCTTGGAAAGTTGCGAGGCGTTTGACAATCCAAAATTCATTGTCAAATCTTGCCATGCAAATTTGTAAGAATGGGTAAAGGCTACACTAGACAAACTGGTTTGGATCTTTTCCCTTTGCTAGTGAAAAGTTTCACATTGCTTAACAAAATTCTCTACTCCCTATTTCATTCTTATTGATAAAACAATTCCTTTAGTCTTTGGTTGGTTATGCGCATTGCGAATGCCCTCAATGGTACTTCAATGGAAAGTCACAATTAGTTTAGTTTGTAACGCAGAGTTCTCTCCAATCCAAATTTTTCCTTGCTTGCGGATCAAACCTTGATGCAATTCAAACCCATTCTTGCTCGGGGCTATGAGCGTCCAACTATGCTAGTTGTTGTGCTACATTGTCGGTGGCATCGAATTCACTACCTCTTGAATACACGAGGTTGCATCACGATAAAGCACGCAAATTCATGAGTTGTCCACCCATGACAATGCGTTGGCAACCACATTCTCCTTACCCTTCTTGTAGACAATTCGGTACTTGGGCCCATCAATTGAATGCCCAATTCTTGATTACTTTTATTTCTAGTTCTCGAGTTAAACTTCCAGCACTTAACCCATCGGATCGCCAAATTCTAATGGTTCCATACTTTACCTCTTTCGATTCGACATCCAAGGTGATATGGAGGAGCAATCCACCCCGAGCAGAGCCCTAGCCCTACGGGTTCCTCAACCTCCACCCAACCACCGTGTTGCGCCGATCTTGACATACACGTGGCAAGACTTACAAGAGTCGAAAGAGAGCTAGAGAAGCGTTTGCGAAATAGAAATGATGAAGGAAAAGATGCTTGAGAATTACAAGGCACAATTGAACAACAAGTACAACGACAAGTACAACAAGCCATGAGCGGTCCACAAGCCGAGAACATTATTACGACCAGCCCTCCGAATCGTCGCGGCGATTGCGCATCCGCCCCAATTGTAGAAACAGGACATGGGTCATTATCCTGTGGGCGACATACATGACCCCACACGTGCCCACTCACTTTGCCCGTCATGAACATATTCATTCAAAATGATGCGGGCATAAGTACCCATGCCAAGAAGGAGGTGTATTGCACAACTCTGCGATAAGCGCCGGATATGCAAAGGTTCAGTGGACACGGTTAATCCCGATTCGCCAACCTCGGGCTAGAAATGCCCCGAGCAGCGAGGTTACAACTCTAGGAAGTGCCGTCCACACATTCATCCGATGGCGCAAACGTGACATCACCTTGGACCATCATGAAGTGCATGTTCCTCCCGAGGTGAACTCGCCACCCCTCACGAGGTGAACACCCGCCCTCTCTGCGGTGAACTGCCGGCCTCTCCTGATGAACTGCCGGCCTCTCCTACTGATAAACCTCGCACGATCGTCACCAACACATCAACGTATGAAAGTTAGTCGACAACTTCAGTTAATGACTTAAAACCCTCCTCTGAAGGCATGGCGAAATAGACAAGCCATATCAGTAGTCGGCGAAGCGAGCGGAGTATGATGTTGTGTGCGAGAAAAGTAAGGGTAAGCGGTCTCCAAAGGACAAGTCTTGAAGAAAGATCGAAATACGAATTGGGAAGCCGTTTGTCACCCCTTGAAGCTTCATAGTCTAACGGTCACGGCTAAAGCGATTACATGAATGGTATATGGGCGTCGAACCAACATGTACTCCGAAGGTGATCAACGCCATTTTCGAGAGGAACATTTCCACCATGAGGGATTTGCTTCATGATAGAATTGAATGAGTTGCACAACATGTACTATCAAGATGCCCTCGGCGTGTCTCTTATGAGATCTTTGGTCACCGTAAGTGTCAATATAAAAATCATTGTCTACATTCATGTAATCTGGATAAATGTGATGTCTAAATCATTTGTTATGTAGATACGAGTTGATCGAACTAAAAAGAACCAAAGGGCGATGGCGTTCCTCGATCAGGAGCGGTTTGCGGTAGGAAATCAAAAGAGTACCAAAGGAGGTCGAGGACTACGTATATAACGCTCTCATCAAACTCCAAGACAAGGAGTTCATACTTTTACCATACAATTTCAAGTAAGTGGCTCACTAGCTAGTTCAATTACTTGTTGATCTCGTTCTTTGCTCGAGTTAGGACTAATGACTACGGCATCATACATGTGTACGTAGTTTCCACCGGATTCTCGTAGTAATTCATCCGGATAAAAGCAAGATCTTGATCTTGGACCCATGGGACAAAGATCCAAAAGACTACAAAGATATGACAAGTCTAGTGAATAGGGCCTTCAAAGCATATTGTAAAAAGTGCTCAAGACACCGTCCTTTCCATAAATCACCGACAATCCGTACTAAATTTTGATGCGCACAAAAACAATTTGTCTATATCGCACCTCGTAGTCAATAACTCCTTCAATGTCGTATAAGTTTATTCAATTTTTGCGATTACCACAAGCGACGCCGAGAACAAATTTATGTGGGTACTTGTTGTTGCCAATACATGCGCGAAATCTTAGGCTCTACAATAGTAAACAATGACGTAGAGGTTTGTCACGCTAACATCACACATTGATTTGCACATCTCATTCTCTATATAAGCTCTTAAGACAAACTTTTTCTATCTATAGCGTTTGAAGTTGCCTATGGGAGGCGGTTCCAAATGAAATCCAAGGCATTCAGAGGACAGCTCGCCTACTTCATTATGAAGGAAGTACTCAACAAGAACGGCGAGTTTCATGACCCGGATAATAACGATGAAGTCTTCCATACTCATCTACCACCTCCGAGGCCCCTACCAACATGAAGACTCGTGAGGCTTATAGTTCACAAAACTAGTTAATTTTTTAAATGCGGTGGTGTAAATTGATGTTTCATTGAATGTCAAGTTTAGTATTGGATGGCATGGCTTGCATATGTTCTAATTTTTGTCATTTCATTTAAGAAGTTGTGATTGATCTGCGCTTGTGTTGTTGCCCTTCTCCGTGTGTGTGTGTGTTGATGGGTGGTGTGTGTGCGTGCGTGCGCTCTGAGCGAGCTCTCCCTCTATTGCTTTTCTCTGTGCCCTTTCATGATGGCTAGTAGAGCTTTTTATAGGCGTGGGTGATGGATGAATACGGAAAGAGCTCACCCCAAAAGCGCACCATTACAGTGAGTTTATTTGATTGCTTGATTTAGTTGCGAAGTTTCATTTTGCATCTTTACCGTCCATTCATAAGAGATTTGATTACATGGTCCTTATAGTTTTAGATGGTGTGTTTTACTCTAATGTATGATAGTAAATGCCATTAAAAATAGCTAAATGGAGATTATAGAAGGAAAAATAGTAAAAAGTAGGATCAAAATTGTAGAATGATATGTATTTAGGAATAAAAATTGAAAAATAGAATATCACATATTCAAAAATAGAGGAGTATAAACTAGCTAATGCATGTACAACATATGGAGGATGCCACGGCATTCACATGGAATAAGGCGACAATGGATCGGCTAGATTTGTGATACAACAAAAGTGATCTATTTAGCTTTCCATACTATGATATATAATAACTTCATTTACATACTCGAGAAATATTGATGCAAAGATCTTGAACTTGAGAAGGAGCAGTCCGATGGGAGGCATGCCCTACACCATCACCATGATCGAGCGCCTCATGCATGAGACACTTTAATTGTACATTGTCAGATCTGTCACTATTCCGCAATAATATTGTTATCTGCACCGTTCGGTTCGTCGGCATCTCCACCGACATCGCCGGCTCTCATCGGTACCACCACCCGATTATCGTGGCTCGTATACGTGGCGGTTCATCGCCCCGATGGCGTTATGAACCGCCACTCGATCGTGTAGTGTCCTCTTCACTATTCGCTGCACCGTTCGGTTCGTCGAATATCTACGCCGCCACCACCCCGTGCTCATCCGCCCTCTCTGTTGTCCACGCTTGCCCTCGTCCGCTCCCATCCTCGCTCGTCCTCATTTTTGTCCACCACATTCGGTCCATGCACACTTGCTATCTGATCTCGCCTGTATGTGCTCATCGTCAATGGTAGCCTGCGGATGCGACGCACCCCACATCGGTGGCGAATCCACGATAAAAATAGAGGGTGGCTTAAAAAATTAATTTAAATAGAGATAAACATGTTAAACAGCTTGTGTTGTATTCCTATCGGTTCGAGTGCTACTACTCGTAGTTCATTATTTGAGAAATACTTATGCAACATTCGTTTGTTAAACTTTTGGAATCTATAAACGAGTTAACACCAATCAATCAAACAAATTGGCTATTGTCTCTTTCAATCCACTGACATATTTACAATTGATAAAAAAATAATGAGCAGTGCTTTAATGCTTTCCTTTAATACAAGTTATATAAATCTTGAAGTAAACGAAAGAGTAAGTAATTATCATCTACCTTTCACTCATGCTTTAAATATTTTTGCATTTGTCAAAAAGGAAAACATTGAAGCGCCTCTCAAAAATCATATATTATAAGAGGGGCTCACTTTGTCTATTTGTTGTCATGGTCTGTCCACTCAGTCGGTTAGGTACTCGTCAAGTCACGCTATGTGACCTTCACAATCTGCTCATCATCGTCGCAGTGGGTTGTCCATTGCCACACACACGCGTGCCCTTGTCAGCTCCCCGACATTTACTCGACGTCTTAGCCGTGCCTTTACAATCACCGACTCCCGACGACGTACATCAAGTGCTCCCTACTTGATGGGCTGCTATATACTCGCAAATAAGAGATGTCGAGTCACCTCTCCCTCTACATGCATTAAGGGTTCAAGTCCAATTTTGCAGACAGTAAATGAAGTTACCAATTGCAAAATTAGATATTCAACAAACAATGTCTCACGAAGTCACATAGTCTAAAAAGTAGGTCACTACTCAGCAAAGTTTCTTTTTCCCCTAGACGTGACTAAGTACGTGTACAATCGCTATTGTTATGCTAAAAAATAAACGTCACTGCTAGAGAGGATACATAAGATCTGACAACTGAAGGATGAGCTTGAGTACAACTTATGCAGCAGAGGTGCCTCTCTCTCCGAGGACCACTCTGATACTCTGCCCTAGTCTACGGTGACATCCGATCCTACATGGACCTGCTGGGCTACTAGATTTGCTCGAGCATCCTACGTGCGCTAATATTCCCAGTTTTCCCACCAAGAAAACAACCTGACAGTCGCTAACATGGCTTCGAAAGAAAAAACACTGCTTCCCTTGCAAAAAGGAACCAAAAGATAAAAACACGCTGGCCCAACATGGCTATTGGGCTAGGTCTCCAAAACTAGGTTTCGGCTGCATTAAGCCCAGCTGAGCAGGGCTGTACATCCAAACATATACGCTAGAAATATCTGTCTGACAGGTGGGCCTGCCCGAAAGGCCGAAAAGGATAGAAAACCAAGGAGGCCAACGTCACTGACGGATGGGCCCCACTTTTGCGTGGGGGCCCACATCAGAGCAAGCGTGGGCGTAGCGAATCCTTCCCTCCGCTAATCACCTCTCCAAACTCCGTCTCCCTCCAAACTGCGAACCCGCGCGAAAACGGAAACTTTCGGGTCCCCGCCCCCGACCCCTCCCCTACGATCCGACGGCATCGGAGGCGTCCACGTCATCGATCCGCGCCCCCACCCTCCCCACCAATCACGCGCCGCCTCCCCCTCTACATAACTCGCCTCCACCAACCCTTTCCTCTCCATCGTTCCACAGCTTCCGCAGCCACCTCCGTCTACACTAGCTCCGGCGATCTCTCAGGCGACCAGCAGAGCAGGCACCCCCTTGTCCTACCGGAGATGAGTTCCACTGGAGGCGGCGGCGGGAGGGGCAAGTCGAAGGGGTCCAAGGCCGTGTCGCGGTCGTCCAAGGCTGGGCTCCAGTTCCCCGTCGGCCGCATTGCCAGGTACCTCAAGGCCGGCAAGTACGCCGAGCGGGTCGGCGCCGGCGCTCCCGTATACCTCTCCGCCGTCCTCGAGTACCTTGCCGCCGAGGTAACCAACCGATCTTTTCTCGGCTTCTCTCCATCTCTCCGCATCTGTTCCCTAATCTTTGCTCTGGATCTCGCAACCTCACGGCGATTGATTGTTGGTTTTCGTCATTCGGCCAGGTACTGGAGCTCGCGGGGAACGCGGCGCGGGACAACAAGAAGAACCGGATCGTGCCGCGGCACATCCAGTTGGCGGTGCGCAACGACGATGAGCTTAGCCGGCTGCTGGGCGCCGTCACCATCGCAGCCGGTGGGGTGCTGCCCAACATCCACCAGACGCTGCTCCCCAAGAAGGCTGGCAAGGACAAGGCCGACATCGGCTCCGCCTCCCAGGAGTTCTAGGCTGTCCTCGGATTGAAACCCAAGTCGAGGCATGGCTGCTCTTGTTTTGGAACTTGGAAGCCCCTTTTCTACTAGTATCCGGCTCTAGGTGATTAGTTAGCTTTTGGTTAATGATGGTTGGGTGGATGTATCAATGAACCATCTGGCTGGAATGGAACATATGGAAAATCTGGCTCTTGCTACTAGTTTGTGATTACTTTGGTTAGAATGTGTGCTGTGATTGCTCTCTGAATCTGTTTTTTTTTGTTGGTGCATTGCATTGATCAATCTGCCTGGAGTGGAATTCTATTGAACAGGGCAGACTGTGATGGACAGAATCCTTGGCGCTGGGGAATTCATGCTTTGCAAATATTAATATTGCATTCCGAATTTTTTTGTGATGGGGCATTGCATTTACCAATCTGCCTGGAGTGGAATTCCTAGTACTGTGCAAATGTGATGAAAGGAATTCCTTGTGCTCATGCTTGGCAATATGAAGATTTGCAGTCTGAAAAGATGAAAGGAATTCCTTGTGCTCATGCTTGGTAATATGAAGATTTGCATTTTGAAATGTGCTTTGCTTAGCAAATTTCTTAGTTGCTTGTTGCGGATGTTTGCTTGGCAAACATGATTCGTTCTGAATTTCTGTGAAATCGAGCTACTTCTTGCTTGGTGTGACTTTTGCCCTGAAGTTGTCCGATTGTCTGTTGCATTACCATTGTAAGATGCTTTTGTGAATTCCTTCATTCTCAGGTTCGGAACTAAGACCCTGTTTGTTAGAGTTCCAGATTCTGGCTCCACGTCAGATTTGAATCTTGTAGGCTAAAATAAATAGAATTAAGTTTATATTTTTAGTTTAAAATTAAATAATATGACTTACCTAAACACTCTTAATATATCCACAGATTCAGCTTCATGGATCTGTGGAGCTATAAATACCCAGCTCCACCAGATCTATAAATCTGGTGGAGCTGGAGCTGTACTAAACAGGGCTTAAAATATTCCTACAGCTCTGAACTGTAGCTGAATATGCCTGGCTCTGAAACATCTGTATGTCCAACTGCATCTACCAAGATATGAATTATCACAATTCAGCTAACAGAAATAGCAAACATTCTAATGCTGGTACTAATTTTCACAAATCAAAGCTACCCTCCCTGTTCTTTACCTTGCGCTATATTCCAATCAGGATTCGCAAAACCGCCGGTTTACCGCGGTTTTCGCGTCTACCGAGCCGGTTCGAGATCGCGTACTGCCCAGTAAATTGGCCGATTTGAAATTCAAATTTAATTTTTTAAAAAAACTTAGAAAAAATTATCTTAAAAATTTCTAAAATTAGTATCAATTTCTTTAGGGCCTTTGGTGCTGAATTTCGTAGAAAAAACGAATTTTAGAGACCTTTTTGAGACATTTCAAATCGTAGAAAATAGGAAAAACAAAAAAAAGAAAAGTTCGGCCCGTGGGCTTTTAGCCCACAGGCCAAGTGGGTCGTGGGCCGGCCGAGCCGAGCGCAGCCCAGTTGCATTTGTTTGGCCCATCCGAAGTGAGTTTTGTGCTGCTCTTCCTCACTCCCGAGCTGAAGCTCAATTATTGGCCTTCACTTTCCTCAGTCGCAGAGACTCCCAACCAGGGCGACGCTCGCCTTCCGGCCATCGCGCGCAGGGAAATCGCCGGTGAAGAGAGGAAAACCGCGTGGTTTTGGAGGTTTACCGTGGCTCACGGAAAAAAGTTGCAGATCGACGAATTTCGTGAAATTTGATAAGTTTTCGCTCGGTTTCTTCGGTTTTTCGATCGGTTTTTTCAAAGCTGTTCGGTAGCATGTAGCCACATGAAGACATGATTGATTAAATGCTTAGCCGCATGATTGATTGATTGAATGCTTGGCCAAATGGTTGATTGATTAAATGCTTGGCCAAATGAATGTGTTATGCCGTCTTTTGTTGAATTGAAGTAGCTCTGAGTCTCTGACTCTTTGTAATGTAGATTGATTGATTAAATGCTATGCATATTTCCTTTTTGTATGGTGGTGCATACTCTGAGTAGGTGCAGTACTTATGTTTTTCATATGTGGATGAGTTGAACACAATACTATGGGAATTTTCAACTGTGTAGAAAACAGAAATCACAGGTCGATAAAATCAGTTCTTATTTGTTTGTTCATTTGACAGAGAGGCCAGTGCCCAGTGCTATAGATATCTGTTTGTGCACTTGATAAGACAGGTCGCAATCGGTTTCGTCCGAACCATTGAATGTCGATTAAAGGGCATGTATGATATGTTATTGCATTATTATTTGTTTAACTTGGACAATTTGGTCATTATGTTGGATGAATGATATTTTTCTTTCATTGCAAATTTCCAGTACCATTTGTTTCACATTGTGATGAAATGCACTGTGTGTTCATGATGAAATGCTTATTGTGTTGTTTTATTAGATGGCAGATACCGACATGGTGTGGGAGCATGACGATAAGATGGGTGTTGCATTTCGATGCAAGTACTGTCTCAAAGAGAAGAAAGGAGGTGGTGTGACCCGATTCAAGCAGCACTTGGCAGGGCGTGGTACGGGTGTCGTCCATTGCACTAAAATTCCCGCGGACGTTCGTGAGTACTTTCAGCGTGAGCTAGACAGAACGAAGGAGAAGAGGATGGGCAGGAGAGATGAGATGATGAGGAAAGAAGCAGCAACAGCTGGAGATTCTCCACCGAGGCGAAGTGTATACTCAAAATACACGGGTGATGCTGATGAGGAGGCCCAACTTCAGCATGCCATGGCTGCCTCCAGGACGGAGGCAGAATTTAGAAGTCGGACAGGTGGGAGGTATGAGCATGGTGGTGGCAGTGGCAATGGCTCCTCCAAGAGAGCTGGGGAGATTGCCCCGGTCTGTTGTCGAGGATGTTTCGGAGTTCGTCGCAGCGAGAAAAACCACCGGCCATGGGGGATTACAATATTGGTGTGGCCCATGCCCCGGTACAACCAAGGATTGACACCCATCCGTGGACACAGAAGGGGAAGGCTGGGAAGCAGCATGTCCATTTTGAGTGGGCCAAATGGTACCATGCTGCTGGTATCGCAGGGCGGAAAGCAGATAGTCCATACTTTGTCAGCGCCATTCGGGAAACACAAAAATACGGTAAGTGAGATTTAAAATAGTCGCTCAGTTGTACTCCGATTCATAGCTAACACGTATGTTTCATTCGTAGGCGAGGGTATCCCGTCCCCGAGTGGCCGAGATATAGATGGGAAATATTTAGATGCTAATGAAGCAGAAATTAAGGAGAGTTTTGCAAAGTTCATACAGCAATGGTGTACGTACGGAGTAACAATCATGTGTGATTCGTGGACAGGGCCGACATGCATGAGTATAATAAACTTCATGATTTACTGTAATGGTACCATGTTCTTCCACAAATCCGTCGATGCCACCGGCGTCTCTCAGGATGCTTCGTACTTGACCAAGGTAATTAGTTTTGTTTTTACTCTTCTGAAGTTGAATTAACGTACATATAATGTAATTGTCGTACCTTGTTTTGTTTGGCCACACAGGAAATATCTTCAGTAGTCAACGAGGTGGGTCCGTCAAATGTGGTGCAGATTATCACAGATAATGGTGCGAACTACAAGAAAGGGTGCAAGCTCATCGCACGGCAACATCGCAACATAGTGTGGCAGCCTTGCGTGGCCCACACCATTAATTTGATGCTGAAGGAGATTGGAGAGTTCCCAGATCACACCTCGGTGATTGAGAGTGCAAGAAAAATCTCTCGATGGATATATAACCATTCGAAGATACATGCTATGATGAAGAAATACATTGGAGACGAGTTGGTCAAGTGGAATGCAACTCGTTTTGGCACTAACTACATGTTCTTGGACAGTTTCCTTCGGTGCAAAGACAAGTCATACAATGGATGACTGCCGAAGAATTTATGAACTCTCGCTTTGTTAATAACACCGAGGGGAGGTACGTGTACGGTTGCCTCTCAAGCTTGGACTGGTGGGAAAATCTTCGATCAGTTGTGAAGTCGGTGGAACCGTTGTACGCCTTCTTGCGATTCGCCGATCAGGACAGGGTGCCCACTTTGAGCGAGACAATCCTACGGTACACCATAGTACGACAGTTTGTTCTATGAGTCTCCAGCAACGAAAGACATATACATGGACGTGGTGGACACACGAATGGATGACTTAACGCGCAACACTTATATGAATGCCGGTAATATATTCTTCCCTGCAACACAGTATATTGCAGTTGTACATATGTTGTATATTGTACTGACATGCTGCGTTTCACATTGTACAGCTGCCGCCTTAAACCCACAGACTACCTACTCTTACAGCACGACCAACTCCTTCTTGCCAAATCTCCGGGATGCCTTTGAAGCGCTTGCTGAGGACACTGATAGCGCCGCGCAAGCTCTTCATGACGCCGACATTTTCAGGAGGAAGGTCGGATCGTTCTCATCAACTCTAGCTGCGAGGATGGCACAAGATGGCAAAACATCCCCTAGTATTTTTCTTGCACCGTCTCGAATGTAAGGGTACTCTCGTCAGTACTAACTATTTTATTTGTTAATTTGCAGCACATTGGTGGGATGTGTTCGGATCAGACACACCCACGCTACAACGGTTTGCCGTACGTCTCGTGTCACAGTGTGCATCTTCTAGTGGTTGTGAGCGCAATTGGAGTACATTTGCATTCATCCACACAAAAATATGAAACCGCCCGTCATACAAGAAGCTACATAAGCTGGTGTACGTCAACTACAACCTTCGGCTACGAATTCAAGCTACAGAAAATCAAAGGCGTTTAGATGAAGATGATCCATTCCAGCGGCTTATGGAGCTAACACTATGTGATGATAAAAACCAGATCCGACTGTGGATGGATAAAGGAAGATTCAACGGTGACCCATTACTTGACGAGGAAGATACAGAGAGTGACACCCCTCTTCCATCCCAGCTTATCACTGATCCGGTTTACCCTACTGAGTTAAGAAAGGACACCGGAGCTAAAACTATCTCCGAATGGGCAGACAAGACAGTCGGGGACACCCATACAGGGAAAAGGAAGCACTAATCAGTTCCCAGAAGGGATGCAACAAAAAGAAGAGCATCCTCCAAAGGAAAGAGTAAGCACACAACAGATGTAGGGAGTGATGACTCTACTGAGAGTGTGGATCCTAAGAGCCCAACATATCAAGAGTCCAATGATAGCAGCTCGAAGACGGACACCGATGGCGATGGCGACGACAATACCTCTAAACCTGCCACGCACCAATCAGAAGATCCTCAACCCATCAAATTTACAGGAGAGTCGCAGTACACTCATGCAACACAGGATAGAGATCATGGCGCTCCTCAATCACAAATGACAACTATTAAGGGGAAGGGGAAGGTAAAGGGCGCACGCGCACCACAGGATAGCTTTAGCTCTAGCTCCTATGGCGTCCCTAAGATGCCACGGAGGCATAGCTCATATAGCAGCTATGACTACGTCATCCCCGATGCTCACGCACAAACTCCCACGCAATGGGTCTACGAGTGGCAGGACCTTGAGTTTTATATCATGCTGTATCAACAATGGCAAACAACAAGCACATGGACAGGGCAAAGCTGGCACGATTATAAGGCGGAGTTGCTAGCTACACGAGGATTGGCCTTGATATCTATCGAGGAATACAATATGGCCAACCAAATGTACACGCAACAATACTACTCGTAGCCCCGAAGGTAATATTTCATTTGCACGATTCATTTTATTTGTATGTTTCATTTCAGTGCAACTTGATATTATACCAAGTGTACATTGCAAGTCGAAATTTTTACTAATATTCTGTTCATGTAGGTCGAACATGGTATTTATGCGATAATGGAAGAATGACAAAGCTATGCTAATGCCTATTCCACAATTTCAATTGAAAGGTATTACAATGTAAATGGTGGTGACAAATGAATGGTACTAAATTTGCGAATGCTTTTACTATGTCGTTATTTAAATGCCTATTTTTGCATTTGTGTGTTTGTAGTATTGCAATGAAAGATTATAATTGATATATTATTGCTAAATGCCTAATTTACAACTTCCAATTGTCTAAAATATAGCAAAGGTCATGTCGATTTTTTCCCAAATTTAGGAGAGATCATTTTGGAATTTTTCATGTGTTTCACATACTTTATTCATATTCATATATTTATTTTACTCAAATTTAACCTCCACTGTTTTTTACATTTTTTACAACGTTTTTTTTGCATTTTTCCCGCATTTCCGGCCTCCTGCGGTTTTTGCGAAAATCGCTCGGTTTTTCGCAAAAACCGAGCAGTTTTCTACGAACGGTTTGACCAGTGTTCAAATTTTTTGAATTTCAAATTCGCTCGGTTTCTCGCGTGGTTTACCGCGAAAACCGGTACCGCTGGCGACGCGAATACCGCCGGCGAAATGAGATTGTTAACCCTGATTCCAATATTCCATTGTTTATCCATCATTTACCTATCGTTCCCTAAATCATATTCTGCAACCATTACCTAGGTGACCAACGATGCACCCAAAGCTTTCTAGTATTTCTGGATGGTATCTTGTGGCCTTGTGCACAAGAGCATATCTAAAAACATATGGACAAACTCATCCAAGACCATCCGATCATGTATTGGTGGTCGAGATGGCGGGCGGGTGCTCCCCCATCCCATCAATGCATTTTTACATTTTACCCCTGCTTTTGCACTTAAACGTTTACAACCCCCTTTGCGGCGTGTCATCTTCCCCAACTTAACCCATCGCCCCTAAGCTCCATGCTACCATTGCATGGTCGCCCCTGCCCAAGGAGGCTATGGTGGGGTCCAGCTCTCCTACAGCTGGTCACCAGCACTTATATTGTATCATTGTTTTCTTACTGTACTGTGAATTGATGTGATTTTTGTTTTCTTTGTTAGCTATCCTAAAATTCTTAAGTAGCACGTTCTTAAGTTATTTGATGAAATGCCTATGGACATAACTAATATCATTTGTAAAGCTAGCTACTTGAATATTGAAAAAAAAAATCATGACTCTAACTCAAAAAGAGGAGGTATAAATGCGGGATCTAAGGGTGCGTAAGATTGCAAGAGACTTGCCACGATTGCTCTGCCGCTCTAAAGGTATATATGCTAGCTAGATCTGGACTTCCCTTGTCCGTTTTATAGACTTCAAAGTAGGATTTTCATTCTTTAGCATCGTTGGCCTAGTGTTGTTCTGAATTTCTTAGTGGGTGTGGTTTAAGGATATATATAACCTCTTCTGTAAGTACGAGGAGGCCACTAGTTTTGCTAGTATGCTTGAAGTTTCTACGAGGTTGAGTAATGTGAGCTTAGGCGAAAGCTACCAGAAGCTATATATGGTTATTTTTGTTACTTTCTTCTGTGGTTCAGAAAGTAACATGCCATTATGGAATTGCGTGGTTATTGTGCCAAGAGCTTGTAATTTGAGAAGTCAGAATTGCTCAGGAGTTCATGTGCCTTTCTTTGGCTTCTTGTCTGAATGTTGTTTTGGCCAACTATGGTACGTGTGGAATGGCTTGATAAAAACACATCCAGGCATGACACATAAATCACAAAGCCACAGACTTCTGAGTCAATTGTGTAGTCTAAAAATTTCTAGCGACCAACCAAATTTACTACATGTCATTATGGGCCGTTTTTGCATTTTTGTTCCCAGCATTTTTGTTTCTGCAGTCTGCCTGTCACTGGTGAAATAGCAAGTCATCACTGAAATTATAATTGTATACTATCCAACACAATCGCTGCAGATTGCTAGACATAAGTTTGTAGTTGTTGAGTTTATTGTATCGGCTGCTATTTAGAAAGTAATTATAGAAGAATATACATTGATGTCTTGCGAAATTGATAGGCTTCAAGTTAAAAATTGATTTGGATCTAGGCGCCTGTCTTATTTTTTTGGGGGTAGAATAGGTAGTTGCATGCTGGATAGCAACATAAAAAACGTGCTTGTATGTGATCTGGAAATGATCCAACTATACTAACCTAAAGCTCCTTAACTGTAATCATGTTGTTCTTTAGCTGTTTTCTAACTATGAGCCACCTTTTTTTTTGTTTATGGAAGGGCAAAATCTTGAATACAGCTTTGTGACTAGTAGTCCCCACAGGAACATATATCAAGGAAATGGTTGAGATAAACTGCTCTTTGTGTTCCAGCATAATATACATGTGTATGTTATTTTTATTCCTAATGTGCTGCATAATTATTCCTGGTAAAATTAGATGGAGGACAAGACTACTTTGAAAGCCAATTGGGATACCTATCGCACTGTTGGAAAAGTAATCTTGTTCCATGCACCTGTTTGTTGTTTTATCTTGCATTGTTCTTTTGTTCAGGATAAACTGCAGACTCTGTAATGGCTATGACCGAGTCTATAGGTGTCATGCGTAATTAGCGCATCATATATTTCCTTTCAGTTCCGAGCATGTAGGATAGTGGAGATCTTGTAAATGTGCATGCCTAGTTAGTTATTTGGTTAGTTACTTTTGTACTGCATCTGATATATATGAAAATGGGCAATGCGCTAGTGCTGTAGCGCGTCCAGAAAAATTCAGTGCGTGCCTTCTCTGTTTCTCTGCTTTCCTATTCTGAATCTTTTTCCCATTCTGCTTCTATGTGCATGAACTGAGAGCAATAGGGCTTAGCCAATCTGACATTTGGTATCAGAGCAAGGTCCGGCGACCGTGATATCGCCAGTGAATGCCCAAGTTCATGCCGAGAGACTCCATGGCGAGCAAACAAGGAGCAGCGAAGGAAACTTCAGTTGGGCTGACATATCCCATACTGACGCGAAGTAATTACACAGCCTAGTCTATCAAGATGCAGGCTGTGATGGAGGCGCAAGAAATGTGGGACTTGGTAGATCCCACAGACCCGAAGGTAGCCGTCGATGTCAAGCTGGACAAGGTGGCCCGTGCGGCCATACTTCAGGTGATTCCCGAGGATCTTCTCTTCCTTGTCGCCAAGAAGAAGACCGCCAGAGAGGCATGGCTGGCCCTGAAGACCATGTTCCTTGGGGCCGACTGTGTCCAGGAGGCAAGGGTGAAAACCCTCAAGGAGGAATTTGATGCTCTCAGGATGAAGTCCACTGAAAGCGTTGAAGATTATTCAGTCCGAGTTGGCTCCCTCGTCAGTAAGATAAGGGATATGGGGGAGATCATGGATGTTGTCTATGTCGTTGTCATGCCCCGTTGCAACTGAGAGAGTTCCCAGTGCGTGAGATGCCAACAATGGTGATACAATCGGAAATCAGATAGAAGAACAGAAGAGAAGAAGCGACGAAATGGAAGAACAAACAAAAGTAGATTTCATTTCATTTCTTCATTGTTCCCTTCCTTCTCAGATTACAAAGCCTTTTATACTCTCCCTCACCACCCTCTGTAACAGATCGTTCCTTCTACAACTTACCTCAATTACTAATTACCATTCTGTGAATTACTATTGACTGTAAGGTGCTTGTCGACTGAAGTAACACCTAATCGCCGTTGGATATACTCGGTCTTCCGTCCTTCGTGATCCCAGCCGTTACATCACCCCCTCCTGAACATGTTGCTTGACCCCAAGCAACGGCTGCTGGAAACTTCTTGCGCAGAATACTGAGATCCTCCCATGTAGCTGCAGCAGCTGGTACTCCTGTCCATTTAATCAAGCCTTGAACAACCGCTGAGTTACCCTTTTTTACCAGCCTCCGTTCAAGTACTTCTTCTGGTTCCGTTGCCTGTACATCTAGCTCAACCATTTTCGGCAACTCGGTAAACACTGGTGAGTAATCTGCATTGAATTCTTTGAGCTGTGAAATGTGAAAGACTGGATGAATGTGACTGTCTTGCGGCAATTCTAACTTGTATGCTACTTGGCCAATCTTGTCAATTATTGTATATGGTCCAAAAAACTTGTATGCCAGTTTGGGATAGGGCCTGTTAACCAATGAAGACTGAGCATATGGTTGCAATTTGAGCAATACTTTTTCACCAATTTGAAACTGCTTCTCCAGCCGATGTTTGTCTGCTTGCATCTTCATTCTATTTTGTGCTCTTGCCAGCTGTTGCTTCACAATCTCCTTATGTAACTCTCTTTCCTGTAGGGTTTCAGCAACCTCTTTTGATTCTAGATCACTTAATCCAGGAACCACTCCATAATTCGGTTCAGTACCATACAGAACTTTGAATGGCGAGCATCCTAATGAGGAATGATAATTCGTATTGTACCAAAATTCGGCTAATGGTAGCCAAGCCTTCCATTTCCTGGGAGAATGATGAATTGCACACCGTAAATACATTTCTACACATTGATTCACTCTTTCGCTTTGCCCATCCGTTTGGGGATGATAAGCGGTGCTGAGTTGTAATTTGATGTCTAGAGCCTTGAATAACTCTTTCCAAAACGTGCTGGTGAAGATTTTATCCCGGTCAGAAGTAATTGTCGTCGGTATACCATGTAAACGAACCACTTGATCCAAGAATATTCGGGCCACCTTTTGTGCCGAGAATGGATGCTTCAGTGCTATGAAATGGCTGTACTTCGAAAACCGATCCACAACGACCATGATTACATCATATCCGTCCGACACTGGTAACCCTTCTATGAAATCCATCGCCACATCCTTCCATGACGCTGAGGGTATCGGCAAGGGCTGTAACAATCCATGCGGTCTAGTTCGTTCACTTTTAGCCTTCTGGCAAACCTCACATTGTTTAATCATGTCTTCCACTCCTTGTTTCATTCCTTTCCAATAGAACAGCTTTTTGAGTCTTTGATATGTAGCATGGTTTCCAGAATGACCTCCGAGTGCACTCGAGTGAAAAACGGCAATGATCTTTGTTTGCAAAGCCGAATTACTTCCAATCCACACTCTTCCCTGATAGCGGATTAATCCATGCCTTAACTCAAAACCATTTTCGCTGCGATCGTGGATCGCCAATTGCATCATCGACTTCGTCGTGATCCATCGTAGCATAAGAGTTGACAATTTCAAATCGCATCGGTTGCCCTTCTGAAGTTGTTTGTACCGACATGAGGTGCCCTGCTCGAGATAATGCATCGGCCACAACATTCTCTTTTCCCTTTTTAAACACAATCTTGAACTGCAATCCCATCAGGCGTGCCATAGCTTTCTTTTGCATCTCCGACTGTAAATTCTGTTCATCCAAATAACACAAGCTGCGGTGATCAGTTCTGATGATAAACTCATGTCTTTGTAAGTATTGCCGCCAATTATCAACTGCTAACATGAGTGCCAGAAATTCCTTCTCATATATTGATAATTGCTGGTGCTTCTGCCCTAATGCTTTGCTAAAAAAAGCAACAGGATGTCCTTGCTGTATTAATACTGCTCCAACTCCATGAGCACAAGCATCAGTTTCAATCTCGAAACTTTGCGTAAAATCAGGTAGTTTGAGGACCGGTGTTGATGCCATAGCCTGTTTCAACTTGTGGAAGGATTCCTCAGCTAGTTCATTCCATTCAAATGCTTTTTTCTTCAACAGGTTGGTCAGTGGTCTTGCCAAGATTCCATAATTTCTTACAAATTTCCGGTAGTACCCGGTTAATCCTAAGAACCCACGCAGTTCTGAAATATTCGATGTCTTTGGCCAATCAAGCATTGCTCGAGTTTTCTGAGGATCTGTTGATACTCCTTGGTCTGAAATAATGTGGCCCAAGTACTCCAACTGTCGCTGAGCAAAGATACATTTGGACCTCTTCACAAAAAAATGATTGGCCTTAAGTGTTTGAAGCACTGCTGCTAAGTGGTTCACATGAGAATGAAGACTTGAACTGTAGATCAAAATGTCATCCATGAAAACCAATACTGATTTCCTGAGAAATGGTGCCAATATGGAATTCATTATGCATTGAAATGTTGCCGGAGCATTAGTAAGTCCAAACGGCATGACCCGAAATTGATAATGTCCATGGTGAGTTTTAAATGCCGTTTTGAACTCATCCTCCTCCTTCATGTCAATTTGGTGATAGCCTACTCGTAAGTCCAACTTGGAGAAGTATGCAGCTCCTGCTAATTCATCCAACAATTCATCGATGACCGGCATTGGAAATTTATTTTTGATAGTGAGATCATTCAATCGACGATAATCCACACAAAACCTCCAAGATCCATCTTTCTTTTGTACTAATAACACCAGTGAGGCAAAAGGGCTTACACTCGGTCGGATGATTCCCGAGGAAAGCATTTCAGCCACTTGCTTCTCAACTTCAGTCTTGTGTAATGGAGAATATCGGTATGGTTGTTCATTCGTCGGAATCGCCCCTGGAACTAAAGGTATGCTGTGATCATACTCCCGTCGTGGAGGTAACCCTCCTGGCTCGAAGAAAACTGTTTTGTATTGTCTCAGCACCTCTGCCACTTCTGCTGGTATGATGTTGTCAGTGGTCTGAAGTTCTTGCTCTAACACAGCCATAGCCCAGATATCATTCCCCCTTCTCCATTTGTCGAATTGATCTGCAGGTAACAATGTGATTTCCTTTTGGTGTGACCCTGTTACTCCCTGCAGTTTAATTGTTTTGCCACTATGAACAAATTCCACTGTTTTGCGTTTCCAATCACAAATCATCGGGCTATGGTTCTGCAACCAATCCATACCCAATATTGCATCATATGCTCCCATTTGAATCACTCTCAAATCTGCCCGAAATGTGTGACCCTGAGCCCACCACTCCATTTTTGGAACCCAGGTATCACACTGTAATGTGTCACCGTTTGCCACTGTCACCCGAATTGGTGTGGTACTCTGAGCCACCGAACCAATCCTCTGTAGAAATCCCGCATTAACGAGCTGTGCGAACTGCCAGAATCAATAAGGAATAACATGACTTGATTCTTGACCAACGCTAAAATGCGCATCGTCTCAATTCCATCAGCACCGGACAAAGCATTCAGGGACAAATTCAGTACTTCTTCAGTCTGCATGTCTGCTGCTTCCAGCATATCCAGCACTGCATCCGAAAGTACTTCTTGTTGGTCCTCCACTGTGATTGCTTGCAATTGAGCTTGAGACTTTTTCTTGCAGTGTAGATGATGATTTGGTTCATACTTTTCGCCACATTGATAACAAAGACCATTCGCACGGCGGTGTTCCCTGATCTGCCAAGATTTCCACAATTCTCCTTGATTCATCCTCAGACCTTCTTGCATCTCCTCCATCTTATGTAACCCCGTTCCTTTTTTAATACCTCCCAGTCTTGATTTCCAATATTTACCTTTGTCCAGAATCTCTTCCTGTACTCTTGCCAACAATGCCGCCCGATCCACAGATTCTGGTATTTGCCCCATCACTGCCCCACGAAGCTCCTGTTTCAAGCCTTTTACAAAATGAGATACGAATAATTCTTCATCATAGTGAGGATTATGCATCAGGATCTCGTACATCAACCCCTCAAATTGGTTTTTATATTCATCCACTGATCCCTTCTGTTTAATCTCCACCAGTTCACTCATCAGTTTGCGATGATCGAATGATCCAAATTTAGCCTCCACAGCCTGAATAAACTGTTCCCAATTTGCTAACTCGTTACGAGCTTTATACATGAGCAACCAACGCGCCGCATTCCCCTCCATATGCATTGTCGCTGCAGTGATCCACAATGCCTCAGGTATGTTAAACAGTGTGAAATAATCCATGCACTTATCCCTCCAGATTCTCGGACTCTCACCATCAAATTTCAGAAATGATAGTTTAGGTAGGGGAGCCCATGTATGCCCAACAAACCCCCTCTGTATTCTAGGATTCATACCTGGTACTTCTTGCGAAACACCAGTCGAACCCCTGGTGCGCATTCCTCCCGAAGATTGAGATTGTTCATTCTCTACCTTTTCCCATCTCTCAGGTAACACCGGTGTATACAATGCTCTTTCCGCTGCTGCAGCCGTTCGATCCCCATTGCGATTTGCTTCCAAAACTCGATCTGTAGATAGCCGTGCTACCGCTTGGGCCGTAGCCTCCAATTGCCTGATGAGCAATTGTTGCTCCCTTGAGCTTTGCTCCATCGCTTTGGCTGTAATGTCCGTCCTGGCCACAAGCTGTTGCTGCGCGTCATCGATCATCCCCACTTTTGTAAACAGCAGATCGAGACTCTCCTTAATGGCAGACAACTTCTGATCTGCACGGTCTTCCACTTCTCCCATCGCTTCCAACACAAACCGAGTCTGTATTGATGGCTTCAGGGGCGCCGTGATGCCAGAACCAGGCCAAGCCAACCAGAATTTTGGAATTTCACTGGGATCGTCGAGATCGAATTACTCCGACCTCGAGTTCCCAAACCCGCTTCTGGGATTTTACAGCTCAAAGCCGGATCGACATGAATCTGATACCATATGTCATGCCCCGTTGCAACTGAGAGAGTTCCTAGTGCGTGAGATGCCAACAATGGTGATACAATCGGAAATCAGATAGAAGAACAGAAGAGAAGAAGCGACGACATGGAAGAACAAACAAAAGTAGATTTCATTTCATTTCTTCATTGTTCCCTTCCTTCTCAGATTACAAAGCCTTTTATACTCTCCCTCACCACCCTCTGTAACAGATCGTTCCTTCTGAAACCTACCTCAATTACTAATTACCATTCTGTGAATTACTATTGACTGTAAGGTGCTTGTCGACTGAAGTAACACCTAATCGCCGTTGGATATACTCGGTCTTCCGTCCTTCGTGATCCCAGCCGTTACAGTCGTCAAGCGGATGCTTCGTCAACTTCCCACAAAGTTTCTCCAGATCGTGACCTAAATCGAGCAATTTGCCGATCTAAAGGCCATGTCCGTTGAGGAGCTTATTGGGCGACTCAAGGCGCATGAGGAATGCTTGCGACAGGATGATGATGATGATGAGCATGCGCTGCTCACAAGAGCTCAGTGGAGAGCCAAAGAGAAGGAGGTTGGCGAGGGCTCCAGTAGAGGTCGTGGTCGTCGTGGCCGCGGCAGGCATAACCGTGGGTGCGGCCGCGACCGCTGCAACGGAGAGCGCAGTCAGGATGGAGACCGCGAATGGAAATTTGATAAAAAGAAGGTCTGCTTCTATAATTGCCAGAACTATGGGCATTACTCCTCAGAATGCCGTGTTACTAAAGAAGCACTGGAGGAGGTGCTGCTAAATGAACAATGTCTGAGGCCTAAACTTGGCACAAGTGCAACCCAAAAGATCAATGTTTGGTATCTCGATACAGGAGCAACCAGTCATATGTCGGGCTGCCGGGATAAATTCACTGATTTGGACACGTCAGTAGGTGGAACTGTCAAGTTTGGAGATGGTTCGGCAGTGGAGATCAATGGGCGAGGTACTGTTCTGTTTCAGTGCAAAAACGGTGAACACCCTGCACTGACTGATGTCTATTATATACCAAGGCTGTGCAGCAATATCATTAGCCTTGCTCAACTTGAAGAGCATGGCTGCAAGATCATCCTTGAAGATGGAGCACTTCATATCTATGATCAGCAAAGTAAGTTGCTAACCAAGGTGAGCAGGTCTAGAAACCGTCTTTACCTCCTTAATCTGAATCTGGGACAGCCTGTATGTTTGCTGTCAAGTTGCAAGAAAGATGATGCTTGGTTGTGGCATGGTCGGTATGGGCATCTAAATTTTCAGTCTTTGAGCAAACTAGCCAGAGAAGACATGGTGGAAGGCTTGCCGAGGATTGATCACATCAATCAAGTGTGTGATGGCTGTTTAGTTGGAAAGAATCGGCGCAATCCATTTCCTGCAGAGGGCAGTTTTCGTGCAGATAGGCCATTGGTGCTGGTTCATGGTGACTTGTGTGGACCTATAACCCCACCAACACCAGCAGGTAACCGTTATTTCCTGTTGTTGGTGGATGATTTCAGCCGGTACATGTGGATAAAATTGATAAAGACAAAGCATGAAGACCTCAGTGCATTCCGAAAAATTAAGGCAAGTGTGGAGTTGGAGAAGGATCTGAAATTGAGGTCCTTTCGCACAGATCGGGGAGGTGAGTTCTTGTCAAAGGAATTCATCGAGTATTGTGAGGAGCTTGGAATTAAAAGGTTTTTCACTGCACCTTATTCCCCTCAACAAAATCTAGTGGCAAAGTCAGAACCCCAACTCATAAAAGCAGTGGGAAGCTACCTTATACCATCTTTTGGCTTTCAGCTTTTCCTAGTACAAATGGGCTGCTGGCTTTTGGTTTTCGGCTTCGCTTCCGGCTGTGAAGAAGTTAACCGTTTGGAACAGCTTCCGGCTTCCAGATGGAAGAAGTCGCAACTAAAACCGTTCCAAATAGGACCTTATATTCCTCCTAAAATGGGGATTAGGGGACCATTTAGGGCCTAAACCAGCCTACAAAAACTGTTCTGGACTGGTTTGACTAAAAACCGACCGGTTTATCTGGTTTTTTTCCAAACCCTGGATATACATATACACTGTGAACCATTTGCAAAGTTCTTATGTTTTCCATTTTATTTAAGCCTTTCCTATAGTAAAGAGTGAGGAATTATATGCTAAAAGTAGACACATGGTGAAAGGATGGAAGTAGACAAACAGGGGCGTTGGATCGACCTCGAATGGTCCAGATCAAGGCGGAATCCCACTTCCTCCACTTAAACACGTTTTACACATAACTCCATACAAAAATTACAAATTTCCACACTTTAAATGGAGGAGGTGGGATTCCACCTGAATCTAGATCATTCGAGGCCGATCCAACGCAACTGTTTGTCTACTTTCATCTTTTCTACTTTCAGCATATAATTCCTCTTTTATCATAGCTTTCTAGCCATGCCTAATAGCGGTTTGTTACGAAGAATGACCAAACTTGATTAACAGAGAAGGTAAAAGACAGTGATTTTATTAAGGTTAATTACCTTGTAGCATACAGTAAGCGTCCCTAGTATCAAGTGTGTGATTGTTTATTTAATCTATAAATTTTCCTCAGCCAAAATTGATGGTAAAGTGACAACTGATAAGGAGGCATCCAAGGACAAGAAATTAAACTAAAGGTGTATACTGGACAAAATGTAAAAAAAAAAAACATTCGTAACTTCTTTAAAATCTTAAAAAGTACATGCCCATCTGAAATTGGCTCTTCTTAAAATGAATATGAAATATTGTCACTAGATTGCCATATGTGCTCTCTAAGACTACCTGATGTTGTGTCCAATTGTCGCGCACATTTACATCTTAATTGCATATGAGCAGTGCATTATGAATAACAAATAATGTTTTTTGATCTTCAATGATATTGCTTGTTGCAGATTTACATGACTATTGGAGTATGCCTCATACAGCAGCGAAACTAAAGTTCCCCTACTTCTGGGATGAGGATTGCTCACCAGGACCTAAAGATGAACTCTAGGTTCGAAAGTAGTGCTTATCACAGTTTATCAGCTTAATTCAAAGTGTTGCTGGATTCTGATCCACACTTGCTGTAACACTATTGCCTGTTCGCTAATGTACAGACAGGTCTGTAATGTGACTTCTTGCCGAACAACATTTTTGTCATGACTTGTGTACTTGAGAGCTTCTGCAATAAGAATCACTGTACACTATTTCCAAATTTTACGTTTACTATATTCCAGCCTGCCAGCAGTGCTGATCTCCCTCGAATTACCATTGTTCTCTGCATGTTAAATGTCCACTCAGCCGATTTCATGCTGATTCGTAATCAAAATTCCCAATTCTTCATCTTAAACCTCCGATTTCATGGTTAACATGATTGAATCTAATTCCTAGAGTGTGAATAAAAGGGTAGGAAGCAACTGCTAACTCATGTGAAATTTGTGTAGCCATTCCAGTTAGTATTAAATTAGTGAAATTATTGTTATATATAGCAAAAAAGCAGTTTGGTCTAAGCATAATCTATAAACATAGGTCGAGGCAGCAACAGATTAATGCTGGTTCTTCTCAATTTTCCTGCCGATGCATTTGTATAGTTTTTTTTATGAATAGAATGGTAATGAACTAGATGGATCAGAGTTTCAAAAACCATTTCAGGAGAAATCCTAATCAGGGCTGCTAAGCCTGAAACCAACGCATGCTCTGTAACGGATGCTAGCTTTGCTACACCAAACAGTTAAATTAGTTTGACGAAACTCTCATAATTAAAATCCATAACAATTGCCATATGGAATCTGAAGAGTGAAGACAGGTAACATTAGTGTTGGGATAAACCCACAGATTGTAATGTTCTTTTAATTTTGCCTTCCCAAAAAAGTGAGCTGCACAGCTTCAGGCCGAATTGAGGGCTCAATTTGCAACTAATGGCTAATCCATTATTCATTGTACTGATCTAGGATATTTGCAGTTTAATTTTTGGATAGGATGGAAACACTACTCACAAGATGATCTCGTCCAGATCCAGTCCCCAAATATGTATGGGTTAGAGCCTTAGAGGCAGTGTTACAAACATCGCCGTCCCATCAGGATCTGCATGTATGAATTCACAGAAGCAAGAAACACATTACGCTATTTTAGGAATCATACGGTATTTGTTCTTACAAGAGAGATTACAAGTTCGACTCCCATGGAACAGATGAGCCTAAGAAATTATTCAAATTTGGCCTAGTACAAAATGAAAATGGAGGAGAGAGATCTATACAGATACCATTTCTACTATAGAAATATTGGAACCTCTCCTTGGATTCTAGGAGCTATAAAAGCAGTATGTAGCAAAATCTTCAAGATAGGCAGAGAAATTGGAATTAACAGTTCTTCCAGAACATCAACACTAGTCTTGGGGCATCATCTGTTCATGATAAACCCCAGAGCTGATCTCCTCAAAACCCTGCTGCAGCATCAATCTCAAAGAATCTCCCATAGCCCACCATTTGGCTTACTGGCTACACACCCATCCAGATTCCAGAGTGCTACTCTTGACATTCTCATCAGATTCACCATTCTTCTTACCGTGGTTACCATTCCCACCACCCTCAAAATCCTTCTTGCCATTGCTAACCACACAAACCTCATCTGCGCCACGGAACGGGGGCATAAGGGTCAATCTAAGCCGCCCATCCGCGCGGGATGCATGGAGTGCAAAAGGTCGCTTGATCGGCACCTGCGTCATTATCAACCGTCCATCGTACCTCTCTGGCACGATGCGCTTCCCTCGCCACGGTATTGCTGAAGGTAGGGGTTGTCGTAGATCCTCCAATAACGTTCTCTTCTCCCTTACAGGCGGAAGCCCTATCACCGGCTGTGATATCTCAGACGATAGGATCTCCACGTCAGTGACGTGGCTATCATTGTTGTTAATGCCAAGCACCTCCGTGCACATCACCAGCGACATCATGGACTGAGGCATAGCAAAGCTTCTCGGCCTTTCTTGTTCTTTGAGAAAACTTAGAACTCGTTTTCTCACTTTGTTGGGGTTGTGGGTAGAGTAGCTAAGGAGATGAACCTAGCTATATAGGCAACAGAGGGTGCCATTGTAGAACTCTCAAGAAAGAGACAATTTTCATGATAGGGTTGGTTAGCATCCGAAAGGTAAAGTGTAACTCACTTTATATGGTTCAATTGTCAGTGTCTGCATGATGTAACGTACGTACTATAATTATGCCAAAAATAGCCTCGAAGAGTCATGCGATCCTGATGCATGGAGTGTCCTCACAATGTAGAAGGGAAAGTGCCACATCTGTTGTTGGTGCGTGTGCAGGGCACGTGTGTTCCAAATTATATGGGGTTGGGATGGCAAGTAGCACATATGACATGGCATAACCAGCTTCCACAACTGACCGGTGGGGTCGAAGTGTCAGTAACAACGTAGTGCGGTCGAGGTGCCATTGGACAGCAGAGAAGGTGTCGAGTGGTGCAGGCGTGGGCTGGACTAGCTAAGAGTGAGGCGGGACCTAGCTGTACTAGAGTAGAGATCGGAGCGGTACGAATCTTGAACCATCACCATCCATGCATTATTGTAGTTTCCTTTGCATTCTTGTTTAGTGTACCACAGTATCGCCTGTTAGATTGTAGATGCGCCCTTGGGAAGATGACATTTGGTTTCTTGCTAAGCTGACATTCGGAAAACTATAATGAAACGTCCTTCAACATCTTTTCAAGTAGAGCTCGGTCCATAGGCCGAATGGGCACATTCAAAAACAGTATAGTAGCCCAGCTCAGCTTCTTCGATCCAGTATGTTAGGGTTAGCATGGTAAAACTAGAGATAAGATTTTTACGTGGAAAAATCTTATGGATGAGGAAAAAACCACCGAAGATAAATCTACTATAACCTCTCAAATTTACTTGTACAATGGGTGACTTATATAGCTAAAGAGTCTGAGTTGTAGATAATTTGAAGTCCTATAGAGATATTGAGTAATTATAATCTCTTAAGTTTACATGTGCAAGGGGTGGCTTATATACCACCCCTGTCAACGCCGGCATCTGCCTTGAACCGCCTTTCGACCGACGGATCCGCTTCGGCTGGCCTCGCCTCAAGTGTGGCCCCGCCATCGATGCCCGTCTCCTGACCAACCGGCTCTCCCACCCTTCGGCGCCGTCTTCTGCTCCTACGCCAGCTTGTCCACAGAGACTCCGGTCGCCCACCTCGGTTCCAAGTCGTCATGACCAAGCCTCTGTTTTTTGAGAAACCCGATCGGCTTGAAGTCATCCAGATTTCAAAGAGATCTGAAAGTTTAATTTATGTTGGGAAACCACGTGGCCCAATGAAAAGCCCATGATGGTCCCTTAGCCAAAATCCTAGACGACTACTATATAAGGAGGAGGGGGGTCCCCTCCTATGTACAAGCAATCAGAATAGCAATAAAGAATTCTGTCGTCGCTCTCCCTAAACCTGTGTCTCTCTTATTTCTCTGTTCTCCAATTAAGATCTGTTCGGGAACCCCGGACTATTCGATAGCGAGGTTCCTTAACACGTTATCAGCACGAAGCTCTATCGGTGATCAGAATTGAAAGGTGAGAAAAGGTGGGTTTCGGCGACTGAATCTAATCGCTTGTTGTTTTCGTGTATGCATCTAATCTACGCATTCAGTATTGTATTCGTCACGTGGCACGAAGCTACAGATAGCAACAGTACATGCGTCATCTCAAAAAAAGGGGAATACGTTGTCTCGATTTGCGCGCCCTTAGCGTGCCGCCGCCGCCACCGTCCCCCAGACTCGTGCACCTCGGCTTGCGCTGCGCGACGCGCCGCTGCGCCGCCGTCGATCAGCCACCGAGCATGAAGCTCGGCCTCGCAGCGTCGTCGCCGCCGCCGCGTCGCTCGCCGTCGCCGACGCGCACCGCCGGCCTCGTAGCGCCGTCGTCGACCTCGCCTCGCGTCGGCGCGCCGCCCGACCATCTAACGCCGTCGTCGGCCTCCGCCCGCTGCCGCCTCCGCCGCGTCGCTCGCGTCGCGCGCACCGCCCCGCCTCGTAGCGCCGTCGTCGGCCTCGCGCGCGTTGCCTCGTCCGCATCGCTCGCATCGGTGTGCCCCCGGCCTCGCGCGCCGTCGTGCGGCCTCCGCCTCGCCCTTGTCCCTCGCTCGCGACCGGCCAGACCGTCGATGGCTTCCCGCCCGCACGCCGCCACCGACGCCGCCATGCCGACGCGCCGCGCCCGCGCCACGCCCGAGACACCGAACCGCCTCGGTCTCCCGGCGTTGCGCCCGGCACCACGCCGTCGACCTCCACGCCCGGCCGCCGTCTTGCCCGCCCGCGCCCGCGCGCCTCGATCCTCGGCTCCACCATTTCGCCCGGTGTCGCCGCCGGCTCGCGGCCGCCTCGGCCTCGCCACCCGACCCGACTCGCCTCGGCCTCGGCGCCCACCACGCCAGCCGCCACGCCGCGCCGCCGGTCCATCGCGTTTCGCCGCCCCTTGGCCCCGCGCGCGTGTGGAAGGACTGGCGGCTAGGGTTTCCAACCCTAGCCACCGAGCTATATGGGCTGCGTGGGAGGCTGGCCGTTCGGGCCAGAAAAGGGCGCGACCCAGTGGGCCGTTTCGGCCGGGAAAGAAAGAAAGGAAAAAGAAAAGGAGAAGAAAGAAAAAGAAAAGAAAGAAAAGAAATTTTGCAGAAAATTTTGGAAAATTGCTAGAAACATCCAGAAAAATTATCTGGCTTTGTTTTTTATTTTTCTAGCTTTATTTCTCTGGTTTTATGAATATTCCTTATGAATTTTGAATTCATTACTTTATTTTGTGTACTGCAATAAATATTCTACATTTTATGCTTTTTGCAATCATTTTCTATTAGATTACACGCAATAATCTAATGTCGGAATTTTGAAATCATGCAGATGTCCGGCATCGTGAATCGTGAGTTTTAAGAACTGGCTCCGCACGGTCAGAACTACCTCACTTGGGCATCGGACGTGAAGATCGTTTTTGGGGGCAAGAAGCTCCGTGCAGCGATTGGTCTAGGGTCCTCGCAGGACGCGAAACCTACCGCCGAATAGAACGATCAAGCCCTGCACTTCCTTAGGCACCACCTCTCAGCCACTCTAAAGAATGAATATATGGCTGAGGAGAGTGCACTTGAGCTTTGGACTGCACTTCAGAAACGGTTCGAGAAGCTCAAGTACACCATCTTGCCCCAAGCACAGCAAGATTGGGTCCGCCTGAGGTTTGCAGACTTCAAGACAGTGGCCGAGTACAATTTTGCCTTGCACAGAATTTGTACCAATCTCTCCCTATGTGGCAAGAAGACCACTGACGAGGAGAAGATTGAGAAAACTCTATCTACCTTCCACCCAAATGCTATCCAGAGTGCATGCAGCTATCGTCAGGACGCATACAAGGAGTATAGCGAACTGATTGATGTAATGCAAGTTGCGGAATCGCAAGACGATGTTCTACGCAAGAACTATGTCTCGCAGCAACCTGGAAGGGGCACTGGCACAGAAGTCAACGCCAATAGCTATAAGGTGAGAAAGCCCATTCATAAGAAGGGCAAGCAGGGTGAAAAAGAGAGGAATCAGGCCAGAGGAAAGTCCAAAGCCCCAGTGAAGAAGGATGATAAGGAAAAGACGCATGCCAAGCCGTATGGACAACAGAACCAAACGTGCTTCAGGTGCGACACTTGGGGACACTGGTCGAAGATATGTCGGGAATCCAAGGAAGTGATCAACGCATATTAGGCTAAGAGGAAGGCAAAAGAAAACACCCAAGCAGAGGCTTACTTCGCCAAGATTGGTGATGATGATGCCATGGATGAAGATACCCCACTTGTCTCATCCTCACAGAATAGCCTGGACATCGACGCTGTAGCCAATCTTATGGCAAATGAAGAGAAAACTTCCGTTGATGACATAGAAGCAGAAATTAATGCATATTTTACAGATTCTATTTAATGCATGGTTTTGTTTAGATTATGATTGTTAGCATTTTCCTTTGAATAATGAATTGTAAGCTCTAGAAGAGCATACTTCTCTTATGAATAAATATGCAATTTATTCTTTATTCCAGTATTCAATTTGCAAGCAATGTTTGAATTATTTTGCCACTGTTTGATTGGGATTATTTTCCTTTTTAGAAATCGTGTAGCGCCCAAATGGAGGAGATATGCATTGTTGATAGTGGCACAACAAATACCATCTTAAGAGAGTCTAAATACTTCCAGTCGATCACGAAGAACGCTGAAAAAATTACTACGATTGCAGGAAGCGATTCATATGTAATAGGCTCAGGAAGAGCCACTATTATATTGCCTATGGGTACAACTTTGGTAATTGAAGAAGCCCTTTTGTACCTTGAATCAATGCGCACTCTCTTAAGCTTCAAAGACATCTGCGCCAATGGTTTTCGTGTAGAAACCAATGAAGAAAATGGCAAAGAATACTTGTGCATTGTGAAGCACGCGGTATGTGGAAAAAATGGTATTAGAAAAATATCCCTCATATGAATCTGGGTTGTACTACACGAATATTCATGCACCCGAAGTGTATACTTCCTTGAAGACTGTTTTTAGAAGCTCTGAGTTATTTTCTTTATGGCATAGTAGATTAGGTCATCCTGGTCTTAGAATGATGAGGAATATAGTGAACTACTCACAAGGTCACGGCATTAATGTTAAAAATTTCCCGAATCATGAAGATTTTGTGTGTCCTGCATGTGCCACCGGGAAATTAATAACTAGACCCTCTGTCATGAAAGTGCAAAGTGAAATTCCTGTATTCCTGGAACGCATCCAGGGGGATATTTGCGGCCTAATTCAGCCCTTGTCAGGGCCGTTTTGGTACTTTATGGTGCCCATTGGTGCTTCCTCGAAATGGTCGCATGCATGCTTATTGTCAACAAGAAACCATGCTTTTGCAAAGCTGATCTCGCAGATCATAAGAATTAAGAATGCTTTCCCTGATCATCGTGTGAATTCCATTAGAATGCACAATGCTGGAGAATTTACTTCAAAGGCATTTGATGATTATTGCACGCAACAGGATAGCGATTGAGCACTGCATCCGCACGTCCATACGCAGAATGGACTAGCTGAAGCACTAATAAAGAGGATTAAGTTCATTGCCAGACCGCTTTTGCAGAGTTTTAACTTGCCCAACACTTGTTGGGGACACGCAGTCCTACACGCAGCAGCTCTCATCAATTTCAGACCTTCGGCTTACAACATCCATTCTCCTATGCAGCTTGTGCACGGGATCATCCCGAAGATCTCCCATCTCAGGAAATTTGGGTGTATTGTATATGTTCCTATACCACCCCCTCAGCGGACTGCAATGGGCCCTCTCCGCAAGTCTGGGATATACGTTGGTTATGAAAGTGCATTCATAATCAGGTATTTGGAACCCATGACTGGAGACTTGCATACAGCCCGATTCGCTGATTCCAGATTTGACGAGGATCGTTTCCCGTCATTAGGGGGAGGAAATCAACCTTTGGATGAAAAATGCCGGGAAATCATATGGCATTCCACTGGGATCCTCGCACATGACCCCCGCACTAATGAAGCAAATCAAGAAGTCCAGAAGATAATTGATTTGCGAATTTAGCAAATGAACCGCTGATCATTTTGTGATCCAAGGGCGTGGTTAAGTCGCATGTACCCACAAGAAATGCACTAGAGAGGGTAGAAATACCAAAGAAAATAGAAGGTATCCCTCATCCTGTTCAGAGGCCTCAAAGAAAAAGAACAGGAAATCTGGCTCCTCAAACCCAAAGTACCCGAAGACGTCTGGAGAAAACTGGGAGAGAGGACTTACCACAACCAATCATGAAAATACCCCAAGGAAAGAAGGGGAGCCAGTTGAGACCTGGCACTGGAAAGAAGCCAACGGAAAAGGCAATTCCAGACTTGAATCTTCCACTACAGGAAGCCGCCGAAAATAATATGTGCGCACACATAGGTGATGAAAAGCTAAAGGAACTTGCTCCTGCGATGGGAAATAGCAGTGAAGAGCAAGTAGAAGTGCATGAAGCACCCCATGATGAAATGGCCATAAACTTTGTAATAACAAGAGAATCCCTGAATAGAACAACAGCCAATATCGATGCATACTTTGCAAAGAAGATTGCCTCGATCATTGATCATGATCCCGAGCCTGCATCTCTCGCAGAGTGCAAGAAAAGGCTAGATTGGGAAGAATGGAAGAAGACAATCACTGCAGAGTTAGTCTCTCTAAACAAGAGAGAGGTGTTTGGGCCCGTATGCCGCACACCTCCCCATATAAACCTTGTAGGTCACAAATGGGTCTTTGTTCGGAAGAGGAATGAAAACAACGAAGTTGTAAGGTACAAGGCAAGGCTCGTAGCTCAAGGTTTCACTCAACGTCCTGGAGTTGATTATGAAGAAACCTATTCTCCGGTCATGGGAGGAATTACCTTTAGATATTTGATCTCAATGGCAGTCAACTTGAAGTTGAGAATGAAGCTAATGGATGTTGTCATAGCATATTTGTATGGAAACTTGGATTCGGAGATATACATGAAGGTACCGGAAGGTATTCCTATCCCGAATCAATACGGAGCAAATAGAAACATGTACAGTGTGAAATTGGAGAAATCACTGTATGGGCTAAAGCAGTCAGGAAGAATGTGGTACAATCGCTTGAGTGACTTCCTCTGCAAGAAAGGCTACACAAACAGTGAAGATTGTCCATGCGTGTTTATACAGCGATCCCTGAATGGATTCTGTATAATCTTCGTCTATGTAGATGACTTGAACATCATTGGGACGGATGAAGAAATTGGAAAAGTTGCTCATACTTGAAGTCTGAGTTTGAAATGAAAGATTTGGGTAAAATCAAGTTTTGTTTAGGCTTGCAGCTTGAGTATGTCCAAGGAGGAATCTGTGTACATCAATCAACCTACACGCGGAAAGTGTTGGAAAGATTTAGCTTTGAAAAAGCATATCCTGCGAAGACTCCAATGGTCGGAAGGTCACTCCAAGCGCACCTAGACCCATACTGCACTCCTAGAGAAGAGGAGAGGAAGTCCCGGGAGCAGAATTCCCATATCCGAGTGCAGTTGGAGCACTCATGTACCTTCTGCGAATAGCACTAGGCGGACATTGCGTTACTGTGAATTTGCTAGCCTTGCATCAAGGCGAACCCACCAAAAGGCATTGGAAAGGGATCAAGGACATCTTTCGTTACCTCCAAGGAAGCAAAGATCTCGGTTTGTTCTTCAGAAGAAACAACAAACTGAATTTGGTTGGCTACACCGATGCTGGGTACTTATCAGACCCGCATACTGGCAAGTCCCAAACTAGTTATGTTTTCCTATGTGGAGGAACAACAGTTTCTTGGAAGTCATCTAAGCAGACTCTTGTCTCGACGTCGACAAATCACTCGAAAATCATTGCTTTGTATGAAGCATCTCGTGAATGTGCATGACTCCAAAGAATGGTTCACCACATCCAGAAGTCATGTGGCTTGAACATTGAGCAAACCCCCACGATCATATATGAAGATAATGCAGCTTGTGTTGCTCAAGCACAGATGGGTTATGTGAAGAGCAATCTCACGAAGCATATCAACCCCAAGTTCTTCTATGCTCATGAATTGCATAAGATGAACGAGATCAAGATATTGCATACTAAGTCATGTGAAAATCTCGCATATTTCTTCACTAAATCACTCCTAGCATCTACCATTGAAAGGTGCATTAAAGGAATTGGAATGATGAGACTTAGAGAAGTGCAGATTTCAGGAGGAGATATTTCACATACTCCCACATGAATCTCGAATATGAATTTTGAGTACTCAACATGAATCTCGAAGATTAGCAATTGAAGTTTGGGTGAATTGTACTCTTTTCCCTTAGCAAGTTTTTCATGAAGTTTTCTTGCATAAGGTTTTGACGAGGCAATTTGTGCAACACAGTAAGCGTATGCTATGTACTCTTTCTCCAAGTATTTTTCCCACCGGGTTTTTCTAGAGTTTTAATGAGGCATATGCATCTCGCGGCAAAGGGCCCAAGGGGGAGTGTTGGGAAACCACGTGGCCCAATGAAAAACTCACGATGGTCCCTTAGCCGAAACCCTAGACGACTACTATATAAGGAGGAGGGGGTCCCCCCTATGTACAAGCAATCAGAATAGCAATAAAGAATTCTGTCGTCGCTCTCTCTAAACCTGTGTCTCTCTTGTTTCTCTGTTTTCCAATTAAGATCTGTTCGGGAACCCCGAACTATTTGATAGCGAGGTTCCTTAACAATTTAATCCATTTTTTTTGGGTCCCATGTACTCCGACTGCTTCTTGCTCAAATTCTAGTTTGGCTCTAGTCCAGAGCGGCTCCAACTTCTTGAGACCGGCTCCGGCTCCGATTCTTACAGTTCTAGTTCTCGTTCTGACTTCTGGCTTTTGGCTTCGGCTTTCGATGCTCAGTTCACCGCTCCAGCTCCGGCTTCTAGAGCTTAAGCTTTTAGGGGAATTGGTTGGTGTATGCAATTCAATATAGTATCAGAGCTGTGCGTTTGGACCTACTAGTGGTTTGCTCAATTTGGCTTTATGAGAAGCATTTGGATTATATTGTTTCAGCCTTTCTTATTCAACCTTTCATGGTTTTTCAGAGACAATTTTATTATGGATTTTGAGTTAAGAGGAGGTTTGTTAGAGATAACTCAAATATCCAAATAGGGTTGTTAGAGATATATTCAATATCTTTGTAGGAGTCTACATTATCTACAACTTGGATTCTTTTGGCTATATAAGCCACCCCATGTACATGTAAACTTGAGAGATTATAGTGGATTTGTCTTCCATGATTTTTCCTCCTACGTGAGATTTTTTCACGTAAAAAATATTGTCTCCAGTTTTGGCGTGCTAACCCTAACATAATACTTATTTACAATCAGGCCTCCAATTCTAAGAGAGGTGCAGGTTTTTAGCTTTTTTTTATTTTCTTGCTAAAAAAATTCTTTTAAGGCTCAAATGGGGAGCATTCACTTGTGATTCTATGGTATCAAAAGAAGTTTTCGAGTATTAAATGTATCCCAGATATTGCCTTCAATTCAACTTACTTGTAATTTTTAGTTACACTAAAAATAGGCCAATGAATGACACTTGCCAATATCGTACCGATCATCAGTTTGACTCTTGGAATGGTATATTCTGGTACAGGTCCATAACGACGTACTATTTTAGGTTAATGTAATAATATATATTTATAAGTATACACATATTTAATTATATGTACACCAAATTTTACTTATAATATTACTCTAAATACATAGTAATACTATCAAATATAACATATAGTTCAATAGACTATATTATCGAATTCACCAGTATGATAGTTATTGACTATTATCGAAGCTGGTATGGCCGATATCGAGCCAATATAACAGGTATCGAGACCAATATGGTACATATGTCTACTTTGTATCAGTTTAGGGGCCAATGGTAAATACGGGCCATATCGACCAGTACCAATACGATATTGATAACTATGCAACGAATTACTCCATCTGACCAAGCTTACATGACGTATTTTTTAATAGTCTTATTCATAAATATATGACATATTTCATGTTGCGAAGTACTCCATCTGACCAAGCTTACATAATGTATTTTTTAATAGTCTTATTCATAAATATATGACGTATTTCCTCTCTACAAATTAATATGATGTTCCCATTATATCCCTAGTAAATATCTATATTTACTTGATATTCTCTGATGAGGAAGTCCCTAGCCCTAAGACAAGAACTATACAGCAATAGGTAATCTTCTCATTCGTCAATTTTCTTTTTTCTTTTTCAAAAAAATTATATGCTACCTAAAAATTAGTATTTACTTGTTGTTAAATACGAAGGCGCCAAAAAAATTTGAGAACAACCGTGTGACCCACGTCTCGCTAGGATTACAACAATCCTAATTTTTCGGTGCTAGGACTAGGATAGCGAGCTCAAATACCAATTTAAATTGTCTTCGTTTGTCAAGATTTCGACTCTTTAGTCTTTGTTCACCACGAGGTACCATATCTAGGCATGAAAATGGGTTGGATATTTCTCGCCTGATTCGGAATTGGATCCGATCGGGATCGGATTTTACTATTCGGTCATATCCAGGACCGGATCTGGATACTTGAATCCGGATTCGGGATCGGATCCGGAGCATCCAATATCCGGTAAATACGGGACGGGATCCTGATATTCGGATTTTTCATATTCGGATATCTGGATTTTTCTTATTCGGATCGGATATTCGGATTTTTCCTATTCGGATATCAGCAAAGCCCAGCCCATTTTCATCATTTTTTTCCCTATCAGCCCATTTATATTAACAATTAGTTGGTTCTATTGATCATCAAGTAGCGTATTCTTTCTACGACGTCTTGAGTTTGATTGATGTATAATTTGTTACTATAGTCATGTACTCGTATGGTTTTAATTGAATATATACCACTTTATATATGCGTGCATTATCCGTATATCTTTATCCGTTTCTAACCCGAAGCCGTCATATATCCGTCCCGTATCCGTATCTCGAATAACCCGAATCCGTATCTGTATCCGATTCCGAATTCGAGAAAAAAATATAGGTTAGGATACGGGAAGAGCAATATCCGCCCGTATCCGACCCGTTTTCACCCCTAACCGTATCAATCTGAGGTCTGAGCACCGAGAGAGAAAAAAGACAAGTTAAAAAAAGGGAAAAAAAGAAGTGAAAAAATTTAGAAGAAAAAAGAAGTGAAAAAATTTAGAAGAAAAAAATGAAGTAAAAAAAAATTCAGAAGCAAAAAAAAAGTGGAGCTCTCGGTTTGCTATTTCTAAAGAAAAAAAGGTTTTGGTGCAATATTTTCTGTTCTATTTTGTACCATTTCAATATATCTCGTTGATATATGTTTCTTAGTTGGTGCATTGTGTTGATATCCACTTTGTTACCTGTCCTATTTTTGTTAGTTTTATCTTATATCATGTGATATGCAACTTAGGGCATTATTAACTTTTGGATTATTGTTTGATTTTGCATTAACTGAGTTACATATCTATTCCTCTTTACTACGTATATCCATACTGATGTAAGATTGTGTCCCGATCTTTCGATGAGAGCGATAACTATCGATTTGGTGGAACTGACTTTGACGATCAGACTACAACGTACGACGATGATGCGTCTTAGCAATCACTAAACCAACTCCGGAGGGTTATTGATCTTGCCGTGTGCACAATCAACCTGAACACAATGTTCAATTCCTGCAAGCAACCGAAGAACAAGCAAGAACAATAGTAAAAGCAATATGAAATTGCGAATATGAATGAAGGCAAAACAGGGTGAGGTTCTATTGAAGGTCTTGACAAGGTGGCTATTCAGCACAACTTGAAAACTCAAAGTTTGCACTTGGCTAAACTAATCAAATAAAATCCGTGTTTTTTGATGATGGCTGCAGGTATATGATGGCTGCAGGTATATAAGGGTAGAGGACGCACCCCTAATAGGCTCTACTTGATACAAGGCTCATTGGACCAAAATAAGGTGGCACAGCACCCTGAAAAGTAAACACGTTGCCTTGTTACGCAATTTTCTGGAACTTTGGGCCAAATATGGCAGTGGGGCTAGATGTATTTGAAAGCTTATCTCCTAAGATTTCAAACAAGTGGTCACAAGCCAAAAACGGATTTCAGATGTGGGCTAGGCTTCCGTTTTAAGTCCTGCTGCTCCTGAATGGCCGAACCGGCATTGTAGTCGAGCTGGGTTTTCTCGTGGGCCTTCCTTGAACCAACGTGTCTTGTTTGAGTTGTGGATGTGATAGAGGTTGGAGACACACCTTTCTTGAATATGCCATCAAACATGGGAGGCGATCAAGGTGGCGGCCGAACTGATGAAGGTGATGGCGCCATGTCCAAAAGTCGAGGAGGCCAACTGTGTGATCGACCTGGCCCTGTTGGGGATCGGTGAAGCCATGTAGATGAAGCCGTCCTAGTAGATGTAGACGATGCAGAGGATGCCGTAAAGTGTCGCCAAACTGATATAGCGTTGGTCTTATCCAGGATGAGTATGATCTCATCACATACCAAGCTCCACTAAACCACCGCTGTTGTGCTTTGTGCTCAATCTTTTATTCGCTTGATCATCACCATCGTTAACTACTACTACTATCAAAGTGTAATTTTTTGACCTCAATTCACTATGGAATGGTAAGAACTTGAATTGGTAAGAAGGGTGAGGTTTGAGTGATTGCATATACACTTGCATTCATTCCATATTGCATATTTGTTTCTTGCTTTGTGTTAACTAACCATGGCAGGGAGAAGTGAACAACACGTTGAGGAATCGTATCACCATCCTAACGAGTCAGTTAATCAACTTCAATTTGAAGCTTTGTCGGATGTACTACGACAAGAAATTACTGTAAAAAATCAAGTATTATCTGATAAACATGATCAACTCTAATCGTCTATGCATGAATTTCAGCAAGATGTAGCTCAGCAAATGAATGCATTAAGAAAAAGTCTTGCTGCTGAATTTGCACATGAGCTACGCTCTCATCAAGAGAAGGCTTGTGTACATCAAAATGTGCCACTTGATGAGGCGATCTTTGAGGTAGTCAGTATGGCGAGTTTAAGAAGAGCTCATAAGACTTGACCGCCTGATTGCCAACGCAATACGTCCACCACCACCAGGGCATGGGCGTGGTGGCCGACCCCAAGGTGCCGGCCATGGCCATCAATATGGTCGTGGCAATGGCAATGGACCACCCGACGACTTTGACCTTCATCGCAACAACGTTTTATCAACGTCATCCAAACAATGGCAATCAACGAGGTAACAAAGAAAATTTTGGTAAATTAAAGTTTGTTATGCCTAAATTTACAGGTTTGGATTCTCCTGAAGAATACCTCACAGGGAGCTTAAAGTCAATAAGATCTTCCAGTATGCATAACTATTCTGAAGAAAAGAAGCTTCATATGGAGTCTCTTGATTTTGATAAATATGCCTTGGTTTGGTGGGAACAAGATCAAAATCAACGATGACAATATGGTGAACCACCCGTTGCATTATGGGAGAAGATGAAGCTTCAAATCAGAGCAAGGTTTATCCCAAAACATTACAAACATGATCTTGATAAATTATAGAATTTGAGACAAGCAAACCAATATGTGGAAGACTATTATAAGGAGATGGAGATGGCTATAATTAGAGCCAATGTGTATGAACAAGACAAACAAACAATGACATGATTCATGAGAGGTCTAAATTTTCTAATTAAACGCATTGTTGAATTTTAGCCGTATATCAATATTGTGGAGTTAGTGCATCAAGCTACAAAAGCTAACAGGCAATTGTAAGAAGAAAAGACGCTTCGTTCCACATCTACTCCATCATGAACCACAATTCGAGGAGGTAATTTACCATCCTGTTTCATTTCTAATCATTCAAACAATGTTGGTGGTAGTGTGAATTTCAGTGGGCGTGATGCATCAAAGGGAAAGGACTCATTTACTCCATGTTCAAAGAAGGGGGAGCACCTACTTCTTTATCATGGGTTCTATGGTAAAAAGTAGTGCTATTCAATGCTTCAAATGTCTTGGTCATGGTCATATGCAAAAGGATTGCCCTAATAACAAGGTAATGCTTATTGTGGAGAATGGCGAATATGATTCAACAAGCAAAGATGAAGAGGAGCGCCTTACTGATTTTGAGAAGTTTGGAAATGCACATGAAGAAAAAACACAAGAAGGGGAGCTAGAACTATTGATTTGTGACCCAGGTAATGGTCCTAGTCTTGTGTGCACGCCTAGTGTGTTAGTGTGCATCCCAACTTTCATCATGCGCAACGCTGTAATTTATTTCAAACTTGAGCTCAGGTTTTCAACTCAGGTAAGTTTTGTAAGGTAATTATTGACGGTGGTAGTTGTCACAGTCTAGCTAGTAAAGAGCTATGCGCAAAACTTGGTTTGAAATATAAGAAATATTCCTATCCATATCAGATTCAATGGTTAAGTGAAAAGGATCCATGAATGTTATATATACAGTTGATGTTACTTTTTCAAATTGGTAATTATTATGATACCATTGATTGTGATGTTGTTTCTATGGAAGTATGTCATTTATTGTTTGGTAGGCCATGGCAATATAATAAAGCTGTTATTCATGATGGTCGTACCGATCAATATTCTTTTAAATGAAATAATAAAGAGGTTATACTAGACTGTTAACACGTTCTCATATTATTAATGATAATGCTCAAAAGGTTAAAGTAAAGGTTGAAGGTGCTAAAGGGAAATAACAAAGAATGTCATTCTTAAACTAACAAATGAGAGCCAAAAGCCAAAACTAGATGGTAAAAGAAAGAATGAGGGAGAGAATAAGCTTGTCATGATAGCTAACAAAAGTGAGTTGAGAGAGATGAGAGATGATTCTCGATTAGTCCATTTTGTATTATTGTACAAGGATTCTTTGGTTACTACTAATGACTTAACCTCTCTTCCTAGTGCTATGTTTAGAGTTTTGCAGGTTTTCAAGGATGTGTTTTCAGAGGAGGTACCGGCTCGGGATAGAGCATCAAATTGATTTGATCCTAAGAGCATCCCTTCCCAATCATCCACCATATCATACCAATCCTGAAGAAACAAAAGAAATTCAGAAACAAGTGTAAGAGCTTCTAAATAAAGGGTATGTACGTGAAAGTTTAAATCCTTATACTGTTCTTGTCATTCTAGTTCCTAAGAAAGATAGTACATGGTTTATGTGTATTGATTGTAGAGCTATTAACAATATCACTATTAGATATTGTCATCCTATTCCTAGGTTAGATAACATGCTTGATGAACTTAGTGGTGCTGTTATATTCTCTAAAATTGATTTGCGCAGTGGATACCATCAAATTATGATGAAGGAGGGTGATGAATGGAAGACTGCTTTTAAAACTAAATTTGGATTGTATGAATGGTTAGATATGCCTTTTGGATTAACTAATGCCTCTAGTACATTCATAAGATTAATGAATTATATTTTGAGAGCTTTCATTGGGAAATTTGTGGTAGTATACTTTGATGATATACTTATATATAGCTGAAATTCTCAAGAACATGTTGAGCATGTTAAGCAAGTGTTAGAAGTGCTTCGGGCTGAAAACTTGTATGCAAACTTAGAAAAGTGCACTTTTTGCAAAAATAGTTGTATTCTTAGGCTATATTATTTCTAGACAAGGAATAGAAGTTGATGAATCTAAGGTTGAATCTATTAAGAATTGATCTACTCCTGTTAATGCAAGTCAAGTACGAAGTTTTCACAGTCTTGTTAGATTTTATCGTCGTTTTGTGAAAAATTTTAGTACTATTGCAACCCCATTAAATGAACTAACAAAGAAAGGTGTAGGATTTGTGCATAGCGTAAGAGAATGCTTTTTGCTGAATTAAAAAAGCGCTTAACTGAAGCACCATTACTTGTATTACCTGATTTCACTAAAACTTTTGAAATTGATTGTGATGCTAGTTGAATAGGTATTGGTGGTGTTCTTATGCAAGAAGGTAAGCCAGTTACTTATTTGTGAGAAACTTGGCAATGCTCAATTGAATTATCCTATTTGTGACAAGGAACTTTATGCTTTAGTTCGTGTTTTGGAAACTTGGCAGCATTATCTTTAGCCTAAATAATTTGTTATATATTCTGATCATGAAGCATTGAAATACTTGGAATGTCAAAGTAAATTGAACTGTAGATATGCTAAGTGGCTGGAATTCATTGATTCTTTTCCATACATTGTGAAATACAAGAAATGCAAAGAAAATATGGTTGCTGATGCCTTATCTAGAAAATCAATTCTTTTGACTCAATTATAAGTTAAAGTACCTGGACTAGAGTGTTTAGAAGAATTATATGTAACCGATTCTGAACTTTTAGCACCATATGCTAATTGTAAATATGGAAAAAGGATGGGATAAGTTCCATATTCATGACGGGTTTCTATTTCAAGCTAACAAATTTTGTGCTCTAGATTCATCCGTTCGTTTGTTATTGTTGCAGGAATCTCATGAAGGGGATTAATAGGACATTTTGGAAGAGAAAAGGCATATTCAATGTTAGCTGATTATTTCTATTGTCCAAGAATGAGGTGTGACGTTGAAAGGTATGTGCAAAGATATATTACTTGTCATAAGGAAAAATCGAACTCAATCCACACGGTTTGTATATTCTACTTCTAGTTCCTAGTGTACTTTTGGAAGATATTAGTATAGACTTTCTCTTACAATTGCCTATAACTAAAAAGGGGAGAGATTATGTTTTTATTGTAGTGGATAAATTTTTAAAGATGGCATATTTTATTCCATGTCATAAGAGTAACGATGCATCATATGTAGCTAACTTGTTTTTCATGGAAGTTATGACATTGCATAGAATGCCCAATACCATTTGTTTCTGATCGTGACATCAAATTCATGAGCTACTTTTGGAAGATTTTGTATGCCAAACTTGAGACTAAGTTGTTATTTTCAACATGTCACCCACAAACAGATGGATAAATAGAGGTGATAAATAGAACACTTTCTATGTTATCGAGGACAATGATAAAGAACTTAAAAGAGTAGGAAAGATTTCCTACCGCATGTGGAATTTGCTTACAATAGGGCGGTATATTCTACTACTCAACTTTGTCCATTTGAAGTGGTGTATGGTTTTAAACCAATCATGCCACTTAAGTTATTACCTTTGCCATTTGAACAGAAAATTAATATGAAAGCTTCAAAGTGTGCCGATTATGTAAAGAAGATTCATGCAAAGATGAAACAAGAGATTGAAAAGAAAGCACATTATTATGCTGATAAAACGAAAAAATCAAGAAAGAAAATGTTCTTTGAACTAGGTGTTTTAGTTTGGGTACATCTATGCAAAGAACGCTTTCCGGCAAAGCATAAATCAAAATTGATGCACTGTGGTAACGGTCCTTTCAAAGTGTTAGCAAAGATCAATAACAATGCATATAAAATTGAAGTTCCAGGTGATGACTATACGGTAAGTTCTACTTTTAATGTCGCTGATCTTTCTCCTTTCTTTGGTTATGATGACACCGAGTCGAGGACGACTTAATTTCAAAAAGAGAAGGATGATGAGGACATCCCTAGCCCTAGGGCAAGAACTATACAACAACAGGCGAGTCTTCACCTTTGTCAATTTCCTTTTATTTCAGGAGAATGTATGTAGCGGGTGTTTTTATTTGTTATTAGGTATAAAGGCATCAAAGAAATTTCAGAACAACCACATGGACCCACATAGCGCTATGATTGCAACAATCCTGATTTTTGGTGCTACAGTGCTGAACCCGCGTGCTGCAGCACCAGTTCGTTACGCTATAGTGGCCTGATCGGATCCGTTACGCTATAGTGTTTTCGATTGCTACAGTGATGTGTATTAACAGTAACCGAGTTTTTCCCTATTTATATTCCTATCTATTCCATTGTAAAAGGACTCGGGTCGCTTCTATGAGGCGTTTTTCACTTGTTCTTCCTCATTGCATATACAGAGAGGGGGAATTAGTCGACTTATTCCAAAGATTGTTTTGCCTCTCCACTGGAAATTGGTAGATTGATATACTTCACTCGGTGTACGTAAAGTTCATCACGTGTGAATCTAGAGAATTGAAGAGTTGCAAGCTCATTACATCTGGCAGCAAGGAATCAGCTAATATTCATCAAGAAAGTATTTGAGTATCCTAATTCTACGCCGTGAAGATCAGGCAAATCCCATATCATTCTTTATATACATGCATTAAATATAGTACTTAAAGATAATAATTAGGGATAGTCTAGTCATTTTCATTACCTCTTTGATCTATGTGCCAAAATAAAATATACCCTATAAAACTAAATGGAGAGAGTAATAAGTACATTTTTACATATTTTGCCCCCTTTAATTACATATCAGTCAGTCCAACTAGTATAGTGCATGTGCTAACGTTACGACGGCAATACACCCGCTTATCAATTAAATGAGAAGATAAGTATGAATATAACATTTAATAATAAAAGAGAAATTTAGAATTTTACATGAATTTAGAAAGAAAAACGGAACTAAATGGAGGTCGAATGGGTGAAAACGGGCTCCCAAAAGATTTTAAATCAAGAAAGAGAAAGAAAAAAGAATTTTTTGATTTTGAATTATTTTTTTTGCAGCTTCCACAGAAAGCACAGCGTGCTCTCTGGGCTTAGCAATATGAAGTGGGAGGAAGGCCAGGGTGTCCGTGGGTCGCGGTGGTCGGCAAGGTGTAGTGAGATCGCCGGCACCAGCGCCTGCGGGGGAGGAGGCACGGTTGCGGTGAATTTCGTCGGGAAAGATGACAGTGATGGCTTGAGTTACCTCCAAAATCCGGCGATCTTTACAAGGGGGAGCACTTGGGGATTTACGCAATGCGATGTGGTGGAGGAGAGCTCACCGGCTTTTATAGCCTCAAACAAGCATATACATGGAAACCATAATTTGGTCAAATCAGATTGGGGGGAAATTTTGACAATAGAGCACGAAATTTGGGAAATTAACACCATAGATGGAAAGAGGAGATTTGGTGTGGGATTAGTGGAGTTTTGGAGCTTCTTTCTTGCTTTAATGGAGGGAGGGAAGAGAAGAAGCTTCTTTGGTTTGAGCTGCAGCTAGAAGAGGCTACAGGTGGGATGCCTTCATTTTTTTTAAATATAGAAGGATTTTTGAAAAGATAAAACATTAGGTTAAAAAATTCTAGAAAAATTCTCATAAAAAACTCTCGATTATTTTGTACTTAATAAAATTATTTAAAAAAAATAAATTATAAACTTACCAAGGCACGGCGGCCGCGAGGTCGCCGACCAGCAACCTCGCCGCGTCGGCAAAGCCACCGATGGCGACCGTGGAGCCGTTGCAGACCTGCGTTCTCTCGGTCCGCGCTGCCCCGGTCGCCACGTGCAATCTCCTGGTCGTGCTGCCGCATCTCCCGGTTTTCTTTTCCCAGCACGTAATGTATTGTCCTTTCCTTTTCCAGGATGTTTGTTTCCTTTTCTTTGATTCCATGACGTTTGTTTCTTTTTCCTTGATGATGCTGGAGGTGTGGGGGAGGTCAGTTGTGGGCCACAGGGATGATTCTGGGAAATATAGAAAAATAAACTGCGCTCGCCGACCGCTGGATCCGCAAGAAAAAAAAAGATAAAAATTAAACAACGCTCGCCGGCCGCCGATTCCGCGAGAAAAATTTGAAAAAATTAAGCAGCACTCACAGACCGCTGGTTCTGTGGATAAAAAATGAAAACAAAAATTCAGCGCTCTCCGTATGCTAAAATTACGATCACGAGGCCAGGACAATAAAACATTTAAGTCTGGTTTCCTTGCATGCGGATCCTCTCTGTTTATTTCCTTGTTTGATTCGCTCTCCTTTAGTATGTACAGTTTGGCCATGACAGTAATAAAAAATTCAAGTATGGTTTTCTTGCATGCGTTTCCTTGCATGCGGATCCTTCCTGTTTATTTCCTTATTTGATTCGCTCTCCTTCCAAATATGTAGGTGGGGAAGGTCTATTGTGGACCGCAGGGATGATTAGACACACTAAATAATGGCCATCGGATATGGGTGAGTAAAGCTGAGGAAAGATCTGAGAGGTTAATTTTGATGAAGGCATGTTTCTGGGACGTTTCGCTGGGTGCACGAATATTTGGTCATCTCTAGTGGGATGCACTATTTGGGGTGGATATAGAAAAGAATGTTTAGATGCATTATAAAGAGGTATAGATGCGACTACAGCTCAGCAACTAATGTGGGCATTTGGTAAACACTATTGTTTTGCCCAAAATATCCATAAAAGCAGCTATGCGCAAATCAAAACTACGAACTTATAAAAAGTCGACATCTAATTCCCTCGATTTATTTCATCCACGAATAAAAGAATTCCTCCAAAAATTAAGAAAAGAAGTTTACTCCTTGACGAACCGGAGCAGATATTGCAGATTCGCGAGTCGCGACCACTGCTCTGATTCACACACATCCCGAAAAAAGATAAAAAAATCTTAATTCCTAATTTAATGCGGCGCAGAACGCGATAAACCCCTGGGGCATCTCGGCCGTCCATCGGTATCCATTTCAAATTCCCTCGCTCACCAACGGTCGCCTCCCCGCATTTCGCACCCACCCCTACTGCCAGCACTGACCTGTGGACCCGTGGACAGAGTGGGCCCACCAGTCAGCGGTACGCTGCTGGCTCATAAATTCTCGTCGGAACCTGTATCATTTCAGCCACTCGCGAACCCTAGGAGAACCATGGCCAAGAAGAAGTCCTCCCACGCCGCCGCCGCCGCCAACGGCAACGGCAACGGCCACCGCGCCGCGCCGCCGCCAGGAAAGGAGGCTGTGGGGAGGAGTATGCCGCGACGGAGGAGAGGAGGGACTCGTCGCCGGGCGAGACCGAAAGGCGGAGCAGCTCAAGACGCTCAACTCGATGCTCCTCAAGGAGGCGGCGGGCGGCGCGGCCAGGTGGCGGCGCTCACGGCCCGCCTCGATGAGCTCTCCGCCGACGACGCCGCGCTCGCAGCCGCCGAGCGCGCAGTAGCCCAGGCCGCCCTCGCCGCGCCCCTCCGCGCCGCCGCCGACGAGGTCTCGGTCCTCCGCGCCCGCCTCGCCGCCGTCCAGGAATCCCTCCGGCTCGCGGAGTCGAGGGAGGTGCTCGAGGCCGGCGCCAAGGACGAGGCCAACGCGCGGCTCGAGGCGGCTGCCGGGGAGAAGGCCCGGTTCCTGAAGCTTCTCCAGGCGAAGGAGGCGGAGGTGGCGTCCGTGTCCAGCAAGGTCTCGAGCCTGGAGGCCATGGTGGCGGAGTTGGAGGGCAACAACTCCGAGCTGTTCGGTGAGAATGGCGAATTGATGAAGCAATTGGAGGAGATGAAGGAGGCGGTTCATATGGTGTCGAGCCAGAAGGCGGAGGCGGAGAGGAGCTTGCAGGAGTTCAAGAAAGCGGCGGAGGCGTACAGGGTGGAAATGGAGGAGGAGATTAAGTCCAAGGTGGAGGAATTGAAGGTGCTGGGGGCTAAGAAGGCAGAGATGGATGCAAGGGTGGCGAATTTGGAGGCGGAGTTCGCAGTGGCTGTGGCTAAGAAAGGGGATTTAGAGGCTGAGGTGGTGGTGAAGAAGAGGGAGTTTGATTTGGTGAAGGGCAGAAATGATAAACTTCGGTGGGAGGTCGCGGCAGCAGAGAAGAAACATAGCTTGTCTGTAGCAGAGGTTGAGAAGCTCATGATGGAATTGAGTGCCTTGGCGAAGGCAAAGGCGGTGTCTGCTAAGGCATTTGATGCTGAGAAGGCTGAAATCATGAGGGTGGAGGGCCTCAAGAGGAAGGTGGAGAAATCCAGGCCGACAAGGAATCCACCGAGGAAGCGTCGTGGGAAGGATGCTCAGGCCGATAAGCTGAGGGCTGAATTAGATGATCTCCGCTTTTCCATGTCGCATCTTGAAGCATCCTACGATGAACTTGATACCAAGCGTGCACACCTGTTTAATGAGAAGAATTCAGTTCAGAAAGCACTGGATGCCGAGAAGGCTGAAGCAAGCAAGCTGAGGTCAAAAATCGAGGCACTTGAGAACTGCAATGGTAAAATGGACAGTGACATTGGGGAGCTGAAGGCGGCATTGGAAGAAAGAAGGGGAAGATTGATGTCCTTACCAACGAGATTGAGCTGCTGCAGCTCGCTGTAGCTGAGGCGCAGAGGAGGAAGGGTGGCATCTGGGCTTGGCTGTATGCTGCCACCACAACCATGGTGGCTGCCATCTCCTTCATCTATGCCACCAGGTCCCAGTGAAGGACTGCGCCTTTTCTTTTACTATGTTCTGTGTGCTGCTTACACGCTTATCAATATGCAACTTGAAATGATCATGTTGCTATCTTGCTGAATTGCTGTATGATGGTGAATCAGCTGGTACTATGCAATGAAATGAAACTTTTGCTTCAATTCTGGTTTTTGTTGTGTCCTTGCTGCTGGTTCATTTGCATGAGTTTTAACTGTAAGATTCAATGGCATGATTTCTAGAATCAAGATTGTTGGGTGTGTGGTGGTCAGGGTAATCATTGAGGAATCTGTTAGGATTTCTAGTTGGGGTTGCAGTGACATCTTGAATTGCAGAATGGATCTTTAGAGCTGGTAGCATGTAACTAGACATGTTTTTGTTGTGTCATCCTGTTTGCCGTTCATGTACGAAACCAGTGTCCACTTTGTGTCTGCATCACATGAAGGCACTCTTAACAATCAAGCAACGGATCCAAGGAGAAGGAAACAAATCTCAAGATGTGTATATTGTTCATACCTTGTTGTCGAAAGAATATGCAGAAGATGCAGTTAAGCCATGATGCGTAACCAACTTGATAATTGTTAAAGGATGAATGAAGAGTGACATAACCCTTCTCGACGACATCCGTATTGGTACAGGATCAACCAACCAGTAAACAAAACCAAACCTCTTCACAATACATTCAAGAATTCAACGTTGACGCCATTTTCCCTCGTGTACCTGGTTGCCATGTAACCTGCGACCGAAGCATTTGATCGAACACCTATCGGACGGAACCATGAGCAGCATGTACCACGGAAGCAGAGTGAAGTGAAAGTGATGTTGACAATGCAATGCGCTATTGTTACTCTACTCTCACGAATCGCCCACCCATCGATGCCGTCGAGGACGATGGGGTCCGAGGCGCGCCGCCACAACTCGTCGCTCGCGACACGCCGGCCGCATCCAGCGCTAGGCTACCCATTGGCATCTTCCTTCCCTTTCGTCTGCCCGGGTGTGGAGGGAGAGACCATGGTGGTGTGGGACGGTTCGAGTTAACCGCGGAGGAAGGGGGCTATTTCATTTGTTTTTCTATTTTTTTTTATTTCTCTACGTTATTTTCTTACATGAACGAAGTGGTTTTTTTTATCCGTTTTTTTTTTGGGGAGGACGTAAGGTACGCTATGCACATGAGCAGTTTTTGCAAGGAACTCGTGTGGCGTGAGCTACGCCCTATCGCTTCTAGCAGAGAGGACGAGGACTCGTTCAAAACCTGTTGAGATTTCGAAAATTTCGGCTGATATTTTAGATTTCGGTTGAGATCGAGATTCTAAATTTTATAGGGATAAAAATTTATATCATAGACGATTCTAAAAAAAATTATCTTCGCATAAAGAACCGATATGAGTTTGTCACATACGGTTCTTGTTTAGAACCATCTTTGATTAACTTATGTGAGAAGTCTCGGATTTGAATATTTGAATTTTGCTTTTTGCTTTTTAATTTCATTCGGATTTCATCTAAAATGCTGAAATTTCATATTTCGGTCGCCTCCAAGATATATTCTGAAAAAGAAATTTGAAACCTTAGGATGAGGTGGTTTTTTATGAGACATGACACATGGCGTATCCTATGCGGGTAAACTTTTCTTTTATTAGTTAAGATAAATTATAAAAAATCCTTCAAAAAAAATGCACAGTCCTACTGCCTTGTAAGCCAATGTGGTATACAAACTAGAAGGAACGAGGGAGAATTGATCATTTGACTTGTTTTACTTAGTGCAATCGATCATTTGTCTCGTTTGTCTCATTGATATGTGGCCTCAGGCTTCCGCATGTCAGTGAGACATCACGGGGCAAATGATCAATGACATAAGTAAGTGAAGACATTTCATCGATTATTCCAAAAAAAACAATGGTTACCAACTGCTCCTTATCCATTACTTTTTGAAGACTTGGTACACATGTAATCTATATATAATATATTTATTCTTTGCACCTTTAGGGTCTGTTTATTTTTGCTGTGGATTCTTCAAAAGCTGATTCTAGATTGTGGCTGAAGAAATTCTGATTTTGAATTTTAGATTCTGGGATAGTATTTGGTGGGTAATTACTTGGAACTTTCAGTGGCATACTCATTTTTGTATTCCTCAGAATCTACATAAGTACATATGAAGTAGATTGTCAATTCTAGTGTATATGGATAAGCTAGATTATAAAAAAAAAACCGTGTATCTAGCTAGTGTTTAATCCCTAACAGGACAATTTTGTCGCTGATTACAACAGTACATATCGGGTACATGGTTTGGAAAATCCACGACTTTGATCTAAGGGCCAATGCAGGTTACATAATATAGACTAGTCAGTGCCACGCGTTACGCTGCGTCGTACGAAATTTGAAAAATTCGATCGCGCGACGCTGCATAGCGTAAAATTTGGTATAACGGATATTTTTGAAAAAAAAATTGATTGCTAGGAGCCGTAGGCGAAACTGCGGTTTTTTTTTTGAGAAAACCGCGGAGAGATTTAAACAGCATTTAGTTTTTTTTGCGTATTTTTGATGTTCGTGTTCGTTTTTTTAAAAAATGGGTCGGTAGGACCCGTCGGCGAATATGTAGACTGCTATAAACCTTCGGCGAATCTATGTTTTTTTTCCGGATGTTCGTGTTTGTTTTTTTTTAAAAAAAAATGGGTCGGTATGACCCGTCGACGAATATGTAGACTGCTATAAACATTCGGTGAATCTATGTTTTTACGGAGGACACGAGCGTAAACCGCAGAGGGACATAAACTTTTTTAGAAAACGCAGAGGATTTAAGCGGCATTTAGTTTTTTTTTTGCGTATTTTTGGTGTTCGTGATTTTTTTTTTAAAAAAAATGGGTCGGTAGGACCCGTCGGCGAATATGTGGACTGCTATAAACCTTCGACGAATCTATGTTTTTTTTCGAGAGGACCTGAATGTAAACCGCAGAGGGACATAAATGCAATTCTTTTTTTAGGCCCTTTTTGTTAAAAACCGACTAGAGGATCTAAATGCGATTTTGAATTTTTTGATGGGCTGTTCCGCGAATCGGGTGACGTGGCCACACCGGTTGGCCGGCAATCCTCAGCGCTATAAGGATAGTACTAGCCATAATAACGCGCTACGCCGCGCCGCTGGAGAGATGATCTATCGGCATGAACATGTCATCTAAAGTAGTAGGTCTCAGTCTTGAATTTGTGATAGAAGTTTGGATGGGTAAAATATAGACGTATGTTCAAAGTGAATAACGCTAAAAAGTTGTTCTGTTAATAGGTCTCACTGGTTGTATATATATATATAGCATACGCGGTATGATAAGTTCTGTATTTGTATCGGCAGCGTAATCCGTGGTTAGTCTAACCAATGTATGAGGTTTGTTCGATAAGGTGAGCTGTGTTTTTTGAAGGGATTTTCTTTCGAGCAGTGCTTCAATACTTTCCCTCCTAATACAAGATGCACAAATCTTAAAGCAAACAAAGGGGTAAGTAATCACCATCTACCTAAGCACCTCTCTTTTCTATAATATGGTGTGAAATGATCATCGTTCTGTATGAGATTAAACAAATCGGGACTAAGTAATAATCCGATTGTAGAGCAGTTGAATTCCAAAAGTGTCTTGCTAGTTACGTACAATAGGTATATGCACTTAGAGCAGAGAAACAAATATGTGTCTAGTGGTTGAGCAGCGTTACGCTTTCGTGACCCATCTGGCGTTAGTTATCGTTATTGGGCTAAGTAATAATCCAATTGTAGAGCAGTTGAATTCCAAAAGTGTCTTAATTGCTAGTTACGTACAATAGGTATATGCACTTAGAGCAAAGAAACAAATATGTGTATGGTGGTTGAGCAGCGTTCTGCTCGTGACCGATTACGCGTTGTTAAGGACAATATCAGTTATGGTTCGAATATTGGAAATGGACTATCAGTTATTGGTTCGAATATTGGAAATGGACTATAAGCTACATATGTACAGGTATAATTAGAGTCAGTGAAGGGTTTCTAGGAGCCGTCGGCGAATATGTGGATTTTTTTTTTGAGAAAACCACGGAGGGATTTAAACATCATTTTTTTTGCGTAAAAATGGGTTGGTAGGACCCGTCGGCTAATTTGTGGACTGCTATAAACCTTCAGCGAATCTGTGTTTTTTTTGGAAAAAACTGAGGATGTATTTTTTGGTTTTTTTTGGGTCCATTCTGCAAAAAAATGATTTAAACGTCATTTAATTTTTTTGTGTAAAAATGGGTCGGTAGGACCCATCGGCTAATTTGTGGACTGCTATAAACCTTCGACGAATATGTGTTTTTTTTGAAGAAAACCGCGTCCATTCTGAAAAAAAACGATTTATACGTCATTTAGTTTTTTGTGTAAAAACAGGTTGGTTGGACTCGTCGGCGAATTTGTGGACTGTTATAAACCTTCGGTGAATATGTGTTTTTTGGAAGAAAACCACGGACGTATGTTTTGTTTTTTTTCGGGTCTATTCTTTTTTTTTTTGCGTAAAAATGGGTCGGTAGGACCTGTCGATTAATTTTTGGACTGCTATAAACCTTCGACGAATCTGTGTTTTTTGGGAGAAAACCGTGGATGGATTTTTTTTCGGGTCTATTCTACAAAAAAACGATTTAAACGTCATTTAGTTTTTTTGCGTAAAAATGGGTCGGTATGACCCGTCGACTAATTTGTGGACTGCTATAAACTTTCGACGAATCTGTGTTTTTTTTTGGAAGAAAACCGCGTCCATTATGAAAAAAACGATTTAAACGTCATTTAGTTTTTTTTGCGTAAAAATGGGTTGGTAGGACCCGTCGGCGAATTTGTGGATTGCTATAAACCTTCGGCGAATCTGTGTTTTTTGGAGAAAACGGCGGATGTATTTTTTTGTTTTTTTGGGTCCATTCTGAAAAAATAGCTAGAGTTGAACTCAAACTATACAGGGGTCTAAACATAATTTTGTATTTTTCGGGGTTCGATCTTATAAAAACCTACGGGAGGAACTAAACGTAATTTTAGTTTCGTTCGGATCCTTTCAGTTAAAAACCGACCGGAGGACCTAAATGCGATTTCTAATTTTCCGAAGGGCCTTTCCGCGAACCTGCTGACATGGCACGGCTGAGGGCGCTAGAATTCTCTCCGCTTTAAAGTATAGTATATATATTAGATATTTATGAAGCTTTGATTGATTTTGGTCAACTCACTTTCCAAACTAAGGGTTTCCGAGAAAGTTTCCAGAGAAGTAAATTAATCAGACAGGAACAATAGAAGTTTAACACCGCAGACCTACAGCCTATATACCCTTCAAACACGATACAATTTGTTGCTTTGAAATATGTGGTCTATCAAAGCGCACAAACTAATACTCCCTCCGTTGATAAATATAAGGCGTATTTTGACTTTGCACAAGGATTAAAGTTGTGATGAAATTAAGAAAGGTACGAGAGGAAATGACTTACGTATCCCTCTTAATTGTCTTGGAAGATGAGAGATAATGAATACATGCATATGGTTGAGAGAATAAATAGGGGTATAAGTGGAAAGGATCATTAAATCTACATATACGCTTTATATTTTTCAACAAGATCATTCAAACTATAGACCTTATATTTATCAGCGGAGGAGTCTGAAACAAATGTTGATCGATTGTGTATCACCTTGTCAGTCAGGTATAAGCTATCCAAAACAGCAGATCCCGAAGCAACACCACCTTCATCTGACGAAGAAATTTTTGTTCGCATCAAGTAACCGCACCTGTCATTCATGACCACCTTATCTTTGTTCTTGGATCAGAAATTGAGTAATGAACTAGTAGTCAGAAAAATCACCATCATATACAGAGCACTAGTGTTTTGGGTTTCGAAACATTCGTCATACCGCAAGTAGGCTCCGTATATTCCAAGCTCAGAAATTGCAAGTGCCTCATGGCAACGAACCAGATTAACAAGAGAAGCTTTTGGAAAGATTATTTGCATCAGTATGTAGGCTGCGAGTGCATCCCCTCCCAGAGGCAGATCTAGGGAAAAAAGTCATCGGGGTTATCGAGATCATTACGAACTTACAATAATGAATTATAACTTGTAATAAGAGGATCGTATGTTTATTTATACTATAGAAACCATGCGTATTGAACTTGAGAGCATCGGCGTCGCTTGACCCCGGTTCATACAATGTAGATCTGGTTCATACAAGACCAGAGTGATCCTATTCCTGCACAAGACCAGAGTGAAAACAGGCAGCCTATGATATTCTCATTCGGGTATGAGGATAAAGTGAAAGTGATAAATCAGAGCATAACAACTTTCAGAACGAACTGTGAATGGAATTGGATTTTGCCTTGGAATCCATCAACATTAGAATAAGAACGGTGATGAAAGTGCTACAAATATTAATATTTTAAGGCCATCCTCATCAGACAGGTTGTTGCCTCGATGCATCTAGAATGTTTTGATATTCAATTATAAAATTTATAACTAGTTGTGTCTTGTAAATATCGTTGTAGAAATAGCTAAAGGGAAGAAAATTTTGAACAACAGATACTAATCCTAGAAGTTCTGGCAAGAGAGTTAAGAAAAAATATATCATATATAGTTCTATTTAAAAACCATATGTGATTAACACATATCACAGATGGTTATAGATACAAACTGTCTATGATCAATGCATATCACATACGGTTATATATACAAACCGTTTGTGATCAACACATATCACAGATGGTTCTAGATAAAAACCGTCTATGATATGTGTTTTCACAGTCAATTCGAAAACCGTCTGTGATGCGTCGTATTATCGCTGATACATGTTTATAGACAGTTCAACAAACCATCTGTGATAGCCTTCTCTATAGTAGTAACAACACATGTGATTCTGACAATCTGGCATTGCTCGTCTTTCATAGGCATCTACCGATCTACATGACTCAATAGAAATAAAATCACTTCATGAAATTAATACGCATCATGTATATAGCACCACAACACTCCATGTGTCCTGAATGTCACTTTATCATACTTTTTCATTAACTTCTAACCATTTTAACCATAAATTTCAGCAACAACAATTCCTCTATTTAACCACTAAACACCAAGTAAGCAATATTCACATGAAATGACGATGTAACAAATAACAATGATAGGAACAAGAACAACAACAATAAACTTGGAACCACGCGCCCAAGAATGCCCAGTCGATGCACTTGGGAACGCTTAGAACATATGCCTCCGGGAAACATACTTACATTTTACTTACCTTTGACGAAGACACGAGCGGAGAACAAAACCAAGATATAAACAAAAGCCATTGACTATATCAAACCGACTAAGTTCACATGAAATCTATTCCACTAAAATCATTCTATGACTAAAACTATTTATACTATTTATTATTCCAGAAATGTAACAAACGCTAAATATCATATAAGTGGTTGGTGAAATAACATGTGACGTGGCTGTGCTATTCTCTTTCCATGCATGCTGGCTTCATCGCACCTAAAACATTAAATAATTAAGAGTGAGTCCAAAACTCAGCAAAGTACATCGTAGAATGATTACATCACATATAAATAAACACATCAAGTTAATTTCTTTTTCTTTCATTCATGTTATGCATTATATCTACATGCTCATATGCACATCACATAGCTTATACTGCTATAGCTGAGTACACATATGTCGATGTCACCTTCTCATTCCCTTCTGTCCCTCGGATAGGCCTATCACAGTAGGTCTTTCATGCTCACACAAAGCAGGTCTTAGAGGGCCACACATGTCATCTCTTATCCTTATGATGCATAAGATGCCAATGCAAGTTATGGTATTCATTATTCATTCTTTATCATCATTAACAAGATCATGAGCATAAACAATGCCATTAATTGACAATATCCATATAAACCAACAAGATAACAATTATCAATTTAAACAATGATTCATCTCAAATAAATCATTCTACCATGTACTTGCCCTTTTACCCACAGGGAATGGAATGGCGTAAGGTTGAAGCCAAACCTAAGGTCACACCTCCTACATTAGATAAATCCATCTCAAAATTATGCAATAATAGTATAAGCATCAAGCATAACAATATCACACCTATGCACAACCCCGGACAATTTAACCTTTGATGTCCTAACGGCCGGAAGGCCATAACTCGTAGATTAGGAGCCCAAACATAGCAAACCATATGTTTTATGAAAACTACAGAATATTACCTATAATTTTCTAGTTATCCATATTTTTCTATTAATTCATCTAATCCCTCATTTCCAGCCGCGAAGATTGATTTGTTGTTTTATTGGACAACAGACTTCACAATTTCATATCTATTTTTATACAACTCCAAACATAGTAAACTATAGCATCACTAGAATCATAGTAAACTATAGCATCACTAGAATCTACAAAAAAATAATTTAGCTTTATCTAGTTATAGAAATAATTTAATTTTACCATTAACTGGCCCCAATCAGTAGATTACCACGACTGCTCTCAACAGCGACCGATTTCTAGACAACAAGCTTCAACATATCATAAGTTTCAAACCGATTAACCAAATTTTAAGTTCTTGTACTTTAATTAAACTTTAGTAGAAAATCAACATTTTTCATAATTTTTGTAGGCCATGAAACTGACCATAGGTATACCAAAACTTGACCCGAAGACAGAAACCATTGTTGACCGGATATCGAATTCATCCAAAACCAATCCAATGCCCTCTAAAAACCACATGTACTGATAAAACAACCATAGAATCACTCTACTATACCGCCAACATATCCAATACCAATCTAGGGTTTATACCTTCGACTGAAAGATTCATCGAAACCATTACTGTCAGCGATCCTCTTAGATTCCCTCGCATTCTTCACTCCTTCGTGCTTCTTGAAACTCCCACACCATGTACTCCAAGATCCTCATCATGTCTTGCACATGGTGACGTGAATGGATTTCAAATCAGATGTATGAATTGATGGGGAAGGCGAAAAGACGAAGAGAGGGTCGCTGGGACACGGCCAAAGCGTAGCCAACGCTGGCCGCATGGCTGGCGCGTGGCCACAAAATGGCACGATGGCTCACCTAGGCTCGTGATGGTGGGCACATGGCATTAGGCGGCACGGTGTGGGTGTGGGTGCGGGCGGCAGCGAGGCACGGGTACGGGGGCACGGGCGACGGCAGCGTGGCTCCGTCGTCGGGGCACGAGCGGTGGTAGCATGGCACGAGTGTGGAGATGCGGGAGGGGCGTAAGGCTAGGGGCGGTATGGCGGCTTGGGTTAGGGCTAAGCCTTCCCCCTCATGCGCTAAATAGCCAACACAGAAGCCAAGGCTTAGGCCCGACCCACAAGGTTCATCATTATCCATATAATTTGAAATTTCAGAGCATTACAGTGTAGCTAATCTTGGGGGCAGGGCTAGAATCTTGTTATGTAGCATAACGCTCCCATCATGCGTGAATCACAGTCCAAAACCCTGCTCACTTCATTTGGATACGAAAACCAAATACAAGACAAAGATTTCTCATTGGTGCATCTAACCCTAGCCGATTCAAGAACAAATTTCACATTCCCAGTGGAATTTAACGCGCTCTCGCGGTATCCAAGAGGCCGAGAAAAAGAGAACCTTGATGGGTCCACGTGGTCCCCGACGATGAGCCTGTGCATCGCGCATCATGCTGTTGCCTCCTGCACCATCTCCCCCACCACCGCGGGGTCCAGCTTCCCCTCTGCGCCTAGCATCGCGGTGGCACTCATCGCAGGTAGTGGCGGGCAGGGCGGGGACTCCGTACGGAGCAGGGCACTTACTGAATTTCATTGTTTATTGAGGGGGCTATTTGCAAATCTGGGGCCTCGCTGTGACTAGGAGGTGAGGAGTTCGAGGGAAATGCGAGCTTTATAGTTGTGTCACGTGTTGCAATTTCGAGGAAAGTGGAGGGGTAGCGCCAAAGTAGTAGGGTAAGCTTTGGCCTTTGCATAGTGTTTTTGATTTTTTTTAAAATAATAATTTTTAAAATAATTTTATAAAAATAATATCCTGAGTTTTTTTACAAAAATACACCCTTGTCACCATTTTGTTTAGACATAGCTTCTATCTCCAATTCAATTAATGAAAATGTCTATTTTGTCGCTGATTGAATTGACCGAAATATTATTTTGTCGTAGATTCATTTGGTTGATAGGCTGATTTGACTCATAGGCTTTCTGTAGTCACTTGAATTGGCGACAAATGACAGATCTTCTGTCGCCAATTTATTAAGTGACAGAGGTGTATTTTGTAAAAAAAATTGGCGTATTTTTTGTAAAATTATTTTAAAAAAATCAATAACTTTCTCTGCCTGTGCAGCCTCCAACATGAATAAACCTTCCACTAAAAAATCCACCAAACAATTACATTTTGCCTCTATCAATTCAAAGCTTCAACTTAAATAACCGGTCGATTTTATGTGGAAATCAAACTAAGGTGAACTCAAAATGTTTTCTTTTTGAAAAACCAACTAAAATGTTTTCAGTAAGTGCTAGGCTGCTAACAACAAAAAAAACAACACCATTGATGCTTTGCTGTATATATACGATTCATATGTTGTTAGTTAAAGAACTCATATTTCAGTGCATTTATTAAATGTTTTCGGTTTATGTATGTTGTTAGTTGAATAACTCAAATTCACCACATGCAAAAAATATTTTCAGTTTTTTATAATTCCATTTTCATTACGTGGGATACGACATGCTAATCATATATATATGTCTCCTCTCTTCATCACTGGTTTTATTTCGCATTGAAATAGGGGAGTGCTTTTAAGTTCTAACAGGAGATATTAAAGTGAGAATAAAAAAGGATATTTGTTCCTAAAATTTTCTTTCTACCTTTTTGAGATTGAGAAGAAATGTTCCTTTGTCCAGTAACCTTTGGATGTTTGCTTTGTTATCGGGAAAGTGTAGATTGTGTTTTTTTAATAAAGTTTTTTAAAAAATTGCGGAAATTATGTGCCACAACAAAAATTTGCAAAAATACTGATATGTCGCCATTTGAAATGACGACAACCTCATGTCACCATTTCAAACGATGATAGGGAGGATTTTTTGTTTTTCTAAAAATAGTAAATAGTAATAAAATATTGACAGGACGTGCGATTTGTTAGCATAGATGGACACCGTGGTTTTTGTTGTTTGCGTACTACACTAGAATAAAAAAGAAGGAATTAATTAACCGGGAGAGGAACTACGTAGGATGCAATAGAGAAGGTCGTAGGGAAGGTTCCAAAAAAAGGTTGGAAAAATTCGGAGCGGTTTTGTCGCTTGATGGTAGAATTTGTTGTAGGCATAATAACATAAAGTGACATGGTGCACACATCGTAAGAAGGAAAAATTCTGAGAAGTTACATTTGTGTTTGTAGAAATGAAACGAATGATCACATAGCATTTTGTAATGAAGGCATGGAGTGCATGGCACATATGGAAGAAAATGATATAGTATGACATAAAAAAAACGATGAGAGGAAACATACATACAAATATTAGGGTACATAGCATGACATCGCGGACATTCATAATATAGAAAAATGATGAAAGAGACATGGCGCGTACTATTTGGTTCGTTGCCTATATTTGCCTTGGTACTTGTACAGTACAAATGACGATATAGATGAACCATGAAAGGAAAATATAGCTAAGATACATGCGCGCCATTTGAAATTGAAAAAATTCATGCTTGTTGTCGTAGACCCTACCTATATGGAACTATCCATCGATGCCTTCCCCTTTGATTTCGCTTGGCTTAGGGCCTTAGCTTTCTTCCAATTACTCCCGTAGATATCCACCCAATAATAGTCTTCAGGGGCGACCTTAGGCCCCTCCTGGAAGCGAGCCGCTTCGGCTTTCTCCTTCATCTTCATCCGATGTGCCTGAAGCTCCTCCTGGGCCTTACAGAAGTACGCTTCGTCAGGACGTGGGCATGGTAGCTTTGGTTTGTCTTCCACGATCTGAGGCTCAGGCTTCCAACTGGTGTATCGCTCGGGCAGAACTGAGTAGTGTTGGTTCTATTTGCGTTTGTAGAACACCCTGTTGTACTTGTCTGGCCCATTAATCCATTGGAAGAAGTAGCAACTGGCATCTTTCTGGGATTATGCATGGACAAAGTTAAGAGTTCAGGGGAACAAAATGTGGAATGTACATGCTTGTCATTAACTTACATTAGGATCCATGCACGTGTAAAAAGCTCAGTCGGCGGTGTCTGCATGATCCATGTCGGAGTACCGAGTCATAGTTTGGCCAGGAAAACTTTGGGGCACAGGTGCATCCTTGCAAGAAATATTTGGGTAGGCTCCCGCCTTCTCAGCCTTCCACTGCCACTTTCGAAGAATCTCGTCGTAGTCGGCCATCGACAACCCCGACAGTGTAGGTAGTGTTGGGTGTAGCGCTGGCACAGATGGAGTGTTGGCTATGGAGGTTGGCCTAGTCAAGAAGTGCTACCTGGGTTCGTGGAGTGGTCACCGGTTTTATAGATAGTGTGTTTTTAACTTTGGTGATAAAGTAGTGGGTAGTGTATGGTCGATTCACTCGATAAAGTGGGGGCAGCGTGTTGTCAATTTGGCATGACAAAGTAGGTGGCAGCGTGTTGTCACTTGATTTGATAAAGCGGGGCGCATGTTGTCAACTCAGGCTGACAAAGTAATGGCTAGTGTGTTATCAAATCGAGCTGACAAAGCAATGACCAGTGTGCTGTCACTTTGGTCTGACAAAGCATGGGACAATGTGTTGTCACATCCGTCTAACAAAGCACGTAATGATACATGGATTGATGACATGCAATCAACAACACATCTGCGAGGTGGAGCAAGTGCAAAATGACAAACAAAAAGATAAACGGCATCGGGCTAAAACGAAATGGCAAATGATGAAGATATGTTAACAATACGAGCATGCGAATGTAGTTGTCCATAGAAAAGTACAGTAATAAAGAGAAATCAAACACTAGCCGTAATTCTTCCACGGTGCAACACCCCATGTGGTGCCAGGTGTACTGGTGCTAGGCCTACGACATCGCTGCACATGTCTAGATGGGTACGTAGCTGGTCTGGTGGCACTCCCCAAGTGCTCCTAGTAGGATGTACCGATGCTGGTGGAGTAACGAAGTTGGCCTATGATGGCTAGCTCTATCTGAACGTATCAGGGAGCTGCGAGGAACCAAGTACAACAGCCGACGACTAGTGGGATGTCAGCAAACCAGTCATTGACTAGGGCATCGTCGCTGTAGTATGGGTCACTAGAGTGGGTCATGGTGTCGTCATGTGGTGCATCGTCCGCTGCTGAAGAACGTTTCATATTAGTACACAATATAATGTACAAAATGTAACACATGAAGTGATACGGCGAAGGTGTACCTGGAAACATGTGGGCGTACGGTGCGAACACTGCCAATTGGAGCCCTAAGGCAAGTCAGGATGCTCTGTGCATGTGATGTCCCAACTACAGTGTGCAGTGTATGTCGACCACATACAACAGAGGAACGGGCATGGACCAGTAGCACGTCGTCCTCCCTATGTCTCCTGCAAGACGTAAGGTAGACAATGTGCATCGTCTTCTCATGAATATGCTGTAAAGCCCCTCTCAGATAGTCTATGCTGAGCTCCAACCTATCCTCTAGGCCAACTCAAGACCTAAGTGAGGTGAGCTCGCAAGCCTCCCTACCAAAGTCGCTCTATTGATAGCATCTAGGCACCCCTCAATTTTATTTCTATATTATTATGGTTTTAGTATTGATGACTAAGTTAGTAATATTCAAAGCTTGAAGAAAATGAGCTGGAACCTATGATGAAATAAGCTGGGATATCAAGATTAAGGCCTTCAGTTTATAGACACGTCCAACGGCTACTGTAGCAGGTGTAACAGCTACTTTCACTCAAAATGGCTATATAAGCATTTCCTGAGCCATCTACCATTGATATAGATGAACTCCTTACACTTTGGCATTGACATATAGCTCTCATTCTCAAAATGGAGTCTGTGCTTCATTTTCACACAAAAATCTTCATACATCCCTAAGTGTGTAAGCTCCAAATCAGTGTCTAGTTGTGTGAATTGCAAGGTGAACCAAGAGACAGAACTTGTGCAAGGTTTATTACTCTTGGATCTTGGTGATCCTAGACAGCTTGGAGGAAGTAAACAGTGTGACCTGTCTAAAGGTGGTTGTGGAAGGCAACTGTGTTTGTGAGAGGTTTGGAACTCACCTCACTAGAGAAGTGAAAGAGTTACCTGAGTGAACACCAGAGCTACTGCGACTAGCTTTGGAGAAGCTAAACTTCGAAAGAAGTGCTTCAACGTGGATTAGTAGTGCAGCTCTGAACCACGGGATATATCTTTGTCTCTCCTGTATCATTTCGTTTATTGCTTTCGCTGCTATTATTAGTTGTTTGAATTCTGCTTTATTCTTGCTATAAGTTACTCTTGTTAAATTAAGTTAGTTGATTAAAATTGCTAGAATTTGTAAAATTGCCTATTCACCCCCCTCTAGGCCATATCGATCCTTCAAGTGGTATTAGAGCCTAGGTTTACCTTGTTTAGCTTAACTAGCTTTGGTAAATGGCTGAGGGAAATGGTTCTGCAACTGTTAGTATTGGTAGAGTACATGTTTTTGATGGCACTAACTATGCTTATTAGAAAATTAGGATGAGATGCTATTTAGAAACTGTTGGGTATGATGTGTGGAGGGTCACAGAAAAGCCTATGCCTCCTCGTGTCATACCTGAAGGGCAATCTGCATATGGAGAACCCACTCCTGGTGAAATTCAAAATATGCAACATGATGCCCAAGCTAGAAATGCCATATTTTCCTGTCTTAGCTTAGAAGTCTTTGATAGAGTAAGTAATCTTACTTCTGCATATGATATATGGACAACATTACAAGAAATTCATGAAGGTACCTCTGATGTAAAAGAAGAAAAATACTATGTTGTTAGGGAAAATTTTGATCAATTCAAAATGCTTCCTCAAGAAAATGCAAATGATATGTTCTCTAGGCTAAATCCTATTGTCAATAAACTAAAGGGTCTAGGAACTAAAACTTGAGATGTTGAAGTATGCGAAAGATGATTAGAGTGCTTCCTCGATCATATCACGACTTGATCACTTATCATCTAACGGTGGTGATCTTAAAGGCTCACTCAAGCCGAACTCTTGGGCAAAATATCGCTCATGAGCTCACTCTGGTGATGAAGATGCTCCAAGAAAGAAATCCATCGCATTAAAGGCCAAAGAAGTTGTTCAAGACTCATCGAAGAAGATGATGATGAGTCAAGTGAAGATGAAGATGAAGACGTGAAGAAATTAGCTCTACTCATGAGAAGAGCAAACAAACTCATGAGAAGGGTCAATTTCAAAGACAAAGAAAGGTCAAACTCTTACTCAAAGAAAAATCCTTTTTCTAATATTGTATGTTTTGATTGCAATGAAAAGGGACTCATAGCTGCTCGGTGTCCCAACAAAATCAAGAAGAAGAGCAAGTACAAGAATAAGGATGATGAGGATGAAGAAAAGACTCATGAAAAATCAAAGAAGAAGTTTTTCAAGAAGAGCTACTCTAAGAGATTTATGAAGAAAGGAAAGGGAGAAGCTCACATAGGAGGATGGGTCACTGACGATGAAAGTGAAAGTGAAGACTCATCCTCAGATGAAGAAAGTTCAAAGTCAAAGGGGCTAGCTGGACTCGCTCTAGATGAGTCAACTCCACCGCCATCCTTATTTCCTCTATGTCTTATGGCAAAATCAGATGAGGAAAAAGTGAGTGACTCTCCTTCTTATGATGAGCTAGTAGAACTAGTTGAAGAACTCTTAAGACAAATTCAACTAGAACTCTTAAGAAGACTATCTCTAGCTTGCTTAATGATCAAAGGATGCTAACAGACAAGTATGAAAAACTTATGCATGAACATGAAAAGTCTGTACAAATTCATGATGATCTAGTCGCAAGTCATTCTTCGCTTGCTAAAAATTATAAAGACTTGCAAATTAACTACTGTGAACTAGGAATTGAAAATGAGATGATGTCTAACAAACTCAGTCATGTCTCTTTAAGTAATACATCTATCTCATGTGACTCTTCAACAGAAGAGATCTTGATATGTGGTTCTTCCGATGCTTGCAAAGGAAATTGCAAATATGGTTCCTGTGTCAAGGAGCTTGAAACCGAAAATAAAAAACTAAAAGCTCAAATAGCCACATTTGATAAAGGCTTAGAAAAATGTTTTCTGGGAAGTGCTATCCTTGACAAAATTCTTGTTGGACAGAGACCAAACTTGGGCAAAAAGGGCTTGGGATATAAACCCAACAGTTTGCCAAATAAAAATGCATCAGGTCATGTTAAACAAATTTTTGTCAAGAAAAGCACTCAATGTTATTATTGTCATGAATCGAATCATGCATCTAAAAACTGCTATCTTGCAAATGTTTCTCATGCCAAAAGGGATTGCATGGTTGATGCCCATTATATGTTATTTAAAGATTTCAGGGGCAAAGCAAATGTGAAATATGTGGGTCCCTCAAATCTAAATAAGAAACTTAAAGCTGTCTGGGTACCTAAAGCCATGCTAATAAATCATTTCAAACCTAAGATGGCTGTAACTAACATCAAAGGACCCAAAAGTATTTGGGTACCTAAAATGAAGAAATGAACTTGTAGGTAAATTATAAGAGTGGAGGCAGACATTGGGTCATAGACAGTGGCTGCACTCAACACATGACCGGTACCTCAAGAATGTTCACTTCAATTGAAGGAGAAAGTGATCTAAGTCACAAAATCACATTTGGAGACAACAGCAAAACAAAGGTAAAAGGTCTTGGTAAGATTGTCATATCAAACGATCACTCTATTGACAATGTTCTTCTCGTTGATTCCCTAAACTTCAATCTATTGTCTGTTGCTCAATTATGTGATCTTGGATTTCATTGTAACTTCTCGTCTGATGGGGTAACTATATTTGATAAAAATGAAAAGATTATATTCAAAGGTTTCAGATTTCAAAATCTCTATCTAGTAGATTTCAAATCTAACTCCTCATGTATCTCAACCTGCCTGTTAGCTAAAGTCTCCCTTGGATGGCTCTGGCATAGGCGTTTGGGGCATGTAGGTATGTCTAATCTAAAGAAGCTTTTCAAAAATGAGCTTGTGGTGGGTTTGAAAGATGTCAAATTTGAAAAGAATAAGCTATGTAGTGCTTGTCCAGCAGGCAAACAAGTAGCCAATTCTCACCCAATTAAAAGTATCATGTCCACCACTAGACCACTTGAGCTTCTGCATATGGATGTGTTTGGTCCCACCTCATATGCCAGCATTGGTGGTAACTCTTATTGTTTAGTAATTGTTGATGATTTTTCCAGATTCACTTGGGTATTCTTTTTGCCAAACAAAAGTGAAGTTGGAAAAATCTTCAAAACTTTTGCAAAAAGGGCTCAAAATGAATTTGATTGTCCCATCAAGAAAAGAAGAAGTGACAATGGATCTGAGTTCGTTAACACAAATATCATTGAATACTGTGATGAATTAGGGATTAAGCATGAACTTTCTGCTACTTATACTCCTCAACAAAATGGTGTTGTTGAAAGGAAAAATCGAACCTTGATTGAAATGGCTAGATCTATGCTAGATGAATATGAAACCTCTGATGCTTTTTGGGCTGAAGCAATCAATACTGCTTGTCATGCTGTAAATAGACTTTATCTTCATAGATTGCTTAAGAAAACTCTTTATGAACTTTTGGTAGGAAGAAGACCAAATGTATCATATTTTCGTGTGTTTGGTTGTAAAGTTTATATTTATAAAAAGAGAACTCATTTAGGAAAATTTCAAACTAGATGTGACACTGGCTTCATGCTAGGATATTCCTCTAAATCCAAAGCATATAGAGTGTTTAATAATACCACTGGACTAGTAGAAGAAACTTATGATGTAAAGTTTGATGAATCTAATGGCTCACAAGGTGAGCATGAGAATTTAGATGATGTAGGAGATGATGGCATGGCACAAGCAATGAAGAAGATGGAAGTGGGTGATATTCGACCAAAGGAAGACAAGGATGAACTCCCCACTCAATCAATGGTGCCTCGTGATGGAACTCAAGAGGAAGAAGAAGATTTAAAAGAACAAGATCGTCCAGTTCACATCAAAAGCCATCATACCATTTGTAACATCCCAAAAATTCAGCTTAATTAAGTTTTATTGCTTAAAAGTGCATTTGTGATTTTCTGGAATTTATTTGGATTTTTCTGGATTTATTTGAATTAAATTCAAAATCAAGTTTATTGCTTTTTATTCAAAAGTATTTAAATCTGTGCAAAGTCAAAATAAAGTTTTGCCAAAAATATTTTATTTGGGTCCAGAATGTCTCAAAGTATTTTTGAGATTTTTCTTGGATTTTTCCTGATTTATTTATTGCCTAAAACCAATTAAATGAATTTCAACAATTATTTTAATTGGAAAATCCTTTCAAAATGGGCTTCAACAGTAGTGGGCTTGGCCCATTTATCGTCTTGAGGAGTGGCCGAAGTGGCGCGGCTCGTTCGATCCGTTTTCTAGAGGCTTAATCCTGCCAGTCGGATCGGATCGGATGAGTGAGGGCGACGTGCTGGTTCGGGACTTTGATTCTATTGGCCGTCGGATCGCGCGTGTCATCGATCCGTTCATCTTCCCGCGTGTCCGTGCGGACTTCTCTCCGTGCTCGCCATGGACTCCGCAGGCAATCGGGTCAAGCGGCCGCCCTAACGCTATAAAAGAAGAGCACGGCTGCGCAATACCTCAGCGGCCAAAGCCCTAAGTTAGCCCGTGAGGCGCCGCCGATTCGCCGTGAATTCGCAAAGTTTGGTCGAGCGCCGCCGCGAGGAATCGTCGTTTCGCGCCGTTGAGCCGCCGCAAGGTCCGAGACCAACCGCATCGCCGCCTTCAGCCGGAGAACCTCGTCGCGCGATTGTTTCGCCAGAGCGTCACCGACAAGGGAGGTCGCCGAAGAGCCATCGCCGCCGAGGAAGAAGTCGCCGCCGTCGTCGCCGAGTGCTCAAATTCCGGATCCGATCGCGTCGGAAGGTAAGCGAAGTCGCGGCGTCGCCGTAGATAGCCGGACGATCGCCGCCGACGACCCTAGGACCATCGCGCGCCGCTGAGCGTGGCAAGATCGTCGTCGACGCGTGGCTGCCTCGTCACGCTTTTGTCCGAGGTGGCAGCCGCGTCGCGCTGCGTGGCGGGTTACGTAAGCGTCGCGGTGGCGCTGAAGTCAGCTCGGCGCGGGACCCGCGTGTCAGTGGGCCAAGGTTCGTGTGGGCCGAGTGCCGTGTGAACCCGAGGAAATTCGTGGGCGCGTCCATGGACCGAGGACACGTGTCACCACCGGTGCCGGGTCGGGGCTGATGTCGGCGTGACGTCATCTTGACGCAATAATTTATTTTCAGAATAAAAATAAATCTATTAATTTCGAATTTTGATTTTCGATTTGATATTTATTTCAAACTTCAAAAGGCTATATCTTTTGCATCGTAACTCGGATTTGAGTGATTCCAGTTTCTAAAAATTTGTAAAATTGAGATCTATTTAATGGTGAATTTTAATTGATTTTTGGAGTTCAATTGTTCTCTATTTTGGTATTTATTTGCTTTTCTCCTTCAGTACGCGTAGACGTTGAATTGTGCGACGCTTCGGAGGAAGATCAAGCAACTCAAGAGCAAGTTCCAGAACCAGATCAGGACCTATTCCAAGGCAAGTTGTGCTTTGATCATGTTGAACCCATGTTTATAAAATTGCTATGTTTGTTTTACACTATTGCATATATTTCAAATATACAATTGTTTCAAATTAGATTGGGTTTAGCTAAAATACCAGATTGATCTATACCCTACCTTGTCATTGTATGCCATGATCCATTGTCACCCTAGATTGGTTAATATAGTTGATTAGTAATTATGATCAACATTGGAGGTTAGTCCGTACTAGTTGCTTAGTCATGCCACGTCATCACATGTGTCAGAATCATTGATAATTAATCTTGATTAATGGAATATGGAACAATATTATGAACTTGTGTGTCATGTGGGATCACACGATGAGATTGAGTTGTTGTGGCGAGTCATGTCATGCAACGAGGTTGAATTGTTGATGGCACGTGGTGCTTGGTAATCAACGGGGTGATAATCACTTAGATTGGGGCAAGTGGCAAGGGGCGAGGAGGCCAAGGTGGGCCCGATGGGCAGAGGGTATGTGGATGTCTTGCCTTGATCACACTAAGGACTTAACCTTGCAAGCCTTTGACCTGAGTCAATCATGCAACCACATGTTTGGTATGGGCCAGCCTAGCTGAGTAATTTGCAATGTCTTGATTTTGATGCTATCGTGGTCGGTGTGAGTTTCCGAGTTATGGTGTAACTCACATGGCGCAAGAGGGGGGCCCTGGATGTGGTAACCAGTCCCATCAGTGTTGAATCCTTAGCGGGTAGTATCAGGTTAAGTCAGAGCATTGTAAAGGCTTTGTTATAATCACTCGCCTTGGTGGTGTTTGGTTGTATCACGTCGGTAAAGTGCATAACCTCTGCAGAGTGTGAAACTATTCGGATAGCCGTGCTCGCGGTATTGAGCAATGCTCGGGAATTACAGTTAAGGGTTAGTTTAATAAATTGGACAACCTGGTTGGGATGGCGGAACGCCATATGAAAGATGAAATTTGACTTAGGATTGGAAACTTGGTTTACTTGAGAAATACTGAACTTATTCATTATTGTTATTTGTTTTACAGTCTTTACAATCTATTTACTGTATTTGTTTATAAATGCTGCTTATTGCAAAATAGCCATGATAGCCTAACCTTTGGAACAAGCCTACATATAGATATATAGAATTGCATTCTGTGCACAACTTGTTGAGTGCTTTAAGTACTCACCCTTGCCAAACAACAATAATCAACAGTTGAAGAATCTACACCTGTGTTGGAAGATGAAGTCCAAGAAGACACGATTCATTAGGGTCCGAGCCTTGTCGGTTGCCTGTGGTGAACTGATGAGCTATCTACGTTTCTACTTTCCGCTGCTTAATTATTAGTTTATATTCTCAGTCTTGCCCTGCGTGGCTTAATAATGTAAGTTGGTCATAAGATCATACATTTAGCTATATCAATAAATGAACTATTATTCTATTATCGTTGTGTATGATGTGATATGTACCAATGTTAAGCTATGTGCACTAGCGTTGATCCTGGGAATAGTGCAGTAAACACAGTGGGTTCGAATAAGTGGATTCGGATCCTTACAGAGGTGGTATCAGAGCATACTGACTGTAGGTCTTGGCCCTAGATAGTATGGTTGTGTCCAAAATTATTTTCTAAAAGAAAATCTAAATTTGATTAATAAAACACTCTCGACTCATCTCATTCTCTACTTCTCGCCTTTGCTGAATTTACCCGTTTTACTTGCCGTTTCGGGTGGAGAACTTATTCAAAGTTCTTGTGGAGCAGATGCGGATCGTTCCGACCTTTGAGGAGTCAGCTGGCGGCTACGCCATGGAATTGTGGATAGTACTTCAGACGCTTGGAGGCTTCTATCGCCCGCTTTACCGAGGAGGCAGCTGGTCAGTTAATGGTGTTCACCGAGGATTTATTTGCAAGTTGATCATCTACGCTCGGGAGAACGAGGAAGCTAGCAGGCCAATCAACATCTCCGCTAGAAAATTCTCGTACGAGGTTGCAATTCAGGAGGTTGCTCGACTTGCGCTTCGCCGCGTCTGCCGCGACTACGCTGACGAGCTTCACGACTCAGTGTTCCGACTTCACCCAGATGTTCAAGCGTGCCGACGCCGACGGATCGTGGAGGACGAGTGTGCTACTGCGGTACACCTCGCGGAGTTCGCCCTTGCCGGGAGGATCATATGAGAGATACTACTCGGAGCTGGAGATCGTATGCGAGGCACTCAGAGTGGCGAGCAGAGCTTGAAGTGACCCGTGCTTGGCTATCGGGATGATCACCGGTAGGAGAGGCCACAGAGGCGATTGAGGGCGAGTGGAGCGCGTGACTCGGGAGTTCAGGAGCCGTTGAGGAGTCAGAGGAGGATCCCGAGGAGCGAGTGGGAGCCGAGGGGAGTGCAGACCCGTTGTTGCAGAGGACCCAGTAGTAGGTCATCAGGATAGGTTCGCTCCTATGCCAGCTCACCCGCCGGTGTATGCGCCGGATCAGCCTCAGCCAGGGTGGCTGGATGAGTGAGTGTCAGCCTTGGAGCTGTGTTGAGACTCGAGTGTGAGTCGCGTCTTTAAGTTAGTTTTTGCCCTTTTAGTTGACGTTAAGGTTTCGTGTTTAGTTTGCTTCTTTGTATTACTGAGTGTGCAGTATGTGTTGCAAAGCTTGTAGGCTTAAATAAGCGGCCATACCAAGATTAAATAAAGAATTGTTTCAGTTTGGGTATAACCTATCTCCCCGCTTTAGAAATTCTTACTTCTTATCTATGCTACATCTACCTTTCCTAACCCAAGAGGCAATCATCAGATGGTGAATACTCGAGGGAACAATGGTGCTTCAGGAAGTGGACTGCGCCAGAACGACAACACCAACGACAGAGGCAGCCCTCAACCACCGCCAGTGGACATGCAAAATCTGGGCGTTTCTGCGTAGAGACTCAATTGATCACAGACTATGATGCAAATGCGATGATGGCCAACGCAGCGACAACCAACAACAACCACAGAGTACGAACAATCATGGTGGACCTCGACCTATTTCCAAGCTATCAGATTTCATGAGGACTAGACCACCAACTTTTTCTGGAAATGTGAACCCTTTGGAAGCCGATGACTGGCTTAGGACTATTGAGAAGAAGCTACACATCACTCAGTGTGAAGGCAATGAGAAGGTGCTCTACGCCTCTCATCAACTGGAAGGAACCGCCGCAGAATGGTGGGAGAACTACTGTGCCGCTCATGGAGCCCCACAGGAGATCACCTGGGAGGAGTTTACTAATGCTTTCCGCCAGTATCATGTCCCGGAAGGAATGATGGATCTCAAGAAGGAAGAGTTCAGAGCTCTAAAACAAGGAGGCCAGCCAGTGGTCGAGTACCTGAATAAATTTACTCAGTTAGCTCGCTATGCCCCTGAAGACGTAGCGACAGATAAAGCTAGACAGTCTCGTTTCATGAAGGAACTGAATTCAGGACTGCAGGTGGGACTGATTACCCACAATTTTCCAGACTTCCAAGAGCTAGTGAATAAGGCTTTGATCCTAGAGGATAAGCGCAAAGAGTTGGGTGAAAACCGTAAGCGCTTGATGACCAATCAGGGTGGACGTCCAAACCACCTACGTTTGAGGATGTCACCGCAACAATTTGCTAGATTCCAACCCACAGCCGTGAACAAGACATCAACCCCTGCACCTCGCCCTGCCAACCAGAACTTTCAGACACCAGCACAGGGCAACAATGGACCAGGAGGAAACCAGCAGTCTGCAGTGAAAAGGTGCTATACCTGCAATGAGCCAGGGCACTTTTCTAATAGGTGTCCACGAAGGGAGGCATCACGCCGATTCGTTTCAACTTGGGAACAACACCGCCAAGGCACCAAGATCGGGAGGAAATCGTGCGCCGGTCAAGCCGAGCAACCCGCAATCCACGGTCGTGGAAGGATCAACCACATCACCGTGATGGAGCTCGGGAGGCTACGACGTCGTCTTGGGTAAGTTCTGGTCAACTCGATTACACTGCTCTGATTTGTTTGATTACGGAGCTTCGCGTTCGTTTGTTTCTCAAAGTTTTGCAACCAAGAATGGATTTAAAGTGGTGAATCTTAAGTGTGTGCTCTTAGTCCAAGCCCGGGATCCGAGCTTAGATCTAGCCTTGGGTGTTTGGGAGCTAAGTTGCTTATGGATGGGATAAATTTCTAGCGAATCTTATCTTGATAGATCGCAATCCTAAACGTCATCCTTAGAATGGATTGGTGTCTAAGCATAAAAATTTTTTTGGATTGTGGCCGAAGGATTGTAACTTTGGAAGGCCCTAGCGGCAAAAAGGCAGAATTTCAAGCAACCACAGTTCGAGATGGGCAGTTAATGGTCAACAGCGTATATGTTGAACAACCACCTGGTTTCGAAGACCCAAATTTGCCAAACCATGTGTATAAATTATCTAAGGCACTCTATGGTCTAAAACAAGCTCCTAGAGCTTGGTATGAGCGTCTTAGAGATTTTCTACTCAATAAGGACTTCAAAACTGGAAAGATTGATCCAACATTGTTTTTAAAAGACATCAATGGAACATTAATGATTTGTCAAATATATGTTGATGATATTATCTTTGGTTGTACTAATACTTCTCTTTGTAAAGAATTTGGTGACATGATGGCCAAAGAATTCGAGATGTATATGATTGGGGAACTATCATTCTTTCTGGGATTTCAAATCAAGCAGTTAAAGGAAGGAACATTTATTTCGCAAGAAAAATATACTAAGGATCTTCTCAAACGCTTCAAAATGGAAGAATGCAAGATCATAAAGACTCTCATGGCTACTAATACACATCTTGATTAAGATGTGGGAGGTAAGTCTGTTGATCAAAAGCTTTTTAGATCCATGATAGGTTCTTTACTATACTTGACAGCACCTAGGCCTGATATCATGTTTAGTGTGTGTATGTGTGCTAGATTTCAAGCTGCTCCCAAAGAAATTCACTTGAGTGCTGTAAAAAGAATATTTAGATATCTTAAGTTTACTTCTAGTATTGGTTTATGGTACCCCAAAGGTGCTCCTTTTGAGCTTCTAGGCTACTCAGTTACGATTATGCGGATGCAAGATTGATCGTAAGAGCACCTCGAGGAGTTGTCATTTGCTTGGAAGGTCTTTAGTTTCTTGGTTTTCTAAAAGCAAAATTCAAGAGCACTATCCATCTTAGAAGCGAATATGTGGTCTTTGGAAGTTGTTGTGCTCAAATCTTATTCATCAAACAAACATTCTTAGATTTTGGCATAAAATTTGATAATATACCCTTGCTGTGTGATAATGAAAGTGCAGTGAAAATAGCAAACAATCCGGTCCAACATTCCAGAACTAAGCATATAGAAATTCGACATCACTTTATTCGTGATCATGTTGCTAAAGGAAATATTATGCTTAGTCATGTAGGAACTGAAGACCAATTGGCTGATATTTTCACTAAGCCGCTTGATGAGGCCAAATTTTCAAAATTAAGAAATGAACTAAATATCATTGCTTTTTCAAATATTGCTCGATAATGTCTGACTAAGGGGGAGCACGTTTGTTTACCATGTATATCCTATTGCTCATTTCCCTTGATTTCTTACCCCAGCTTTGCATTGTTTTCTGTCAAAAATCGTTTCGGTTTCCGTAACTCCCAGTTTTTCCGTACCTTCTCTAACTTCAAAGTCGCTTCGGATTTTGATGTATTTACTTCTCTCTTGTCGAAATGGCTATAAAAGGCGTACCAGAGACCCTGGAGATACAATTCTTAACTTATCCCTTCTCTTTTCTGCTCTAATCTAAGTTCTTCACCATGCCGAAAAGACTCTACAACGATGATCGAGACGACCCAGAGTTTGCAGAACTCTGGAGGGAGTTTGATCGTGCTCTGGCAGAGCTAGCTGAAGAAAAGGCTGTCGACAGAGACAGTGCGGCCGTAGATGCCTTTCTTGAAGCCTTCTCGGCTCTTTCCAAGGCCAGAGCAGCGCTCATAGAAGCTCTAGGGCGCGTGCGTAGGAGAGAAAACTAGTTTCTGTTCTTGTCTTGTCCCGTTTCCTCTGACCATGTAATCCGGGACTCTGTATTTAAATAAAATGATGATGTTCTAAAATGCTCTTTGAGTCATTTCTTGTCTCTCATGCTTTATCAGTTAAACTTTATTCATAAGTATATGTCGCTAAAACATGACTTCGACTAGTCACATAACTCGTTATGATCATTCGTGGCTCTAGATCGACAGCTTACTGTTACGACTACACGATATGGATAAAGTAAAAATGTCAAGATAAAATAACTCTTTGAATAAAGTTCGTTTTAACAACAATAAAACTGCTGCTATAAGACTCACCTTCTATGATCATTCTTATCTAATCAATTTTTTAAGGAAACCCAAATTTTCATCAGCCTTTTTAAGCAAAGTGTCCATATTAAAGTACTTGAGTTCTTCAGATAAGCTTAGTTTAAAGAAATACTTAAGCTTACTTGATTATCAAACTCAAACATTAACTGAAATCCCTTGTTTATTGAATTTGGTTGTTGATCTTAGATATATCTCTTATTTTACAAAATAATTTTTTTAATATGATGCAGACTGAGAACAACTCAAGTTACATGTTCCTACTTGGATCGGACTAATCTCAAATAAACTGACAATGCTCGCCGGACTAAATTTTTTGGTCCGTCGATAATAAGAGCTTTGGTCTTAAAACCAAGCGGACTAAATCTGGTCCAGGCTGAGTACAATGCTTTTGGTCCGGTCCAAATAGTAATCTGTCCAAATCCGTTTAAGTCAAGTCTGCCTCATGATTAAATATATCTAAGTCTTAACTCTTATCTAAATTCAAACAATTTATACCTAGCTCAAATAAAATTCCTTTTTCTTTCTCCTCTCAAGATTTCAAAAGTTGTTCAAAAAAAAACTTACCTATTACTTTAGGTCTTACCTATTGCTATCCTGTCCTTATTTTTAGGACTCTCTGTGCCTGCTCAATCTATACTCAAAAAGGAGAGGTCCCACTGTCCTTACAAAAACTTCTGTTCCCCTCCAACTACCCTGGTTAAAAGGTGTCAGTTTCCAAGGCCTATTTACTTCTGCAAATGCATTCAATGCAGTAACTTCTTCTATCAAAAACCTCCTTGTTATTGCCTTGCTTGCGCAAAAACTTCTCTGAATCGGAAGTTTCTTTCCTTTATTCACCGAAGCAAATCCTGACCGGATCTTGGCGACGGTGATCGTTCGACATTGTGCGTAAGAATCTCCTTCAAACTCAGTAAGTTCCTTAGAACTTTTCTTTTTCTCTTCAAAATCTCGAACCCTAGACCTAGTGCTTAGACTTAGTTCTTCCTTTTTAGGTTTGTTCTTCGTGAAGAGAGTCTAGTCCTGAGTCTGTGTTTGAGTCAGAATGAGGTCAAAGAATCCAGATAAAAGGGGTTTGATTGGAAAAATCATTGATAAAGTTAAGAGTAAGAAGCAAAGAAGATCTAGTTCATCTTCTGAAACAAATGTGCCTGAACAACCTCAAAGACCAGTCCTAATCCCAGATATTCATAATGCTGCTCGAGCAAACCGAAAAATAGTAACCTCTCATCCAAGAAAAGGAAAGCAGATAGTTGATTCTGAGTCATCCTCTGAGGATTGTCCCTATGAATCCGACAGTGAATCCTCCTCAGAAAGCACTGAACTAGTCTCTGAAATTGATATTCTTAGTAATGAAGAACTGGCAAAACTTAGTACTAAGAAGTTAAGAGCAGTTCGGTTAGTCAGTGAAAAGGTCTGGTTCCCAGAGTCAAAGCCAGCCCTGGGTGAAAATTTTGTGTCCCTGTTACACAAAAATATTTACAATGCCTATCTGAATAGAAGAGATGGGAAAGGAAAGTTGATTTCTGCTCTGCCAAGTCACCAATATGTAGAATGGGATCAAGTGAACAATATTATTGGATCATCTGGACTGTTTGATTGCATAAACTCCACTCCTGGACTAATAAGAATCATGTCAAATAAAACAATTCCATGGAGTGTCTCAAGGACTCTAGAGTTTTATGCATCTTTACTAGTGAATAAGCAAAGAAAATATATCATGTTCACTCTGAATGGAAAAATAAGAAAAATCAAGTCATCCCAGTTTAAATCAGCAATCGGAGCTTCTAGTCCTCTGTCAAATAAGACAAGAATTTTTGAAAAGATGTATCCTCATCAGAGGTGGAGACGGAGTGGGGACATGCCAGACTTACAAGTGTCAGGGCACATATACAAAGACACCTCAAGTGAGGATTTTAATCCAAATAGGGTGTCCTGCCTGTCTGAAGAAGCTAAGGTTCTGCTTTTAATATTGAGGCATACTATATATCCCAAGTCTGGATATAAAGGAGTAACCTCAGTATTAGCCTGGTTGCTACATCTCATTCTGTCAAGACAGCCGGTAGATCTAGTTGATTATTTCTTTGGGCAGATGGAGGAAGCCATCTATAAAAAGTTCAGTAGCTCTTTGCCTTTTGCCTAGTTAATCACTGGAGTCCTGTTGGCTCAAGGCATTATCTCTCAAGATGATCTGAATAAAGAATTCAAATGATTTCCAAAGAGATATAGTATGCATCAAGCTACTGGACAAGTTTTAAGGATTTCTGGTTTTCTTCAAAGAGTAGCAGAAAATCAACCAATTCAGCCTGAAGAAGAAAGTGAAGAAAGGGCTGAGGCTGAAAATGAGTTTGACAGAAATAGTGCTAGAAGTCTTTCCCAAGCACAACAAAGTGACTCCTGGCATCAATCCTATGAAAGCTATCATCAAGCGTATGAAAGTCATCATATGTCTGATCATAGCAGAAATGACAGAGAACCTAGTGTTCAAAAGGAAAAAGGGAAGACTCTAAGCCACCTCTCTCCAGAAGCAACTGAAGTGATTCATGGAAGTGAATCATGGAAAATAGATGATGCTGCTATTGAAAGGCCTTCAAGCTCAGTTGATAGAACCTTGGATGAAGAACAACAAATTTATCAACTTCAAGAATCAGCTGCAGCAGCAAGGTTCATGGAAGCACAGACTTTCAGACCAGGAGCAAATGAAAATGAAGCTGAAGGGTCTAGGATGCCATCTGAAATACCCCAGCAATTTGAACCCTTCTATCCTTCATCATCAGCTCATCCTGAGCATGATAAAAGGGATAAGTTTCCTGGTTGGGAAAGTCTGTTTGATTGTCAGTATCCTATACCATCCTCTCCAAAGTATGATGAGCAAGAACAAGATAACACATTTCAGGCTCAAGAAAACATCTTTGACTCTCAGCCTTCCTGGTTTTCAAACTTTGAGCAACAATACTATGCCGATCAAAGAGGATTCCAAGCTAGATACATGGAAGATCAGAATGCAGCAGCTCAAAGATATGAGGAAGAAATAAGGTTCCATAATGAAGCCATGTCAAGATTTGACCATCTAAGCAAAAATCAGGAAAATCTTAGACAGCATGTCCAACAGCTCGATACTACTCAAAATCTGATAAAGGACAGATTGTATGACATGAACAAGAAAATGGATGATCAGTACAAGAAACTAAGAAATCAGGTTGACGCTGAAAGTATATCACATAGAAGTGATCATTTGTGGATGAGACATCAGTTAGATCATCTGTCTGAATTCACTGAAGATGCCTTGCTCGACTATATTCGTCTGGCACATGATTGCACATATGATGTGGGCGACGTCCTTGCTAAGACTCGCAACATGAGTGAATCTTTGGACCAGATTCAGTCAGATCTTCAACTTTTGGTTATCCAGCCAGGAGACCCAAACTATCCAAGTTGGCATGAACGAGCTATGTCTCAAGGGCCAGATAATCCAAGCCAAGAAGCTACTGATGAACAACCTGTCTCTTCTCCAAAGAAAAGCAAAGCTCAGGGCCAGCTCAAAAGACTCTTTTCAAGGCGCAAATAGGGCCCCTTTTTGGCTATTGATGCCAAAGGGGGAGAAAAACCTTAGTTCTGCTCTATAGGCTGGCTCAACTATATGAATATTATGTGTATTTATTCTGTGTGTGCTATGTTTATGGTGTGCTTTGTTATTTATATTTCAACTGTTTAACTGTTTAGATACTATATGCTCGGATTCTCTACTTTGATATGAATACTTTCGTTAAGGGGGAGCAAATTCACTCTCTATTTCTCTGTGTCGATATATTATTAACTCTGTTTTGCAGAATAAATAAGATATTACTAACTAAAAGGTATGTTGTCATCAATTACCAAAAAGGGGGAGATTGATAGCATCTAGGCACCCCTCAATTTTATTTCTATATTATTATGGTTTTGGTATTGATGACTAAGTTAGTAATATTCAAAGCTTGAAGAAAATGAGCTGGAACCTATGATGAAATAAGCTGGGATATCAAGATTAAGGCCTTCAGTTTATAGCTTATATCTTGAGAGATGTTTTAAGTCGAATAGCCTAAGTGTTTTTTTATGTCTAAAAGAGGGACTTTGCACAAGGAAATAGTTTGTTAGGCAAAGGCAAAACTAGATCATTTGGAGCAAAAGACACTTAATCTTTACCCTTCTAAAACTATACCTTTCAGTACAACGGACCAATCTTTACCTATCTATATTCTTCAGTCCGTTGCAAACCTTGAATCTATTCTATGTCAAAACTCCTTTTGTATATCTGATCTTCAGATTAAAATATACTCGCTTTCATATCCACATATTCTTGATCAAACATTCCTTGAAAATCATCTTAGTCAAAAGTCTGCCTATGTATGACGGACCCAAATTTTTGGTTCGGCATACATGCAATATTCACTCCTCAGTGTCGGACCAAAGATGTCTTAGGTTTCCTATCTTCAGCAAACCAAAAATTTGGTTCGGCATCCCTTTCAGTGTATAAGTTTTTGGCCGGACTAAATCTTTGATGTTCCTTTTAATCGAAACCTAAAATAAGTATTATCTATCTTCAAAAGAGGTTTTTACTCAGGAAACGGACAAAATATTTGTGTTTAATTACTTTAAGACCGTTGTTAGAATAAAAAACCGGGATAAAATTTATCTATGTTGAAAAAGGTTCTTGGCACCAATCTTCATTGAAGTCCATGTATAACGGACCAAAAATTTGGTCCGAAGTACATGTGTCTTCTTGCCAAACCAATCTTCTATGAAGTCCATGTATAACAAACCAAAAATTTGGTCCGAAGTACATGTGTCTTCTTGCCAAACCAATCTTCTATGAAGTCCATGTATAACGGACCAAAAATTTGGTCCGAAGTACATGTGTCTTCTTGCCAAACCAATCTTCTATGAAGTACATGCATAACAGACCAAAAATTTGGTCCGAAGTATATGTGTCTTCTTGCCAAACCAATCTTCTATGAAGTCCATGCATAACAGACCAAAAATTTGGTCCGAAGTACATGTGTCTTTATTCCTGACAAAACTCTTGCTTTGTCCATGCATGATGGACCAAAATATTTGGTCCGACGTACATAGGTCTCTATGCCTAAGCAAAATCCTTTGAAAGTCATGTGTAATGGACCAATCAATTTAGTCTGATACTCATATATCTCTCTCAGTTGTATGCCAGACCATCTTCTTGATCAACCCATGTACTACGGACCAAAATATTTGGTCCGTCGTGAACTCTAAAATTTGGTCCGATATACACATAACCAGTATCGCTAAGCACTGATACATAGTCCGTTGTACGTGTGTATTTCTGTTGTTTCTGACATCTGACACGTCCAACGGCTACTGTAGCAGGTGTAACAGCTACTTTCACTCAAAATGGCTATATAAGCATTTCCTGAGCCATCTACCATTGATATAGATGAACTCCTTACACTTTGGCATTGACATATAGCTCTCATTCTCAAAATGGAGTCTGTGCTTCATTTTCACACAAAAATCTTCATACATCCCTAAGTGTGTAAGCTCCAAGTCAGTGTCTAGTTGTGTGGATTGCAAGGTGAACCAAGAGACAGAACTTGTGTAAGGTTTATTACTCTTGGATCTTGGTGATCCTAGACAGCTTGGAGGAAGTAAACAGTGTGACCTGTCTAAAGGTGGTTGTGGAAGGCAACTGTGTTTGTGAGAGGTTTGGAACTCACCTCACTAGAGAAGTGAAAGAGTTACCTGAGTGAACACCAGAGCTACTGCGACTAGCTTTGGAGAAGCTAAACTTCGAAAGAAGTGCTTCAACGTGGATTAGTAGTGCAGCTCTGAACCACGGGATATATCTTTGTCTCTCCTGTATCATTTCATTTATTGCTTTCGCTGCTATTATTAGTTGTTTGAATTCTGCTTTATTCTTGCTATAAGTTACTCTTGTTAAATTAAGTTAGTTGATTAAAATTGCTAGAATTTGTAAAATTGCCTATTCACCCCCCTCTAGGCCATATCGATCATTCATCTATGCACGCATTGAAAGGCTTGTTAGCTATAAGAATTGCATGAACGGTATATTATATGATATGTGAAAAAAAGTACAAACCGAGCGATGAAAAGCTGAGTCTGGCTGCGTGGGGTATGTCTCCACTATAGAGGGAACGTGCTTGGAAGGATCGTCGATGACACGCACGACTCAAACGCTATAGGATCAAGGATAACCGACTAGAGGGGGTGAATAGGAGGTTTTTAAAATTCTTTGGCTAATTGCAATAGATGATCAAGTTGTATTAGAATTGAGAATTTTAACAATTGAAGCCTAAATCGTCTAGGTTTCGCTAAGTGCACCAACAAACTAGGTTTGAGCAAATTACACAATCCTAGATATATGAGCAAACACTAAGAACACTAGAAATGTAAATTTGCACAATTGAACACAAGAGAGCAAACCACAAGAGATGAACTCAATGATTTTTCTCGTGGTCTCGGAGACTTACAGGTCTCCCTAATCCATGTTGAGGAAGATTGAATGAATCAAACTAGCTCTTTGGGCAAATGAGTCTCCCTCGATCACTAGTGGTAGCTCTTCCCCCACTCCGGGTAGATAAACTCCAACCTTCACAATCCACCGGGACTCCTCACAAGCCTCTTTGAGGAGATCACCGGTTCTCACACTTGTAGGTCGTCTAGGAGGTAACAACCTCCAAAAGAATAGACCATAACACTTGCTTGAGCTTGATCAAGTGTTTAATGGCTTAACTTGAATGTACACACTTGAATTTCTCTTAACAACTCACAAAATATGAATTAAATGCTCTAGTGATGATGAGAGACTTGCAAGAGCTCACAAATATGCAATGAATAACCAAGAGTAGGCCCTTACTGCAGGTGAGGGTGTATTTATAACCCCCACCCACAAATCTAGATGTTACCACCTAATTCTTGAAAAAATTCAGGAAAGTCGGCACTACCGCCTATGTAGAGCCGGTAGTGCTAGCCTCAGGCTCAACAGTTCCCTGTAGCATTTAATGCTGAGTAGAACTAGTTGTTGCTACAGAACCCCAGCACTACCGCCCATGTAGGATTGGTAGTGCCGGCCATAAGCGCCAAGAATTGTATATTTTCACCCTTTTCTGGAAAAAGGCTACCATCCATTTGGATCGGTACTCCCGCACTTGCGGCAGTACCACTCTCAAATGGGTTGTAGTGTTGGCGAGTAAAAACCCAAAATATGCACTATTTTGGAAAAGATCTATCAACCACTAGGGCTGGTATTACCATACTTGCGGTAGTACCCTAAGTGGGTCAGTAGTGCCGGCCTAGGCACATCCCAAGAATATGCATCATGTAAAATAATTACCGCCCTCTAGGGTCGGTACTACTGCACCTATGACAGTACCGCTCCCACAAGGTCGGTAGTACCGGCCTGGGTCAAACCCAAAAATAGCCCTCTCTGTTAAATAACTACCGACCTCTTGAAGGTCAGTAGTGCTGACAATACAGAATTTCAGAGGACTTTGAAGGATTTTCCGAGAAATGCACATGACTAAGATAAGAGCATGAATTTGAGCCATTGTACTAGATTATCTTCAAGTTACTAACCAAAGGTCCCTCTTAATAGAACGGCACCTACACTAGCTCCATTAGTTTGGTTTTGGTGTTAATGACAAATCTAATATTGAAACTAACTCTTTTGATAATCATAATATTAATTAGTCTTAATTGTTAATTAATGACAAATCTTTTTATGAGACTAATTCTTTTGTTGAGTTCAACTCTTATTAGTCTCTTTTGGATGAAAAAGGTGAAAATATCAAAGGTATGCATTCGACTTTCTTGTTGCATTCTTTGGATATAATTTTCATGATCATATTGATAAATCTAAATATGAGACTAACTCTTTTATTGAGTATATTTTTTATTAGTCTCATCTCATTGAAAAATGGAAATCCCAAAGGTATGCATCCAATACAACTCTATTATTTCTAGATGCATTCCTTAGATTCAAGATAAAGGATGAATTTCACCGTAGTCTCAATCTTAAGATGTGCATAATGTTTTCAATTCCATATGTACATGAATGCACACATTTAGGGAGTTCATACTTTACCTTGATGTTTCAATAGTATTGATCTAATTCATCTTTCTATAACAAGGATCATTACTTTGAAATAATCCCTTGAGTATATTTAACTTGTGTAGTTGTAGTATACTTATGTTAATATAGGATAAACTCAAATGCTATCCAAGATTGATTATGTGCATATTGATTTCAATGTTCAATTATTTATATGCACATATTTAATAGAGTTTATTCTATAGTTGATGGCCTCAAAAGTATTGATTCCCTTTCCATCACTCAAATATATTTGGATCATTACTTTCCATCAAAATGAGTATATGAAACTTGTGTAGTTAATATATACTCATGTCATATATTGACAGTGTTCCTTCGTTGGTTAAGGACAAGCGAAAAGTTCTTGAGTATAATGAAGCATTAGTTGCATCAAAGTACTCAAGACACCTTTAAATCATTTAAATTGATTAGGGTTCTGCTCAATTGATTGTGGGGGCATCTATTATGTGTTAATGGAGTGCAATTGATGATTGAGGCAACCATGTTTGTTAGACTAACAATCTTCCATGAGTTGTGAAGTAGGTTGAGTCCAAGTGTAAGATCGAGGCTGCCGACAAGAGGGGGGTGAATAGGCGGTTTTAAAAATTCTTCTCACTAAATACATGATCTATTGATCTTTATGTTAAAACCTAAACAATAATCAATGCGGAAGCGATAAACTAAGGTTTTGACAAATAAGAGCCTAAATCAACTAGGCCTACTAAGTGCACTAGCTAATTATGTCTCTACTCAAGAATATAAAATCCTAAAGACAATCAAGCAATTTAATTCTAGGAATGTAAATTGCAACGATGTAAATAGAGAATTGCAAGCAAACATAAAGAGACACACCGATGTTTTACCGTGGTGTTCGGAGACTTGCCGGTCTCCCCTAATCCACGTTGAGGCAAGCCCAAACCACTTTGGACCGGCTCCACGAATTGAGCACCCGTCTCGATTCCACTAGTGGTAGCTCTTTCCCCCTCCGAGTAGGCGAGCTCCGACCTTCACAACTTTGTCGTGCCTTCTTACAATCTCCTTGAGAAGGTCACCGTGCACGACGCCTCCACACGCCGTCTAGGTGTCGGCAAACACCAAGAGTAACAAGTCAAGACCTCTAGCTTGATCCTCACCAAGTGCAACACATGCACAAGGGTGATCACCGAGTGCAACACATGCACAAGAGGCTCTCAATCCTCTCCTAAATGCAACACATACAAATAGGGCTCACTCTTAGCTCAAAAACCAAATGGAAGAAAGCAACGCATGCACACAACTCCCACAAACCTTGCCCAAGGTCAGCAACTGCAAAATAATAGCCCCAAGGCTCCTTTTATAGCCTTTCCAAAGAGAACTAGCCGTTGGAGGGCAAAACAGGCAAAAGGTGCAGCAAACCTGGTGCTACCGCCCTACTAGGGCCGGTAGCACCGGCCTCTAGGCCAACGGTCACTTTCGTGCATTAAAAACACAAAAAACTAGCCGTTGCTACAGTACCCCCTGGTGCTACCGCCCATCTAGGACCGATAGCACCGGCCATTTCCACCAAAAAACCCTTCTCTGGGGTTTTTACACCGCCTTTGGGCCGGTAGTACCGCCCCAGGCGGTGCTACCGCTTATCTAGGGCCGGCCGCCCGGGCGGTGCTACCGCCCATGTAGGGGCGGTGCTATCTTTGTTACGACCACTAAAATGTTCATAACTTTTTACTCCGAACTCCGATTTAGGTGATTTTTGATTCTACGCGAAGCTTATCATGAGGGCTACAATCTCCACCCATTTTCAAGATTTAAGCAACCATAGATATTTTTAAATATCACAAAAATAAAGACTCTAATGTAGTCATTCAAGTCTAAAATCTAATTTCTCGAAATCCCTCGCATAGACTTGATCAAAAGCGTGACTACAAGTTAGAGAGAGTCAATAAGATCAAATCTTATGCCATTTGGTGATCAACTCATGATCAAAACAATTTGCAAAACATATTTGCAAATAAACCGAGAACCCATGAGATCAATCCTCTAGCCATGTAAGGATCAACACATGATCCCGATACTTTGCAAAACACATTTGCAAATGCCAACACATACTTTAGGATTAAAACCATAACCTCTAGATTATTTGCAAAACACATTTGCAAATAGAAAAATCATAAACTTTACTGAGTTTATCCTATATTGCCATGAGTATACTACAACTACACAAGTTAAATATACTCAAATGGTTGTTTCAAAGTAATGATCCTTAATATAGAAAGATGGATTAGATAAATACTTTTGAAACTTCAAGATTAAGCATGAACTCCCCCTAAGTGTGTGCATTCATGTATATATGGAGTTGGAAACAAAATGCACATATTAAGGTTAAAACTATGGTGGAGTTCACCCTTTGTCTTGAATCTAAGGAATGTATCTAGAAATAATAAAGTTGCATTTGATACATACCTTTTGGATTTCTATTTTTCTTTTTCATGAGACTATTCAAAAATATACTCAATAATCATGTTAGTCTCACATTTAGATTTATCAATAAAATCATAACATATTTGACATCAAAGAATGCAACAAAATATGATAATGTGAATTCGAATGCATACCTTTGATATTTCCATCTTTTCATCCAAAAAAGACTAATGAGAGTTAAGCTCACCAAAAGAGTTAGTCTTATAAAGATTTGTCATTACTTAACAATTGAGACTAATCAATATTATGATTATCAAAAGAGTTAGTCTCAATATTAGATTTATCATTAACACCAAAACCAACTTAATGGAGCTTGAACTTTCACCAAGAAAATAAAGAATCAGGAAGAAGAAGTCGTCATGTGTTGATGAGCTTCAAGGATGAATCCCAAAGTAAAGTGAAGCTAGAGAAGGTTCATCATGTGTTGATGAACAAGAAGAAAGGACCCAGCTTGGAGAGAAGATGATGGAAATCATAAAAGCTCTGAATGGATGTGCTAGAGGCAAAGGTATAACTAGCTAGGGCTAAGGATGTGTTCCTAGTCTTTTACTGATCTCGTTTTTTGGATGGGACATCGGGTTGCTAGTATAGGTTGCCGTACTATTAAAAGGGGTCGAGTCTTATAACTTGAGCTTCATCATGTGTTGTTGAACTCAATCCGGTTCACTCTAGCTCGCTCTCTTGGTTGGTTCTTGTATGAGCTAAGTATTTGTATGTGTTGCAAATAAGGGAGTTCATGCTTGCTTCTTATTGAATCTTGATTTGGTTTTTACATAGAACTATGGATTTGCATGTGCTACAAAAGGGAGATAGCTTATGCAAGTTGGTTTAAGTGGTTGTTTGTATGGAGCTAGATATTTGCATGTGTTGCAAATAGAGAGCTCATGCATCGAAGTCTTAGCTTGTGACTTGAACATGTGTTGATCATCACAAAGGCTAAGATAGGTTTATGCTTTGCGTTTGCAAAATGAGTTTTTACAAAACATGATTTAATTGAATCTTATCTTGGAGCATGTGAATAGGGTTTGCAAATATGTTTGCAAATTGGTTTGATCATGTGTTGATCATCACATGGCTCAAAGATATGATCTTGATTGCTCTTGTCTGCAAGATTTATATTTGCAAATATGTTTTGCAAAATATTGGTGTTAATGCATTTGATATTGGAGCATGTGATTAGAATTTGCAAAATTGTTTTGATCATGAGTTGATCGTCACATGGCTCAATATTTGATCTTATTGACTCTCTCTAGATTGTAGTCACGCTCTTCATCAAGTCTATGTGAAGGATTTCGAGAAATCAGATTTTAGACTTGAATGACTACATTAGAGTCTTTGTTTTTGTGATATGTAAAAATATTTATGGTTGCTTAAATCTTAAAAAAGGGTGGAGATTGTAGCTCTCATAATAAGCTTCGCATAGAGTCCAATATCACCTAAATCGGAATTCAGAGTAAAAAGTTATGGGTGTTTTAGTCGTTGTAGCAGCGGTATGATCGCCCTAAGGCCGGTCATACCGCCCCCAGTCCGGTATGACTGGACCCCAGGCGGTGTGAAAATTCCAGAGAAGGGTTTTCTTTATTTTGTTGAGGGCCGGTGCTACCGGGGTGTGAGCGGTTGCACCGGTGAGCGGTATGACCTCCCCATGTCCGGTATGACCGGGTTTTCTGAGTAATGGCTAGTTTTTACTAGCCGTTGGACCAGAGGCCGGTCATATGGGCCCTAGGGCGGTATGACTGGTTCTCCTGGGCATTTTTGCCCATTTTACCCCCAACAGCTAGTTTTTCTTATGGGGGCTATATAAGAAGCTTTAGGGGCTGGCATTTGTGTGTTGCTAGGGTTTTGGTGAGTTCATAGCTCTTTTTGGTTGAGTTGTGTAATTGTTGCACTCTCTAATTTGGTTTTTGAGATAAGAGTGAGTTCTAATTGCATGTGTTGCAATTAGAAGTGGATTGGGAGCCTCTTGTGCATGTGTTGCACTTGAGGAAAGCCTTGTGCATGTGTTGCACTTGGTGGAGCTCAAGCTAGAGGCTTGACTTGTTACTCTTGGTGTTTGCCCACATCTAGACGTCGTGGAGGCGTCGTTGGTTCGATGACCTTCTAAACGAAGATTGTGAGAAGGCCTGACGAATTGTGAAGGTTTGAGCTCACCTACCCAAAGGGGAAAAGAGCTACCACTAGTGGAATCGAGGTAGATGCTCAATTCGTGGAGCCAGTCCAAAGTGGTTTGGACTTGCCTCAACGTGGATTAGGGGAGACCGGCAAGTCTTCGAACACCACGGTAAAACATCGGTGTGTCTCTTTAAGTTTGCTTGTAATTCTCAATTTACATTGTTGCAATTTACATTCCTAGAATTAAATTGGTTGATTGTCTTTAGGATTGTATATTCTTATGTAGAGATATAATTAGCTAGTACACTTAGTGAGCCTAGTTGACTTAGGCTTTAATTGTCAAAATTGTAGTTTATCGCTTCCGCATCTTTTATCATTTAGGTTTTGACATAAGGGTACTTAGGCGAGATTTTAATTAATCGTAGAAGAAAATTTTAAAGCCGCCTATTCACCCCCTTCTAGTCGGCATCCTCGATCTTACACATACACCAAGTGATGACGGGTGAGCTAGAAGGCGGTGTCACGGGTGCACTGCAGTGAGAGCCCCTGAGGTGCTCACGCGGCGACAACCTCTAGGATGACGGCCTCTAGATGACACGATCATCCGTGAGCTGGTCGAACATCACGACGTACTCGAGGTACGATATGTGCAATGTAACTGGTGTGAAAGTCAGCTGTAAAAATAGCGTAATAGATGAACGTTAGTACGGAAGATGGAAAATTGTTGTACAATTGACGACCAAGGTGATAGTACTAACACGTTGATGACACCACAATGTCCCTATGGTAGAATAGTCCACGTCATCATCGGGGACCCTATAGAGGACTGACCCATAAGGTGCCAACTCGATCTGTGGCTGTACGATCTGAAAGCGCTCGAATGACCAGATCTGAAGAAATAGAGGGCATCCAGTGAGAGCGGAGCCATCTGCCACGCGACGACACCCGTCGCAAAGGGCACAGTATGTGCCAGCTAGTACAGCCGGGCCCAAGCTAGCTGCGGGATCTCCTCTAGGTCCATGTCTGCGAAGGTCCTCGTGTACTGGATCATGTGTTTCTCCATGTTGTCGCTGTGGGACGAGCAAAACATGACCCAGCCGAAGAACCAAAGGAAGTATGGCTCAAAGTAGTGACGCACAACGTAGTCTCCCGCTCTGTCCACCATCCTCTATAGCTACAAAACATAATTGTCAGTTTGATAATGAAAATGCAATACGAAATGGAAATGTCTAGATGAATTCACACTTACGTAGAACTGTGTGAGCCACTTATGCGTCGGACTATGCACACTAGAGAATGGTGCGTAGCCTGCCTTCTCGGGTAGCACTCCCACAAACCTACTGACCAGCTCAGTATGCCACTCCGGGTCAACGTTTCTACGCCCACCTTTCGCTGCGTCCATGTTGTTCCTAATACGCCTTGTCTGCCGACACCCTACGCCCTTAAGCCTACCGACATCCGAAACCCACTGTGTATCTACCCAACTCTGATACGTGGCGAACAAATTGACCACACGAAAATCGTATATTTCACCACTCAAATTTGTCGTCACCGCTTCCTTCGTGAAGAATTTAGACATGAATATGCCTATATTAACACAGATTGTTGAGCAAGCAGCCATCACGTGTGCGCATGGCCGGTAACAGATAGGGCTTGTTGCATGTGTAGACCCATGTTTGCCTTTGTAGGATGTACCCATGAACAACTTTTCATCGGTTTGTCCCACGGCTGGCTGTCTCTACATAGTACCTCGAAACAAAGCTCCATCGTGTCCATCTTCAATGCTCTGTGCAACTCCCCCTTCTTGCATTTCTCTTATATGTATATACTGATCATCTCAGAGTATTTTATAGTAGGATCATTTATGCGGACGAACGCCCTAACATGATGATCAACAAAGTACTTTGTGATGCCACGAAGAACTCCCTCCACTATAGCTATCAAGGGAAGGGGCCTCATACCCCGTATGACCCAATTGTACACCTCACCAGATTTATCGTCATGACCCCATACCTAGAACTGTCGGTGTCATAAAGCAGAGCCCACTTCTCCCTAGGCTCATGCTCTATCCATTCAGAGGAGCATTTCATGCCCCTTAAAGCGCTAATGGGGACTCCCCTGTGGCAAGTGTTGCCTTTTTTGCTGCCTGCGCTGTATGCCTCGATGTCAGCTTGTCCAACTTCCTCCATAGTTCATCGAACTTTCTCTGTTGGTTCTGGTCGCACAACCTCTCGAAAATCTTTGTAAGCTCCTTGTTTCTAAACTGCTTGTAGAAGTTAGTACCTATATGGCACTTGCACCACCTACTATGCAAATCAGGCTATGGATGTGTCTCATCTGGCCGTTGCTACAACTGCACAATTGCCTTCAACTGCCCGGGATGCCGATCTTGTATGACACACACTCCAGGCTGTTGATCAACGACGCCGGCTTTCACATTTCTTAGAAACCAGAGCTAGCTATCAACGTTCTCACTCTCCACGAATGTTGGTGCTATGGGAAGAACCTGATTGTTGCCATCTACGCCTATGGTAGTCAATATCTAGCCCTTGTACTTCCCAGTTAAAAATGTCTTGTCCATGCAAAGCAATGGACGGTATTGACACATGCACCAAAAGCAAAGAATGTCTGCTTCAGTACCATCTTCCCAGAGAAGTGCTATGAATGATGCTCACAAATATCGACATAAGTCCCAACATTCGTTTCCTTGATCACATCAAGCATACCTGGCAGGTTCTAATATGAGTCTTCGTACATCCTGAACTTTGCTTCTAAAGCCTTCTGCTTCGCTCTTCAGGCCTTGGCATAGCTTACTGTGTACTAGAACCTCCGCTATAATACAAGTATGATGACACATGGCTCCAAATCATGGTTGCCCATAATCTCTCCATACATTTCATTCGCAACAAAGCCCGAGAGATGTTTATATGCGATTACATAGACTCTGTCAGTATGTATGTGTGTGAGATGACTATAGAACATTTCCAAATGGTGTCCCACTTAGACTAGTACACATGGACACGCCATAGGCAACTCTCCATCTCGCAGCTCACATCGTACACCCGCGGATCTGACTTCACAACCTTAAAGGTTCTTCGCAGCGACACAGCCCATGCTGTCACTACTCTTGCACCTCCCACTTACTCTTGAAAATCGCTCCGTGCCTCACCTCATTCTGATTATACTCCCATGCAACGCCTTCACCCTCGTTTACCACTAGTCTATCGAACTAGTACTCTTCCCACTCCGTAGGGAAAGGCTCTTCATCACCTTCATCATCATCAGATAAAGCCTCGTAGTCATGGCTCTCAGCCTCCATCGCTTGCACCAACCCTTTAATCTGTTCTCCCTCATATGCCACACCCATCGATTCCTGCACCTCCGGCATTGGAACCTCAACTTCCTCGCCTTGCACTCCCTCCTAATCCGAACTCACATCCTGCCTCACTAAACATTCCGCACTTCGGCTATTCTCCCTAACTTCGTCTGGTTCATCAGCAATAGCCTCCTCCTACGTCACATGGCCGGCATTGACTTTCTAAAATGCTTGCGTCAACAACACTAATGGCCATCCTCGCTCATTCACCAATCTTACATACGAGCTCCATGACTTCGGCACCTTCAATTCTACTAACTCACGGTATGTGCACTGCCGTGTCCGACAACCTACCCCATGCAACTTTAGATTATGCAACTCACAGTCTAACGAGAATAGGTCGTACAATTATCTAGTAACCGTGCCCCATGGCTGCTCCCCTGCATGTGACAAGCTAGCCACCACACTTTAAAAATGACCTAGTTCCACCCCTTGTGCACACATGTGCGAAACCCCTTCTTCGTAGTGTATTTTAAATTGTACTCGTTCATCCATATCTGTCGAGCATTTTATCAAATTGTTATTACGTGCACAACGTAACGTCACTAATATTTATCGGAACATAAAAACCCTCTAAATTGTACGCACAAAATGTAAAAAAAACTTAACTAGTTTATTTGCTCCAAACATTCATGAAGAACATGGAATGATCCAAGATTTGTATTCTTAGTTGAATTATGTTTGAAATAATAAATTATGTATTTATGAGTTTTTATGCATATTTAGCTGCTTATTTGAAATATTTTCCTATTAAGGTCAACAGTTTTTGAATTTTTGACAAAATTTAAAAGCTAATAAAATCTTGTAAATAATTGTTTAAATGTTAGATTTTGTCAGGAACTTGCTGAAAAATTTCGTAATTTTTTAGTTGATTTTCTAATGTAGTAATTGAAATATGAATTGTGGATTAATTAAATTAGAAAAATATTTTCAAATTCACAAACTATTTTGGGCCGAAAGATTAGCCCTCGCCTAGCCCACGTCCATATCTGGATAATCCGGCCCATAAATATTTGGATCCATATCTGTATCCGACAGATAGTGAACTACGGAATTTGTATCTGTTTCCGATACGATACTATTCGACAAATTGCTCAAAAAATTTCATAATTTTTTAGTTGATTTGCCAATTTAATAATTGAAATATGAATTGTGGATTAATTAAATTAAAAAAAGATTTTCAAATTCACAAACCATTTTGGGCCAAAAGATTAGCCTTGGCTTATCCCACGTCCATATCTAGATAATCCGGCCTATAAATATATGGATCTGTATCCGACAGATTGTGAACTACGGAATCATTATCCGTATCCCATAGGAAAAATCCGTATCCGTTTCCGATATAATACTATCCGACAAACATCCGATTCGACATAATCCATATCCCAAAATTGTCCAGGTCGATTAGAAACTATCCAATCTGTTTCCATCCCTAGCTACGCCTATGTACCATGATGAGTTACTCTATACTACATGAAACAAGTGCTACAAGCATACCTAAATTTAATTTTTCAACTACATATTACCCCGCATACTTTTCGCAATTTTTCATATCCTATTCGATCCATCCTAAGCCATAAAATAGTACTACAAATCTAAAAATACCTACATATCTACACAACTATTTCTACTCTACACAGCTAATTACTTATTATTCTAATTAATCTGACCACTAAGTCATTTTTTCAAAATGTAATTAAAAATAGCAAAAAGTATACCTATAACGTTACCGACGCGAACGACTTCCTCCTCCTCTTCTTCCTCCTCTTTCTCCTCTCCCCCTCTCCCCTCTCCTTTTCTTTTTTCTATCTCCGCCTGTGGTTTGGATCGAGCCCTTCTAGCCAAGCGAGAGCTCGACCAGCCTTTATGCCGGCCTCTTTTCAATTGGTAACAAAGGGTTCTATCGTTAATTAGAATAACGATAGAGCACATAGCTGTTAGCGACAGATCTCTGTTGTCATTTGAAATGGCTACAATGGGTATTCTTATTATTTTTTATTATAGCATATTATTTCCGCAATTTTTTAAAAAAATTATTAAAAAAATTCTTAGATTGTGCGCAGGTGAGCTTGCTAAGGCAAATCGAATATTCGTTCCTATCTCAACGGCATCATGCATGACTAGGGTGGGTATTTTTAAACCGAATTACCGAACCAAACCAAATTAATCGATTATTTCATTTTTTTTGTTTTCAATTTAGTTTTTATTTTGGTATAATTTGGTTTTCGGTGTTCGGTTCAGTTTTTTGCTTCCAGAAACCAAAATAACTGAATAACCCATATACAATACCACTTTTATAATGTTCTTCCTAACATCTTTATACATATATGTGGTGTGTTCATATGTTCTACTATTCTTATACTGTAATAACCTATAAATATTATGTAGATTTATCTCTACTGTGTTACAACATGAGAATGATCAAACCTAATCTACTTAGTATTTATTCATATTTCGGTTAACCGAAATCCGAATTAACCGAACCGAAATATTTTAGTTAATTCGGTTCGATTTTCCATTTTAGTCCGAGAAATTCGATAGCCAATTTCCAAAATCCAAATTATTTTCAAACAAAAAAAAAAGAATACCCACCCTATGCATGACATGGCAAAAAAAAACGAAATTGTCTCGATTCAATGAACCTGAAACACGATAGGACACTGTAATAATATCCCATCATGGGATAGGGGAAAAAATTGAACTTTCAAAAAAAAAAGATTGAACTTCTCTTTCAAATAGTAACATATTTGACGAGACATAAATATTCAGGTCCTGTTTGGCACATCCGGTGGTAACCATATAAAGTCATTGCAACAAGCATCAACTTTGGACAGAGTGAACTAGATTTGTCTTGCTGATGCACCAGACTCACCTGTAAGATCTATCAAGATTCGCTACTTATAATCCTAAGAGCTGGAAAGATTTATCGCTCATAAGACCATGCCACCATGGATTCAAAATTACATGACTGCAGTCATGAAACCTAAACTCAACATATCAATTATCAAACGGTATGAAGAGATCTGCAAATTATTGTTTTCCCACTTGAAACAAGGCCTTTCAAATAAGGACCAAAAACTTCCAGCACAGATCTGGTAGGAGGAAATGGAGAAGAGAAACCATTGGGGGCAGGCATACTGGAGAGCTATGGACAGCAAAGAGCAAACAACAGAAAACAAAACATGACCGCCCGGCGAAGAACATTGACAGTCATAATTCTTCAGGCAAAGCAGCGGAAGGGCATTTTCCTAGAGTATTCCATAGTATGTAATCTCCAGAAGAGGCCTGACAAAGGAGAAGAATTCTCACATTGTTCAAGTCATCCAAGATCACTATCTCATTGATATAATTTCGCAAGTCATCACCAGTGTTTCACAACAGATTAGCAATATTATAGCAATGCAAGTACAATTTTCTGTTTGGACAAAGAGCAAGAAGTTTATTTCTGGAGCAAACATTTCATGACGTTAGTTGTTTGTCAATTAAGTTATAGCTTAAGATATGGATTTTACAGATGAAAATATCAAGTCGCTTCAGAGGAAGAGGCAACTAAGCAGGGATGAGGGGTAGTAGTAGAATAGGCGAATAAGCACCAACTAGTCGTTTCAGAGGTAGGCCAGAGTAAGTTGAAGTAGCATATGACTATTTGTTATTTGTCTTTGTTTTTCTTATGTAATAAACCTTCACAACATGGGCGGATCTAAGTGGGGTGCCGGGTATGCACCAGCACACCTCAAAAATCTGAAAAAGCCAGGAGATTACCTCTTCAATAGGCTAAATTTGTTGATTGAATTGATTCTGATTTTGATGGTTTGGGATTTGTAAAACCTCAAAACTATTTGTATTGTACCTTTAGCAAATTTCGAATATATGTATTAGATTTATGATGTTACAAAACCATTGTACAAAAATATATAGTTATTTATGTGAAGTGTGCACCCCTATTAAAAGTTTTCTAGTTACGCCACTGTTTCACAAAGGCAAGATGCTCTCCTTGCAAGATTGTCTTCAGCTGCTCTGAGTCGTTCTTTCAATCAAAGTTTGTAAGAAAGTTCCAATTTATCTAAATGGAAAGGGCAAGCAATTGTTCTGTGTCCACTTTAAAAACAAATGTGTACGGAAGAGAAGTTGCGAAGCTGCTTTATAGGAGATCAAAATGTCTGCTTCACAGCAGATCAAAATATTTTCCCCAATTTTTATCATTCGTTCAGTACTAACATAGCAAGTTCACCTATTTGCATGTGCACACCACTGTATGCTGTTTGTGGTAGTTCTCTAAGACTAACAATTGAAATGTTGTGAAAGCAGCTAACCAAATTTAGTGGATTGACCGTTTAAACGAACAAAAGTTATAGCTGATCAGATCAAAAAGTCACCTGCATTGAGTATTCAACTGGGGCTTTGACAGAAGGGTAAATGGTTACCTGCAAAAGATCATTAAAGTATCAAACGATGAAGCATACTTTTTTTTTAAAAAAAAGCATTGGAGAAAATGTTTTTCATATAAAAGAAGAAATGGCATCATCTGATAACATTGCAGAAGCGAGACAAGAAACTTTAATATCTATCCCTATGCAACAGTACCAAATCACCGCACACACAAAATAACCATTTCATAATGGAGATTAAGACATGTAATGTAAGGCAGCAATTCTTGAGTAATCCTCTTAAACATGATGATGGTGGCAATGAAACTTTAGCATGACTACCACAGCCTCATAGGTTACAAATTGCATACGATCAGCCTTGCATAGGCATCCTAAATATATGGACAGATATTTGGCTTGACTTCAAACTGTGAAAAACAGTAGCTAAAAAAATGTGCTAGTACCAGAACACTTTCAACCTGGCTGCTTAGTTTTCAGTGGGAGCTTTTGTATGCAGGACTAAAATTATGAACTTAGTTTGTGTATCAGATCTGTGGATCAAGATCAACCATTGAATAATAACACTTAGCTACTTGACTGATTGAGTGAAAATGGACGAAGCATAACCATCATATGCAAGCAACAAAGGTAATAAGTAACTTACAGATCTTGGATCAATGGTAAGACCACACAGTATGCCTCCAACTATCTTAAAAGAAACCTGGAAAAATGTTTCATAATCAATTAATAGTGAAAGAAATAAATCTAAACAAAAATTGAAATGCATGAGTATGCTGTAAAGATATTACAAGAATTCATGAGTTTGCAAAAGAAAGAACAAGTACCAAAACTATAAAGCAATATAGAGGATACAATGATGGTTCCAGATTATACTCTCTGGTCCAGGTATAAATATAATATGAAAACACTATTGCCATGTAAAAGTCAATAGCTTCATGATCCTATGTGAACCAACAAAATAACTGTGAGCTACTAAGCTGAAAAGACAATCTGACCAAGAGTAATCAAGCATGTCATTACTCATTAACACAATGACTTCATATTCAAAACAAACATGACAGGACGGTTTCTCAGAATTTCCAGTTACATCATGGATCAGTAGAGGCATACCTTAGCATAATTATAAGCTTGCCAGGACAGTGGCTCTTCCAAGTCAACTGCTTGAAGGTCCTTGTTTATTTTTTCCATGATGTAGTCATCCAAGTTGGCACCATTCTTAGTGTTATCTTGCTCACTATCACTATCTTCAGCAAACGATGTGGTTGAAACTGACCGAAATGATGAATTTACTCGCTGTGTTGTTCTAGGAAGAAATCTAACAGTACCAGAGAAGGTAGCCTCAATGCTCCTGCCACTGAGGCCCCTGCCGCTTGAAACAATTCTCCATTCAATTGAATGTTCTGTCATTGAAACTGTCCCAACTGATGGATTACCATCATATGATGCAACTCTTCTTCGAGGAAATGGCATTGTAACCATGCAAAATTCCATAAGAAAGGGAGACTTGTAACCCTCCATCAATCTCAGCTTAAATAGAAAAGCACCTTCGTTCTCAGATACCATAGACAACTGGTAGAATCCTTTAACAGGTGGATCCATGTTGCATGGAGCTTGATATTGCATCAAAACAAAATTTCCTATTGGTGGTTGAAATATCAGAGTTTGCTTATCATCAGTTGGCTCCAAAGCTTGAACACAGTGATGGAATGATGACACCTCCACACGAGCAGCTTTTAACCCAGTCAGTGGCAAAGAAACATCAGGTAGTCCTTCTAGTTCAGCCCTACATGTCACTTGTCCTGAAACCGTAAGGAAATCTGGCACGTCATCACGGTCATATAGCGCAGCATTTATAGTCTCCAGGCTAGAGAACAGAGTCCTTTGCCTCCCTTTGTATAGGTAAGGCTTCCAGGCAGGTTGCTTCTGGTCTGTCGGAGGAGGATCAGCTGAAAATCCAGTTGTTCTAATCGAAGTAACATTGCTATAATTAAGATCCTGAGGTGTGCCTGTGAAAAAACATTGTTAGCTCAGTTGGCTAATCGATAAATAGATTCATGAAGAAGATAGATGAGAGAACAACATGAAATGTTATACTCCATGATAGGAGGCTCTGTTGATACTCACCAAAAGGCATAGCACCGATGATGAAGTTCCGTAGCAAATCCTTGTCAAAAGGTCTTACGCCACCTTTTAAAGACTCTGATTGAGCAGCACCAACAGGCGAGGACACTGATGCAGTTGGGGCTGCAACAGGTGCGGCAATAGGTTTTGGTCGGGCTGAAATACCTATACTTCCAGTCAATGAATCTAACAGTCCACCAACAGAGGGGCCAGAACTAACTATCACCTCGGGTTCAGCGATATCACCAGTAATTATGTCCCCAATAACATGTGCAACCATTAATGCCCTATCATAGAACATGAAGTGTTAAGAGTGTAAGTAATGAACATGATCATACACTGGTTGGTACTATAGAAGTATAGCACTCACAAACATTTTAATGTAATCTGTAAAGTAATGGTGAGTTGCTAGTGTAAAAAGTGAAACTCAGTTACTCACATCAAATGAAAATGAATCCATAATAGGTAACCAAACTTACATTACCCTGTTATGCATGGAAGATTAAGCAGAATGGAAGAAAGATTGCCATTCTCCTTGGCCAAACTCCCACAGTCAGACCTGTTCAAGAGGCTTTCATATGCATTAAACGACTGAGGATCCACCAATGGCAACACAAGGATATAATAGCCTCCACGCTTCTGAAGAACCACAGGCCACAGCATAAACCCGTCTCCTTCCTCTTCATCGATATGAAGCGATATAATGTGGCGAGTGATCGGATCATCGACCCAAGAATCTGATCCCAAGGATGATACGCTTGTACGGATACCAGAACCACGTGCAGTGCCTTGCCTGCACAAGTCATATATAGGCATATATAAAGGTATGTACCACATATGTTCCTACACCAATAGCAGAAAACGACAGTGCCCTCGTGGCTTGAGCGGATGAACAGTAAACGCAATACATGTATTTTCTGTATTTTGAGTTTGTTGCTATATGTAGTAACATACTAGAAGCTTCATCTTATGGTTTGCTGTTCAAAAGGAACAAGATTGTTGTATCATTCTACCATATAAACCATATCCTAACACCTAATTCACTTCGACACGAGTAATTTAGTGACTGATTTTTACACAACCACACCAATTTGACAAAGCAAGCTAGTCCAAGAGCCAAGAAACAAATGCAAAACCTTCTCCGGCGCTCGCCGAAGGCGGCGGCGACCTCGTGGTCCGCCGGCAGCGGCATCTCCCGGCCCCTCCCGGCCCCGCCGCCTCCCTCCGCCTCCCACGCTGTCCGCCACCGCTTCTCCACCACCGCGAATCGCCTAAGAGTAGGAGGAAAAGGTGAGCTCTTGGGATCAGGAGGGCCGAATCTTGGCGCGAAAAGCTCGGATTTCTTTTATAGGGGTTCGCGAGGGGGTTGGTGGAGTACCTGGAAAAGGCGACGGCATCGTGCGGCGTGAGGATCCAGATGACGCGCACGCTGCATCCGCCGCCAGACATGGCTCGCCGGAGAGTGTTTGCCGTGCTGTGGTCGTGGTCTTGGTGCCTCTTGGGCCTAGTGGGGAAGAGTACAACGGGATCGGTACTCCGACCATATTCACGAAACCGACGAAAACCGCTGCCATTCGAAATAAAAAAAGTTCGATAAAACGATCTATTTAAAAAAATAATTTAAAATTTTAAAAAATTTGAAAAAATCTATGCGCTCGGTTTTTCGTCAAAAACCGTTTTGCGATGAACATTCAATTAGCAGCGGTTTTTCGCGAAAAACCGAGAGGTTTTTCTATTTTTTTTGGAATTTTTCAAAAACAATTTGATTCCCTAACTCTTCGGTTTTTGACGGTTTCCGAGCGGTTTTTGCGATTTTCGTACCGCGAATTTCGAAATTTGGTTTTGTGAATCTTGACTCCGACATAATTCCGCCTTCAAGATCAATTTACGTTGAAAATATTTTCCGCCTTCAATCCAAAATTTACGCATTTATGTCCGTCTTCACTCTTCAGCCCGAGTTCACATATTTTGGTTCGACTTAGTCTTCCAGTTCCCTTTTCTTAAATTAGCTTCCCAATCCATCCTCACGTTGTTTATGATATGAACTTGATGCAAGTGGGGTAGGTTTTACGGTATACTTTCACTAGTCCTCTCACACACACTCTTCTCTCTCATAATTCTCTCTCGCGACAATGAGTCTCACACGATGGTAGAGGATTGGTAACGACAAACAGGAGTGCCGTCGCTGTCAACGGGTACATCGTCAAAAAAGGGATGTGGTGGGCCAACGTAGAGCGAGGCACAACGAGACGTCAACGCACTAGCAACGGTGTTATAGAAGAAAGTGAGGAGGGCTGTCGGCGCACAGAGAAGAGAGAGGGAGAGGAGAGGGAGCAACTGCACTGGTCACTTTGTTTCTTTCTAATGGCAACACCACCATAGTCACTAGGCAGGATATCATCTACATTATGTTATAACTTGGAGGTCCACCTTGCCTTTACTCAAATCCACCCGCTCCTTTGGCATGGAACGCCGACATTCCCCTAGCCTTCCATCGCTATAACGGCTTCTTCCATGGAAGCGTACCAGCTTACACAATAGCACTAAGCATCGCAGCATTCCCAACAAGTCATGTGGATCTTACCATAAGACCAGCTCAAGCAATAAGCAATGGAGATAACCTGTCATTAGCCAGGTACCCGTGGCAAAAGCCTATACAACTAAAGCTTGATGAAATGCAACACAGGGAGATTTGGCCTATATGTGTTTCCGTTTATGTTGAATGGTCCTGAAGCCTGCACTCCATAGTTACCAGATTGATTGTAAATCCTCGTGAATTATGAACCGGGTTCGTCGAATCCGAACCGGTTTAAAATACATATTCGTGTTTGTAGTGGAAATGAGAAGAAAAGTGACGAACCGCGAACTCGAGTCACTGCTACAAAAAAGACTTATATTAGACTCGTCATCACTGACGATTTTTAAAAACCGTCTGTGATGAAAACCATCAGTAATGACTACCATAATCATCACTGATAGTTTTTGAAAAAAAAACCGTCAGTAATGAGATTAACATCACAGACTGTTTTATCCAAAAAAAGTCAGCGATGACACCATGCTCATCGCAGATGGTTTTTGTCTAAAACCGTATGTGATGAGAGTCTCATCATAACTGACGGTTTTTTGCTAAAACCGTCTGTAATGAGATTTTTTGAAATAAGTACAGAGAGCCCAACCTCCTTATTGTTTTTAGGGTTTTCCAAGCTATTTTTGAGGTGGCTGCGATTGAGGGGCGATATGGTAAAAGGAGACCGTGGATTTGAAAGTGTGATTGTAGATCCTTGGTAAAGTAGGAATTGAAGATGGTTTAGATCTAGCTTGGTGTAGATCCATTTGTTCTTTGTGATCTAAAGTAGTAATTGGTTCTAATTGCATTATACTCAAGATGTAGCTAACTAGGTAAAGAGAGAATTGAAGATGCTAAGTTTAAATGTAGCTTATATATATATATCTGTTTGTTCTTTAGATCTAGCATAGTTTATGATTTACGGTAAAGTTTTAGCTAGTTAATTTGTGCTCCAATTTAAGAATGTGTGCATCCTAGTGTACTTAATTTATTATTAAACATTTATTGTTATATACGTAGCGTAGATGGATCGAAGCTAGATGTCGCTGAGAACCGTGGGAGTGCCGAGTACATTAATGGCGTCTCTGCTTTTAGAAGAGCTGCAGAGGAGGATATGTTCAACAAGGGGGTGCAATTTATGTCTTATCCATGCATTGACTGCGAGAATCTAAGGATGTTTTGAAACTCAACGCAGATCGAAATACACTTGATTCTAAGGAGTTTCAAAAGGGGGTATACATGTTGGACCGATCACGGTGAAGAGCAAATTATGCATGAAGCAAGTAGTATTAACATCGTCGACGGAATCAACGATATGTCGGATGATATCGATTGTGCTTTCGATGAGGATATGTTTCACTATGACAATCTCGATCAGATGCTGCACAATGCAGAAGGTAACCGTGATGAGCGAGAGTATGAAAAATTCTGGGGCTTGATAAACAACTCAGAGAAACCTTTGTTCCAGGGCTGAGTGTCCAAATACACAATGTTGTCATCCATGCTTGAACTGTTGAAATTGAAGGCAAGCAACAGTTGGTCCAATAAGAGTTTCACAGCGTTGTTAGCTCTATTAGCAGACATACTTCCGGAGGAAAACGAGTTTCCGACAACCACTTACAAAGACAAGAAGGTTCTTTGTCCCTTGAGAATGTAAGTAGAAAGAATACATGCATGTCCAAACGATTGTATCCTCTACCGCAAAGAGTACGCAAATTTGCATACATGTTCGGTGTGCAATGCATCCCAGTATAAGCGTAAAAATCAATCAGGTGATGACGAGAAGGGCATCAAGGTGAAGAAAGGACCTCCTGCTAAGGTGGCATGGTATCTGCCTATAATTCCCCATTTGAAGCATTTATTTACGAACCCAAAGGAGGTAAAACTGCTGCATTGGCACTCGGATGAGCATAAGAACGATGGAATGCTAAGGCGCTCTGCCAATTCCACCCAGTGGAGAAACATTGATAGGAGGTTTCAAGAATTCGCTGAGGATCTGAGGAATATAAGGTTTAGTTGAGTACAGACGTAATGAATCCTTTCGGTAATATAAGCAGCCATCATAGCACTTAGCCTGTAAATCTCTATATTTACAACCTTCCTCCTTAGTTGTCACTGAAGCGGAAATACATTTTATTGTCTATACTTATCCAAGACCCGAAGCAACCTGGGAACGATATTGATGTGTACCTAACACCATTAGTGGAAGATCTGAAAACACTGTGGGTTCCTGAGGTATAGGTATAGGATGCTCACAAACGAGAGAACTTCACTTTATACTGCATGTTGTTCTGCACTATAAATGATTATCCTGCCCTTGCCAACATGTCGGGCCAAAGTACAAAAGGAGTTAAAGCATGTATTCACTGCTTAGATGATACCGAGAGTGTGTGGCTGAATCACTCACGCAAAACCATGTACATGCGTCACCGTAGGTTCCTTCGGAGGAATCACCCATACCACAAGATGAAGAAACAATTCGATGGAATGAACGAAGATAGTTCAGCTCCAAGGCCTTTAAGAGGGACAGATGTCCATGATATGGTTAAGAACTTGGATGTTGCGTTTGAAAAGGATGTAAATTAAGGACTCGTGAGAAGAGCATATGGAAGAAGAGATCAATATTTTGGGACCTACCATATTGGGAGCACCTAGAAGTTCGGCACTGCATCGACGTCATGCACGTAGAGAAAAATATCTGTGATAGCTTAATTGGTCTCTTACTGAACATTCAGGGCAAAACAAAGGATGATATCAACGCACGGCTTGACTTGGTCGATATAGGCATCAGACCTGAGTTAGCACCAAAAGAGATCGATAAAGGCTGAATGTACTGCAAAACTGCTTGTTACATTCTGTCCAAGGCCAAGAGAATTGAACTGTGCCAATACTTGTATGGTGTGAAAGTTCCGTCCGGCTACTCCTCCAACATGAAGAGACTTGTTTTGATGCAAGATTTGAACTTAAATGGCATGAAGTCTCATGATTGCCATGTACTTATGACACAGATGCTTCTTGTCGCAATTAGAAGCGATCCAGGTCCGGGAGACAATCATAATGCTGTGTTATTTCTTTAACACAATTGCTCAGAAGGTCATCGATCCTGAAGGACTAAATGCTCCACAGGCCGAGGTGGTGATGACTCTATGTAATCTTGAGATGTATTTTTCTCCGTCGTTTTTCGATATTATAGTCCATCTCATTATTCACCTTGTGAGGAAGATAAAGATGTGCGGGCCGTGTTCCTACGTAGCATGTACCGTTCGAGAGGTACATGGGAATTCTCAAGTCATACGTACGAAATCGATCTCGATCGGAGGGTAGTATTATCGAAGGTTATGCAACCGAAGAGGTCATCAAATTCTGCGTGGATTACATGGCTCAGGTCGAACCGATAGGTGTGCCTCGATCTCGCCATGAGGGGAGGCCCCAGGGTATCGGGACTATCAGAAGGGAAGCAATCATGCTTGATCCAGCTGCGTGTGCTAAAGCCTATTTCACGGTTTTGCAACACATAGCTGTAGTGTCCCCGTATAACGACGAGCACAAGAACTAGCTACGATAAGAGAATCCATCGCGGCAAAAGTCTTGGATCATCAAACAGTATAACCTTCAGTTCAACAGATGGTTAAAGGAGCGACCCATCACTGGGAGCTCGTCAGGTCATACGCTGACATAGTTGGTAAAATGACCAACATTTACTGTTGTAACATGGAAAAGATACGACTTAAATGGGTACACATTTTACACGAGAGATCAAGATATGAAAAGTACAAACCAGAATAGTGGTGTCTGCATAGATGTGTTCAATACCGCTGGATCGATAAGGAGCTCATACTATGGGTTCATAGAGGAGATTTGAGAGCTTGACTATGTACTATTCAAGATCCCCTTATTTTGGTGCCGTTGGGTTCACCTCCAGCAGGTGAAGGTCAATAAGTACGGCATCACTACTGTGAACCTCGAGCATGTCGAATACCAAGATGAACCATTCGTACTCGCTACCCAAGTTGTACAAGTCTTCTATGTAATCGACCCTTCCAATAAGAAGCGTCACGTAGTTATTCAAGGAAAAAGAAGGATTGTCGGAGTTGAGAATGTAGTAGATGAGGAGAATACAATCAGTTTGACGAGTTGTCTTCTATCGAAAATGATATAATGGTCCAGGAAGAACAACTTGAGGAAGCTAGCTACACACCCGTCGATCATCATGAAGGGCCAATTTTTATACAAAAGAATAAGCAAGTGGAATTATGATTTTAACTGTACTCTCCAGCATAATAAAGTTGTTTTTATTGAAACGCTCAAAAGTCGAAATAGTTTTGTGTATACGTTTATTTTTTTAATCAGGTTACCATTGTTTTATTGGGTTGATCCTCTAGTAAGTTACTTGAACATGGTTGCAAGTTAAATTGTGTTACCTGAACAGATTACCTAATATACTACTATAAGGTTTACCTAGCTTAAAGCTTCCAATTTAATTTGTGCTACTTTGAAGAAAATATTTAATATGATAATAGAAATACTAATGACTTCATCAAAACAAGATCTGAGATAAGATCTGTCTTTTTGAAAATGGACAAAAACAACAAAGTTGACAAAAGGGAAACTTGTGTTGGACTAAACATGCACAACGAACTCAGCATTTCAAATAATTTAATTATATGCAATGGATATTACACTAATTTTAGATTAAATTAGGAATAACTGTTCTCTATGAGAAGTAAATTTCAATTGGTAAAACATGACATTATTTAGTGTAATCCAATGAATTGTGTATTATAGAACTGAGCTTTTATAATAAAATCTGTAATGAAAACTGTCATCACAAACGGTTCAGTGATTGAACTGTCTGTGATGATTTGCCATCACAGACGATTCAATCCCAGAACCATTTATGATGGGGTGTATTCTTCTTTATGCACGAGTCGATAAGCAGCACTTCAGCTCAATCAAACACACAACCCTAATCCTACCCCTGCCCCGCGCCCCCTCCCCTCTCAGTGGCGTCTCTCCCATCGCCACCTTCTCTCACCCATCTGCACAAGCCGCAATGCGCCACCCTCCACCCGCACTTGGCCCTCGCCTCCACCCACATCGCCTGCGCTCCACCCCCTCGATGCAGTGTCCTCCCACTCAGGTTTGCAAATTAAGTGCTACTAACAGAAAGTTTTCCTTTTGAGATCGAGGTGACGTGACAATCATGAATTAGCTAGATTTCTCTGTTACGTTGTAAATATAATTGGTGAAGTTGCTCATGAGATGCATGTAAATCCAGTCCAAGCACATAGCTTACCATGTTCCAGCTGCTTAGTATAGGACAATGTTTCTGGACTCAACTATTGGAGTGTTTGAACATGTGAACTCAGTTGTGCTAAAGATAACTTTAGAATTTCAAGATGATCTCGAGTTTGGGCTGTTTTATTTTCCACTCATGAATTTATTGGAGTGGAAGTCAAGCCCAGTATTTATATGTAAGGCATCTAATTTTCCAACATAAACATTTAATTTTCCTTATGTTTTTTCTATTCTATTTTCTTTTCTTTTGCATACCTCTCAGAGGAGCCCTTATAGCTGATTCAGAATAGCAAGATAGGAAAAATGCATGAAACTTGATCTCACTAAAAGTGATTTTCCATTATATGATGCTGTTAAGCATATCAGTGCAAATAACTTAAATAAGTGGTAAAATGTAAGGACCCGAATCCACTGATTCGGACCCACTGTGTTTACCGCACTAGTCCCAGGATCAATGCTAGTGCACATAGCTTAACATTGGTAAATATCACATCATACTCAACGATAATAATAATAATTCTCCATTTATTGATATAGCTAAGTGTATGATCTTATGACCAACTTACATTATTAAGCCACGCAGGGCTAGACTTGAAATATAAACTAAGAAATATGCAGCGAAAAATAGAAGACGTAGATGACTCATCAGTTCACTACAGGAAACTGACAAGGCTCAGACCCTAATAACTCGTGTCCTCCTGGAACTCCTCCACCAACAAAAGTGTAGACTCCTTAACTGTTGATTGCGGTTGTTGGCAAGGGTGAGTACTTAAAGCACTCAACAAGTTTTGCACAGAATGCAATTCTATGTAACTATATGCAAGGCTTATTCCAAAGGAAAAGGCTATTATGGCTGTTTTGCAATAAGCAACATTTATGAATAAATACAATAAATAGATTGTAAAGACTGTAAAATAAATAACAGTAATAGATAGATTCAATATTTCTCAAGTAAACTAAGTTTTCAATCCTAAGTCAAGTTCCAATCTTCCATATGGCAACCCTGCCATCCCAACCAAGTTTTCCATTTAATTAAACTAACCCTTAACTGTAATTCCTGAGCATTGCTCAATACCACGAGCACGGCTATTGAAATAGTTTTACACTCTGCAGAGGTTATGCACTTTACCCACACGATACAACCATACACCACAAAGGCGAGTGATTATAACAAAGCCTTTATAATGCACTACCTTGATACTACCCGCTAAGGTTTCAACACTGGTGGGTCTGAAAACCACAATCAGGGCCCCCCTCTTGCATCATGTGAGTTACTCCATAACTCGGGAACTCACACCGCCATTGATAGTACCAAGCTAAGACATTGCAAATTAATCAGCTAGACTGTCCCATACCAGACATGTGGTTGCATGATTGACTCAGGTCAAAGGCTTGCAAGGTTAAGTCCTTAGGATGATCGAAGCAAGACTTCCACATACCCTCTGCCCATCGGGCCCACCTTGGCATACTCGCCCCTTTTCACTTGCCCCAATCTAAATGATTGCCACCCCAGTTGATTACCAAGCACCACGTGCCATCAACAATTCAACGTCGTTACGTGACATGACTCGCCACTACAACTCAATCTCATTGTGTGATCTCACATGACACACAAGTTCATAACATTGTTCCATATTCCATTAGTCAAGATTAAACACCATTGATTCGAGTACATGTGATGATGTGGCATGGCTAAGTAACTTGATGTTATAACCTTCCCATGTTGATTTCAATACCAACCAACTATAGTGAACCAATCTAGGGTGACAATAGATTATGGCATACAATGGACAAGGTATCAAATTGGTATAATAGCTAGTCCCAGTTTAATTTGAAACAATTATATATGTGAAATAACATGCAATAAAGTAAAACAATATAGCAATTTTATAAATATGGGTTCGACATGATCAAAGCACAACTTGCCTTGGATTAGGTTCTTGTCTTGCTCTGTAAATTGATCTTGGGTTGACGAATCCTCTCCCGGAGTATCGATCAACTCAACGTCTACGTGAAACGATACAAAAATAACAAATAAACACCAAAACAGAGAGTAGATGAACTCCAAAAATCAAATAAAATTCACCATTAAATAGATCTAAAATTTCAATTTTTTAGAAATTTGAATCACCCAAATCCGAGTTAAATTGCAAAAGTTATAGCCTTTCGAAGATTGAACTAATTCTGAAAATACAGAAAAATAGAAAAACCGATTTTTCCGAATTATTTTTATTCTAAAAAACCGCATTAATGCGTCATGCTGATGTCAGCCCTGACCTGGGCCAACCAGATACCGACGCGTGCCACGGTCCATGGACTTGGTCAATAGTTTGGATCTGGTCCACCGTGGACCCGGTTCATGAGCCTCTGGACTCTCTGACACACGGGCCCGCGGCACGACGCTCATGCGATCGCCACACGACCGCCACATCTGCCATGCCGCACACGTGGCTGCCATGTGTCGGCAAAACATCAACCCACGTCACCGTCACTGGCACGGGACCCTATGGTCGCCGCCGGCGGTCGGTGAGGGCATCTACAGGCATGCCTTGGTTTCGCCTACCTCCTAACGTGCACGGATTTGGGTTTTGGGCACCGGTCTGATGACAGCGCGGTCTTCTTCTTCGACGGCGACGACCTCCACGGGGAACCTCCTCTCCTGTGGTGTTCTGACAGAACGGACGCGCGCACGAGATGGCCCGTGACAAGGCAAAGCGAACAACGCAGGTCCCGAGCCTTATCCCCCATGGACGGCGACGAATCGGCGGCTTTCCCTCACGGTGGTGCTCGACTGAAAGTCTTCGATTGCGGCGGAATGGCTACGCTTCTTGACTAGCTACCCTAGGGCTTTCGTTTGCGACTGATAGGCGAACCCGGTGCACTCCTTTTAAAGTGCCGCCTCCCTCTCCGCCGACGACTCGAACAAGGAGTCCGCGGCGGCTACGGCTCCGAGTCCTTCGTGAAGACGACGACGCGGCTCCACTTGATGGCGATCCAAAAGCCACAAAACACTCCCGGCGCCGCACGATCCTAACCGCACACGCGTCTTCCGCAACGGCACGGATTCGGAAGAAACCCGAACCGATATGCCTTGCTACCCGTCGTGCGATCTCGATCCGACGGTTGAAACGATGCTAGCGACGCGGCTTGATGAAGGCCCTTTGATTGAAATCCAACGGCAGCCGACGGCGCGGAGCGATTGGGCCGCGCTAAAACGGGTCAAGACGCATGCACAAAGGTTGGGCTTCGCCCAAGATCGCTCCATCTATTTTCTCCGAGTTTGCGATTTAAAATAATTCTAGAAATTCCTTTAATTATTTTTAGGCAATAAAAGTATCAGTAAAATTCCCAGGAAATCCTCATAAACACTTCGAGACATTTTGAACTCAAATAAAATATTTTTGACAAAACTTTATATTAATTTTGTCTATATTAAATTAACTTCCACAAAAAGGCTATTACCCATAATTTGAAACTAATTCAAATAAATTCCAGAAAATCCAATAAATTCTAGGAAATCATAAAATGCATAAATAACAATAAAATAATAATGTGAGCAAATTTTGGGATGTTACATAAAAAAAACCTGGTTGTGGATTGTGGAGCTATCATTACAAGGAAGCTAATGTCAGTACTAGATGAATGAGTTTTGCCATGATGAGTTGGTGAGCTTTTAATGTTATCCAGTTGTTTAAGTGAATCTTTTTTTACTCTTGTCACAACAGTTAACTTTGTCAGATATAGAGGTCTAAACTTCTGTTTAGTGTTATGCTTTCATGTAATTAGGATTCTTATTATCCATTTTAAATTCTGCTGCATGCTTGCTATTATAACCTTTTCACCTTTATTTTTTATATCCAAATATCAAGGATTATCTATGGAACAAGATAAATATTTATGGTCTGGGCATGGTCCCAACATGAAATCTATTATTGACATCACTTTGTTTTAGACCAGGCTTTAACTCTTGTAGCTAATCAATTGTCTTATCTTTTGTTAGGTCCATCTCAGTACTAGTATACTCAAACGATACACACACCTATAGATGTGCATGGATTTTAATGTTAAGTATTGAAATTGTTGGATATAGCTTATAGTCAAAATGGGTGAATGGTTTTTTTAAAAAATGGGTGACAGTTGAGTAACTTGCAGAGTGGTTGTTGTATGCATAGAATGGACAAATTAATTCCTAGTTAAAAAAATGGGTGACAGTTGAGTAACTTGCAGAGTGGTTGTTGTATGCATAGAATGGACAAATTAATTCCTAGTTCCCCACATGTGCAGGCACTAGCCTTCTCCTATCTATTCTGTGGCTAAACAGATGTGTGAAAGCATCTAGGCCCCAATTAGATTTGGTTTTGGTAATTAATGGCAATTACGGTTAAAGGACTAACATTTCCCATTTGAGCATTTTGAGAATAGGTTGGTCCAAGTTTCGATGATTATGAAAGCATGAAGTTGATGAAGAGAAGACCAACACATCAAGACAAAATGGCTAAGGTATAAATATTTAAGGAATTTTTCATAACTTTTACCGATCTCGAAGTTTAGAGAAAAAATCGGATTGCTAGAATTAGGGCCGTACTATTAAGAGGGGCCTTGACGATTATCTTGATGTCATATAGGGTTTAAAGGCTCAAATCTATGCTTAAAATCATGCATCATATCATACAAAAATTCAAATTAAAAATTTCATTTTTGTTGAAAGAAAGTTTCTAGAAGCCCAGTGCTACCGCCCATGGTATCCCGGTGCTACTGGGGGAGCGGTAGCACCGGCCCCAGAACGGTGTGTGAAAACCCGAGAACGGTATCTTTGGGGGACTAGGCGGGGCGGTGCTACCACCCATGGTAGAGCGGTGCTACTGGGCGAGCGATAGCACCGGCTCTTCAGCCCGGTGCAAAAATTCTAGAGGGTATGCATTTTGGGTAGTCAGGCGGTCCGGTGTTACCGCTCATGGTAGCGCAGTGCTACCAGGAGAGCGGTAGCACCGGCCCCTCAGCCCGGTGCAAAAATTCCAGAGAAATCCCTTCTGGCAGAGAAAAAAATGAAAAGAGCCTGGTGATGCCATTCCCAGTTGGGCGGTAGCACCAGACCCTCTGCACAACGGCCTCTAGCAGTGCATTTAATGCACTGTTTCAACCGTTGGGTTGGAGCCCAGTGCTACCGGTCCTACATGGGCGGTAGCAACGGAAATCTTGACATGAGCAAAATTTGAGCTTCAACGGCTAGTTTGCTTGGTGGAGGCTATAAATACACCATCACCTGCACTCTAGAGGTATTCTTGTACTCATTGATGATATTTTGAGCTCTAGCAAGTCTTCGCCTCTCCAAAAGTGCATTCAATTTTCATTTGAGAGAGTGAAGAGCAAAATTTGAGTGTTGCATTTAGTTTGAACCTTTAGACACTCAAATTTGACCCCAAGCAAGCATCAAGGCTTATTACTCTTGGAGGTTGCCGCCTCCTAGACGGCTTGGAGGCGATCGTGTGCGATGAGCTTCTCAACGGAGATTGTGAGAAGCCCCGGCAAGTTGTGAAGGTCGGAGTTCGCCTACCCAGAGCAGAAAGAACTACCTTAGTGATCGAGGAAGGCTCAAGTGGGTGGAGCCGGCTTGAAGTTGTTCAAGTCACCTCAACGTGGAGTAGGGGAGACCGGCAAGTCTCCGAGACCACGGGTCAAAAATCTTGTCTCTTACTCTCTTGTGATTTGCATTTACTCCTCTAGTGTTTATTTCAATCTTATAGCTTTTCAAGTACATTATTTGTGCTTAGCTTTCTATTTTGTTCATACTTGAATTGCTAGAGTACTTGATATTTATTAGAGAACTTAGTTGCAAAATTTAAGGAAATCGCAATTCTTGCTTAGTGTTTTAATTGATTGTTTTTAGAATCAAAAATTTTAGAAACCTCCTATTCACCCCTCTAGTCGGTTATCCTTGATCCTACAATGTGCACCTACTTCACCATGTAACCTAATGCATTGGAGGATCAAGTTTTAGGCTAGTGGAGGGACACATTATTCCCATTTAACCAATTGGGGTAGTGTTTGTTTGAAAAAATGTCGGGACCCGGATTTGCAAATCTGAAACCCTTTGTGTATACTACACTAGTGCAGGATCACGCTAGTGCACACAGTGGAAACATAGATGAAATATCATTCCATACAACGAATTAACTAATAAAGAGGCAACTTATTATTAAGTAAAGCAAACGACCTTATGGTCAAAGTTTACACCACTATTCCTTAAGGCTTAAGAAACAAATAAATTTTGGAGTGGAAAATATGACTTGGGCCATTCGACATGCCACATGCAATCGTCCGGGGAAACGTCTTCCTAATCCATGTAGTCTTTATAATACTCCTCATGATATTCAGCATTTTCTGATCCTTCCTCAGCAACTGATCAACAAAGGCGTATAGCCGTGAGTACAAAAAGTACTCAGCAAGCCGTAGGGAATTGATGCAATATATTCATGCACGGCTTGACAAGGATAGCCATATGGTTCATTTGCAGAAAGCAATAACTTGAATTGAAATACAGTAAATAGATTGAAAGCGTAGTTATGAAAAGATAAATAAATAACTGGTAAATCAATGGTAGACAACATGAACAGAATGGCGAGGCATCACCCTACACCATCTAAAACAAGTATCAACCAATAAATTCAACAGTATTACTTTAGACAACAAAACAACAGTGAACTCCCCGTTCACAACCCAACAATTCCATATTTCATGAAACACTCTATACCCCGTGTGAAATTCCCGGGCATGTCCATGACCGTGGACGCGGCTATTCGAATAGTTTTATACTCTGTAGAGGTTGTACTTCTTTACCCACAAGACATGATATTCTCTTTGTGCCTGGCCATTAGCATATTTCCTTTGGTGTGCTGGCAGATAAATCATGACAAAGCTTTTGCAATGCACTATCTAAACTCGGTACTTCCCGCTAAGATTTCACCCCTTAGGGCCCCCTCTTGCGCCTTGCGAATCTACCCGTCCATCCCGGAACCCACACCACCAATTGGCAGTACTCAAGGCTCATTGCAAATTAATCAGCTAGGTCTGTCCCATACCAGACATGTGGTAGTACAGTTAGGCCCAGTTCAATGGCGCACAAGATTAAGTCCTTAAGTTATCTCAGGCAAGACATCCGCATCCCAATGTGCTAGAAAGCACCCCCTTTACTGCACGATCACTTGCCCGAGGGAAAAAACTTTGTTCAACCAAGACCAATGGCAACCCTGCCATGGTATAACAAATTTTACAACAGCGGCTATCAGCCACAATTTAATATCTCATTAAGTCAAGATTAACATTATTCAACATGTGATATGAATCCCATCGTACAACTAAGCATGACTAAGCATAACTACGTTAACCCAGTGTTGGTAGTATAATCATGTCCAACTAGTAATGTCCCAACCTAGAGTTAACAATAAGTACATGACATTCCAATAATCAAGGTGGTATAATGTCAACGAGATCTATAGCTACTCCCATGAAATAAGCATTAATACACAAAATAGCATGCAATTGTATAAAAGCAAAGTACTTTTGTAAACATAGGATCAATATGGTCAAAGGTTACGACTTGCCTTGCTGATCTAGTGCCGAGTCTTGGTTTTTGAAGTCTCCATTCGCTCCCTCGGAACTAGCGTCTACTGGAAAAGAAAACAATGAATACAAATAAATACCAAACAGAGACTCAAACAAGCTCAAAACTAAAAATAAATGGCTCTGAAAGATAGAGTTTAATTTTAGAAAAATTTAAAAACTTGAATTGCCTCAATCGGTATGAGCGGCAACAAGCTCCTAGAAGATTAAATCAGAGAAAATAGAAAAAAATATATTTTCTGGAATTATTTTTCTAAAGAAAAACAGATTTATTGCGCAATCGCTGACGTCATCCAGAATTTGATGGACTGGGTCCACGGCATTGTCCGGTTCACTGTGCACCCGGTGCACGGCTGACGTCGGTGCTTGCGTCGGCATTAGGGCTGAGGTGGCAGCTGACGCGGCAGCTGACATGGCGCACACGCGGGCACTGACGTGGGCGGCCACGCGTCGCGCATAGGCGACATGGCCGGATCGGACGGCGAGAAGGCGACGGCGCGGGCAGCGGCGATGCGGCACAATCTGGGGCATCCGTAGAAGATCGAACGGCCAGAATTTGCGACGGGGACTGATGGCGAGGAGGCGGCGCTATTCCGCCGGAGCCGAGGGAGATGACATGGAACCCGGCGGAACAGCGACGGATCAGGCGCAAAACCTTGGGGGTCTTGAAGAGCTCAACACGAGGGATCCAAAGGGACAAACGACGTCGGTGGAGCTACGCCGTAGCGGCCAAACGACGGTGGAAAAGAGCTTCAGGCGGTAGAGGAACTTTGGCGAGGACACGCGACGCAACGGAAGGCTCTCGGGCGACAATGAGGGTAGCTACGGGTGCGACGCAGTGAGGGGAATTTCGAGAGGGGTGCAGCGGTGCTTTTATAGCCCTCGGGAGGTGTGTAGAGCGTGGAATCCGAGAGCGGCGGTGTGCGGCGCGCAGACTCCAGCGGCGGCTAGGGTTAGGGTTCCCCGGTCGGTGGCGCGGGCGGTGTGGCTGCAACCGGACCACACGCGTGTCACAGATCGGACGGCCAGCATTCGCGGGCGACGCGGCCTGATCTGGACCACACGCGCACAGATCCGACGGTGGTGGCACGCGAGCCGGCAGAGTAGGTCGGTCAAGCGATGACGCCACGAGCGGCGGACCAAACAGGGAGAAGCGGAGTGGGCCAGGCGAGGAAAAGAAATGGGCCAAGGAAGATTCGGCCCGAGAGGGATTTTAAAAATTAAAAACCTTTTTATAATTAATATAATTCCAGAAATTCAAATAAAAGCACATAAATTCAAATAAATAGCAAATAAATTCAAAAAACCTCCAAAAATACAGAAAAATTCCTTGGAGCACAATGAACCCAACTAAAACTTTAATTTGATGAATACAGAAAATCTTTAGTTTGATGAATAGTTTAGTCAAATTAAATCCTTTCATTAATGGAATATCAAGTTAAGCTTGGATTAATTCAGGGAAATTGCAAATGGTTCATTTTCGACTTCAAACATTCTAAAACTCAAATTTTGGGATGTTACAAAAAAGATTATGGGGGAATGGGTATTTCTAACCTAAGAGATCTAAATGTGTGTCTTCTGGCCTCCTGGATCAATAGATATAACAACGGAGAGGACAAAATTCAGAGAAAAAATGTTGATCACAAATACAGAACTAATGATCCAAACATTTTTACTTGCCCCAAAGATAGCATTTCTCCCTTTTGGAAAGGAGTTCTTTGGGCAGGTCAGGTTGCTTAGATTGGGGTCTTTATGATATTATAATGAAAAAATGTCACTATTGCTCAGGTTTGGGATGGTGAGAACTTAAAACTCACTTGCAAAGAGGATAGATGGTTTGGTTAGTTGGTTATTTACTTTGTCATTGTTTCAATTCAATTGTGATTAATTGACCCTACGTGTAGTGGAGGTATGAGATTATTCTCTATCAGCCCTACACCTTATGACGAGGAGGCTGAAGGTCTAACGACCTTTAGTAGCCCGACACCTAAGAACACTCTATCCATAATCTATACTGTTGTGCAAAGAGGCTAAATTTTATAGTCTTTACGACCTTGCATGTGGCGAAAGAGAGCGAAGTAACCACTTCTCTTTCCTTATTCTAAAGATAAAAATCTTTTTAGAACTATAATCTCCCTAGCAGACAAAAATATTTCTCATCCCATAAATAAAGTGCTGATAATAATAACTGTCCAACCTGATCTACAATAAAATGATGTTAAGAAAGGAAGAAAATTCAACTATGAACAATACTCTTCTTACAAAGAGAGTGGAGTGATCTAATCTCTTTCCTTGTTCTAAAGAATAAAGAAACCCTTTTTCATTGTTGATATCCTTGTTTTAAACAATACTCTTAAATTTACTTTATTTCCTATTCTACGACCATCTTTGAATAGTTAAAAAGAAGATGGCGTCCTGTCGGGACCGGATTTCCAAATCCGAACCCTCTGTGTATAACCTGTACTAGTCCAGGAAAAGCTAGCACACACAGTGAAACAGTGGTGACAACACATCCATATCACGAATCAAATAATATTAATTAAGCAAAAGAATATTAGCCTTATGGCCAATTATTACAAATAAGAAGCATCATAGCTAGAGTTCAATAAGAAACAGCGGAAACGAATTAACAAAAACAAAGTAAGTAAGCCCATCCATTTTCCCAACAGGCAATCGACTGGGGTTCGCGTCCTAGCATTCCGGATCGCCTTCATCATAACCACAAGCGTAGAAATCGTAATCACCTTCAGCTTCTGCGAACTCTTTTGTGGAAGGTTGGGGATGTTGCAAGGGTGAGCATAGAATGTACTCCGCAAGTCTTGGAAACATAATGCATGATAACTATATGCAAGGCTAAACAATTGAAGGCATAATATGGCTCTTTTAGCATAAAGCAAAGTTTAATCAGAATACCAATAGTAATTTCATAAAGCATCATTTGATCAAAAGGTAATTGAATAGTAATTGAATTTGATATGACAATTAAAGCAGGTTCCATCTACCTGACTGGCTCCATCTGCCAAACCATAACCCAAGAGTTCCATCTGCTCTCGGATTCCCAAACCATCATTTTCCTTTAAAACAAAACCATGAAATCTATAATGTGCAAGCGTACCTCGCCTGTCTTTGACCGTGGGCACGACTACTTAAGTAGTTTTAACTCTGCAGAGTGTGTACACTTTACCCACAAGACATGATCGACTCTTGTTGCCATGCACTTAACACACTTCCTTTGGTGTGTCGGTAGAGAGATCATGACAAGGCCTTTATAATGCACAACCCCACTATTAACCTCGCTCGCTAAGGTTTCACCGCTGTTAGGGTTCTAGCCGCCAAAGATGAAGCCCTCTTGCGCTGCCAACATCCGCACTCACCAACCGGGCGGCTAATAATGAGACGCACAAATTATTTAGCCAGTCGCACCCATATAGACTTGTGGTTGTACGGTAGTGCTCGGTCCATGGTAACACACGCTTCGGTCCTTAATTGACTAGGGCGGAACATTCACATACCAAGGTCTCGTGCTTTCTGCACCCGCCAAACATCCATCCGCCCCGGTCTAAACCATTTCCACTTTATTTTACTTAACTCACAGCAGCAACACCAATTGCCGCAATTTCACAAATAAGTTTAAACAACATTTGAAATGATTCCCAAGATGGCACAATACCGAAACGCTTAAGCTGGACTAAGCAATTCTACCGTTCCATGCTAATCTACTGGATATCACCAAATAAAATAGCTAGTATATATCATCTAGGGTGTCAAAGGTTCAACATGATCAATACCAATGAGGGCATAACCAACTGGAATTTAACTAAACATTAAGACTATATTTAAAGTACTTTGCATAAAAGTAAGCATGCATAATTTCAAAACAACATAACATTTTCATAAAATTTGGGATCAACATGTTCAAGGAAGACTTGCCTTCACGCTCTTCTTCGGTTCTACATCTGATTGTTGATTCGACTGATCTTCGACTGCGTCGTCTACACGCGAAACAAGAGCAAATAAATAAATAAAATTCAAATAAAATTCAAAAATTGAAAATAATGGTACTGGAAGATAGATCTTGAATTTAGATGAATTTAGAAATTTGAATCACTGGAATCAGAGCTCGAACGAAGGAGAACGGGCTCCTGGAAGATTCTCAGATCAGAAAATCAGAAAAACAGAGAGGCTGACACGTGGTAGACTGTGATTGGCTGGAATTTTCTGGTTTTCTGGAAAATTGGAAAAAAAGAAAAAGAAATGCCACCGACACGTGGGGCCCACATGCCAGTGCCTGGGTTCACGGTGGACTGCGTCCACCGGGGAGGGTTCGGGTGACGCGGCAGATCGGGCTGACGAGGCAGCCAGCGAGGCGGCTGACGCGACGCAGGCGCTGGAACCGAGGCGACACTGACGAGGACGCTGACACGGAAGACGAGGCGGGCGCGTGGCGCCGACCGGCGGAAGGCGAGGCGACGTGGCGCCGAGGTGGCGCCACGCTGGCGACACGCGGCGCCGACGAGGCGCCATGGGCACGGCGACGCAGGCGAGAGCGCAATGGCGGCGACGCGGCGAATCCAGAGGCGGGAAGACGGCCGGCCGCGCAAAACCGCGACGGACCGGGGCGGAATCTGGGGCAAACGAAAGAGGACGGCGCGGGGAGTTCGGCGAGACCAAAACCAACGGCGGAGGCTCACCGGCGAGGAAGAAAAACGGCGGAGAAGCACGCGGGCACGGCGGGGAACTTCGGCGAGCTCGATCTCCTCGACGGAGGCGTCTCGGGCGGCAAGGCTTGAGGCGGCGGGTGCGGCGCGAAGAGGTGAACCTCGGGATGGGGTCCTCAGGGCTTTAAATAGCCTCGAGAGGCGGGCGCGGCACGGATGCCGAGATTTGCGCGGACTCGATTAGGGTTTCAACGGCGGCGCAGGCGACGCGGTGCAATCGCAGCCGCACGCGTGTCGCCCATCGGACGGCCACGGCGGAGCGGGCTGGTTGGGCCGTGCGCGGAGCGGAGCTGGGTCGGGCAACGCGAGCGGGTGAAAAGAAAACGGACGGGAAATGGGCCGGAGAAAGGATTCGGCCCAAAAAGGAAACCAGAATAAAAATCATTTTCCGAATTTAAGAAATTCCAGAAATTCAAATAAAAGCAAATAAATTCAGAGAAATCTCCAAAAATACAGAAAAATTCCTTGCAGCATAATGAAGCCAACTAAAACTGAAAATCTTTTGTTTGATGGATAGATTAGCCAAATTAAATCCTTTCATAAATAGAAAATTCATATTAAGCTGAAATTAATTCAAGAAAAATGCAAATGGTGAATTTTCAAACTTAAACATTCTAAAATCCAAATTTTTGGAATGTTACACGTCCCCTCATTCCCTGTCGCCGAATAGATCTGATGAGCCGAACATAGGAAAACTGAGACGCGGTCCAAGAGGGATAAGTAAAAGGCCTCAGAGCCTATATACCATCACAGCAGTCGATCCGTTGGATGGGGCCCCTACCGCACCTCCTAAGGCAGCGGCAGTATTCCGGACATTGTGTGGGATAGTTGGGCAGGAAAGGGTTCCCATCACCTATCCATCCTGGAAGTCACTGACAGATGAGGAGTGCGACAGCCTGGTGACAAAATTTTTTGCATCATTTGAGCTCCTAGAAGACACCATGCATGCACTATGACGGTATACGTTGCTAGTGGCGGGAAAGGCGTGGAAGAATTTCAAGAGCACACTTGTCAATAATTATGTGAATAAGAAAATGACTCCATTCCAGAAGTACGGGTTCATCGTTGAAGACGTCTGGAAACGATTTATTGAGATGAAGACGATGGAAGAATTCGTGCATCAAAGTGAAGTGCACAAGACCGTCCTGGCAAAAAACACCCACTCGCACAGACTTAGCACCACTGGGTACGCGGGTAAGATCACGCAATGGAGGAGGGAGGAGAACAAGGCAATCTAGAAGGAGGCCTCCCTGCCATTTGCCTCGATCTTAGATCCGCACGCCTGAAACTGGGTAAAAGCGAGGTCACGTCCCACATCTTCGGGCGACATACCCTTTGCAAACTCCACAGACGAGGAAGTATCCCAATGCTTGGTAAGATATCGAACTACATAGTTTGTAATTAGTTTATATATAACTTCATAAGTGAAATAACATGTTAGGATCTTGGATACAGATAGCATTGAGTATAGAATCTTCCCAGTGCTCTTTCCAGGCAGACTAGGAGAAAGATATACTCTCCACAGCCTTGAGAAACAAGGAGCACCCGGGTCCCACGCGAGGCAAAGGTGTTTTCGTTCCCTGAAAAATGGGATTCCCATAAGACTCCAACACGTATCGGAGTAGAAAGAGGACCAAAGCCGAGCGCAAGGAATGGCTAGTAGCACTCATTGAGGAAAGGGTTGAGGAAAGGCTGAGAGCGCAATTCGATGATCAACTAAGAAGCCTTGAGAAAAGGATGTAGCAAAGGGTGGCTACGGAGAGGCATGTACGGAACGTGCAAGCCCCAGACACACAGACGCAATTCAGCCCAACTAACCATCGAAGCAACTGCGTGTCCACCTCTGAGACAAACGTGGAAGATGCCAAATTTCCTGTCAATGACATCCAAGTAATATATATGCTTGCAATGCTCTATAGATAGACCTATTAGACATGTTAGCTAATTGTGTACCCTTATGTAGATGGCCACACCATGTAATCTCCAAGTGAGGCATTCCAACGGCTCCGTTTCCCTACAGGCAGCTTGGGCGCGTGTATCCATCTGGTCCAGGGCCGATTGTGCACGGTCGCACGGTAGCTCTGGGTTACACGAAGGTCCATATCAACGGTGTACAGGAAATTTGCAAGGTCGTCACACTGAAGATGCCCCTAAATGATGAGATCGTGATACTAGGGGATGCTATTAGCACATTCATCCAGTGGACCAAGAGAGGCATCTCTTTCGACAACCATCCTACAGCACCGAAGCTACACACACAACAAGAGCCACTGCCGCACGGAGCTACCAAAGACTATCGAGCCATGTGTTGCACCGGCAAAGCTACCAAATCGCAACCGTGTTCTCAGACAAAGACAGTGTGTACTTCACTTCGGACCCAATCGTCTCCTATGAAGATGACCTATGATAGACGGCGAGACGGCAATAAGGTCAAATCGAAGTGGACCACAGAGGCCCCTGACTTTCCGTTGGCCCCGTTGGTGTGGCAATTCAAGCTAGGACAGTCGTTCGTACTGGTAGAGCACCAATAGATGCTTACAATAACTTGAGTCATATTACAAAATTAGTGCATGGAATAAGCCAACAAGTCGGTGGCACAACAGGTATCAAGTATCTCGGTTAGGCTCAAGAAGGACCATTTCTTGAACTAGTTTTTGGGGGGCTTCTTCGTGGTCGGCTTCAACAACTGTTCGATCTCTACAACTTCGACGCCCTCGACTCCTCACTCATCAGATGCTGGACATCGTAAGTCTGTGCAATCACGGTCTACATTCGTGTCTTATCGATAAATATCATATATATGATAATTGCTTTTGTATATATAGATACATGACCATTGAAGCAAAAAAAAAGAGAAAGAACCGGTGGGTTTTCTTGACCCACACATGGTGTCCAAGCAAATCATGGATAAAAATTTACAAGTCGTCTAGGAGTACATGGAAAACGCATTGCTGGCTCAACGTGAAAAAAATTCATACACCTATCGCAAAATTACTCGAGACGTCGTTCAATGTCTACAGAACTCGTGGAGGGCCACACAAGGACTCATTGCAGTTGAAGCACGTTCATAAGTTTAAGGTATCTGCATTTTCGGTATCTGCTAGTACGCAATAATCCTTCACACTCCATATAATACCTCCAGAACTAACCAATTATATTTTGGCAGTGCCACCAGCAGCTAAAGGCCACTAACCAATGTGGATTCTACGCTTGCCACGACATGCAAATCCTCATTTGTGCAAAGATGACCAATTTCCTGGAGGTTTGTCAATCTTGCAATAATTGTTTTCACTTATCAATTTATATACATACAAGACTTTACTTTTCCCATCGACAGGCTTAGAAATGCGTTGAATCTATGTTGGAATAGGCTGACCTGCTACTAATTCGAGGACAACTATGTGCCTTCTTGATGCATGAGGTCATAAATCCAAAAGATAAGTGCCACTCAGCCTCACCTGATGAGTTGTGAATTTGTTAGTTACCATTTGGGTTGATTTGTGAACCTTGTGCTATGAATTTGTGAGTTGTAGTTATGGATTCAATTGGTTAATATATCTGAGTTGATTTCTGAAGTGGATGCGTTGGACGTAGTGATTTCTGAAATATATGTCATAATAATATACTTATGATGTAAATTTTGTAATCTATTTTGTTTCAGAGGGCATAGCTAGCATTTCCTGAGGCTAGCCAATAAATCAAAAATCTTTAATAATACAAACCGTCATCACAGACAGTTCTAAGCTAGAATCGTATAAAATGACGCAATTTTGACAGACGATTCTAGCTACGAACTGTCTGTTCGTAGCTAGAATCTTCTGTGATGATGGACTATCACAAACAATTATAGGCTAGAACCGTCTCTGATGACACACGGTTATAGGCTAGAACAGTCTGTGATGATGTGTCATCAGAGACGGTTCTAACTTAGAACCATCTGTAATATTGCATCATCACAGATGGTTCGTAGATAAAACCGTCTCTGATGTTAATTTTCACTGACGTTTCGAAAACCGTCTGTGATGTGATTTTCTTATTACTGACATATGTTTACAAACGGTTCACAAAATCATCTGTGATGGTTTTTTAACCGTCAGTGATGAGCTTTTGTGTAGTAGTGAATCTCTGTATCGCAACTCGGAACCCGGGTAACTATGCTGCCCTCAATGCTCTTGCTGATGAGACTAAAAAGATATCTGTCTCAAAGCTTCACGAGTCAATTGATCTAGAAAAGCAGTTGCAAGGAAATGTTAAAATCCTGGAGGAGAAAAGGAGTCGTATTTCCGTTGTGCAGCCAAAACCGATGAGGTCAGTCCACCTTATGTTACATATCACAGTCAAAAAATAAACTAAGACCTGAAAGTCCATTTTTTTAACCTTTGATTTTTGTTCATGATCTATTTGTTTAAACCCAGGCATCAAAGTGGAAGCGCTTTCTAAAACTTAGGTGAACTTATTCAAATTTCTGGCAACATGGAAATTCTATAATCTACACCATGAGTTGATAAGATTAGTCCAACAGTCTATTATCATGAATTCAATGCCCATTACAGTATTATATAGAACTGGCCTATTATGTATATGCAGGGCATCATGCAGACAATGTTCCCGTCAACACTAGCAAATGGCTGTCTTCCTTTTTCTTTTTTCTTTTTTTATAATTGGTTTCTATAGTTACACAGGTTTAGAGATCTGCATTTTCTGGTAGGAATATGCTGTACTGCTAGTATTTCGGTTGTTTTATTGCTCATCGGCTGCTACTGCAACAGAACCAAATGAATGATGCTCATGTGTATCCTGTTACCAGCGATAATCTATGCTGCTATGCCTATTCCTATACTGACTGCATTTACTGGTGGAGATTTAAATCAACACTTGCTTTAATCATTATTCTGATTGGCTCATTAAGATAGCAAAGCTTTTGGAGATCTTCTAGTAGGCAAACATGTAGTTGAGCTTAAAGCACTTCACTAACGAAAGCTGTGTCCATCGTTTCTGCCTCATCATTTACATGGTGTCTTAAGCATAAACATGGATAAATATTGACGTATATTCTTAGAGTTACTTTAACCTATAAAGCTTCCCCCTTGGTCATCTTATTGACATGATCGCTAGAAATTTAATTATCCCAAGTTTCATTTGCCTATATTAAAGATTGGGACCAACCTAATTCGCATGACTAACAGGCCACGACTTGATGTGCTTTGCGTTTTAGGTTTAGGATATCACCACATACTTGGTCATCTTAATATGACGAATACTGCCATTGTTGGCTCCAACTTCCAACATAGTAACTCAATAAGTCAATGTGATTTGTTCTGCAGAAACCATGGCCGCCCCGAAGAAGAAGAAACAACATTGAAAGTAGACGATTTGGATGATGACACGGTCGCGACGGCTAAGTGGGCGCTGGTTGGGAAGGTGCTGGCTCCAAGTACCTTACATATGCAGACAATAATGTCCGCTCTCCGGCCGGCGTGGGGAAATCCAGTGGGCCTGGTTTGCGAATCGGTGGGATACATCGTATTCTTAGCTGTATTTCAGACAGCCTAGGACATGGAAAGGGTGGTAGAGGTGCCCCATGGAAGGTAGGTAAGCATACGGTGATCCTAGAGAATTTCGATGGTCGCAAGCGTCCTACTGACATGGAGTTTCTAAATTGCCGATATGGGTTAGGTTTCTTAATCTCCCATTTGGTCTTACGAACGAAAAAGGAGGGGAAAAAATGATGGCTGCACAGGTTGGGGAAGTTCTCAAGGTAGACATAGATGAAAATGGGAAGGCTTGGGGTCAATTCCTCATAGCCCGAGTTATGATAGATATAACCAAGCCTTTGCGCGCGCAGGGTGGGGGAGGGGTGGGGATTTTGATTTCGTCTGCTAGATGAGGAAGCGTAGGCTGGTATGAAATCCAATATGAGAATATCCCATACTTTTGCTTCAGCTGTGGCATCTTAGGACATTGTGAGCTAGAATGTAGAACCCCTAGTGTGCAAGATGCTGAAGGCAGGTGGCCGTACAGTGATAAACTACGAGCTCCAGATGAGAATAAGAAAAGAGGGGCTGCGAGTCAGACGTAGCCAGCGATCATCAAATTCAGGGAGGAGTGGGAACTCGAATCCGACCTCAATCTGAAAAATAAGAAGAAAGAGTAGAGATGAATTGCTCCAGCACACTCTGGCTCGGGCAGAGAGGGCAAGATATATATAATTGCTGGATATGCAACAGTGCCATCTACGGCAATACAAGATCTGATTACAACAGATATTTGATTGGGGTTTGATTCTATCTATACAACCAATCCTACCATATATCATGTACAATCATATCAACATAGGATATCTACAAATATCTTAACACCCTTCCTCAAACTCAACCAGGTAATGTCATGTCGAGACTGCGAGAAAGAAGAGACTGGCAGAGCTTTTGTCAAGATATCTGCAGTCTGGTCATGTGACGATATAAATCTAACTTCCAATGCTTTTTGTGCGACCTTCTCACGAACAAAGTGAAAGTCCACTTCAATATGTTTAGTTCGAGCATGAAAGACGGGATTGGCTGAAAAATATGTTGCACCCAAATTGTCACACCAAATTATTGATGGCCGATGCTGAAAAATTCCTAACTCACCAACTAAGCAGGATTGTATCCATATTGTTTCTGCAATTGCATTGGAAAGGGCCTTATACTCTGATTTAGTATTAGAACGCGAAACAACAGGTTGTTTCTTCGAGCTCCATGAGATGAGATTGGGACCAAAGTACACAGCAAAACCTCGTGTTGATTTTCAATCATCGACATCTCCTACCCAATCAGCATCTTTAAACACACTGACCAATGACGACTTGGACTTCCGAATCTCCAAGCCAAGCTTAAATGTGTACTTGAGATATCGTAAGATCCTTTTCACTGCTATCATATGGCCTCTGGTAGGTGAGTGTAGAAAGTGACACACCTTATTTGCTGAGAATGTGATTAGGGTTGGGTCAATGTTAAGTACTGAAGACCTCCAACGATACTCATGTATCTAGTCACCTCAGCAACACAGAGAGGTTCACCAACCTTCTTGGACAGCTTCTCTGTTGTCACCATTGTTGTGACTGCAGGTTTACAATTATCCATGTTTGCTCTTCTTAGTATATATATAGTATACTTGTTTGTGATCTTGTTACTTCTATTCCCAGGAAGTAGTGCAATTCTCCAGTCTTTAATAGCAAAATCTCTTTACAACTATCTCAATAGCCAGTTAGTGACTTGAGTGGAGGAACTTGCAACTATTATGTCATCTACATAGAAAAGCATGTAGACAACATTTTCTCCATGTTGATAGATGAATAGAGAGGTGTCAGCTATAGATGGTACAAAACCAAGCTCTTGCAACTTTGAGCTTAGTCGAGAGTTCCATGCTTGAGGTGCCTATTTTAAATCATATAGTGCTTTGTCAAGTTTACAAAGGTACTCGAGTTGACTTGAACTTACATAGTCAAGGGGCTGCCTCATATAGACATCCTCTTCCAACACTCCATGGAGAAAAGCATTTTGTACATCCAATTGCCGCAATGACCATCCCTTGGACATTGCAATGGAGAGAATGAGCCGAACTATGATAGGCCTAACTACAAGACTAAATGTGTCCTCATAGTCAAGTCCATATCGTTGCTTAAACCCCTTTGCAACAAGTCTTGCTTTGTATTGATCTATTGATCCATCTGCCTTATGTTTGACCTTGAAGACCCATTTGCAATCTATGACATTGACACCTGGCCGAGGGGGAACAAGATGCCATGTGCCATTTTTCAGCAATGCACCATATTCAAGATCCATATCATCTTTCCACTCAGGTTGCTGAAGTGCTTCTGCATAATCAGTTGGTCATATAGTACACAGAAAAGGTCTTCAACTAGGATCACAATATATAGTCCCTTCTATAAGTTGCTTGGGCTTCCTGACATTCTCTTGTAGGTGAGTATGCATGGCATGTTGTCGTTGTGGTGGCAGAGTAGCAGAGGAAGAACTCCCTATGGAGTTGGAGTTACTCGGTGATTCGAATGTCCCACGCCCATCTTGTGATGTTGTCGCAGCAGGGTGTGATGCTGCCACAGTAGGCGAAGTGGCAGCGATCATGGCTGGACTGCCACCAAGAGATGCAAATATGTTCTCCTGCCCCCTTTGCTGCACGATACCTGCAGAAAACACATTATCCTGCACACGCAACAAATTGCTATCTCCAAACTGGTCAAAAGAAGAGAGTTGTGGTAGAAGAATGGAGGACTCAGTAGAGAACTGTGGCTATGATGGGGAAGTGTCTTGAGAGAAAGGAAAATTGTGTCCATCAAATATAACATCCCGAGAGATATAAACCCGAGCAATGGGAACATGGAGGCATTTGTATCCTTTGTGCGTATTGCTATACCCTAATAACGCTCATTGTTTAGAATGAAATTCAAGTATGCGATTGTTATAGGGGCACAAATGCAGCCAGCCAGCACATCCAAAAGTGCGGAGGAAGGCATAGTCAGGTTTGACCCCCCGGATCTTCTCTAGGGGACTTGTATTGTGAATAACTTTGTTGGGAAGACGATTAATGAGATAGCATGCTGTGAGGAATGCCTCGTCCCAAAAACGGACTGGCATGGAAGACTAAGAAAGAAGTGTAAGCCCCATTTCGACAATGTACCTATATATGGTTGCGTTCAGCGGAACCATTTTGTTGATGTGTATAAGGACATGACACATGGTGTTGAATGCCGACTTGTTTAAAGAAATGATTCAATCGCTGATATTTGCCTCCCCAGTCAGTTTGCAAGCAAATGATTTTTTTGTTTAGAAGTCATTCAACATTGTTTTGGAACTGAAGAAAGATTTGGAATACATTAGATTTATTTTTGAGAAGGTATAGCATGTGAATTTGCTAAAATCATTTATAAAAGAAACATAATACTTGTACCCTCCTGTTGAGGTTCAAGCAGGACCCCAAACATCTGAAAATACAAGTTGCAAAGGAGTAGTAGAGACACTACTAGACCTAGGAAATGGAAGCTGATGACTTTTCCCTTCTTGACATGCATTGCAAACTAAACTAATGGGTTCCCTAACATAAGAACCAAGATTATTGGAGCGAAGAATATGCTGAACGACCAAAGATGCAGAATGCCGTAGCCAGTGATGCCAATCTTCATTGAAAAGCTTGACAGTGGACGGGGCATGTTTATTGCTTGTTGGTATTGGATATAATCCTCCCTCACAAGTGCCTCGAAGAAGAACCTTCTTTGTGACCAGATCCTTCACAAAGAAATGAGTGGGATGGAATTCAAGGAATGTGTTATTGTCAGTGACAAGACGATGAACAGAAATTAAGTTCTTAGATGCTGGCACATGGAGTATATTATTGAGTTTGAGAAAACTAAATGGAGTTTTAATGAGATATTGACCACGATGGAGTATAGACAAACCTGTAGCATTAGCAGTTTGAACGTGCTCCTTGCTGTGGTACTTCTCTCGAGTTGTCATCTTGTCAAGCTCTGTTGTGATATGATCGGTAGCACTACTATCGGTGTACCAATTTGGATCCACCGTATAGGAGGAAGAAGATGTGAAAAGGGTTTTTGCACGGGTGTCTTCAGATTGGTAGGAATGATCGAAGCGATGGTAGCATTTCAATGCCACATGCCTTGTTTTCCCACACACCTGACAAAAAGGTCTGTCCCTCGTCTTGTTGGTTGAGTCACCACCATCACCTTGGTTGCTGCGTGGAGCTAGAGTGCCCCTGTCACGGCCACCAGGACCCCCTTTACCATTGCCACGTGAAATATTGTCCCGCACACATAATTGGCAGAGGATCCAAAAAAACTCCATAGCAGAGTCGTTGAGTTCCTTGCGCATCTCATAGCTGATAAGGTGAGCATAGAGATCACTAAGAGAGATTGTGTTTGGCCTTGTCGTGATCGACGTAACAAGAGAGTCATAGTAGTGACCAAGACCAGAGAGAATGTAGGTGACAATCTCCTCTTTCTACATAGGGTGCCCCACTGACGCTAAAGTGTCAGCGTGCATCTTCATTCGATTGAAGTACTCCATCGAGAGATCCTTCTTGCAAAAGTTTGCCATCTCCATCCGGACCGTCATGATCCGAGCTCGGGAGTGCGTGGAGAACATCTTTTCCAGAGTCACCCACACATCTCGTGCGGTGCTCAGAAAAAGGACTTGCACAAGTATATCCTCAGAGAGAGAGAGGATAGCAATGCGCTAAGGACCATCTGGTCCTGTTGCAGCCATGCTTAGTACAAAGGGTTTGGCACCGGTGTCCGTGCTCTGCGTCACCATACCAGGTGGTGCCATGGACGTTCCATCAATGAAGCCAAGGAGTTGTTGGCCTCGCAAGTATGGCAAGAGCAGAGCCTTCCATAGGAGGTAGTTCTTCCCAGTCAGTTTTATATTGACAAGATGCCCAAACGACGGGGAGGAAAGATGGCTGGCAGACATTGTTGACGGCAACTGTGAGGAGGTGTAGGAGTTAGCACTAATGGTAGACATCTCTTGTGGAGGAATTAGTGCTCTGATACCATGTGAAAAATAAGAAGAAAGAATATAGATGAATCTCTCCAGCACACTCTGGCTCAGCCACAGAGGGCATAATATATATAATTGCTGGATATGCAATAGTGCCATCTATGGCAATACAAGATCTGATTACAACAGATATTTGATTGGGGCTTGATTCTATCTATACAACCAATCCTACCATATATCATGTAAAATCATATCAACACAGGATATCTACATATATCTTAACACTCAAGAACGTCGAAAGAGGATGATTTAAAGCAGACTGGATTAAAGGGAGGGGAGAGGACAGAGGAACAAAGTGTTGGGAAACCACGTGGCCCATGAAGGCCCACGATGGTCCCTTAGCCGAAACCCTAGGCGACTACTATATAAGGAGGAGGGGGGTCCCCCATTGTACAAGGAATTAGAAAGCAATAAAGAATTCTCTCGTTGTTCCTCCCAGAACCTGTGTCTCTCTGTTCTCCACTTCAGATCTGTTCGGGAACCCCGGACTATTCGATAGCGAGGTTCCTTAACACGTTGTCAGCACGAAGCTCTACCCGGCGAACAGATTGAAAATGTGAGAAAAGGTGGGTTTCGGTGATTGAATCTAATCGCTTGATTCTATGTATGCATCTATCCTACACATCTAGTACTGTGTTCGTCTCGTGGCAAGAAGCTACAACGGCATGAAGCTACAGTACATGTAGTTACTGTTCATCCATTACAGAGAAAAAAAACGCCATCGCCTCGGTCTTCCGCTCGCAGCCACCGACCACCACCTCGCCACCACCACCCCGCCCGCCAAGATCGCCGCCTCGGCCAGAACCGCCATGCCCCGGTGCCCCGCCCGACCGCCTCGGCTGAGCTCGGCGCGCCGCCACCGCCGCCGCCCACAGAAGAAGCGCCGCGCCGCGACGACGATCGGCCACTGCCTCGCAGAAGAAGCGCCGCCACCACACGACGCCGGCCGCCGGCCTCGTGCAAGAAGCGCCGCCCCCGCCGCCGGCTTCATCGGCCCAGCGCAAGAAGCGCCGCGCTTCGCCGCCTCGGTTTCCTCGATCGGCGCCGACGAAGAGCCGCTGCCGCCGCCCCCGACCACGGGCGTTGCGCCGCCGCCGCTTGCGGCTGCCGCCGCCAGCCCGGTCACCGACGGTCGCCGCCTCGTCGGCTCCGCCCGCACCCGTAGCGCCACGCCCGAGTCGACCGCCGTACGCCGGCCAGGCACGAAGCACCACAGGGCCCCTTTGCGGTCGGCACGAGGAAGACGAAGGGCGGGGCGTGCGTGTGGAAGCCGAACGGGAGGAAGGCAGCGCGGCGCGTGGAGGAAGAATGGCGACTAGGGGTGAAACCCTAGCTGCCGTGCGCTTATGGGCCGAAGAAAAAATGGCACGGCCCAGTGGCCGTTTCGGCCGAGAAAGAAAAGGAAGGAAGAAAAGAGAAAGAAAAGAAAAGAAAAGAGAAAAAAAGGAAAAATAGCAGAAAAATTGCTAGAAAAATCCAGAAAAAAAGATTTTTATTTGACTCTGTTTTTAATTTTTCTAGCTTTATTCTCTGCATTTATGAATTTTGAATTCATGGCAATTTATTTTCTGCACTTTATGTTTTTGCAACCTTTTTCTATTAGATTACACGCAGTAATCTAATGACGGAATTTTGAAATCATGTAGATGTCCGACATCGTGAACCGTGAGTTTGAAGAACTGGCCCCGCACGGTTAGAACTACCTCACTTGGGCATCGGACGTGAAGATCGTACTTGGGGGCAAGAAGCTCCGTGTTGCGATCGGTCTAGGGTCCTCGAAGGACACGCAACCTACCGCCTAGCAGAACGATCAAGCCTTGCACTTCCTCAGGCATCACCTTTCAGCCACTTTGAAAAACGAATACATGGCTGAGGAGAGTGCACTTGAGCTTTGGACTGCACTTCAGAAGCGGTTCGAGAAGCTCAAGTACACCATCTTGCCCCAAGCACAGCAAGGTTGGGCCCTCCTGAGGTTTGCAGACTACAGAACAGTGGCCGAGTACAATTCTTCCTTGCACAAATCTGTACCAATCTCTCCCTATGTAGCAAGAAGATCACTGACGAGGAGAAGATTGAGAAGACTCTCTCCACTTTTCACCCAAATGCTATCTAGAGTGCCCGTAGCTATCGTCAGGACGCATACAAGGAGTATAGCGAACTGATTGATGTCATGCAAGTTGCGGAGTCATAAGATGATGTTCTACGCAAGAACTTCGTCTCACAGCCATCTGGAAGAGGCATTGGCACAGAAGTCAATGCCAACAGCTATTAGGTGAAAAAGCCCACTCATAGAAAGAAGGGCAAGCAGGGTGGAAAAGAGAGGTATCAGGCCAAGGGAAAGCCCAAAACCCAAGTGAAGAAGGATGACAAGGAAAAGGCGCACGCTAAGCCGTATGGATAGCAGAACCAAACGTGCTTCAGATGTGGCACTTGGGGACACTGGTCAAAGATATGTCGGGAATCCAAGGAAGGGATCAACGCATATCAGGCTAAGAAGAATGTAAAAGAAAACGCCCCAGCAGAGGCACACTTCGTCAAGGTTGGTGATAATGATGCCATGCATGTGGATACCCCACTCGCCTCATCCTCACAGACTAGCCTGGACATCGATGTTGCATCCAATCTTATGGCAAATGAAGAGAAAACTTTTGTCGATGACATAGAAGCAGAAATTAATCCATATTTTACAGATTCCGTTTAATGCATGAATCGCATTATTCTTTTTAGATTGTGGTTGTTAGTGAATTTCTTTTGAATAATTAATTGTAAGCTCTAGAAGAGCATACTTTTCTCATGAATAAATATGCTATTTATTCTTTATTCCAGTATTCTTTAATTTGCAAGCAATGTTTGAATTATTTTGCCACTGTCTGATTGGGATTATTCTCCTTTTTAGAAATCGTGTAGCGCCCAAATGGAAGAGATGTGCATTGTTGATAGTGGCACAACAAATACTATATTAAGAGAGTCCAAATACATCCAGTCGATCACGAAGAACGCTGGAAAGAACCACAATTACATTGCCTATGGGTACAACTTTGGTAATTGAAGAAGCCCTTTTTACCCTGAATCAACGCGCACTCTCTTAAGTTTCAAAGACATCCGCGCCAATGGTTTCCACGTAGAAACCAATGAAGAAAATGGCAAAGAATACTTGTGCATTGTGAAGCACGCGGTATGTGGAAAAATGGTATTAGAAAAATGTCCCTCATATGAATCTGGGTTGTACTACATGAAAATTCATGCACCCGAAGTGTATACTTCCTTGAAGACTGTCTTTAGAAGCTCCGAGTTATTTTCTTTATGGCATTGTAGATTAGGTCATCCTGGTCTTAGAATGATGAGAAATATAGTGAATAACTCACAAGGTCATGGCATTAATGTTAAAAATTTCCCGAATCATGAAGATTTTGTGTGCCCTGCATGTGCCACCGGGAAATTAATAACTAGATCCTCCGTCATGAAAGTGAAAAGTGAAATCTCGCATTCTGGAATGCATCCGAGGATATTTATGCCCGATTCAGCCCTTGTCGTACGCCGTTTGATTTTTATGGTGCTCATCGATGCTTCCTCGAAATGGTCGATGTATACTTATTATCAACAAGAAACCATGCTTTTGCAAAGTCGATCTCGCATATCATAAGAATTAAGAATGCTTTCCCGATCATCGCGTGAAGTCCATTAGAATGGACAATGTCATGCGAATTTACTTCAAAGGCATTTGATGATTATTGCACCGCAATGTGGATAGCAGCTTGAGCACTCGCATCGCACGTCCATACGCAGAATGGACTAGCTGAAGCACTAATAAAGAGGATTAAATTTATTGCCAGACCACTTTTACAGAGTTGTAACTTGCCCAACACTTGTTGGGGACACGCAGTCCTACATGCAGCAGCTCTCATCAATTACAGACCTTCGGCCTACAATATCTATTCCCCTATGCAACTGGTGCACGAGGTCATCCCGAAAATCTCCTATCTCAGAAAATTTGGGTGTATGGTATATGTTCCTATACCACCCCCACAGTGGACTGCAATGGGCCCTCTCTGCAAGTCTGGGATATACGTTGGTTATGAGAGTGCATCCATAATCAGGTATTTAGAACCCATGACTGGAGACTTGCATACAGCCCGATTCGCTGATTGCATTTTTGACGAGGATCATTTCCCGTCATTAGGGGGAGGAAATCAACCTTTGGATGAAAAATGCCGGGAAATCATATGGCATTCCACTGAGATCCCCGCGCATGACCCCCATACTAATGAAGCAAATCAAGAAGTCCAAAAGATAATTGATTTGCAGAATTTAGCAAATAAACTGCCTGATCATTTTTGTGATCTGAAGGGTGTGGTTAAGTCACATGTACCCGCAAGAAATGCACCAGAGAGGGTGGAAATACCAAAGAAAATAGAAGGTATCCCTCATCCTGTTCAGAGGCCTCAAAGAAAAAGAACAGAAACTGCCTCAAAACCAAAGTACCGAGACGTCTGAGAAAATCAAGCGAGAGGGTTTACCACAACCAATCACGAAAATACCCCAAAGAAAGAAGGGGAGTCAGTTGAGACCTGGCACTGGAAAGAAGCCGACGGAAAAGGCAATTCCAGACTTGAATCTTCCACTGCAGGAAGCCGCCGGAAATAATGTGTGCGCACACATGGGCAATGAAAAGCTAAAGGAACTTACCCCTGCAATAGGAAATAGCAGTGAAGAGCGAGTAGAAGTGCATAAAGCACCCCATGATGAAATGGCCATAAACTTTGTAATAACAGGAGAATCTCTGAGTAGAGCAACAACCAATGTCGATGCATATTTTGTAAAGAAGATTGCCTCGATCATTGATCATGATCCCGAGCCTGCATCTCTCGCAGAGTGCAAGAGAAGGCTACATTGGGAAGAATGGAAGAAGGCAATCACTGCAGAGTTAGTCTCTCTGAATAAGAGAGAGGTGTTTGGGCCTGTATGCCACACACCTCCCCATATAAACCCTGTAGGTCACAAATGGGTCTTTGTTCGGAAGAGGAATGAAAACAACGAAGTTGTAAGGTACAAGGCAAGGCTTGTAGCTCAAGGTTTCACTCAACGCCCTGGGGTTGACTATGAAGAAACCTACTCTCCGGTCATGGGAGGAATTACCTTTAGATATTTGATCTCAATGGCAGTCAACTTGAAGTTGAAAATGAAGCTAATGGATGTTGTCGTAGCATATTTGTATGGGAACTTGGATTCGGAGATATACATGAAAGTATCAGAAGGTATTCCTATCCCGAACCAAGATAGAGCAAATAGAAACCTGTACAGTGTGAAATTGGAGAAATCACTGTATGGGCTAAAACAGTCAGGAAGGATGTGGTACAATCGCCTGAGCCACTTTCTATACAAGAAAGGCTACACGAACAACGAAGATTGTCTATGCGTATTTATACAGCGATCCCCGAATGGATTCTGTATAATCTCCGTCTATGTAGACGACTTGAACATCATTGGGACGGATGAAGAAATTGAAGAAGCATGCTCATACTTGAAGTCTGAGTTTGAAATGAATGATTTGGGTAAAACCAAGTTTTGTTTAAGCTTGCAGCTTGAGCATGTCCAAGGAGGAATCTTGGTACACCAATCATCCTACACGCAGAAAGTGTTGGAAAGATTTGGCTTTGAAAAGGCATATCCTGCAAAGACTCTAATGGTCAAGGTCACTCCAAGCGCACCTAGACCCATACAGACATAGAGAAGAGGGGAGGAAGTCCTGGGAGCCGAATTCTCATATCTGAGTGCAGTTGGAGCGCTCATGTACCTTGCGAATAGCATCAGGTCGGACATTGCGTTCGCTGTGAATTTGCTAGCCCGGTACAGCGCAGAACCCACCAAAAGGCATTGGAAAAGGATTAAGGACATCTTCCATTACCTCCAAGGAAGCAAAGATCTCGGTTTGTTCTTCAGAACAAACAATGAACTGAATTTGGTTGGTTACGCCGATGCTAGGTACTTATCAGACCCGTATACTGGCAAGTCCTAAATTGGGTATGTTTTCCTATGTGGAGGAACAGCAGTTTCCTGGAAGTCTTCTAAGCAGACTCTTGTCTCGACGTCGACAAACCACTCGGAAATCATTGCTTTGTATGAAGCCTCTCGTGAATGTGCATGGCTCAGAAGAATGGTTCACCACATCCAGAAGTCATGTGGCTTGAACATTGAGCAAACTCCCACGATCATCTATGAAGATAATGCAGCTTGTGTTGCTCAAGCACAGATGGGTTATGTGAAGAGCAATCTCACGAAGCACATCAACCCCAAGTTCTTCTATGCTCACGAATTGCATAAGATGAACGAGATCAATATACTGCATACTAAGTCGTGTGAAAATCTTGCAGATTTGTTCACTAAATCACTCCCAGCATCTACCTTTGAAAGGTGCGTAAAAGGGATTGGGATGATGAGACTTAGAGAAGTGCATATTTCAGGGGGAGATATTTCACATACCCCACATAAATCTTAAACATGAGGTTTGAGTACCCAATATGAATCTCGAATATTAGCAATTTGAAATTCGGGTGAATTGTACTCTTTTTCTTTAGCAAGTTTTTAATGAAGTTTTTCTTGCATAAGGTTTTAATGAGGCAATTCGTGCAACGCAATAAGCGTATATTATGTACTCTTTCTTCAAGTATTTTTCCCACTGGGTTTTTCTGGAGTTTTAATGAGGCATATGCATCTCGCGACAAAGGGTCCAAGGGGGAGTGTTGGGAAACCACGTGGCCCATAAAGGCCCACGATGATCCCTTAGTCGAAACCCTAGGCGACTACTATATAAGGAGGAGGGGGTCCCCCATTGTACAAGGAATCAGAAAACAATAAAGAATTCTCTCGCCGTTCCTCCCAGAACCTGTGTCTCTCTTTCTCTCTCTGTTCTCCACTTCAGATCTATTCGAGAACCCTGGACTATTCGATAGCGAGGTTCCTTAACACAAAGTTCATCCTATTTGAAGACTACCGCAAATAGAGAAAGACATGATATGGCAGTCATAGCGAGAAGAATAGAGGAAGGCAAGAGTCGCAGGGTGTATGACAAATTAGTGCTCCCTATTTATCTTCAGGACTCCTTATTACATGATGGGAGGGAAGCAAATTGCATGGCAATTGCCGATGACAATCAAGGAAGGAATAGAAGCACACTTGTGAATGTGCCAGTGCTATCACCGGAGGATATGCGAGAAAGCAAGAAGAAGGAGGGTAATATGCAAAGCTCAGATTTAGTGGGATCGGCCGAGGCTACGACGCAGCCCCACCAGGAGCAATGAGGTGCCTAAGCTGGAACTACCACGGGCTTGGGAACCAAGCTGCAGTTCGAGAGCTTCGCAATTTAGTGAAGCTTGAAGATCCCGCCCTGGTTTTTGTTATTGAAACAAGGATCCAAGGTTCTCGGGTAAGGAATCTGACGCATACTTTGGGTTTATTTGGTTGTGTAACGGTGGACAGTAGAGGAATTGGAGGAGGTGTGGCTCTTTTTTGGTCCCAGTATGTTGAAGTCGATCAAGTGACCATGTCAGGCTCCCATATTGATGCTACAGTCCGAAATATAGAATGCGATGGAAAGGAGTGGAGGTTTACTGGTTTTTATGGGAAAGCAAGATGACAAGAGAGAAAGGAGAGTTGGTATCTGTAGAAATGGCTTCGCAAATAGAGTGATCTACCATGGCTTTATTGTGGGGATTCTAATGAGGTTATTGACTCTTCAGGACATTCTGGGGAGAATAAAAGAGCTGAATGGCAAATGGAAGGATTCCGGGAAGCAGTAGATGCTTGTTGCTTACACGATATGGGCTTCTCAGGTGTACCTTTTACTTGGGATAACAGGCATGAAGGTGAGGACAATGTGAAAGTAAGAATTGACCGAGCATTGGGAGATTAAGAGTTTCTAAAGATGTACCCAAACTCACTGGTAAGAAATGTGCCTTCTACTAAATCAGATCATTGTTTTGTTGTAGTTGAACTGCAAGGACAAATCATGGTGAATAAGGCTTTACGTGGGAGATCATTGTTTCGATATGAGAATGCTTGGCAGCGAGAAGATTCTTATGAGGCTTTGGTGCATGAAAACTGGAAAAGAGGCTTTGGTTCAAATGAAAAGGAGCTTACAATCTTGGAGCAAAAAATGATTTTGGAAGTACCAGGAAGAAGCCGACGAAACTTTGTAAAGAATTAGAGCAAGAAAGATTGCAGTCCCTTCATGGTGGTCCATCGATAGAGGAGCAAAGAATTGCTAACCAGATCCCTGAGCTTCTACTGAAGGAAGAAATAATGGCAAAAAAGAGGTCTCGTGTGGAGTGGATAAAAGGATGGTGATAGTGATACTTCCTTTTTCCATGCTCGTGCAGCACTAAGGAAGAGGCAAAATGAAGTGTTATCTAATCTTTGAAAAAATCATAGGGAGTTGTATGCACCAATGCGGAGGAAATTAAATGTATCATTCAAAATTTGTACACTGAGCTTTATGAGGCCCAACCATTGCCCATGTTTTTTACAAACCTAACCCTCACTTGAGAGCTCTTTTACAGTGGATTAAAATCAATATAAGCCGTCTATTCCTTTAAATCTAATGGTTGAAATCAGTTTAGATCTAGTTATACTACCACCTATAGTATTAGCAGTAAAATTCAGAGAGGGGTAAAAGGGTAAAAAATTTCGTCATACTATTTGTCCTCTACGGTAAAACACATCATGTGATCATGAGGAATGACGGATGAATGGATAAGAAGCCTTTGAATATCACCAAGTATTCGGTGAATCCAAAACTGTGAACAAATTAAAAAAAAGTCTAAAATAATACTGATGAATGGATAGGGAAAGTCTAAAATACCCTTGAGAAATAGATAGTAAAATTTGATTTCTACTACCACTACTTACTACCTATGTTATCCACCATAAAAATTCTCTCACCCAAATGTTTTTTTGCAAAAATAATATCCTCCCTAACCGCGGAAGGAGCGGCAGGCGACACATGTCGCCTCCCACGCCTGTGCACTACGGAAGGTGTCTGGCGTCGCTACAGTCGTGCTGCTGCGCACCCCGGCTCAGCAGGAGCCTCAGCAGTTGGAGCACTTGGCAGACTCCTACCAAGCTACACTACTTCGGTAGGTGGTTTGATGCCGATGTTTAATTAGTGATTTAATTAATTAGCCATTACTTAGTCACTAATTACTTACTTACTTAATTAATTACTAACTAAATCGGTAATTAATCACCACTAAGTCTCTTAATTAATCACTAATTAATTATTCACTTAATTAAGTGACTACTGAGGTAGTGTAGCTCGACAAGGGCTTGTTGTGCGCTCTGACTGCGGAAGCTCCTACCGAGGCGGGGTGCGTGGCAACGAGGTTACTTCCGTCGTCAGACAACTTCCGCTTGTCCTCTGTCACTCCTTCCGTAATTAGGGAAAGTGCTATTTTTGTGAAACATTCAGGTAAAAGTTAGATTTTCAAAAAAATTGTGTGCAACGAGTCTAGAAAAGCCAAAGCTTTCATATATAGATGTGTTCCCTTACCAGATTCAGCATGATGCATTGAAAACAGATAACTTAAAGCAATTTGATTCGACAAAATTCTGAACGGAGGCTCAAAAATGCATTACAGCAAACCGTTGAACAAACTCAGATTTGCACAAGCGAACTGCTGCAACTTACTGATCCCATCACAGAGTATAAGGAGTTCATGGAAACATCAATTCCTGGGATGTAGAAAGACCTTTATGAATGTGCCTCTTTGCCAGCCAAGATGATATCTACCAGTCAGACCTCTGCTCATCCCTGAATGCGAAAGAAAGTTGGACACGAAATTGATGCCGCCTCTTCTCAGCAGCTTCTCTTATTTGAGGCCACAAGATTAGCGCTGCATTGAGCTTGTTTGACCTGAAGAAGCTGAAGCTGTTATTTATTTACAGCCTATATACGTCGTGGTTGTTTATTTACCACCATTTCCACAACTCGCCATCATCTCACCAAATCGTCGTCGTTTCCCTGCACCACCTCAGTTTTCCTCTCTGCTTCTGTGCTCCTCCCTCCCTTCCAAGCCGTTGCTCCTCCACTAATCATTACAGATGGAACAAAACAAGTTTTTTACAGAGAAACCCATGCGCGTGATACTTATTTGTCTTCATTAACCGACAAAATAAGGTCTCAGTTGCTAGCTAGAAGTGAGAACCGAAGAAGGGATGCAGGTTGCCAAGATCGCTTGGGGTCAAACAAGAACCCTTAGCCATTTCCTAGTAAACCTGAGCATCAGCATTTAGTCCCACGTGGCAGCCATGTCAATCAAACGAAACCACCTTTTAACCTCTCTTGCTCGGTTTAACAAGTTTCGACGATACACGGTTTTGTAGCTCAGCAGCCTAGATGCACCGCCATGGCAAGTTTATGTGCACGATGCAATTTAGTCGATATTTAACTCATCATCGACCCCCAAGGAGAAACTGGGTACTAGGTTGACGGGTAATAGGGACACATCAGAATATGCGAAAGTAATCTCTTTATTTTTCAAACTAACATGGCCATTAATATTATGGCCTCCTCAAAACCTCCATGGCACTGCAAAGTGGAACATAATGTTACAACAAGCACAGATAATCTTGAGCAGCAGAGCAAGTCGAAAGCACAGCAGAAAAGTAAAACAGCCCACAACAAGGAAAATGTAAGAGGAGTGCTTCAATGCTTTCCCTCATAATACAAGTTGCACAAATCTTAAAGCAAGCGAAAGGGTAAGTAATCTCCATCTACCCTTCATTCATGCTTTAATATTTGTGCAACTGTAAAAAAGAAAAGCATTGAAGCACCTCTCAAAATGTAATTAATCCACTGTGTTTTGCTGTGCCCGCTCTTGTTTTGCCTTAAAATGAAGCAAAGATCAAAATTAAGGCGATCATGGTAAATGGTTTTTTTTCCAAAACATGATCATTCCTGGTGAGCGCAAGGACTAGTTTTAGTTTGAAAATGCAGGTATGATTTCTTTCGAATCATGCTGTGGGTTTAGGCCAAGATTAGCTGACAAAACTACTTAAGGTCATGTGTCGGCAAATAACTGAAATAAGTACAATTTCAGACCAAATGCCAGATTCTATTTGTTTAACCGGGCTGCAAAAAGAACCAGAGTGAAATATAATGAAGGGGCGATGTACAAGTCAACAAGCGAAGATGCACAAAGGATAAAACCACATTACCCATTGAATCAATATTTACAGGATTGTCCAGAAATTTATACAGTTCTGCTTTGCTATTTCGACATAGCGAACCACTGGATTGATTAGGCATTTGGCTCATGAAGTTTTGCTCTGTTTGGGTATGCCAATTGCCTGTCAATTTAACCATCATGTTTTTGTTATGTTAAGAAATCTACAACAAAATCAATAACAAGTGGGTAAACAATACTTAACTACCGCTAGTAAAGGCAGAGAAATTTTACAATACATTACACTAGTAGCATATGTTAGTAGTAAAAATCAAATCTAACTACTGATTTTTTAAGAGTATTCCTACTACTCTGCTACGAGAGAAAGCATAAATAAATGCTAGCTAATCTGATTCATCGGATCGAAAAGAATGAACGATTTATATTGAATTTAGTATATCGTAAAAGAACTATAAAAGTAACACTGACTGCAGGTAAACATGAAACATGAATAATTACCTTTTGATGGCATGCTGATCCAAGGAACAGGGGAGCTGGCTAGGGATTAAGGAGTGGCCTCAAAAGTAGTTCTTTTTATTTCTCCTCCACCTCCTCCTTCCTCTTCGTCGATGTAGAGCGCGGCCGACCGCAGAGCCTTCCTCCCCACGTCGAACTCGACGAGCCAGAAGTGGCGGCCGTGCTGCTCGTTCAGCACGAAGCAGACGGCGTCGTCGTCGGGGCCGTCCTGGCTCACGGTGGGAACTGCGGCTTGAGAAGCGGGAGGCGCCGGACGGCGTCGATGGCGCGGAAGAATTCGCCGGCCTCCATGGCGGCGCTCTTCTCCCACCTCATCTGGTGGACGTCGTCGACCAGGGTCCAGGTCGTGACGGTGAACGCGGTGAACGCGGAGCGGGGAGTGTAGTGGAGCAGCACGGGCACCCGCAGCTGCACGGGGTGTTGTCGGTGATGCAAACGAGGCTGATCGCGCATGAGCCGGTGACGCACACGCGCCGGGCCGGGTCGGTGTCGCCTTCGTCGATGTACACTCGGCGGGAGTGCATGGCCGTCACGGGCAGGGGAATGTAGCGGGGGAGCTGGTCTGGGCTAACGCTGGCGCCGGCGCCAGCGAGGACATCGACGAGCAGCACGTTAGCAGTCGACCCAGTACAGGAAGCGGCCGCCGAGGGGGACGACGGTACAGGAAGCGACCCAGTACAGGAAGCCGCCACCGTGAACTCCTCCTCGTCGAGGCACAGGGTGCCTATCTCGTCGGCCAGCATTATCCGCTGCTCGTGGCGGTGGTACGGCCATAAGTGTTGGTCCACTGCCGGGTCCGCGCAGCCGACGATGAAGCACGGCGGGAGCCGCCTGAGCCCGGCGTGCCCTCCGAAACACCTTATCTAAGTGTTATCCAACCATCGCTATACTTCGCCTATTATACAACGTGTCATATTCACTATTTATAGTAAATTGTTTGGTAAAATATAATTAGGCTACAAAGAAGCGTTGAAGTAGAATTAAAGAAATCCTTAGATGCATGGGCAGAGCCAGTCTAGACCTAAGTCTCGGACTGACCCACATGTTATTAGGCTGAGCTACGATTTTTCTTAAACTTCTAAATGAATTTACATAAGGTTTTCTTGCCAGGCCTCGGGCTCAGGCCCGAGTGGCCCAAGGCCTAGCTCCGCTCCTGCTTAGATACCTTAAGCATATAAATGATTTCTGACTTTTTTTATTTCAAGAGTTAAGATATAAAGTTAAAGGGTTACCTAGATGCTGACTATCTTTTGATCCATATAAGAGAATCGATACTAGTCATACGTTAGGGTGAAGCAGTCACCCCGAACACGACCGTGGCTCGTTCTCATCCATATGACCACATTTAACTTCACTACTATCTGTATTCCCGGCCAGTTTTAACTCTCCAACTATTCCTGCAGATAAGAATGCACACACTTTCTCCCTTCCATAACTTCTCTCTCCTTGCTGCTCTCCCTCCCATAACTTATCTCTCCGCATATGGCCATGGGCAGATGGAGCTCAAGCTCCACCTTTTCCTCTCTCTCCTTCAAACCTCTCTCACTTAACCAAGGCTCCTCATTTGATGTGAGAACCCCTCGTTCTTGAAGACTCCACTACGGTTGGGAAGCACCCGGTGAGTGATGGCGATGAGGCAATGAAGCCAACGACAAGCCACTGGCCAGCCTTGGTCCTATCAGATTTGGGCTTGTTGGCAATGAGGCTCCGAGCTAACCTTCTCCTTCCCCTCCAGCGATCTTAGGCGTCACAACTATAGGTATGGTTTTTTCCTCCAACAGGCTTTTGTTGCAACTATTTTCTCGAAATATTGTGTCACCTTTTATCAATTGTTGTGTGAGTTGTTGTTGTAACATGGTTTCTCAGAGTTTGTCGCAAAAGGTATTTGTTGCCATAGAGTTTTTGGTATGTTGCACAAGAGTAATATTTTTGTTGCAATGTGGTTTCCCAAATGTTGATGCAAGAGGAATTCGTTGTAATTTCGTTTTTGATTTGTGGCACAACATCAAATTTTTTCATGCAATAAGTATTTTCTTTTATTGCACTATCGCCATGGTTTGGTGCTTAGTGTTCGCGAGATTCGGTTTGTGGGTTCTCGATTCTTTAGATCAATCATCGTCGTAATGGAAATAGGGGTGCAGGAGATACTACTGGGGCAAGGTGAGTCGATGTCCCACGGCCCACAGGCGAGCATAGGAGGAAAAACTAAGGAGGTGGGCATTTTGTTTAAACATGGGAAGATAATCGGACACTGGAGATCGATGCACATGTTGATCCAACGGCAATCGAGATGTACGGAGTTAGCGCCGAATCCAACGTTCAGGTGCTAGTAACTCCCTCCACATAATGCAAGTCATAGACTAGATACGTCTTTCTAAGTGGTACTATAGTTATCTTTTGAAGATCTGTAAACAATCAATTATCTCTAAATCAACTAATCACATTGAGATTATTGAACTGTATGAGACGACGAGAGAATGTATACGCTTGGAAGACTAATTCATCATATCCTAGGACGTGGTATAGAGGTGGATAAAACTCCAAAAGTCCTCTTTGAGGATAATGTCGCTTGCGTTGCACAAATGAAGGGTGCTATAGCAATACGCATATGACAAAGCATATACTTCCTATGTATTTCTACCCATATAAGCAGCAAAAGAACAGAAAAATAGAACATCCAATCAAGTGAGCATTTTGCAGATTTGTTTATTAAGGTCTTGCTAGGACTAATTTATGAAAAACTTGCATGTGGTATTGGTACTAGAAGACACAAATGATTGTTATTTTTAGAGAGAGATATATGATCTTCATACATATTTTTCATTGGATGAATAAATGTTGTACTCTTTTTCGTTTGCTTGAGTTTCATTCCAACGTGTTTTCTAATTTGAAGGTTTTGAACGAGACAGTGTATACAATGGCAAAAACGGGAGCTATATACTCTTTTCTTCTTATCGTTTTTTTCTATTGGGTTTTTAGAAGAAGTTCTAATAATACATGAGCATGGTATTGCCAAAGTGCCTAAGGGGAGTGTTGTATATCTGCGTGTTTTCGAGACTCAATTTATGTGGATATTTTACCCAAATGAAGGTCTATTAAAGAGCTAACAACCCATAAGATCCACTATGGTAGTTTAGTCCCATATTGTTTATTTATATATAAAGTGAGACTTTCTCTGTCTATATAAGATGAATAGGGGTTCTCATTGTATGTACACTTAAGAGAAGACGTAGATTATATCTTATGTTTTTTTGTCTACTCTTAAATTTTATGTTTGGCCGCCTCCATTGTACGACATGAGGAACCCCGACTGCAATCACCAAAAGCGGCTACTTGAGAGTTGAGAAATCATCACTTATCTAGCTCCTTCTACTTTGTTTTTCTTTTAAATCTAGCCCTTCATGTATGCATTTACAAAATTGACCTTCTTCCCTATTGCGAAAAACACAGCAGGTGACACGTGTCTCCTGTTGCTCCTGGGGAGCGTGAAAGCTAACCGGCTCTGCAGCGCTGACAGGACGAGCTGGGCGGGCAAGCCTAGGTAGCACAAAAGGCATCTTCATGCGCTCCCCAAGCGTGGAAGCGAGTCGTCATGCGCTTCTACATGCTACCATAGCACCAGTCAGTTTTTACGCTCTTTAAATATGGTAAAAGATACATATTATTTACGGTAACTTTCGTGGCGAAGGAGTGCCATTTTTGAAAATAGATACACGAAAAAGTCGGATTTGAAAAAAAATCAGAGTTACAACCGGAACATTAGTGATTTCGAGAGCTGAGAGTGCGACAGACTGCGCGTCCCCTGCCCTCCTAAACCCCCGCCCCTCCCTCCCCTCCCCTCCCCTCCCCAATTCCATCTCCGTCTCCGCCCACGCTAGGGCTTTCGTCTCACCGGTCCAATCGCCTCCAAAACCCCAGGTAAAACCCCGCCATTTCCTCACTCCCTTTTCCACCTTCCTCGGTTTCTTGGCTTTCCGGGAGTGTCTGTCCCTGCTCCTACCGCCGTGTACTTCTTGGTTCTTGGTGGTGGTGATGATGATGTTGCGTTTCTTTCCATCGCCGGTTGGCGTTTGTTTCGATTTATGGTTGTTTCTTGTGCCTTCTTCTGGTGCAGGTGGTGGGCGTGGTGTATGAGCCTCGGTGTGTGGTGGTGATTCTTGGGAGGAGGAGCATGCAGGCCGCCGGGAGCGTTCCTTGGGTCGTCGCGCAGGCGTCCGTCCTCGGGAGATGTGGCGGCGGGGCGCCGTACCCTTCGTCCTCGTCCGCTTCGGCTCAGGAGAGGGGCGGCGGCGGCAGTACGTTCCGGGCGGTTGGCGTGCTGCGGTGCTGCGCGCAGGAGAAGAAGCCTCGGGTGAGGAAGACCAAGGAGGAGAGGAGGGAGATGGTCGAGTCCTTCGTTAACACGTACTGCCCCGATCTCTTGCCCTGTCGCTTCAATTTCGCTCCTACTTGTAGTGGATTGCAAAATTTCGCGCATTATATTGCAGTCGCTCTTATTGTCCTTGGATTTGTTTATGTCCGCAGCATCTAGTTTCCATATTGTCTGATTGGCACTGAAATAAAGTTGCCAATGTCTCTTAGCAAGAATAGGGCAGACTTTACCGCGTTTGGAGATATCATAACGGAAGTTCGGTCTTGGCTGTCATACTAGTTATCTTTACCTAGAAACTGGATTTGTTTGTTTTCTCTGTTTAAGTCCTTGGTTGCGTGGAAGTTTCTGTTTTCCCTATTTCATATGCAATCGGTTGTGCATATAGTACCTTTTTTTTCTTTCCTTGTAGTGATCCATTTGGCACTGTTGTCATTTCTTTCCAGGTATCGGAGTTCGAATGATGGAAAATTCCCTTCAGTTAATCTCACACATAAAGAAGTTGGAGGGTCATATTATATAGTCCGTGAAATTGTGAGAGATATCATCCAAGAGAACCGAGTTTTGGGCCCTGGTGGCTTGAATGCTAAGGCGCTGACTTTTCAAGATTGCCTTGATTCTTCGGAACTGTCAATTAGGCAAGAACTGGGCCAAGACAATATAGAGATATTAGATACATCTGATGAAAATCAAGATGGCAAGGATTCTGTGTTGGAAGTGTCCAACAGTGAGGAAGTATTTTCATCGCAAAAGAATGTCATCAGCACTCAGCAGCTACTGGGGTCATCTCATCTCTTAGATGTTAGTGTTATGAATTGTGTAGTTCAAAATGATAATTTATCAGACACAGTTTGCTTGGAGACAAATCTTGAGAAACAAGAGGAAGTTCCACTTGGGAGATCAAAAGAGATTGACATGAATACTTTTGAAAAGCAAGGTCTTTCATTTGCTCATGTTTCTGATTCAGATACAGAAATTGAGGTAGACAATCTGGGGGATGGTCATGAGGGGACATCCAGTAGTGTCACTGATGAAGTTGTTCTTTCCTCAGACCCTAGTACTGTTATACAAATGAATGGGGCACTTTTACAGGAGCATGTGACATCACCTAATGATCATCATGTTGACATAACTAATAGTGTTGATGAAGCTAAGGTTTACTCAGAAACTAATAGCGTTCCTCAAATAAATCAGACCCATTTACACCAGGATGAGATGCTACCTGAAAGTGTCACTAGTGATGATGTTCCAGTTATAGATGGCCAGTTTAGTTCAACAATGGATGCTTTTAACTCGAATGCAAGTTATCCCGAAACAGAAGGCATAACCAAGTCTATTGAAGTGTCTGGAGTACAGAGGACGCATGATGAGTTTGAGCAATTAGTGCTTGATGCAGGCCCTGACGAGCAAGAAAAGTCACAAAGTCTTGTTTCTCATCCAGAATTGGATACAAAGGTCAGTCAAATTTTTTTTTCCTGCAAGAATTGTTCCATATCTAATAATTAGTGCAGCATTGCGCCATTACTTGTTATTTGTGCTGAAAATCTCAAGGAAAACCTGTGAATATCATATGGAACATCTTATTTTTTGAAATAGTATGCTCTCTCTTTTTAACCAATGCATTAGTTTAAGTATGGTGTAGCACCACCACCGACAACAACCAAGCCTTTTGTCCCAGATAAGTTGGGTAGGTTAGGAAAGAAACCCAATCAAAGCCAATAAAACCCCTAAACCTTCGATCTTGGGTCATAGTTCCAGTATGTGGATCACTAATTTCCATGCATTCCTATCCAATGCCAAATCTTTGGAAATGTTCCAATCCCTAAGTCTCTTATAACTGTTCTTCTCACGTCAGTCTCGGTCGACCTCTGCCTCTTATGTTTTCGTGACAACTTAAAATTTCACTACGCAACGGTGCCGTGCCTCAGGAGGCCTCTGTTGGAGATGTTCAAACCATCTTAAACGATTTTGGACAAGTTTTTCGTCAGTTGGTGCTATCCCAACTCTATCACGTATATCATCATTGTGGATTCGATCTCACCTTGTATGACGACAGATCCACTGCAGTGTCTGCATCTCTGCTACGCTTATCTTTTGTACATGTTTTCTTTTTGTCGCCCAACATTCCGCTCCATACAATAGCGTAGGTATAATCTATGTATCACCGATACGCGATACCAGTACAGCGATACCGGTTCGGTGATACAACGATATGCAATTTCTCAAAAAAAAATAATCCGGCGATACGAGTATATATGTGTTTAAAAAAATAAAAAAATGTAGGAGGGAGAAGGTGACATTAGAGGGAGAATGCTACGGCGGCTTGCAAAGGGAGAAGGTGGTGGTGAAATTGTAGAGGGGGAAGATGGCGGCAGCGGCGATTAGCAGGCTTGGTGGTAAGCTGGCGGTAGAAGGAGAAGGGAGGGAAGGCGATGGCGGCTTGTAGAGTGAGAAGGCGGCGACGGCCGCTGGGCTTGGTAGAGGGGTGGCGACGGCTAGACTGCAGAGGGAGAAGGGAGGAAGGCGGCAGTGGTGGCCCGCAGTCTCGGTGGAGGCTGGAGGCAAGGATCCAAATCTCGTCGAAATTCAGCGAAATTTCGGATTTCGGACCACCCCGAAATCTAAAGTACCGGCCGGATTTTTTTTTAAAATTTTTGAAATTGCTACAGTAACTCGAAATTTCGGTTTTTCTCGGCGAAAATTCGTGTTTTTGGCCGTTTATCAAACTTTTAGGGGTGGATTTGACCGGATTTGGTCCAATAACCCTTAGGAAAGTCATCTCCTATGAAAATTTGATGAAAAACCGAATTTTTTAGACATTTTAAAATTTTGGCAAAAACACTGTCAGATTTTTATAAAATTGTACGAGCTTGATAATAAGCTGAAAATTTTATGGTACTATCCTTTGTAGTTTAGGATCATACTTAAAAAATTTCAAAATAATTTAACTTCATTTGTTATCTTTAAAAAATCAAAAACAAAATGAACATAATTGGGACAGTTACATTGTCAGAATTTTATAAATTTTCTTGAGTGTGATTATGATCTAAATTTTTTTTGAGAGATTAATAATTGACTCAGTACCATTATATAATTTTTTTAAAAAAATTCAACTTTGTTTGTTTGGTCAATCAAATCTATGTAAGCATTGAACTTCGTTTGCTATATTATATTTCAAAAATCAAAAAGAAAAGAACATAAATGGTACTGTACCTTGTAAGAATTTTATAAATTCACTGGAGTGTGATCATGATTCAAAATTTTTATGAGATATTAAGAACTTCCTTATCACCATTCTGTAAAATTTTCAAAAATTTTAAACTTTTTTTTATTGCTAAAGCAAATCTATGTATTGATCATCAGACTTTTATCAGGACGTAGGACTGTCTGAATTTTTAAAAATTATTTGAGAATGATCATCATCTAAAAATTTTAAAGAAACATTAATGTTACATCAGGATCATCCACAAAAAATTTCAAAAGTTTTTAACGTGGTTTAGATAATTTTTCATTTTTTTCAAGTTTACCGGTAAGCCTTTTAACAGGGCAGTACTACTGTTCGAATTTTTAAAAATTCATATAATTTGATCATCATCTGAAAATTTTATGAGAGCATTAGAGATACATCATAACCATGCAAAAAAAAATTCAAATGTTTATAACGTGGTTTGAATCATTTTGCATTCGGTTCAAAATTGCCGGTCAGCGTTTTATCAGGACAGTAGCAATGTTTGAATTTTTAAAAATTCCACACACTTCAGAATAATCCGAAATTTTTATGGCAATATCATCAATGTGTCAGGACTCTCCAAAAAAAAAATTCAAAATTTGTCGACATCGTTTGACCCACTTTTTTCCGTTGCAAAAATACCGAAATTTTGGTATTTTTCGGCGAATTTCGTTTTTTCTCTGTACAAAACAAACCGGATTTGAATTTTTGTTTTTGAATTTCGAACGAGATTTATCCGAAATACCCGAATTTCGCCGAAATTTCGGAATCCGGTCAGGGGCGGTATTTTATCCGAAAACGAAATTTGAATCCTTGGTTGGAGGGGAGGTGGCGGCTAGTAGTAGTCGTCAATCAGCTGGATGGAGGGCAGTGGCTATTGGGTCTATGAATTTTACAGGAGTCAGTGATAGGAGAGATGACTGGGTGGAACGAGTGAGAGAGATAGAGTTTGGATTGGGCTTGGCTCTGTGTTTTTAGTCTGGAAGCATCGGGAGTATCGCGGAAGATCGCCATATCCGATAAGTATTCGATACCGGTATGGCAATTTTGCGAAGGATTGGTGAGGGATTTACCCTTTATTAGTTTAACTTTTGAGGGACTTCTATCACATAGGGCATCTGATACTTAGTGGCGTTTCAACCACCCCTTTAAGTATGCTGTAGCACCAAATTACACAATTGATTTGCATGAAGTAGTTGGTGCATCATTTTCCAATCAGTGTTCTGACATGTGCCTTCCATTCATTATGTTGGTAGCCTGTGGTGCTGAATTGCTGATATTCAATTGTTAATTGATGTACAATGCAATCTATGGCAGATAGAGTATTGACAGAGAGGCTTTGATTTTGACAGAGCTATTTATCATGTGCAACATTGTCTATTTATTTTGCGGATTGGAAATCTAGTTTCTATCTATATGTTTGCAAGCTGTGTAGAATAATAACTCAGTAGCATTGGAATCCTCCTTTTGCCCTCTAGAGTTTGCCAGAAGTGGTAAAATATTCAAAAGAAATTGGTACTATACCACATTTGCTTTTAGGTGTTAAGGTATGTTTGGATTTATGCTCACTGGTTTGGCCTAGATAGTGACCAAAATTTGGCATGCCCACTGACTTGGCAAGATTAGGAGAATTCTTGCCAAATTTTTTTAAATGGTCAATTTTGTAGCCAAAATTTCACTGTGATTTGGTTTATGATCAAACTATTTTTTATCACAACCAAACATTTGGTGGGGGTAGGCTAGGGAGTAGGGTCTTCCAAAGCGGGCATAACCTTGTTGATTGTCTCTACCTCCAGTTGCCCCCCTTACTTTTAATGTGACAAATAACTTGAAAACTTAAAACTTGAGGTAAACTCTCTTGTATAGAATTTGGATGAGAAGTTTTTGTGGACCTATTTTTTTAGTGACATAATTTATTCACTTAATTTCTGACATATCCAACTCATATTGTTCTACTTCTTCATAGGGGTTATTGCACATGAAAGACAAGCACATCGCAGCAGAGGAAGATGAAAGTGAATTAGGTAAATCAATATCTACCATCACGAAGGAAGAGCGTGAGGCAAGCGATGCCAAGCATAAACATGGAATAAGCACCACAACTGCGATGAGCAGGCATGCACTTTGCCTCCTAACTTTGCGTTGCATGCTTACTGTTTATAATTTTCTTCATACGTCACAAAAGGCCACAGCATATTAGGTAAGTCAATGTTTTCCCATGTTTTCTTCCCTGTGCATATTGTTAAAGTTAATACTTAATATGCACCATTACATCCTATAGAGGTATTGCTTGAACCATTCTACACTATCTGAACTAATTTGTAATGCTATGGTCAGCATGAGGTTACCCTGCATGGCTGCAACTTCTTGGCAGAATCCATCATATAGTCCATTATGTAACCATTCTTAGTTGAAGTAAAAGTGGAGTACCAGAACGGCTGTACATGGCCAGATATGAACTTAGCCATCATAAGTAACTACCGAACAACATGCTACTATGGTAGTAGGTACATGGTCAGATATGAATTTAACCATAAGTAACTACCAAATAACATGCTACTATGGTAGTAGGTAATCCACTATCAACTGAAATTGAGCTCAAATAAGCCTGTTGCTTCCGTTAAGATTAGCTGTTAAGCATATAACTGATGCATGATTGGAGGCATTCCTGTCTTTTAAGACCAAACTTTCACCTTCATATTTTGACTTATGTAGTTGACTTGAAAGTCCTATTGTGATACCATGAACCTATAATTTTTTCATTATAAAGAATGCTATTTTGCCTCTCTTGTTATTCATGCTTGCTCACAGTAGACATGAAACACAACTATCTACATTGCATCAAGACCCTTGGTACACAAATGCAGGTTGCATGCCATGTATGATATATGCGTTACCATTTAATGATGTCAGCATCATGCAATTGAGTGCATCACTCTAGGATATGTTTCTCTGATGTAGAAACCTATTTGTTGGTCTTAAATTGCCAAATATCAATTTTGGACCTAAATTTTAGCTGAGACTAAGGCAAAACAAAATAAACTTCCATTGAAAAATTGTTACATAAACCTGTTCATTTACCCTTCCATATTTTCCTTTTTGGTTGCTAGAATCTTGGTATGGTTCATTGGAATGTGTTTAACCACACCAAATGCTTTCTAACTTGCAATTTATGGATTGCTACATCTCATTTAATTGTTCTTAAACATGCATTGTGATTCAGTAAGGCACAGATTATACTATAATGTTTTGTCATGTTGGTCCTCTTTATGGTGGTCTGCAGGAGAACTGGGAAGGCGCAGCAGAAGAAAGAGACCAACCTGTTTTGGCTTATCATTAGGGCATTTGTTGTCGCCGTGTCCAAGTTCTGGACAAAATGATTGATGCGGAAATTGCATGTTTGTGTGGAACTGTTTCTTGAGATATCTTCTGCATGCTGGGAAATGAGAAGCGCTCGGTGAAGCTCTCACTTGTACCTGATGCATAAATAGATGTTTCTCTTGTGCAGCACATAAGGTTTTGTTAGGGTTGGTTTAGTTTGTAGCCTTTTTATTCTAGTCTAGGTGTATCATTTGGTGAACTTGCCCTGCTGTGTCAACTCTAGAATAATCTATCAATGTGCCTTTTTGTAGAAGGGATCAGATCTATGTCCTGTTTACTGAAATCAGTAGTTCTATACATTCACTCACCAACTGAATGAGCATTGCTGACTTCCCATTATGGTGAATTATTTGGAAGTATGGAAGCTCGTGCTTGTGCTAGCCTTCAAATTGTGTCTTCCATCCATCTTGGAGCATATCCTTGTGTTGAGGCTTATGAGTTAGTGAAGCTATGCTCATGTAAATGAGATTTGCCGTTTATAGACAAGAAAATTGAGAATAGGCCAACTCACAAATTCTGGCATACCAATGATCAAACTTTGGCAAAACTTAGCATCTCATTGTACCGCTTATGGAGTTAAACAAGATAACCACTATGGCCTGTTTGTTTCAGTTTAGGCTTTTTGGCTTTTGGTTTAAAGCTAGCTTTTTGGCTTAACGAGCTTTTAAGCCGTCTGCTTTTAAGCCAAGACATGCTGTTTGGTATACTGGCTTTTTGATGGGTTGGATGGTGTAGCCGGGGTTCACAAAACCAGCGAAAACTGCGGTTTTCGAGCGTATCACTACGGTTTGATATCCAAAACCGCTCGGTAAACTGTTTTAATTTAAATTTAAAAAAATAAAAAATTGAAAAAATTTATGCGTTGAAAACCGCTGAAATCGTTGAAAACCATGGGTTTCGCTTAAAATCGCTTAAAAACCGAGCGGTTTCTCGCGAAAAACCGAATGGTTTTCGATTTTTTTTTTTTCAATTTTTTTTATTTCTTAACCCTTCGGTTTCTGACGGTTTTCGAGTGATTTTTCGAGCGGTTTTTGCGGTTTTCGAATTTCGAACGATTTTTTGAAATTCGGTTTTGTGAACCCTGGGTGTAGCTTATTGCTAGAGAGTTTGAAATACCCTTTAAGGTTGTAAGGACTTTTCTTATGTACTAATTTATCTAATACAAATGTTTTATACTTTTTTTCACCGAATGTCGTATTGAAAAACATAGATTAATCTTGAGATCAAACTTCATTCTGAGCATAATTATTTATCAACTTGATCCGTGTTGGTGGAGGAGAAAGGAGGCTGAGGACGGCGGAGGAGGGAGAAGGTCGAGGACGGCAGAGACCGGAGCGGCGGAGGGAGAAGGCATATCGCACAGGGGAGCGAGAGAAGACGAGGAGATGGGAGAAGGATTCTTGAGTTTATATATGATGGCATTTGGTGGGTAATTTTGGAGACTTCTAGTGGCAAAGGGTTATTTCATCCCAAAAAAGTCCAAAAAAGCACATCTCACATGGCTCTTGGCTTATAGTTATATGGAGGCTTTTGGCTTTTTTTAAGCCTGGCTTAAAAGCCAGTCGTTTGTTTCAGCTTTGGCTTTTTTGCTTTTAAGCCAGTGAAAAAGCCGAAACAAACAGGGCAATGAACAAGTAAATGCTACATCTACGGAGTAGAATTAAAGACAATGATACATTCATTGCTCTAATTTTTACCGATTCTTTCTCCACAAACTAGTATAGTGCCCGTGTTAACACTACAATGGCAGTACACCCGCTTATCAATTAAATGAGAAGATAAGTATGAATACAACACTTAATAATAAAAGAGAAATTTAGAATTTTAAATGAATTTAGAAAGAAAAACGGAATTAAATAGAGGTCGAATGGGCGAAAACGGGCTCCCAAAAGATTTTAAATCAAGAAAGAGAACGAAAAAAGAATTTTCTGATTTTCGATTATTATTTTTGCAGCTTCCACAGAGAGCACAGCATGCTCTCTAGGCTTGGCCAGCGCAAGGGGGAGGTAAGGACAGGGGTGGCCGGCCGGTCACAGCGGGTCGGCACTGGTGCGACGGATCGTCAGCATCGGTGTGGTGAGATCATCGGCACCGGCACCTGCGGAGGAGGAGGCACGGTTGCGGTGAATTTCGTCGGGAAAGATGACGGTGATGGCTTGGGTTACCTCCAAAATCCGGTGATCTTTACAAGGGGGAGCACTTGGGGATTTACGCAATGCGATGGGGTGGAGGAGAGCTCGCCGGCTTTTATAGCCTCGAAACAAGCATATTCATGGAAACCATAATTTGAGGTCAAATCAGATTGTGAGAAAATTTTGGCAATAGAGCACGAAATTTGGGGAATTAACACCATATATGGAAAGAGGAGATTTGGTGCGGGATTGATGAGTTTTGGAGCTTCTTTCTTGCTTTAATGGAGGGAGGGAAGAGAAGAAGCTTCTCTGGTCTAGACTGCAGCTAGAAGAAGCTACAGGTAGGTTGTCTTCATTTTTTTAAATATAGAAGGATTTTTTAAAAGATAGCACATTAGGTTAAAAAAATCTAGAAAAATTCTCAAAAAAACTTTTGATTATTTTGTACTTAATAAAATTATTTTAAAAAAAATTAGAATTATAAATTTACCGAGGCACGGCGGCCGCGAGGTCGCCGACCAGCAACCTCGCCGCGTCGACAATGCCACCGATGGCGACCATGGAGCCGTTGCAGACATACGTTCTCCCGACCGCGCTGCCACGGCCGCTGCGTGCAATCTTTCGGCCGCGCTGCCCCATCTCCCGGTTTCCTTTTCCCGGCACGTAATGTATGGTCCTTTCCTTTTTCAGGAGGTTTGTTTCCTTTTCTTTGATTCCAGGACGTTTGTTTCATTTTCCTTGTTGATGCTGAGGTGGGGGGAGGTCTGTTGTGGGCCACAGGGATGATTCCGAAAAAATATGAAAAAATAAACTACGCCGCATCTTTGGATCTGCAAGGAAAAAAGATAAAATAAAACAGCCTTCGCCACCTTTGGTTCCATGAGAAAATTGAAAAAATTAAGCAAAGACTCATAGACCGGGTTCCATAGATAAAAATGAAAACAAAAATTCAGCTCTCCGTCTACCAAATTAGGCTTTATGGGGCTAGATCCGTAAAAAAGTCTCGAGAAGGGTCATATTCGGAAAAAATACGATCACAATGCCAGGACAATAAAAAATTCAAGTCTTGTTTCCTTGCATGTGGATCCTCCCTGTTTTCAAGTCTTGTTTCCTTACATGCGGATCCTCCTTGTTTATTCCTTGTTTGATTCGCTCTCCTTCCAAATATGTAGTACGTACAATTTTGGCCAGTAAAAAATTCAAGCCTGGTTTCCTTGTATGCTGATTCTCCCTGTTTATTTACTTGTTTGATTCGCTCTTCTTCCAAATATGTAGGTGGGGGAGGTCTGTTGTGGGTCACAGGGATGATTAGACACACTAAATAATGACCATCGGATGTGGGTGAGTAAAGCTAAGGAAAGATTTGAGAGGTTAATTTTGATGGAGGCAAGTTTCTGAGGACGTTTCGCTGGGTGCACGAATGTTGGACCATCTCTGGGATGTACTATTTGGGGTGGACGTAGAAAAAAATGTTTACGTGCATTATATAAAGGGGTATAATTAGAGATTTCATGCATGCGTCATGTCCTAAGGACCTAAGCATAATGCTCGTACATGATTCCAGTTTTCTATTCACAAACATGCAAGTATGTACTTATGTTTTGTCATGTTGACCCCTGTAAGATATGGTTGTCTCTGATGAATGGCATGTCTGATGATCTGCGACACGAACAGACAGTACCAAACTGAAAGTTTTCAGAAAACATTCTAATGCTAGCCTTTATATACCTCTTGATTTGGCCGAGACCACGGCTTCCCATGAGTGATTCGAGCTTGAGCTCCCTCACCGCCTCGCACACCTCCCTCGGGTCGTCCCAATACATCTTCAGCAGCACCGACAACTGATTGAGCATGTAACATGAACAATATCACCTCAACTTGAAAAGAAAAAGAGTGACACCATAAATAGCAATGGCAGGAGCGCACCTCCTTCTCCCTGGCGACAGCGTTGAGCATGTCGAACACCTCGGCGTCCGATGGTACGTCGTACTGTCGTAGTGCTGCCTCATCGCCGGTTCCCTGAGCACCTCGAGTAGGATCAACGCTGCGATCGATCGGGTAAGAGAAGCCACAGTGGATAAGCAAGAAGCGGCACGAGTTCCTTACGGGATCCGGAGTCGGACTAGAGGACGTGCTTGGCCTCGTCGCGGCCGGGGTGCGTGATGCGGAGGATGAGGGTGTCGCCCTTGCGGACGAGGTACGTGAGCACCTTGTATAAGATGTGGTGCACATGCATGAATGGAAGAAAATTAAGCGCGCGATTTATAGTACTGACTGGTATGGTAAATATTGAATCGAAATCAAATGGGTTTCGATTTGCAACATAAATTCCATATATATAGTTCAATTGAAATATATATGTGCGGGCTCTCCTGTTGTGGACCACATGAATGAATGAGTTAGACACATTAAACAACGGCCATCGGATGTGAGTGAGTAAAACTGAGAAAAGATCTGAGATGTTCATTTTGATGAATGCAAGTTTTTGGAGATGTTTTGCTGGGTGTACGAACATTGGGCCATCTCTAATGAGGTGCATTATTTAGGATGGACGTAGGAAAAATTGCTTAGGTGTATTATAAAGGGGTATAGATGCAAACTCTATCAACACTCAACTGCAAATCCACAAGAGTTTTAGCTTTGTGGGGGTTGCTAAAAAATGTCGCATGTTTTTTTGGGGTGAAAATTGTCTAATTTCCTACCTTATCATTTGCTTAGAGATTCAAGTTCTAGTCAGTGAGGTCATTTCTCCGGTGGCGGCGAGTTAGGGCTTCGGATTCACCAATTAGGGTTCGGGGTTCACCAAAGCCCCCCGAACTTAGAGGATGGTCGGGGCAGTGGAGGACTGATGATGGGTGGTGGGGCGGTGATGGTGACACCGGCCACGGGTCAAAGGACTGTGGGCGGTGGAGGTGGCAGGGGCACTGAGAACTAATGAGCACTTAGGAGGTGGGGAAGGTAAGATGGCGACAGATCTGGTGGTAGTGCGCTGCTGGAGCTAGAGAAGGAGGGAAGCGGTCGGCGGCGGGGAAGGCAACACGGAGGACAAGGAGAGGGTGGCGTTGATGGCATGACACCGATGATCACGTCTGAAGACAGATGCGCCAGTGGGTCTCATCGGCATCGGAGCGACACCAGTGAGGTGGGGGATGACAGCGTAGGGGAGGGTGTGAGGACGGTGGCGCGCATGAAAGGGTTAGGTTAGGGTAGGGATGAGGGTGTATATATGATTTGGTGGGTTAGATTTGAGATGTTGGATCTCCATCTGGCGGTTAAAAAATCCAACTGATTTGAAGGGGAAAAAATAGTCAAAACATTGATTAGGCAATCCCCAGCTTGTGATAGCAAATCAACAACACATTCTATCTTGAAACATTCCCTCAACCACAAAACGTACAAATCATCACTTTTCTAGCCCCTATGACAAACTTTTTTTTTTGGCAAATTTAACCCTCGTTCGAACACAATTGCAAAAATAGCCATATCTCTAACCATGCAAGCACCGACCTGCCGCGCTCCTGTACCGCAGAAGGACCTACCGAGCTCCCAAAGCTCGGCAAGCCATCGAAGCTATTGAGCTCTAGGAGCTCGGTAGGTCCTTCTGCGGTGCGGGAGCACAAGCTCCCCCTAATCCTGATGTCCTTGGACTTCAACGATGCCGATCTTCGCACGCAGCTCCTGGAACTTGATGCAGCTGAGCGGCTTCGTCAGAATGTCTGAAAGTTGTTCTTCTGTGCTGACAAACTCGACGCTGATCTTGCCATCCTCGATGCAGTCCCGGATGAAATGATACCGTGTATCAATGTGCTTACTCCTATCGTGAAGCACCGGATTCTTGCACAAGGAGATGGCAGACTTGTTATCGATCTTAAGCACATCGGCTTTGGCCTCCTCTCCGCTGATATCGCCAAGCAGTTGAGCGAGCCAAATGCCCTGACATGCTGCAGTGGTAGCGGAGATATACTCATCTTCACATGAAGACAGCGCGACTACCTTCTCCTTCTGTGATTGCTAGCTGATTGGACTCTATCCGAGGAAGAAGAACACGCATGTGGTGCTCTTGCGGTTGTCGACATCGCCGGCCATGTCACTATCGCTGTAGCCGATCAGTGATGCCCGCTCTTTGCCTTTCCTCGCAAAGTGGTAGCCCAGATTGATTGTGCCGGCGATGTAGCGCAGGATATGCTTCACGGCGACGAGATGATCCTCACGTGGCTCCTCCATAAGCCGGCTCACATAACCCACAGTGTAAGTGATGTCTGGTCGGGTGTGAGTTAGGTAATAGAGGCTGCCGACGATGCTCCGGTATTTGATCGCGTCCACGGGCGAGGTTGTACTTTGCTTGCTCAGCTTTAGCCGTGCCTCCATGGGTACTTGACATGGGTTGCAACCAGCCATGCCGCTGCTTTATAGAATCATGCGCGCATACGCGCTCTGGTTGATGTCGATGCTGTTCAGGCGCTGGTGGACTTCGATGCCGAGATAGTAGCTGAGGAGTCCAAGATCGCTCATCTTGAATAGACTGCACATCTCTTCCTTGAACTTGCAGATCTCAGCTTCAGTCGATCCAGTGATTACGAGGTCATCAACGTACACGCCGACGAGGAGCCGTGATGTCCCGTCACCGCGCCCATACACAGCATGCTCCGAGGGGCTCCACTAGAAACCAAGCTTGATGAGGCTCTCATCCAGCTTGGAGTTCCACACCCTCGGTGCCTGGCACAACCCATACAAAGCCTTTCGTAATTTGAGCACCTTGTGCTCGTGGCCCTCGCGGACGAAACCCGGTGGTTGGGTGACATACACCACCTCTGTCAGCTCGCCGTTGAGGAATACCGTCTTTACGTCTATGTGGTGGATTTCCCACCCTTCATGCGCTGCCACTGCCAACAGCAGGCATACAAATTCCATGCATGCAACAGAGGCGAACACCTCATCGAAGTTGATCCCTTGGTGCTGCACGTAGCCCTTTGCGACCAGTCGAGCCTTGTGCCTGACGATCGCATCGTGTTCGTCGCGCTTCACCTTGAAGACCCATTTTATTCCGATGGGTCGATGGCCGATGGGGAGGTCGATGAGCTCCTAAGTGTCGTTGCCTTTGATTGACTTCATCTGCTCAAGCATCGCCACACGCCAGCAGTGCTGCTGTTCTGCCTCGCCGAACGAGGCTGGCTCATCATCCATGGTGAAGAGCAAGTCCTCCGTTACGGGGGCCAGCTCACGCTTTGCGATGCCAGGTACCGATGTTGGCCTGATGATGTTGTCGATGGTGCGGAACTGGAGTGGTGCATCGTCGTCGTGGTCCGCGTCGAGTACCTTCTCTGGGCGCTATGGTGGTGAGGCAAACTCAACCGGTTGGACCGCGAGTGTTGCCGTGTACTCGCCCATCGCCGCGGGTGCCTCGCCATGCCCGCCACTCGAGCCTCCTTGCTCGGTCTTCTCTGGTACATATGAGATCGAGTGTTTGACGATGAATGGCTCGTCGCAAACTGCCTTACCTTGTTTGCTATGGGCGCTCTAGTCCCATTGCGCCGCGTCATCGAAGACAACGTCCCGCGTTACGTGCATGCACTTGCCAATAGGATCGAACACCCGGTATGCTTTGGACCCTGTCTTGTACCCGACAAAGATCATTGGTGTACTGTGGTCCTTCAGCTTCTTCAGGTGGGGCTTGACCACCTTGACGTGCGCCACGCAGCCGAAGGTGCGGAAGAAGTGCACCGCCGGCTTCTTGCCATACCACGCCTCATTCGGCGTCATGCCATCGACGCTCTGTGTCGGTGCGTGGTTGAGGATGAAGACGGCAGTGGAGACGGCCTCTCCCCAAAAGATTCTTGGGAGGCCCTTCACCTTCAACATGCTTCTCGCCATAGCCACCACTGTAATATCCCTGATAGATCTATACTGTTGTGGGCCAAGTAAGGATGGTGTGGGTTGACTTTAGGCCAAGTGGGGATTGTGTGGGTTGTCTTTGGGCCATGTGGCTAACCCTAGCCCCCTTCTCCCCCTTACTTCCAGCTGCACCCCCTCACCTCCCTGGCAGCCGCCCCCCAATTCCTCTCCCCTTTCTTGCTGCAGTAGCCCCTGCCCTTCCACATGCTGCACCCTGTCCTCCCTCTCCAACCCTAGCAGCCCCTCCCTTCCCCCTTGGGCCAACCCCCGCTCATGTACTACTGTTCTTGCTGTCCTTGGTGGTCAAGGATCAAGGAGTTCTAGGGCAGATCGTTGGGGGGCAGCGAGGAGCACTAGATCGAAGGGGAATCGCATTCATCGTTGATTCTTTGATTCTCCAGACAAAGGTATAATTTTAGGTCATTTATGGTGATATGAGTACTGTATTTGGGTGGTGCCATGGTGTTTTTCCCTGTTTTAGTACTGTGATTGGGTTGGATTTGGGGAAGAATCTATTTGGGGTAATCTCTGTTCTCGAGCAGATCTAACCGCAAAGTTCAGATCGAGTTTTGGGGCACCTATGCTCATTTCCAGAGGGTTTGGTTGTTGTAAAAATTGTAGATATTTGCCTTAATTTTCAGTAGAGATCAAGAACACGAATTTTGGTTCAGCCATTTAAAGTTATGGCTGTTTTAGTGCCTGCTGTCCAAAACTTACTGCTATTGTCAGTAGTCTCGATTTTGTGCTGTTTTGGGAAATCTAGAGCCATTTCCTGAGGGGTTGGTTATAGAAGAAATTATAGATCGTGGTCTTAAGTTTAATTAGAGTCCAAGAACACGATTTTTGGTTCAGCCGTTTAGAAGATATGGTTATTTTTGTGACTGCTGTCCATAACTTTCTGCTGTTGTCAGTAGTCTCAGTTTTATGCTGTTTTAGGCAATCTAAAGCCATTTCCTGAGGGATTGGCTGTAGAAAAAATTATGGATCGTGGTATTAAGTTTAATTAGAGTCCAAGAACATGATTTTTTTTGTTCAGCCATTTAGAAGATATGGTTATTTTTGTGACTGCTATCCAGAACTTGCTGCTGTTGTCAGTAGTCTCGGTTTTGTGCTATTTTGGGCAATCTAGAGCCATTTCCTGAGGGGTTGGTTGTAGAAGAAATTATAGATCATGGCCTAAGTTTAATTAGAGACCAAGAACACTAATTTTGGTTCAACTGTTTAGAAGTTATGCTAGTTTGAATGTCCGCTGTCTAGAGCTTGTTGCTGCTGACAGTAGCTTCAGTGTTGTGCTGTGCATGCCTAGTTAGAGGCCGAATTAAAATTATTCCTATAACTAGAAAAAAAGTTAGGAAATTTCCTGTAGATTCTAAAAATGTCTTCGTTTACTGAATTTGAAGTTGCATGATAGAAGTTATGCTAGATGGAAGGTAGCTGTCCTGTTTTGCAGCATGCTGAAATTTGGGGCTAGTCTTGTTTTTGCTAGAGGGAGTCCTGGGGTAAGTTGAGCAAATAGAAATTTGTGATTAAACTTTTGTAGCTCACCTTTTGTTCGTTGCTCCCATCATTAGGGTTTTTTTTTGGATTAGATCTTGTAGGCTTTATAATTGTGGGACAACACGGAAAAGGTTTAGCCATCACGAGAGGAAGTGAAGTTGAGAGGGGAGTAAGTGTGATGTTACTTATTGTTATGATTGCTTTATTTTGAGATGCATGTAATTGTTTTTCAGGAAGTGTGACTTCGGGGGTGGCCTCATCCTGGCGCCACTCCACTCCTCGCAGTTAGAGGCAAGTATATCATATAGATTGATGCTAGGATTGTTTGTTGTTTGCATTATGACTAACATCTAGCTGTTCTAATTATATGCCTCGTTACCATGGTTTTTGCGTATGATTAATATTATGGTTATGATTATAATGATGAAAATGTTAAATTTATGGATATAAGAGAATGTCAATGGGTATGCTTATGATTATGATTATGATGATGCAAATGCTAAGTTTATGAATTTGAGATTATGATAATACTTATGTTTATGTTATGGTGATGAGAATGTAGAAATAGAATGTAACCTGCAAGTTATTCATACCATTTGTATTTGTGCATTCATAATGGAAGAGGCGATCCGAGTGGGCCTCTATTTCTCACACGTAGTGAGCATGAAAGATCTACTACGGTAGGCCCTTCTACGGACTGGATGCGAATGAGAGGGTGCATACCGACGAGTGTGCACTCAGCTATACCGGTATATGCTATGAGATGTGCATTAATGAGCATGCATGTTGCATTGAATAATTAAAGAGAAAAGAATGTTAAGTGAATGTGTTTATACTTATGTGCGATTATCAATGTGCTTATACTCTCGTAAGAATGCCATTCTATGATACCATTTGACATGATCTATTGTTATAAATCATTTGATTTGTTATAATACACTTCGCTGAGTTTTGAACTCATGCTTGTTTTGTAATGTTTTTTTAGGTACCTCAAGATCGGCATATGAGAAAGGGTTTTAGCACTACTTTCACACTAGCTATCACTCAATTTAGTCAACAACATATTTAAGTTAATGTAATAGATTCCTTCTAGTAGTTTATGTCATGATTAATTCCTTGCTTTTGTCTAATTATCTATTGTGAGAAATCTATGGTTGCTTCATGGTTATGGTTATTGCACTCGTAATTTAGTCGTGTGGTTATGGCTCATGTCTATGAATAAGTTGTTGTTGTTGTTGTTGTTATGTTATATTGTTGGTGCTTTAATTTACTCTACCTTGCAATTCATGCTCTTATAGATGTGTTTTGATTATCTAGTAATCCTTGTGTGCTGATTTTTGCTCTAAGTACGTAGTGGTCATGCCGATTTTTTTGTAGATTGGCTATTTTGTGGTTGTTAGTGTTTGTGGGTGTGACATTCGGGGCACGCGGGTGCCGGGGTGTTACAACCATCGTCTGGTTCCGGCGCTCCACAACTCCATTCTGTTGCGGGGAATACGGAGCCGTGAGCTGCCATTGGACGTCGTGCTCGACGTAGTACTCACCGAACTCCACCGACGTGAATTCACCACCACGATCAGTGCAGAGAACCTTCAACTTGCGCCCGTACTCCACCTCCACCAAGCCCTGGAAATGCTTGATCGCCGCTGGTGCTTGATCCTTGCTTGCAAGAAGACTGAGCCACATGTAACGGCTCTTGTCATCTACCAGCAGCAGGAAGTAGCGATTCCTGCTCGACGTCGTCGGTGAGATCGGTCCGCAGAGATCACCATGGACAAGGTCGAGGACGTGGTCGGCGCTGTACTTGGCTTGATCAGGAAATGGTGTCCGCCGCTGCTTCCCGACAAGGCACCGTTCACAGATCTGATCCACCTGGTCGATCGCTGGCAGTCCTCTCACCATTTTGTGCTGGGCCAGCTTGCGCAACACCTGGAAGTTGGGGTGGTCGTACCTCGCATGCCAACGCCAAGCATCTTCGGTGCTCCTAGCAGAAAGGTACATCGGTTTTGCAATGTCGAGGCAGAGTGTGTACAGGTGGCTCGGTGGGTGCTTGATTTGTGCTAGCAGCTACTGCTCCTCATCTCGGATCCTAAGGACGCCACCGTCGATCACCACCTGGTAGTCGTTCTCGTCAAGCTGCCCAATGATGGTTTATGTTGGTGGTGAGCCGAGGGATGTAGTACACCCCGTGAGGGTGCGGTGCTCCCTTGTCTTGCACGCGAATAGTACGGTCCCACAGCCTTCGATGTTGACAATGAAACCGTCGCTGAACTTCATGGTGCCGAGGACGGTAGAGTTGAGCTCGGAGAAAATAGCGCGAGACCCAGTCATATGGTTTGTTGCACTCGTATCGAGGTACCATAGACCGACATCTCGCTCCTCCTCCCGATCTAGTTGGGCGAGGACCTTGGCCTCAACTAGCTGGAGTGGAGCGCATCGTGACAGTAGTGCATCGGAGAGTGGCGGTGGAGAATCGGCGACGGACTGAACCCTGGCCATTAGGAGTGTGGGCTCATCGTCCTCGCCCTAGATCAGGTTGGCCTGCTCGGCCTACTTTGGCTTGCCGCTGCAATTTTTGGCCCAGTGGCCCATCTTGTCGCGGTTGTGGCACTTGTCCTTGGCCACATTGCTGCTGCCGTTGGATGAGTTGTCCTTGCTTCCTCCTGCGCCGCTGTTCTCCACCTTCCACCGCGGTGGTCTGCGCCGCTTGTTGCCGGACTTGGAGCCGCTTGAGGATCCCTCCCCTGCTGCCGCTCCTTCATGCGGGAGAGCCTCTCCTCCTCGGTGAGCTGCAATTTCCCATCCGCGCCGGCTGTGGCTGCGTTTGGGAAGCGGTCCTCGACCACCCGCAACCGCCCGATCACCTCCTCCACAGAAAGAGTCGAGAGATCGAGCATGGTTTCAATCGACAAGGTGATTTGGGCAAACCTTGGGGTACAACATGTAGCAGTTTCTCGACGACCTTGTGCGGTGGCTCCGTGTCGCCGAGTATGCTGAGTTGATTCACAAGGCCGGTGAGGCGCATGGCGAAGTCATCCACCATCTCACCATCGTGGAAGCCAATGTTCTCGAACTCCTTTCAGGGCTGCTGGGCCTTCGCCTTTCGCACTCGATCGATGCCAACACGCATTGTCTCGATTGTGTCCCACGCCTCCTTCGCACTCTCCTTGACGGCGAGAGTGGCGATCATCTCCGGTGGGACAGTGCGCAGGATGGCCTCCAGCGCCATCCGGTCCTCCTGCAGTTCTGCATCGCCGGTCTCGATAACGACCCAAAGATCGCGTGCTTGCAGCATCACCTTCATCATTAATGACCGGTCGTTGTAGTTCATCTTTGTGAGCATAGGGTATGCCAACCTCCTTCACAACGCGCTGCACAACGATCTCGCGGCCATCGGCATCGCGGTGCCGCAGTCGGCGCGAAGGAGGTGATGGCGAGCGCACCTGGCGCCCCCTAGGAGGAGTCCTGAAACCACGGGCCATAGGAGCCGACTGTCGGCTCTGATACCAAATGTCAGAAATGCCGGACCAACAATGCACGCTTTCACCCGGACTCACACACACACACGAACGGGAAAACAGAGAAGAAAGGTGAACACGGAGAAATTTTGTGCTAAGCAAACGCTACAGCTTTTCTGCTTTACCTCAATGCTATTTAAAGAAAAAACACACATGCAGTTACATACTAATTAAGGCCATTAGAAACTCCTACATGTAGCCATTACATGCTAATTAAGGCCATTAAAAACTCCTACATGCAGTCATTACATGCTAAGGCCATTAGAAACTCCTCCATGCAGCCATTACATGCTAATTAAGGCCTAGAAAAAAAAAGACACAGGATTATGCTGATACGATTAACAAGCATGCACTTGTACTCGGTGTCGCTGAACCTTCGGAAGGTTTCTCTCGTCTTGCTCCACACCCTGTCCAAGTTACTGTCCGACAAGCATCCGTACAGGGTGAGAAGCGATCAGTACGCGACCCGCTACTTCCTAGGCCCTCCCTCTTCTGCATCTCCACCAGCGCGTCCCGCCATTTTACACGAAGCCCAGCATTGATGTAGATGCTAGCCAGCAGGCTAAAGATCATCCATTCAGGAGCCACATTCTCATCTTTCATCAGATCATAGACCTTCTGATCCGCGGCTTTCACGCTGTTCTTCTTGGAGCAGTAGGTTGGCCATATGTTGTAGGTGAACAAGTCCGACACGGTGTACCTCTAAACACTACTAAAAGTTTATATTAGACGTCTCATCACAGACGGTTTCTCAACCATCTGTGGTATACCGTAACATCACTGACACATGGTTACAGATGGTTCGGGAAACCGTCTGTGATGACGGTTTCGAACCGTCTGTAATAAGCTTTTCTGTAATAGTGGAAACTCTTTGATCATCTTGAGCATCGTGTGGCCCTTCTCTGCCCACCGCTGCGGCACCAACACCGCACTCCACTTCGGGTAGATGAGCTTGAGCAGCCACTTCCCCAGCGTGTCCCCTCTTGGTCCTACGGCGCCCGTGCCCCGCCATCGCGGGCCTCGGCGGCGCCGGGCGCGAGCCGGCGGGCTCTTACGCCATTAATGGGCCGAGGCCACCCGGCCTACGAAGCCTCCACACAGAAATCTCCAACTTTCCGAGGACCTAAGCAAAAAAACACCCAAACACTCTCCTGAGTCTACATACAAAATCCCACTCTTGCAGGGATCCAGCCGCAAAAACTCTCACCGCTTCGGTTCCGACCCCCTCTCCCTCCGCCGTGCTCCTCACCCTCCGCGCTGCCTCCCAATCGATCTCCAAATCCAAATGAAATCCCACCAAATCCAGGGAATTTAAACCCCCGCCCGAATCGAATCTCCTCCGAATTTTCGAAACGAGGCCGAAACTGAGGCGAAACCCAGCCGCATCTGGGCAGGTTCCGCCCATCCATCCGTCTCGCCTAAGCTCCCACCCGCCCATGGCGTTTCACGTCGCGTGCCCCATCACTTGGTGAGGAACACGCGCGCGCGCGCGCACACGCACACACCCCTCTCTCTCTGTCTCTCTCTCTCAAGCTCACTCTCCTCTCGCTTGCAGACGAGGGCTCCGCGTCTGATATCTGTCTCTGTGTGCAGCCGGCGGGTGTGCGACTGCGAGCTAGGGTTTGGGGCTGCGAGGGGGAAGGGGGGCGCGGCGGTATGGGCGGAGGCGGCGGCGGCGCTCGAGGGGTTCCTCGCGGATCCGTGGCTGCTGCGGCCGGCGGCGGCGCAGGAGGAGGTGGCCACGGTGCAGGTGGAGGTGCCGCCGGTGGAGCCGCCCGAGGAGGGGGAGGACGAGGCGCGCAGGTCGGCCATGCAGCGCCAGGCGGCCGCCGCGGAGGACTTCGCCCGCCGGCTCGAGGGCGGCGGCGGCGGCGGCTACGGGTCATCGGTGAGCGAATCTCGCTTGCTCGCTTCGTCATGGCTAGGCTAGGGTAGTAGAATTTCCTCGTCCTGTGGGGTTTCCTGGTGGTTGTTTGTGGGGAAGGGGATGGGCGGGTGATTTCGACCTAGGGTTTGCGCTGGGGTGATGTGATGTGGTGTTCGTGGCAATTCTCGTTCGTGTTTGTGCGGTTGCATTTCGGGTTCTGTGCCGCGGGCTTTTCAGTTCGTACAGGAGCGTGTGCTTGTGTAAATTTCGCGAGGTTTTGGTGCATATTTGTGGGGAATTCTACACCGGGAGAAGGTATTGGAAATCATGCACTGCAGAAGTTTGCAGCTTTTTGTCTCGTGGTTTATAGGAGTGTGTAGCCACTATAGGTATGCTTTTTTAATGGGAATTCTGGTGGGATTTTAGAGCTGCGCTTTGTTTTTTGTTGTTGTGGAAATAGCATCATCAATAGTTGTTCTGGCGCGCACCCACAGTTTAATTTGGTGTGTGGCTTTAGGGATTATTATGTATGGTCCTAGCTATGCTATTTTGATTTTTGAGTGTGTGCGTATCTACAACTTACGAGGGCTATGCCAGATGGAATCGATGGTGCTGTTTGCTTTGTTATTTGGGGTGTGTGGATGAGTGTGATTGGAGTATAGAATTGTATTCTATCAGGTTTTGTGATGGTATGAGAATTTTGGGGTGTTGGGCTTAACGGTCAAGTTGGTAGGGTCTTGGGTTTAACGAGTGCAATGATAACTGGTAGCGGTTTTTTTAATTCCCGTGGAGTTTTTTTTTGGTCATATGCATGGTTGATGTGGCTCTGTAAATGCAAAATGATAGTGTGCATCTTTGATTTTTTTTCTAGTTATAGTGTTGTCTCGTGCATGTGCGTGTTTGGCGCTGTTCTGGAATTACGTGGGTATGCGTCGGATGAAGCGTGGATGAGCCTCGGGGGAGTTGTGGTCCCTGGAATAATATAGCCATATAGGTATATACGATACAAATAACTGCATCTTAATGATCCTATCGTTAGCACGCTCTAGAATACTCATGCGGTCATGCTTCTCATGCACGATACTCATGCGGTCATGCTGACCTTGCTGTATGTTAGACTTACCTTTACAGTAACATGAATAGCTACTCCAGCAAGATATATAAGTCTGTCTTCCAGCTGCACTGTTTATGTAGGTGTTGATAGTGCATTGCTAAATAGATTCAATTCAGTCTGTAGTGAAGCATTATCTTATTGGTATTCTGCGTTTATACAATTCGTGGTGTCTTTGTTTTCTATTTCCAAATTTTGGTTAATCAAATATTGCTTCTGGTCGTCTTGGCAAGCACAATCGGTACATAAGTTTACCTGTCAATAAGATTAAGTAGGTTCTTAGCAGTTGATCATTATAACAGATAGTTTTAATATTGGAACTGTGGAAGTCACGACTCATGACTAAGGACCTTCGCCAATAATTATTACCTGGAGAATAACAGTCAATTGCTATATTGAGATGATATTTGTGATAGCATGAAATCCTGCATATCTGGCATGCTCTGAATATTCTGGTTGGTTGAAGTTATTTCTGGCGCAGGCCTAAACTTAAAGCCATTCTCCATGTTTGGAAATCATTAACATGATAGCTGTGCCATGAGTACAAGCTCTTTATTTCCTCTTGATGTATCAGATCATGGACTCATAGTTCCTAGCTGCCCATGATCTTGTAATTGCAATTGCTAATGTTGTTGTGCTGACATTATGTTTGCATCTTTTGTTAATGCCACACTTTCCATGATTCTCTATAATGCAGTTGATGTTTCATTTTGGCTTATTACACCATTTCATGTAGTGACGTTATTTAAATGGGCTTATTTTTTCATCTACTAATATGAGAAAGCTTTCACTCTTTTTCCAGGAGGCAGAAGGAGATGAGGAGGACTGGGGCCAAGAAGATCAAGGCAATGCTGCTGTCAAGGTTATGTGCCGCTTGTGCTTCTCAGGAGAAAATGAGGGCAGCACAAAAGCTGCAAAAATGCTTCCATGCAAACTCTGCAACAAAAAGTATCATAGAAATTGTTTGAAAAACTGGGGTGAACATAGAGGTAATTTAAAAAAAATCTCCTTCCATGGTCTCTTCAACACATACTGTGTTTTATACCCTTTAACAAATTACGTTCCATCTAGATCTTTTCCACTGGAGCTCATGGGTCTGCCCCTCTTGCCGCAATTGTGAGGTCAGTTGTCTCTGTATTACATTATTATTATCCTTACCTTATACATGTGCATTTCCAACATTTTGAGTTTTTGACACCAGAAGTATTGTTAGAATTCTGTGGTATTGTTAAACTTTGGTTTCATTTATATGTTGTTACCTGTAGCTGAAATCCTTTTTGAGTTGAGGACAGTTGCTGGAAATGTAATGGACATTTGCTGAGGTGTCTAGTACTTGTATCTGCATCAATTATTGTTTTGGTGGTCATATTCTTCTGAACCTAGAAATAAATATGATTTGATCGTGTTAATTTTGAAGTGCCCTTCACCACATTTTGTTTATACAGATGTTTTTTTCTTTTTCGTGCTGTAATTCTAAATTAGCATCTTGGAAGTTGGAGCTATGTAGTATGTTTGTTATACGATAACTACTGCCAGCTTCTTTGTTTGATTCTGTGTAAGATGAATGTTGTCTAGGTGTGCCGAAGGCCTGGTGATCCCAATAAGTTAATGTTTTGTAAAAGGTGTGATGGTGCTTATCACTGTTACTGTCAGCAACCCTCACACAAGGTACAACTATCGTGTACTTTTTTCCTTCCTCTATAGATTGCATGTGTGGATTGTCACTTGACAGTGAACAATATAACATTACAGAATGTTAGCCATGGACCATACTTATGTCCAAAACATACAAGGTGTCACAGCTGTGGATCTGGTGTACCTGGGAGTGGCCATAGCACAAGGTACTAGTTCAAAAGATTGATATTAAGTTTACTTAAGATCTTTTAAACATGTCTTTGCCAATTGATGTCTTTATGCATTTGTATAACATTATGAACTTGGTGCACAGGTGGTTTCTGGGGTACACATGTTGTGATGCTTGTGGTCGATTGTTTGTGAAAGGAAATTACTGTCCAGTTTGCTTGAAGGTAATCCCTTTCCTGTTACTTTTTCTTGCCATAACTACTATGACCTCTGCAATGAGATAAATTAATTTTAGCTTTTCGAATACATCAGGACTTGTTCACTTTCAGGGCATTAATTTTTTTTCTTGTTTCTGTCCCACTGATCGTCTTCTAAAATTGTGGTAGCATTTTATGCATGAGGTCTTAAGTGAGGAAGTTGTTTGTCATTCTGGTTGAGACTTCATTTGTGTTGTTAAGTTGAAGAATGTATGAAGCAATCTTGGCTCACATACATCATAATTCGTTGCTATGGTTTGCCATTTTATTAACTTCTGTTTATATGCTTTGTCTGCTGTTTGTGTTCCCCCCTTTTCAGGTTTATAGAGATTCTGAAGTGATACCGATGGTTTGCTGCGATGTATGTGAAAAGTGGGTACATATTGAGTGTGATGGCATCAGGTCTGTAAGAAAGTCAAGTTGTCAACCTAATGCTTTTGTTTGAATAATTACACATATTATTATTGTCTTATTTGAGTCTACTGCTTCTTGCCTTGATACTTAATTCTCTATATGAATTGCTATCATTTTTCTCCTCCTATGGTGCATGCCTTACCGCCGTTGCATATATTTATGTAGCGAGGAAAAGTACCAGCAGTTCCAAGCTGACCAAAATCTCCAGTATACATGTGCAGCATGCCGTGGTGAATGCTCACAGGTGTTATTTACTTCTATCATACTTTCTTGGTGCTATCCTGCATTATCTAACACTCGTTGCTATTTTCAGATCAGGGACACAGAAGATGCAGTTCGGGAGCTTTGGAAGAGGAGAGACATCATTGATCATGATCTTATGGTTAGTTTAAGGGCTGCTGCTGCACTGCCTTCTTTGGAAGATGTCTCACCGTCTTATCCAAACTCAGATGATGAAAAACTTGGTGCATATGTCTTGAAGAATGATGTTAGAAATACATTAAAATTCTCTTTTAAAAGCAATAATAGTAAGCCCCCATTAGATTCATCTGAGCAAGAGAAAATTGTTCTCAAGAACTCAGGGTCAAATAAGAAGCCTTCCAAGAAAAAAGGCAGTCAAAGTAACAAATCACCTGGCGATCAGGATGAGGTATTTTTGGAGAGAAGACATGAAGCTAAATCATTGAGTATTCATTTGGGAGATCAAACTGTAGATGCTAATCATGATAGGAGTTTGTTTAAGAATGATAGTAATGTGTTTGCTTTATCTTCAACTCAAAGTTTGGAGAAGGATTTGAAATCATCATCCACGAAAGCTGCAACAAACAATGCCGATATGATACCCAAAGTCAAGATTAAAGGAAGTAAGGTTCCTAGTCTGCATTTCAAAGACATAGGTGGGGAAAATTCTGCCAAGAGTGATACAGGAAAAGGTACCAAGTTGGTTATTCATCTCAGTTCACGACACAAAAGTAGGAGTGACTCTCCCAAGTCTGAGATATCCAATTCTCAAAAAGAGCAAGAGCTGGGTTCAATGCATGGTATGTGCGTATGTGGTAGTTTGCTATTTAGCCTTTTTATTTTCCTGTTATAATATATTTGGTATGCATCTAGGATCTTTTATTTTTGGAAGCTGTTATCAAAGGTGCTATATGTGCAGGTATAGAACTATAGCAATTTTGTGGCATTTCTGTAGTTCTGAGATGCCCGTTGACTGTGGGACATTGCAATATACCTTATTTGGTAATAGATTATCCTTCTTAATACATTCAGACTCCCAAGAAAGCCTCATGATGAGCCATCGTTCCAACATAAGTGTCTGATCAGGTGCTCCTATCAGTTTGCCCCTATGATTGTTTCAACTTGGACACATCTACTGCCCCTTCCGGACACCCTAAATCCCCAGATCCTTCACCCCTGAGTCGGTTCCAGACCCTCATTGCTCAGTGCCCCACCCTGTGATTTCATGCCTTGTATATACTGTAATTTTAATTAACATTGCTGTATTTCCTGTAGTCCGGTCGTTTTCATTCCTGATTTACTTTCCATCTATTGACCCCCCCTTATTCTAAAGAAATAAATTACTTTAGCCCTTTCTTGTTGGTTAACAACGCAAAGATTTCTCTTAGTTTAGTTCAGGTTTGTTCCCTTGATCTTGTGTTGAAGATGGAAATAACTTGATCTTCACTGGCTATTTCAGGAGGGAAAGTTGATGTGACAAGCCAATTCAAAAGCTCGAGGAGTGAGATAAAAGAAAAAAGTGTAATGAAGCTAGTTAGAGAGACTGGAGTACAGCAAAGAAATAGCCTTTTGGGGGATCTAGGTACTTCAAAAAAGCATGCAACTGGAAAAAGGAGCAATGCTACAATTTCTGGAATGGAAAATGCAAGTGAAAGTGGCACAAGAAGCAGATCATTTGGGCATAAACAATCTGTTGCTAATCAGCTCAGCGAGAACCAGGGCACTGCTTCATTTTCTGTGAATAACTCTCCTGACAGCTTGAAGCCATCATTGCTCAAGCTTAAATTTAAGCGTCCACATTTTGAGCAGCCAAGCACCCATGTTTCTCAACCAGAGGAACCGGCCACCTGGGCTTCTCAGCAAGAGGAGTTAAATGTTGCTAAAGGCCAGAGATCAAAGAGGAAGAGGCCTTCGATGGACAAGGTGGATGGTTTGGAAGGTAAGACACCAGCCAAGAGGCATGAGCAAAGCACAGACGATGGGGCAATGGATGCCAACTGGATACTACGCAAGTTGGGCAAGGATGCGATTGGGAAGAGGATTGAGGTCGAACTAGCTTCTGATAGCAAATGGTGAGCTCTTCCTCTAACCTGTTTGTTACGTTATACTGGTTAAATATATCTAAAAAAAATCTCAATTTTTACATCTGAACTAATCGTTAACATTGTCCTAAGCTTTTGCACTGAAAAATGGCGGCATGGCTTAGCACCTGAACCGCTTGATGAAATATTAGCATAAGAAATGGATTTGGCCTGAGGACCTATATAACACAATCAGTTTGTGTCCGCTTATAATGTTACCAAGTAAATTATTTATTTGTGTTTTTGCTGGGTGATGAAAGGGGAACAACTTTTTTTTTGTTTCTGGCAGGCATCAAGGCGTTGTCTCTAATGTCGTCAATGGCATTTTGTGTGTTCAATTAGATAATGGTAAGTCTGAGAATGTGGAGCTGGGAAAGCAGGCAATCCGCCTGATAGCTCAAAGGGCAAAGGGCGGCAAGCGATGAAACCTTCCGCATCTGCAGCTCAGCTCTTGCTTTCGACTCCTTGCCATCAGCGCAGCGGGCAGAGCTCCCCAGGTTTGTAACATCTGAAGTGCAGCCACTGCTGCTGTCCATGGGGGCTCAGTGCGTTGCCTGCTGCCTTTGCTGACTGGTCGAGACATGGAGTGCAACATCACCGGTTGCGCGGTGTTTTCGCTAGCCTAGCATGTAACAGACATTTTGTTTCCGTGCTGTTTGAAGCGCATTGGCTTCCATTGAATTGTGTTAGCGTAGGGACAAACAACCGGTGAAAGTTTTAGGTTACCATGGATGTAAAAGAAGCAGCGGCTAGCGCGATGACAGGATGGGCATGTACATGTAGCTGTTGAATGAGTTATTGCATAATTCGTTGCGTTATGTGGCCTTACAGCTTTTGATCTGCTTATCTAATCCCCCACGGTGAGCTTCCATCAGCAGCTTCGATCGCCGGCTTGGCTTGTTCTAGTCGCATAGCTGATTACTGGCTGCTTGTGTCGGCTCTTATTTTGCTCGTACGTGGACAGATGTGGCTGCCATGACCAGGGTCCGGGGTTCAAAGGTTTGGCCTGGATTCGGTAGGTATGTAGCAAAACCTCCTTAGATGATTGACACGGCTTATTTGCATGGGGGGATTTGGAATTGAAATCCCCAAAGTTCCCAGAGAAATCCCTCTTAAGACCTTGTTTGAGAAGCCTATTCCTGGTCTTTCCACGTAGATCCTAGCCAGGAATGGGCCTTCCAAGCAAAGCATAAAGGATTGTGAAATGTTTACGAAGCACAATAATTGAAGATATTGGAAGGAAAATGACAAGAAAAAACGACTTACACCTTTTCCAGGAAAGGGGTGGTCATGAGTCATGACCCGTGATGGGTGAGGACATAACAGGTATTTTCGCCCAAGCTAAAGCATTGTCAAAGCTTTGTTATTTGAGGACCAAACAGCAATGGTTATGCAAATAACAAATCCAAACACTCGCCAGAAGTATCCCAACACAACAATGCTATGATAAAGCTAGCGGCGTAGGTAAATGCTAAACCTTGGACGAGACATACCGAGATCCAAGAACACGCTGTCCACCCTTTGCAAAACGCAGCCCAGCTTTCTCTGTTGCCAATGCCATCCATGCCATGGTACCATTGATGTTAAACATGTACTCCTGCTCTCCATTGTCATTGACTGACGCATCAAGTTCCTGACAGAGTTTTCTGAGTCTTGCAAACGTCTCTTTTTACTGTGACTGAAAGATCATTCATGTACAAAGTATATGGTATGTGTTTTATTTGAATTGTTACAGATTAGTATATACTATAAAACTGAAATTTTCAAAAAATATACCTGAATATAGGAGACTAAGTAGCGGTGCATACGTGGTTACTTCCTCATTGTAGATGATCAACACTACAGCAACAATGACAGATGCAAGACAAACAAATATTTCGCGGCATAAGCAATGAAGCAATAATAACTGAATGGCTGATTGAACACAGAAGTACTATTTTCTAAGATTTCACGAGTTTAGTGTCCGACCAGAACGCAGGAAATAAAAAACACAGAAATAGGATGCCATGTCAAGTGGAATCCTAGAGGAATTGAAAACGGGGGAATTGTCAAACAAATGCTATTTGGATTCTCAACAGGAACTTCGAAATATAAGCAACTTTTATTAGAGAGAGAAGAAACCAGAGAAAGAGTGATGTTGCCTTGGACTTCTCAAAATAATTTTTACAAGAGGGTACCAACCAAAGTACCGACCAAGGTGCTAAAGACGTCCCTCCAGCGCTTCATTTATAGCACAGCCGAGTCAATCTCTACCTTTGGATGATTTTCTTCTCCCATAAAGAACCTCATCAAGAGCTGAGATTAACTCACTCACTCATACATGGGCTGACTTGAAACCCAACAATATCACGAGTTTTGACCACACCCTTTAACACTAACTTAGTCTCTACTCCACCCGCGAATACTTGATCCAACGATCCTCCTTCACTTGAGTAGGGCTCTACTTAGCATCTTATTCATCCACTTGAAGCATCGCCCATACTTCCTCACCTTCCATGCGGCCTCAATAACTTGCCGCCAAGCCTCTCACTTATCTGGACTCTTTTGAATCGTCCTCGCTTGCAAACGGGCCCAAAACACTTAGCACACCACATGTCCTTGTCCGTTTCACCATGACGACTTCAGCTTCCTTAACCATCCTGGACCCCAACTCCTCCCTGAGCCTAATGAAAGGATCAAGTTGGCCTAGAGGGGGGTGAATAGGCAACTTTATCACTTTTTAAGTTATTTAAAGACTTTTCTCAATAAAAAGATAGAAGTGGAAACACTTAGTATAAAAGTTCAGCACAACACTTGTTAAAACAAACTCTTTATGAAAAGGAATTTCGAATGAGAAATAATAAGAGAATAGTAAGCTAGAATAGACAGAAACAGGGGAACTCAGGAATTTTTCACCGAGGTTTAGAGATCACTCCTACGTTCCCGTTAGAGCACTTCCTTAGAAGTATTGCTCCACCAAACAGCCAATCTCAATGACTTTTGGTTTTCACTATCTTACTCTTTCACCACTCCAGTGAGGTGAGTCTCAACCTTTCACAGCAATGGTGGCCTTCCACAATCACTGTTGGACAGATCGCACCAATAACTCCTCCATCCGTCTAGGAACAGCTAGTTCCAAGAGTAATAGACTATCCACAAGCCCTGTCTCTTGGTTCAGTAGCTAGACTCAACTAGATTTAGATTGGAGCAAGTACTCTAAAAATTCAGAATGATTGTTTGTGATTTTCTGAATTTGAAGCTCAAAACTCTTTGATGTAGCTCAGGAATTCTAAAGATCAAAGAGTTGTATATGATTTGAATGATTTCAAAGATGTACATGGTGTACGCTCGGTTGGAATTTTGAACTAAGGATCTTTGAGTGTCTAAGAAAAAGAAGATTGATACAGAGATAATTGTTTTGGCTAACAAGATATAACTATGGATTTTTGAGGAGAAATATGAAAATTCCTATGCTCCAAGTAATCTTATTGATTTTGCATATGAACCAAGATCATTTCTTATGTATAATCCCTCTTAATAGTACGGTGATTTTAACTATATGGCTTGAATCAACTCCCAAACCAAAACTAAGAAAAATACCTTAGCCTTGATCAACAAATCTGACTATTTTCGGTTTTCATGGAGTATCCTTTTTAGTCATCAACAACAAAACCTATATTGTAAGCATAATTTATGCAAATGGGGAGCCTAGATGCTATCAATCTCCCCCTTTTTGGTGATTGATGACAAAACCTTTGATATACTGCTTAGAGCTATAAAAGGAATACTTATCCTGTAGATACAAGTTAGTCTGATAGAACAAATAAGTAGTTTAAATGACTTAAGTATTTTATACTCCCCCTGAATGCATGCTTTGGGATTAAACAAATAAGGAAATCAACGAAGTACTCAGATAAGCTTAACCGAGAAACTTTAATAAAACCAGGAATCAATAAAAACTGCAGAAAAGGTTTTATTATAACCAGTTTATACAAAGAGAACACACTAAGAGTACTAATTACTAAACTTCTTTAATCACTAATCCTTACTAATTCTTCTCCCCTTTTGGCATCAATTGCCAAAAAGATCACTTCTTGGGCTTAGAAAAAGTTCTCTTCAGCATACTTGTCATTCTGGAACTTGTGCTTCTTCTTGGAGGAGAAGATGATGATTGCTCTTGGTCTTTATCAGAGAGAGGAGTAGCCATAGCTTGATCATGACAACTAGGATAATCAGGATCACCAGGCTGAGGGTTGAACGTGAGTTCATTGAGGTCTTACTGGACATTTCTGATTAGTTCTTGAGTTTCATTTGTCTTATCCAATAAGAGCTGTGCAATTTGTTCTTGATTAGATACCAAAATATTTCTAGCATCTTCAGAGTAGTCCCGAAGATAATCAAACATATCTCCTTGCCAATCCAAACAGCTGCCAGTCTTATAAAAGTTCTTGTACATATTTTTAGCAAATTTGTCAATTTGGGCATTTTGACTATTCTGCTTCTTATTTAGATCATATAGCCTGTATTTGACCACGAGCTGTTCAGTTTTGATCTCACCTATCCACTTCCTCAGATCCCATTGATTGCCTCTGATCATATCAAACCTTTTATATGTTTCATCCCTGAGATTTGATTGGTCTTGATAGATCTTTTGCATCATTTCTTGCTGTTGGTGAATTGCTGCCATTTGTTCCTCATGTCTTTGGGCAGCCAATCTCCTTTCTTCTTCAAAATTTTCTTAAGCATTTCTGAGAGCAGTATTATACTATTGCTCAAATGATGTGAACCAACTTGGCTGTGAGTCCCACCAAGATGGTTGATGACCATAATCATGTGAAAATGCAGGCTCAGCAAATTCAGAGTGATGAGAATGATGAGAGTCTTCAGAAGATTGCTGAGTGAAAGTTGGCATATGTCCCTGATGTGGCCTTGAACCACCTGCTTCATGTTCATGAACTGCTGGTGGAAAACTTTGAGCTTCCATGAATCTTGCTGCTGCAGCTAATTCTTGCAGTTTGTAAATTTCTTCATCTTCATGATGAGATTCAGAGCTTACAAGGATCTCAGTGCCTTCATGCTGTCCAAAAATCTGATGACTCAAACTCTCAGAGCCATAGCCCAGTATTTCTGTAGGTGTATGAGGGGTAGCTGGTGAGAAATATTCCTGAGCATGATAACTATAACTTGGAGCTCTACCAGCATTGCCTGAACTAGTATTTTTCTCAGTATCTTCTTGAGCACTAGGCTCATGTATTGCTGGAAGTGGAGGAGTAGAAAGTCTGACTGACCTTTCTTCATCAGTTGTTGGCTTGGGCATCTTGTATTGTTTGGATCAACAATTAAAATTTCTATCAATCTCAAGCTGGGAGATGATTCCTTGAGCCAAAAACATCTGAGTGATTTGTATGGCAAAAGGAAGAGGACTGCTCATTTTCCTGTAAATAACTTCTTCCATTTCTCCAAAGATATAATCTATCAGATCAATGGGTTGTTTTGACAAAATTAGATGTAACAACCAAGCGAGACATGGAGTTACCCCCTCTTTGTATCCAGTCTTAGGGTAAATTGTGTGTCTAAGAATCAAGAGCAGAGCTTTGGCTTCGGCAGACAAGCAATGAACCCTATTAGCATTGAACCCAGCCTCATGAATATCTCTGTAGATGTGAGCAGATACTTGTAAATCAGGCATGTCGCCAATCTGCCTCCATCTATTTCCAGGAAACATCCTATCATGTATCCTAGTTCTATTTAGCAGAGAACTTGAGGCTCCAATAGCAGCTTCAAACTGAGGTGATCTCACATTTCTCTTTTTCTCATCAATAGTAAACAGAATATAGTGCCTGTTCTTATTTACCAACAGAGAAGCATAAAATTCCAATATTCTGCTTTCATTCCAAGCTGGTCCAATGGAATACATTTGTGCAAAGAAGTCCTCAGTGTTGATCGACACACCCAATATTCATTTGGGACTAGAACAGAGCTGATTTGGTTCCAATCTACATATTGCTGCTTACACAAGGCTGACAAGAGTTTGCCACTCTTATTTTTCTTGTTTTTGTACCCAAAGAATATGTTTTTCTGAAAGGGGGTGATAAATTGCTCATTAAAGGGGGGTCTATCAAAGGGAAACCAGATTTTTTCTAGAACCAATCTCACTGATCTTAGTTTCTTCCCCCCAATGTACTTAGCTCATGCCTAACAATCATGTCAGTCTCACTATAGAGCTCTATTTCTTCATCAGAAGATATGTCTGCATCAGGCTCATAGTCACTGTCATCTGAAGAAGAAGGGGAATTATGTGGCACAGGTTGTTTCCCCCTTTTTGGTGGTTTAGTAGTTACTTTCTTTACTACTCTACCTGATTCCTGGGCTTGACTAGATCTATCTGTTTTGGCTTTCTTCTTCCCTTTGATTTTATCAGCAATTTTTCCGAAGAGCCCTCTTTTGTCAGGATTATCAGAACTCATCTTGACCCAGACTTCTTTTCTCAAGCAGAAATACTAAGTTGACTTTGATGAAAAGCAGAGGCTGATTACTGACAATGTCAAGCGCAAGAATTTGAAGAACAGCCTAATTGACAGAAAAAGGACCTTAAGAGATGATTTCCAACTAGGGTTTAGATCTAACAACAAGAAGGGATGAGATTGAAGAACTTACAGAACCCTAGTCGCAGAAGCTTGAGCAGATTTGAACACCGTTGCTAAACACCCGTTCAGGATGAGCTTCGGTGTGAAGAGAATGTGATCAGGGGTTTTGCGAGAAGCTTGATGGAGATGAACTTTGGTCAAAGGAGTTTTGGTGAAGAGCAAGAAATTATGAGAAACGTCTGAAGAAGAGGACGGTATAAATAGCACGGCTTCTTAAGAGCAAAAGCCGCAATAATGGCAATACGGACAAGCATAGGAAAGTAACGACTGCAACTGCCGTACTTTGAGGAGATCTCTTTACGAAGGAGTAGATGGGATTGTAACCAGGGAATCCAAGAATTTTGTTACCAAATTTGGACAAGTTTGACAGAGATAAGCCCTAAGTAGATAGAATTTTGACGTGAACAACAGAGATAAGAGATTTAGAAGATTGAGATCAAAAACGATTTGAAAAAGATAAGGCATAGATGGCAGAGCTATTGTCGAATATGTCCTGGACTGCTTTTCAGTCCGCGCCGGACCGAGTTCTGAAGGCTTTTCATCTGCGCCGGACCAATAAAACTGGTCCGCCGTAGTTGAGAAACACTCGGTTTGGTTTTAAGGCAACAGTCCGAGGTGTACAGACATAGTTCTGGAAGGAAAATACAGAAATAGCTAATTGAAGACTTTTTAAGACCCTTTTTTAAGAAAAAACACTCAAATTTGTAGAGAAATCTTAGAATAACCTTTAATATAAAAATTAATCACCCAATAAACTCAAAAAGTTTTAAGAAGGGATATATGAGCCTTAATTTTTCATAAGAGTATGAGTATGATTAACTCAAGCTCAAGAAATAGAAAACTCATGTGCTGAATAGTTTATGTTTTCTATTTTTGAATGAATATTCCCTTCTGAAACTCATTATCCTGACTGCAATGTTTTAGGGAAGAGTAATATAATATTAAGGAAAGATAAGAGTTTTAGCAGCAATTTTATAGTATTGTTATTTTTAAGGAAACTTCATTTGAGAATAAACCTCATAGTTATATCAGCACTGATAATTGCTTTGTTCACATAAAGATAGCAAGATATGCATGATAAGCAAACTTGACTCCCCCTTAATGTGTCACTTCAAGAATTAAGCAATATTTGAGAAAGCAAGAATATTCAGTTCATTTCTTAATTTTGAGAATCTAACTTCATCAAGTGGTTTAGTGAAAATATCAGCCAGCTGATCTTCAGTCCTTACATGACTAAGCATAATGTCACCTTTAGCAACATGATCACGTATAAAGTGATGTCTGATTTCAATATGCTTAGTTCTAGAATGCTGGACTAGATTGTTGGCAATTTTCACTGCACTTTCATTATCACACAATAGAGGCACATTTTCAAATATAACACCATAATCCAAAAAGGTTTGTTTAATAAAAAGAATTTGAGCACAACAATTGCTCATGACTACATATTCAAATTTCGTGATTGAGAGTGCTACTGAATTTTGCTTCTTAGAACACCAATATACTAAAGATCTTCCAAGTAAATGACAACCCCCAGAAGTGCTTTTTCGATCAACTTTGCAGCCAGCATAGTCAGAATCTGAATAGCCAAGAAGTTCAAAAGAAGCACCTTTAGGGTACCACAAACCGAAACAAGGAGTATGCTTTAAGTATCTGAAAATCCTTTTTACTGCACTAAGATGCACTTCTTTAGGTGCAGCTTGAAATCTAGCACACATGCATACACTAAACATGATGTCTGGCCTAGATGCTGTTAAGTACAGTAGGGAGCCTATCATAGATCTAAACAATTTTTGATCAACAGACTTACCTCCTATTTCTTGATCAAGATGTGTATTGGTTGCCATAAAAGTTTTGATAGGCTTGCATTCTTCCAGATTAAATCGCTTGAGAAGGTCTTTAATATATTTCTCTTGTGAAATGAAAGTCCCTCCCTTTAATTGCTTGACTTGAAGTCCCAGAAAGAAGGTAAGCTCTCCCATTATTGACATTTCAAATTCTTTAGTCATTTGATTACTAAATTCCTTGCATAGATATAGATTAGTACTTCCAAAGATAATGTCATCAACATAAATTTGGCAAATCATTAATGTACCATTGAAGTCTTTTAGAAATAATGTTGGATCAACCTTGCCAATTTTGAAATTCTTTTCTAGTAAGGAGTCTCTAAGGCGCTCATACCAGGCCCTGGGGACTTGTTTTAGACCATAAAGAGCCTTAGACAACTTATATACATGATTGGGAAACTTTATATCTTCAAAACCAGGAGGTTGTTCAACATAAACAGTTTCTTCAATGATTCTATTAAGAAAAGCACTTTTAATATCCATTTGAAAAAGAGTAATATTGAAATGACAAGCAAAGGCTAGAAGGAACCGTATGGCTTCAAGTCTAGCTACAGGTGCATATGTTTCTCCATAATCCAGACCTTCAACTTGAGAGTACCCTTGAGCTACCAGCCTTGCTTTATTTCGAGTGACCACACCACTTTCATCTTGTTTATTTCTGAAGACCCATTTTGTTCCAATAACATTATGATCTGAGGGTCTTTCCACTAAGTTCCAGACTTTGTTTCTTCCGAAATTATTGAGCTCTTCTTCCATTGCCACAATCCAATCAGCATCCTTCAAAGCTTCATCAACTATCCTGGGCTCAACACATGAGACAAAAGAGTAATGTTCACAAAAGGTTGCTTGTCTAGAACGAGTTTGAACACCTTTACTAAAATCACCAATGATTTGATCTACAGGATGATCCTTGGTTATGGTGTGATGGCTTTTTATGAAGTTCAGTCATTCATCCTTCTTTTCATCATCTTCAAGTTGGGATCCATCTTGAGGTATTGTGGACATTGTTGGTTGATTATCTTTGTTTTCTTCAGGCTTGATCTCACCAATTTCCATTTTCTTCATGGATTTTCTTAGAGGTTCTTCTCCTACATCATCTAAATTCTCATGCTCACCTTGTGAGCCATTAGACTCATCAAACTTAATATCATAGGTTTCTTCTACTAAACCAGTTGCGTTGTTGAAAACTCTATAAGCTTTAGATTTAGAGGAGTAACTTAGCATGATAACTGTATCATACCTCTTTTGAAATTTACCTAGGTGTATTCTCTTATTGTAGATGTACACCTTGCATCCAAAAACACGAAAATATGTGATATTCGGTTTTCTTCCTACCAGAAGCTCATATGGTGTCTTCTTGAGAAGTCAGTGAAGATAAAGCCTGTTGATTGCGTGACATGCAGTGTTGATGGCTTCAGCCCAGAATGCATCAAAAGTATTATACTCATCCAACATTGTTCTTGCCATTTCTATGAGAGTTCTATTCTTCCTTTCAACTACACCATTTTGATGAGGAGTGTATGTGGCTGAAAGTTCATGCTTTATACCTAACTCATCATAGTATTCAATAATGTTAGTATTGACAAATTCAGATCCATTGTCACTCCTGATCTTCTTAATGGGACAATCAAATTCATTTTGAGCTCTTTTTGCAAAAGTTTCAAATATTTTCCCAACATCACTTTTGTTTGGCAAAAAGAATACCCATGTAAATCTTAGAGAAATCATCCACAATTACAAGACAGTATGAGTTGCCACCTATACTTGCATATGAGGTAGGGCCAAAAACATCCATATGCAAAAGTTCTAGAGGCCTAGTAGTGGACATGATATTTTTTGCGGGATGAGGATTAGCAACTTGCTTGCTTGCTTGACAAGCGCTATAAAGCTTATCCTTTTCAAATTTAACATCCTTCAGGCCCACTACTAGCTCATTTTTGAAAAACTTCTTGAGATTAGACATACCTACATGCCCAAGTCGTCTGTGCCAAAGCCACCCAAGTGAAATTTTAGCAAGCAGACAAGTTGAAATACATGAGTTAGAATTAAAGTCAACGAGGTAGAGATTTTGAAATCTGAAACCTTTAAAAATAAGTTTTTCGTTTTTGTCAAGAACTGTTACCCCATTAATTGAAAAGATATAGTGAAAACCTAAATCACAGAGTTGAGCAACAGACAAAAGATTAAAGTTTAAAGAGTCAACTAGTAGTACATTTTCAATAGAGTGATCATTGGAGATGGCTATCTTACCATTTTCTTTTACCTTTCTTTTGCTGTTATCTCCAAATGTAATCTTATGACTTGGATCATTCTCTTTTTCGACTGAGGTGAATATCCTTGGTGTGCCGATCATATGTTGTGTGCAACCACTGTCAATAACCCAATGTCGGCCACCACTCTTGTAGTTCACCTAAAACATGGTCATTTCTTGATTTTAGGTACCCAAATATTTTTGGGTCCATTAGTGTTAGTCTGAACAATTTTGGGTCCAAAAGGATTAGTAAGTAAAGACTTAGGCACCCAAATAGCCTTAAGATTTTTGTCCAGATTAGAGGGGCCAACATATCTAACATTCATTTTACCCCTAAAATCCTTAAATAGCATATAGTGAGCATCAACCATGCATCTTCTATTAACTTTAGCATATGGATCACAGGCAAATTTACAGTTTGTAGAAGCATGATTGTGGTTATGACAATAGCAACATTGGGTCCTACTTTTGATAAAATTTATTTTGGGTTTTAGCTGATCATTCTTTCTGGGCACTGATTTGGCTTTATAACCTAATCCTTTTTTGCCCAAAACAACCTTTTGCTCACCAAGAATTTTATCAAGAGTAGCACTACCAAGGAAGCATTTTTCTAATCCTTTGTCAAATTTTGCTACCTTGGATTTTAGTTCATTGTTTTCAGTCATGAGCCTTTTAGTATACAAAGCATTTTTGCAGTTTTCATTGCACATGCTAGGTGAGCTAGGAGTAATTATTTCATCAGACAGCAAATCACAGCTAATTGAAACATTATAAGATGAAACATTTTTAGATTTGCTACTCTGTATCTCATTATCAACTTCCAGCTCACAATATTTATTTAACAATTCATCATGATCTTTAACAAGTTGCATGTGAGTGTTTTTCAAGGAATCATGAGAGACAGTAAGACAAGCATGATCAGTATTTAAAATAGAATGAGCATGTGAAAGTTCTTCATGTTCTTTTATGAGCTCATTTTGACTAATTTTTATCATGTCATACTTTTCATGCAAGATCTTAACATCAGATTCAAGAGTTTCAGTTTTAGCAGTAAGCACATCATTCTTAATCAGTAGGCTAGAAGCATTTTTCTTAAAAGCTTTATCTTTAGCTGTTTTGACATATAAAGCATCATTAAGCTATTTAATGATCTCTACTAGCTCTTCATAAGAGGGAGAATCATTTACCTTCTCTTCATCGTTCCTGGCCATGAGGCATAGAGGTGAGAAGGTGAGGGTGCTGTGGACTCATCCAGAGCAAGCCCTGCTAGTCCCTTGGATCTTGGCTCTTCTTCATCTGATGATGAGGAGGATTCTTCACTCGAGTTTTCTTCATCAGTGACCCGTTCACCAATGTGTGCCTCCTTCTTTCCTTTCCTCCAATGTTTCTTAGAGTGGCTCTTCTTGTGATAACTTCTTTTATAGCTTTCCTAAGCTTTTTCTTCATCATTGTCATCTTTGTTTTTGCTCTTGCCCTTTTTGTTGATTTTGTTAGGGCAGCGGGCAGCTATGTGTCCTTTCTCATTGCACTCAAAGTAGACAATGTTATAGAAAGGGTTTCTTTTTGAAAATTGGTTAGAAGATTTACCTTTGGCATTTACCCTTCTCATGATTTTGTTTGCTGATCTCATGAGTAACGCCAATTTTCTTACGTCTTCTTCCTCTTCATAGCATGTATCTTCTTCTTCTTCATCAGAGGAGTCTTGAATCTTTTATTTGGCCTTGAGAGTAATAGATTTCTTCTTAATTTCAACTTCATCTCCCAAGGTAAGTTCATGAGCTGAAATTTTGCCCAGTAGCTCAGTGGGTGTGAGCTTCTTGGATCGCCAACTGTTTGTGGATAGGTGATCGGACTATGATATGCTCGTGGTAAAACTCGATCATTTTCCTGCATACTTCAACATCATCAACTTTAGTTCCTAGTCCTTTAAGCTCATTTACAATAGGATTTAATCTAGAGAACATATCATTTGCATTTTCATGAGAGAGCATTTTGAATTGATCAAATTTCTCTCTGACAACAAAATATTTTTCCTCTTTTACATCAGAGGTTCCCTCATGAATTTCTTGAAGAGTAGTCCAAATATCATAAGCAGTTGACAAATTACTGACTCTATAAAAAACTTCAATGCTAAGGCAAGAAAAGATAGCATTTCTAGCCTGAGCATCATATTGCAAATTTCTTATTTCTCCAGGAGTAGGTTCCGATGATGAGGATTGTCCTTCAGGTATGACCCGTGGAGGCAAAGGTCTTTCTGTAACCCTCCACACATCATAACTTACGGCCTCAAGATAACACCTCATTCTAATTTTCCAATAAGCATAATTTGTGCCATTAAAAATAGGAACCCTTCCTACACTTACTGTAGATGACCCTATTCCCTCGGCCATTTAACCCAAGCTGTTAAGCTTTAAAGGATTAACCTTGCTCTGATACCACTTGAAAGGATCAAGTTGGCCTAGAGGGGGGTGAATAAGCAACTTTATCACTTTTTAAGTTATTTAAAGACTTTTCTCAATAAAAAGATAGAAGTGGAAACACTTAGTATAAAAGTTTAGCATAACACTTGTTAAAACAAACTCTTTATGAAAAGGAATTTCGAATGAGAAATAATAAGAGAATAGTAAGCTAGAATAGACAGAAACAGGGGAACTCAGGAATTTTTCACCGAGGTTAAGAGATCACTCCTACGTCCCTGTTAAAGCACTTCCTTAGAAGTATTGCTCCACCAAACAACCAATCTCAATGACTTTTGGTTTTCCACTATCTTGACTCTTTCAGCACTCTAGTGAGGTGAGTCTCAACCTTTCACAGCAATGGTGGCCTTCCACAATCACTGTTGGACATATCGCACCAATAACTCCTCCAACCGTCTAGGAACAGCTAGTTCCAAGAGTAATAGACTATCCACAAGCCCTGTCTCTTGGTTCAGTAGCTAGACTCAACTAGATTTAGATTGGAGCAAGTACTCTAAAAATTCAGAATGATTGTTTGTGATTTTCTGAATTTGAAGCTCAAAACTCTTTGATGTAGTGAGGCTCAGGAATTCTAAAGATCAAAGAGTTGTATATGATTTGAATGATTTCAAAGATGTTCAGGATATCAAAAGATGTGAATGTGCAAAGCCCTATATGTTTGTGAACACAGACATTCTATATATAGACCCTGAACAGAAATAACCGTTACACCTGCTATTTGCCCGTTGGGGGTTGGTAGGGTAGATGGGGTAGGTCAACTGCTACCTTTGAGTAAGAATTTCGACTGAGTATGAACCATAAGTCAAACTACACACAAGCCAGACCGAAAATTTTGGTCCGGGGTACATAGTTTGAGAGGCATTTTGTTGAACTCAGAAAGACCTGTTCACGCCGGACCGAAAAATCGGTCCGTCGTAAGAGTGAATAGAGCAGAGGTTTATACTAAGAAGAAGACTTGCGTCGGACCAATAAAATTGGTCCGTCGTGCATATGATTTGATTTAGCCAGGCAAGCTATGTTGGCGCCGGACCGAAAAAGTTGGTCCGACGTACACACGGTTTGATCTAACTTAGTGCCAGTGAACAACGTTTGCGCCGGACCGAAAAAGTTGGTCCGGCGTACAAGAGAAAACAATTGGTTTTATCATAGTGAAGCAAGTTTGCGCTGGACCGAAAAAGTTGGTCCGGCGTACATGGAATTTTAGTCTGTAACAAACTTCATATTTTTGGTTAAAAATAAATTTTCACACAGACTAGAATTTTATTCAAAGAGAAAATATAACATTATGTCGGACTATATTTAAGAAGGAATTCAGATTGGTCCAACGAATAATAGTTATACTTGGTTGAAAAGAATCAATGAAGAACTCTTAACGCCGGACTGAAAATGTCGGTCTGGCGTACATGGAGTACGCTCGGCAAGGATAATTCTTAGCATCGGACCGCAAATATCGGTCCAGCGTACATAGTGTACACTCGGTTGGAATTTTGAACTAAGGATCTTTGAGCGTCTAAGAAAAAGAAGATTGATACAGAGAGAATTGTTTTGGCTAACAAGATATAACTATGGATTTTTTAGGAGAAATATGAAAATTCCTATGCTCCAAGTAATCTTATTGATTTTGCATATGAACCAAGATCATTTCTTATGTATAATCTCTCTTAATAGTACGATGATTTTAACTATATGGTTTGAATCAACTCCCAAACCAAAACTAAGAAAAATACCTTAGCCTTGATCAACAAATCTGAGTATTTTCGGTTTTCATTGAGTATCCTTTTTAGTCATCAACACTAAAACCTATATTGTAAGCATAATTTATGCAAATGGGGAGCCTAGATGTTCTCACCTAATCCCGGTCCACCTTGCCATTACCCGCCATGTCCATGTCCACTTCACCATGAAAGCTTTGGCTTCTTTGACCATTCTAGACCTCAACTCCTCCCTAAGCTTAGTCCCGATCTACCTTGCCATTGCCCACCATGTTCATGACTAATGCTTCATACTTCGGTTCCTTGTCATCTCGGCTTACAACCACTTTCTGGTCTCAATCATCTTTCGGCGTCCCTTGACCATTCTAGATCTTAACTCTCCTAGCCTAGTCCCGGTCTCACCTTCGCCTCACCATGACCTAGCCCCGAAGTTCTGCAACCAACACAGACAAGTAGCATTGTTCTAGATAAACATGCATCAACAAACAGACATAGATTAGTGATCATTCAAACATCAAAAGATCCCACGTGGGATCAATTAGACTATGACCACCTTGGTCCACGACCATTCTTGTCTATGACCATCTTGGTCCCCAACTACTCTTCAAGTCATGACATCCCTAGGCCGTGACCCCTCAAAGCCAAAGACCTCTCTTGGCTGTGACCACTTCCTAAGAGGTTAGAGGTCTAGACCAATTCCTAAGAGGTCATTGGAGATCTAGACCACTCTAACAGAGGTCACGACCACTCCCCTAGTGATCCTTGGAGGTCTAGATCACTCCAAGAGAGGTCACGACCACTCTCTCAGTGGTCCTTGGAGGTCTAGACCACTCCCACAGTGGTCTAAACCACTCTAACAGAGGTACTCCAGCCACCAGTGACGGAACTACAAAATTTTTGTTGGAAGTACACACTTTATTTGTACAACTCTATAGTCTTATACAATGATTTTGTATGATTATAAATCCAACACATATATTTGAAATTTACTAAAAGTACAATATAAATAGTTCTAAGGTCTTAAAAATCTCAAACCACTAAAATTCGAATCAATTCAATTAACAAATTTAGTCTATTGAAAAAGTGATCTTATAAAACTTTTCAAAAATTTTAAGGCGCCGCTAGTACCACCCCTGCCAGCCACTCCATGGTCCATGCTGCATATTTTATTGCAATCGAAAATGTGGAGAGCAGATAGACCCTTGAAGTTATTTCTGTCGCGGAGTTCAGCTTCAAGGACATCAATTTATTGCAATAAGCTAGACAACCAAGACCAGAGTCATCGATGTATGAGCAGAAGCTTAAAGTGAGATCGGTCAGCGAGGGGCAGCAGGATGAAAGCACGAAGAGGCCTTGGTTCTCCAACTGATTCCCATGTCTGGGCATCCAACCACACTAATGTATGTATACCTTATACCTTATATTATAGCAGGCAGTCTTGGCGCCCTCCAGCTACTCCACGTCACTATTTTCGCGTTGAGGTCCTTCGGAAAATTCGAAATCGCGTTTACGTTTGTGTCCTAACAAATCGGTTTTTAGTATATTGGACTCGAAGAAAATCGAAAATACATTTAGATCCCTTTGCGGTTTTCTAAAAAAAACCTACAGATTCGCCGACGGTTTATAGCAGTCTACGGATTCGCCGACGGGTCGTAGCGATCTATTTTTTTTTAAAAAAAACAAGAAAACCGGAGTTACGCAAAAAACGAAAATACTTTTGTTTTCTCCCAAAAACAAAAACCACAGATTCGTCGACGGTTTATAGTAATCCACAGATTCGCCGACGGGTCTTAGCGACCCATTTTTTTTATAAAAAAACAAGAAAACATGAATTACGCAAAAACAAAACAAAAATACGTTTAGGTCCCTCCGCGGTTTTCTCCCAAAAAACCTCCACAGATTCGCTGATGGCTCCTAGCAGTCTATTTTTAAAAAAAAACCAAGAAAGCCGAAAATACGTAATTTTTTTCAGAAATATCTATCGGACCAAATTTCGAGTAGCGCAGCGTCGTACGACCGAATTTCCCAAATTTCGCACGGCACAACATTGCGCGATGAAATTTCGTACGGCACAGCATCGCGCGATGAAATTTCGCACGACGCAGCGTAACGCGTGACCCTAACTAGTTGATCTCTATTTTCCGAAAATTGGGGAACCAGGAGCACAATGATGGCAAGGCTTCTGTTACAGGGCAAAGGCCGCAGCCAACGCGGCTAGCACCCCTTTGCTCCGCCTCAACGGTGTAGAGCCACTTCCACACAAGGGAAAGAGAATTCAGATCATTTGTTCTAGTAATCCTCTTGACAACCTCTGCGAGCAGTGCCTCCGGGAGATGCCCCATGGAGAAATACAGATGAGCAATTTGGGTAATCTCAGGTGCCACCAAATTACTCTTAATACCTCCACCTTTTAAACTTTTAATACCTCTTGGTGCTCACTCAATGGATAGCATGATACCTCTCAAGGATGATAAAAAGTCTCCTAACATTAACGAGATCAGAATGAAGCATACGAAGGTAATCAGATTACAGTAGCAAAACTCATAGGAGCATATGTATACCAATGAAATTTTGAACCTTTCCTGTATATGTTGAAACTTTATGTGCTCATCTTCACAAAGAACGTTAATTAAGGTAGCAAGTTAGAAACCTATTTGTTCGAATAAAATCCTTGGCAACCTGGAGGCTGGAGAGCACAAAATAAGGAATCAAAATTCAACCTTTCCCTTGTATTTCCAGTATAACTTGGACGCATCTGACCCAACTTGCGCCAAACAAAGATTCACCTTATACTGGTAGCTGACTGGGTTGTGTTCAGGGGTTGTAAACTTGCAATCTCTTGTAATTATGAATGAAACTTGCAAATGGAAACCTGAAGTACAAGCAACAAATTGCCCAGGCTTATATCCTGTAAAACGGACAGCATTCTTTTTTACTTGTTTTTTCTTTTGAGAAACGCAAAGACATTCTAATACAGAATTAAGGATCAACAAAAGAAGCCTCAGTATGCATCCCGCGTCAAGAATGTTGACCGACTCAAACAAAAATACATGAAGGACCTGCCAATGTTTTTGTATGTGTACGGATCCAATATTTCGAAGCTTGATGGTTCATATATTTGCAAATATCAAAATTAGCATGAGAAGAAAGCAGGCATATGTGTCTTCAAAACCACTTTCATAATAGTACAGTTCCCCAACATTTGCTAAAAGTTTAACTACAAAAACTAACATCCAAATATGTATGTTGAAGATTGCAAAACATCAAAATAACGACTCATCAATATCAGGATCTACAAGTTCTAGACCTGAAATGCGGAATCTTGGGGCTGATTTATGTGAATTTCTGAAAGGATAAAGACAGACGAAATTATGCTACAAAAACTACGAAACTAGCTTCAGTAGACTAATGGTGGCTACTATTAAGGGTTTCCATCCATGAGATGCCTTCCAAAACATTACACACTCTTATACTAGAACAATAACATTAGTAACACGGGAAACAATTTCAAAACGATGATGAGATGCCTTCCAAAACATTACACACTCTTATACTAGAACAATAACATTAGTAACACGGGAAACAATTTCAAAACGATGATGAAAAGTAAGATGGAAAAGACAATAACCACAATCTGGGACATCTACCAATGATGCGCAGTCAGCAACAACTTAACAACTTCAGCAGGGGGTTTTAAATTGAAAATTTTAGAGGCCACTTCATCTACAGCCTTATATGAACAGTCTTGTAAAATAGCATGGGCTTGCAGACTCGATGGAGTAGTGAACTGATCTGGCAGCCCCCTGCACAGCATTCAGAGAGATCCGATGGCAGCCATCAACGACCAGAGACTCTAACTTGTGTGCATGTACCAGCTCGGTCATTCCACCATCAGTCACATGCTTACAGTACCGGAGTGTGAGATAAATCAAGCATGGGGTATGCACAATGAAGCGCATCCCAGTATCAGTTATTGCCTCACAATCCACAAGCTCGAGTGTCTCCAGGAATGGTGCAGATGAGACGGCCTTCATCCTCTTGTCATTGAAGAAGTTGGCGCCATTTAGCACGAGAACACGGATTGGACAAGACTGAATGAGCATCAGAAAGCCCTTCTGTGTGAAGCCTATTTCTGATGGGTAATAACTGGGGTCGCAACCCACAAATGTGAGCTCAACAGCCTGAAGCATAGGACAGCTGATGGCTAGTGCCTTAAGGCTTTCATCAGTAAATGACGTCCTGTAACCATCATCATAGAACCGACGCTGAAGCCAAAGTGAGATGCTTTTAAGGTTGCTGCAGCTCTGGGATAGCACAATCATGTCGCTGTCATTTAGACCATTGACATACTCCAGGCACAGCTTCTCCAATGCTTTGCACTTCCCCAAGAGAAAACGAAGTCCTATTTTTGGTTCAGTTGTAATATGTGCTAACCTCAGGTCCTTCAAATTCTCACAGCTGAAATCATATATATACGGGTAGTGAGCCACGTACGAGGGATCATGATCTGCTCCAAATATAGTCCATAATCCTCCCTCGATCTCAAACTCGAATTTCTGTAGCTTCATCCTGGCTGATTCCCTTGCATTTCTTTACTACAAGTTCTTCCAAAGATCCATCCCTGCCAAGGTACTCCAGCCACTCAACACTGCCAATGATTCCCTTGCAATGGATAAGGTGGAGAACAGATAGAGACTTGCAACCAACAGCCACAAAGAAAAGCCCACTTGAACTTATTGCTGGTAATGAGTTCAGCCTGAGGGACGTCAGCTTCTTGCAACAAGCTAGACAACCAAGACCAGAGTCATCAATGTATGAGCAGAAGCTTAAGGTGAGATCATTAGTGAGGTGCAGTGAGATGAAAGCACAAGAAGGCTTGTGTTGTCCAACTGATTCCCGTGGCCGGGCTCCCAACCAGAGTAATTGATTTCCACATTGCACAAATTGGGGAACCGGGAGCACAGTGATGCCAAGGCTTCCGTTGCAAGGTGAAGGCCGCAGCCGACGCGGATGGCACCCCTTTGCTCCGCCTCCACGGTGTAAAGTCGCTTCGACACAAGGGAAAGAGAATTCAGATCATTTGTGCAGGTAATCCTCTTGATGATCTCTGCAACCAGTGCCTCTGGGAGATCCTCCATTGAGAAATGCAGCTGCGCTAGTTGGTTAATCTGAAGGTTCAGCAGGTATCCAGAGCGCTGGACTGTAATTAATGAGATCAGAATGAAGCATATGAAGGTGACCAGATTACAGTTGAGAACCTCATGAAGAAGCTATATATACTGATGAAATTTTAACATCTTTCTGTATCTGTTGAAAATTCAAGTGTTCATCTTCGCAATGAACATTAATTACGGTAGCTAGCACCCTACTTAACTCTAAATCACTGAACAAACAAAAAAGAAGCGCTATAAAATTCGTCATCAAATTAAACTACCACCCTAAGTTCTGAAATTTCTGGAACAATGAAATAAAGAAGGGATCTACAAAGAAACAAATTAGAATAAACACAAGTCTGCAAGATAACACTCACCTTATGAACTTACATATTTGGAGGCATTCAACTAATCACATAAAAAAATAAGAGCATTTAATGAGTCCTAGTGACTCCTGGAAGTTGCATTAAAAGAATCACAACTTGTTTGCTCCAAACATATACTCTTACAGTTTAGAGGATTGCCTTACGATATTAACAGAAGTAATAACTAAGTAAAAGAATCAAGCTCACCTAGCTAGATACTACTAGTTTCCTCCTCACTCATCTCTATCAAAAATGCAAAGCAAAAGTAAAGGGAACACACTCAGGTTAACAAAGCCCAAAGCCACCCATCAATCAAAGGAATTACGAACGATCATAGGCCAGGTTTTTCTGTAGAAACGGAATCAAGGAACATTAATTAATGTAGCGCCCTATTGATTCATTCAGAAATCACTGAGCAAAAAGCAAACAACCTACATGGAACAACATCAAATTAATCTAACACCAAAAGTACTTCAAAATGCTGAAACAATGAGAGAGAGAAGGGGAATTCTTCAAGATAACAACACTCATGTGCTGAACCGCCGACATTAATTTTCAGAAGCACCTAACCAATCGCATGAAAGATCACATTCACAGCATGTAATGAGTGAGGCCTAGTGACTAACTGGAGGCTCTGACATATATACATACTCCACGATTTGGAAAGTTCTCCTAATGACATGAACAAAACCTAGCAAGAATAGAGTTCAGTTCGCCTTGATGCCACTAGTTCCTTCCTCGCTAATCTCAATCAGGAACACAAAGCAAAAAAGAAAGGAGCACACAGGAGTTAACGCCGAAAGCCATGTATACCTTAAGAAAAGGCGGCGCCTGGGGGAGGACAGGGGCAGGACGGACACTGCGGCGATCGTGGCTTGGGCGCCGGCGGAGGAGGAGGAGGCACGAGGAGAGCTCCGCCTCCACTCGATCTCGAAGGGATCGATGGCAGTGCCGTACGTGGATAAAAATAGAGGGACGCTCGTACAATAAAGCTAACACCTAAACATATATTTGGTCCGGATAGCTAGTGTAATCTAAATTCATATATAAATAAAAGTCGTAAAGTAAAAATGTAAAATACATTTAAGGTATCTTGCTTATGAATGTAACGTTTTGAATGTCCATAAACACGTGCGAGTAGCAATCTGTAGAACAAAATTAGGTGAATTAAGACAATGAGAAAATTGTGAGTAATTACAAATATTCAAATGAAATGCAACATAAAATAGTTAATTTTTGTTGAGTTGTGCTATCATTTGTTCTTTTGTTGAGATGTGCTCTCGTTGGTTCGAGGAGTACTGATTTTGATTGTTCGAGAAATAGCTATACAAAATTTGTTTATCCATCTTTTATGAATCTGCAATAATTATTTGTTACAACATAATTAATTTTTGTTTCTATATAATAACATCTTACATTTTTACAATATTCAAATTAACGAATAATTACAATTAAAAAATAGATTCACTGTTACTACTCACCTTATGTCACATCAAACCTTGCCCGGCCACCCCTCTCGGCCAGTTCGCCTCTCGCCCTCTCCTTAGTTCTTATCTTCTCGGGTTGAGAGACGAGAGGCTGAGATTGAGTGACAGCCGAGGTTCTCTCCTTGCCTCCTCTGCTGCTCGCCTGCTTGGCCATATGCCGCCTCACCCCCTCTGTCACTGTGCGCCACCCACCCCTCGCCGCCATCACCGACTCGCCCCCTCTATCGCCTTGTTGCCCACACCTTGCTGGCTCGCCCCCTCGCCCCTTCGTCATCGCCTGAGCCCCTCGCCTCCTCCGTTATCGCGCGCCGCTGACCCTCACCTCCTTCGTCGCCGCTCAAGCTCCTCGGCCCTCGCCCCCTCCGTTGCCACACGTCGTCGCCCCTAGCCTCCTCTGTCGCCGCCTTGCCGCCTGCCCCTCGCCTCCTTCGTCGCCACACAGGAGTCGGTGAGTCGCCCTCTCGCCTGAGTTTAGGAGCTGTGAATTAGGGATTTGTGGATTAGGGATTGAGGAATAGGGAATTGTGGAGGAGATCGAGTTGGGTTCAAGTCTATCCTAGTCACCTAGTGAGCTGGTCTGGTACAACTGTGCACTAGTTGCACGAATGCTTCAGTGCTTCTTGCCAGCAGCCCAACTCTCCCTCTTCTAGACTTCTTCAACCTCCCTGGCTCTCTCTCCTTACTTGTTGCCCCACGTCGCCACCGGCAGCCAGTGCTCTGCCATGGATAGCACCAAAAAGAAGACGACGATCCTAGAGCGGTTTGTAGGGGTGCGATGATCAGAGCCAGTGTTCTAATCCTGTCGTGCACCACCATTGGTGTGTCCCTCACCGAGAGTGGATGCTGTCGGAGAGAGGAGAGCTCCTGAAACCCTCGCGTGGCTCGCACCACGTCCTCTCCTCGTCTCAGTGCAACTGAGTGGAGTGTTGGGTTAGGCTAGGCCTACTATGGGCCGGCTTCTCATACTTGGTACTGGCCATCTGACTGTCTTTGTTTTCTTTTTCAATGAATCAAATTTGTTGATTGAATTCATTCTGATTTTGATGGTTTGGGATTTGTAAGATCTTAGAACTATTTGTATTGTACTTTTAGTAAATTTCGAATATATATGTTGGATTTATGTTGTTGAGAAATCATTATATAAGACTATAGAGTTATGCGTATGAAGTCTACACCTTATTGCAAATTTTCTAGTTGACACTGATACTAGAGAGATGTGATACGATTAATGGGCAAGCGATATAAAGAAACTAAGATGCTAATTCCTAAATGTTCTATGCACATAGTCAAAACGGTATCTATTTTGGACCGGAAGGAGTAATGCTTTGCCAACATAATATTATAAAACTTAACATTTAAATTTCAATCTCAAAGAGCACGAAAAGCCAGGAATGTCATATCTATAAAACAGAGATAAATAGTTTAACTTATAGTTCAATAAAGTCCCTCAAAAATGAGAAGAAAATTTATATTCTCTCGGACAGATCACAGAATTCATTATCCTCTGGGGCATGCCCCTTGGACAAGAATCTGACAAAAAGGTGACGGCGCCGAAAAGAACAATTTATGCAGTCGGTAAATGGAATCTGCATATACAATACGAGCGGCTCAAATTGACTTTGTTATTGAATCAAATTCTCTCGTGAGATCAGATCGTAGATGCAAGAAGACTCTTCCCAATTAAGCAAGAGTTTGGACCAGTCGGCAACTGGAAAATATGTTCCGTTCCATTGTCACCAAGATATATATTAACATAAAAAAAGAGAATTCCTAGGAGAATTAGTTATAATTTCATTAAGAAAAAAAAGAATATATTAACATGTAAGATCAATGGGTCTAAAGTCCAGCCTATGTTTACTTATTACATATATCTCCACTTGCATGCCAAGTGTAGAGCCATAGTGAATGGAAGAACATTGCTATGGATACAAATAAATAAATTTGCACAAACTGCATAACTAATTGGCAACGTGACTCTCTCTCTCTAATGAAATGAGTTTCCATGTTCTCAAAAAAAAAAAAAGGCAACGACTCTACAAGGACGTAATTCATAAGGCCTATGTGACTCTTCACCTTGCAGAAGTTTGATAAAGCGATGTGAAGACTGGTTGCAATGGCCTTACAGGTCGTTTTCAGTGTTTTCAAGCCCACCAAAACCTGGTTTTCTTCAGAATCTAACTGGCATTTCTTTTTCTCAAACGTCAATTGGTAAAAGGTTGGTGCTGCCTCTTGTTGGCTTCTACTATTTGCGGGTGTGACACCACATCAAGAATTGAGGCTGACATCTGCCGAAGGCATGAATCAAGCAGAAGAGACTTCCAAGTTGCCTACTTGCAAGGAAGGAACCTATGGTGCCAATTGACCACTACTGATGCGTACTGGTTGTTAGGAGTCTTTCAGTTCATAGGAATACATCCAATGCCCAAATCCAATAGAGACAACTAGCTCTTTTTTCTGCGTGTCCCTATTTAGGTTTAATACTCCCTCCGTTTCTTTTTATAGTGTGTATTTTGTCTAGCCACGGGAATTAAGAATGTTGCAAGGCCAAGAGAAAGAAAACAGGAAGTAATTCTGCTATCTATGCAACAGATACCTTCAAAATGTGACAGAGAATAGCTTGTGATATTTATAAATGCGAGAGAAAAGATATGATAACTAAAGGTAGGTAATAAAAAATATCAATAAATTTACCTGTGCGCCTTAAATTAAAAACAAATTTGTAAAAGAACTATATGCCTTGTTTTTTAACCAGAGGGAAGTAGGTAAATCGTGACATGTATGAGCTATCCGATTACTCCGTCTATTATCAAAATATATGCTCCTTCTCGTTTCACAATCTTGGACTCGATCGTTGAGCTGCCATTAATCTATATAGACCTGAAGACTAATCAAGTGCATCCCTGCAAAAAAAAGGCCCGCGCGCGCCCCCGATCTAATTGGTTACTGACAGACAGGAATACACATGTTGAAAAATCTTTGTATAGTTTTTTCAGCATCTTTTGGTGCTCTTTTCAACTGACCAAACTCTTGTAGCAACTCTCTCCCCTTTGAAATGAAAGGCAGGGCTCCTGCCATAGTTTCAAAAAAAGAAGAGTGATGATTAACACTCTTACAGGCTAGCTGTTCTGATGATTTATAATCTTATTTCTCTTCTTCTACCACTCCACAGATTATCTTACATAGTTGACCGGGGTACTAATACGTACAATAAGATGCCTCAGTACAGTAAAGCAGAAACTTACAATGTGGAACTCGTTGACAGGCTGGTATATTATTGCCAAGTACTACTAAGGTCCAAAGAGGGCCAATGGATCGATCACCTAAAAGTCTGTAGAAACTACTTACGCTTTACCTACTCTACTGTAAGTTCCATAACCTATCAGCACTGACGAAGCTGCCAAAACTACCCCAAGTACTACAAGTCCAAAATTAATCGCCTCAACAGCACTTTTTCAGAGAGGTAAAAAATGCAACGTTAAACATGTATGCTAGCGTGCGCTAATAGACATACGAGTAAATTTCACACAAAACAAACTATTAAAAATTTATAGGTTTTCGCTTCTTTTTCATAAAACTATAGATTTTATGAGAATTTATATCACAAAACTATATGTTTTATAATTAACAGTTTCTTGTAATAAGTCTGACCATATGGGCCATACTATTGGACATGTTATAAGAAACGATCAATTATAAAATATTTAGTTTTGTGATATAAGTTCTCTAAACTCTGTAATTTTGTAAAATAGAAATTAAAACCTATAGTTTTCTAATAGTTTTTATAAAAAACTTGTAGTTTTTTTTTAAAATTTACTCAGGGAATGCCGACAACTATAAGTAACTTGCCATCGTTTAAATGCAGCTGGTCATTGATCAGTAGTTATATCTCCCAATCCAAATGGAGAAAGGGACTTTTATACTGTTTATCAGTCCCCAACATGGAAGCTTCTCCCCCCCCCCCCCAACATGATAACGAGCCAAACCACCACCACTTCAACAAACACCACCCCCCAGTAAACGCCATGAGTTTGCCGTGCGAGCTGCAGCAACGAGTCAACCCTTTTGCCCCACTTAGAACACAGACTCCATTTCTGCTTTTCAACCTTCAGGACGCAGCGACGAGTCTAAACATGTCATTTTAGCTTTCAAATCTTATTCCCAAATGTACGACTGTAATATCTTAGAAGGAAACAAGAGAAAATGTATAATTTCATAAAGTGAAAATAGGGGGTTTCTTTTCATGGGCTGGTTTTGAATTGTAGCTGTAATATCTCAAATTTTATATAGAAAGAAATAGGGATTTTTAGGGTTTTTCCGGTTGTGGGCCAAATTTGGGATAGTGTGAGGTTTTTAGGCCTGGAGGAGGGGCTATTTCCCTCCAAACCCTAGCTCTCCTCTTCCCCACCCCCACCCTTGGCCGCACTCCTTGCCTCCAGCCACCCCCATCCCTCCTCTCTTCTCCCATGGCAGCAGCCCAATCTCCTTTTGCTCCAAACCCTAGTCTTCCTCCTCCCCTTCCTAAACCCTAACCACCCCTCCCTCCTCCCTTCTGTGTGCAGCCCTCCCCTCCCTGTACCAGCGCCTCCCCGCTGCCTTGGTGGTGCCAAGAGTTGAGGAGACCCTAAGGCAGGAGTTGGGTTGCGTGGAGGAGTGAAGATCGTGCGATCTACGGAGGGAACGCCGACGTCGCCGCTCCAACGAGTCTTTGGGTGAAGGTAAGACCTTTGAGCTGTCCTTGGTGATGTTGGTGCTACGATAGGGTGGAATAATGGTGGTTTTTTTGGTGGTAGTGGGTCGGGGTGTTCACCAGATTGATCTTGAGAAGTTTCAGATTCGGGCAGATTGCTGGTTCGATCTTCGGATCGAATTTCGGGGCACCTATGATCAGTTTTAGAGGGTCTGGTAGTTGTGAAAAATGAATATTTTTATCTGAAGTTTCAATAGAGTATAAGAACATAAAATTTTATTTAACGGTTTAAAAGTTATGGACTATTGAAGCTCGCTGTCTAGAAATCCATTGCTGTTGGAAGCATCGTGGTAATCTATAGATTAGGGCTATTTAGTGGCCGAATTAAATTTTCTCTACAACTAAAAAATATAGATAATTTTCTTAGATTCCAAAAATATCATGGTTTGCTATATTTGGATTTGTATAAAAATAGTTATGAAATTAAGTCTGCTGTCTAGTGAGACAACAGATCGGTTTTCTGGGCTAAAAGCGAGGAGCTAGGAATTGTGGTCTTTCTACTACTGGGACAGCAAAGGGGTAAACTATCTAGAGAGTGAGAAGACTAATTCGGGGTTGTATGTAGGTACGATGTCGCTATGTTGGGTGTTTGTACTGTTAGTGCATGTTTTGAGATGGATATATATATTTATTGCAGGAGGTGTGACTTCGAGAGTGGCCTCAACCTCGCAACACTCCAATCCTTGTGGGTAAAGAGCAAATACATCGTATAATGATGACGAGATGATATGAATGGATAGTTGAATTGATAATTGATATCTTGTTGTCCTTTATAAATATTATCAATTATTGCCATTGGTTACGCTCTTTATGCGTGTTGATTATGTTAATAATGGAAAAGATGGATCATGGTATAATTCATGTTAATTGTATATGTGCATTCATGATAGAAGAGATGACATGTGTGGGTCTCTGTGTTCCACTTATGGTAGACATGAAAGTCCTACTACTGTAGACCCCTCCATAGGATGGATGAGAGTAAGACCTACTTCGTAGGCCCCTCCATAGGATGGAAGGGAATGACAGTGTGACATCGACGAGTGTGTATAAGCTATGAAAGGTGCATATGAGCATAAAACATGGTGCATTGCATGAATGAAGAGAAATATGTGATTTAATTGATGAGCTCTTTTTTATGTATGGTTAATATGACATGATAAAGTTTACTCAATGGTTATTTTCGTATGTTGATATTGTTGTATAATGTACTTTGCTGAGTCTTGGATTCACACTTGTTTGTTTAATGTTTTAAGTACTTTGAGGCCGATATTCTAGGAATGGGAGTAGCACAGTTATGACATATATCACTACTTCACCCTCATGATATTATTTAGTATTCCGAACATGCATAACTCTTGAATAATAGATATACTCAGTCTTGGAATAATCTAGTAGGGGTAATCTTGTAAGGGTTTAATCTATTTGGATAAGTATGTTTGCGGCATCTTATTATATCATGTGAATGTGCTTCGTTTGGTGGCCTCGATAAAGGTAAGTATAAGGTAAGACTAGTTCCCAAACGCATGTATTCTGGACGCTCCCAAGCGCGAGGTCTTGGATGTTCTTGGGCGTATGGATCCAAGCATAGTATTGTTGTTGTTATTGTTATCATTTTTTTATTGTCATTCCTCGTTATACCTTGGAGTTGGCGTATATTGTCCAAATGATAAAGTAGATGCTTGCTGAAATTTTAGTTGATGTTAGTTAAATATAAGTGTAAAGTCATGATGAAGTGACATTTAGGGCATGTGTGGTGCCGAAGTGTTATAACGATATTATACAATTTTGAGATAACTTTTAAGTATTTTTTCATTTGTATATCTCTACTATTTATTATTCCCAAGACTATTTACTACTGTAGATTAGGGAAACATACATTAAAAATACTAAATAAGCTAATTAAAAAAGATGATTTAATCATTTTCATATATATATATATTGGTTTAAATATAAAATCCTAAAATATCATTAGTTACGAACAACAGAAGTATCACGTGACTCCTTAAACAAATACTGTGAAATGAAGCGAGTACCGTTTTTTAACAGTGTAGTCAAATGAGACATATGAGTTCGCTGCAAATGACACGTGTTTTTTGTTTTGCCGTTGGACACTTGGACGGTCCAACACACTGTTAATTTGGTCGTCCCGTCGAAACATTAATTGCATATTGAAGAACGTGATTAAGACACCTTGATTGCTACTCCCTCTCGAGAAATATAAGGTTTATTTTGATTTTACATGAGGATTAAAGTTTATGTGAAATTGAGTAAAGTACTAGCGAAAATGATTTAGATATTCTCACTTAATTGTCTTGAGTGTGTGATGGTAATGAATAAATACATGTAGTTGACAGAAAAGAAATAAAAGTATAATAGAAAAAGGCTCATTAAATTTGCATACAATACTTATATTTCTGAACAAGATTATTTAAACTATAGGCCTTGTATTTATGAACGGATGGAGTAGCTAATAAATTGTTGGCGCTAAAAACTTGAAGTGGGGTTTATCGGCCACAACACACCTGACGAACGTTGGGTTCAGTTGATCAAGGAGTGCCAACCAATTTGATCTTGCAATCGGTAATATTAATATATGATATGCTCAAAGCCGATCGATCACAAGACAATCGATTTAGATCTAAACAGCTAAAAGCCGATTAAATCGACGAGTAACAATAAATTTAATTAACCAGTTAGGGCTAATCAGATTGTAAAGGTAAATCTTCTCCGAAGAAGGCGATGCACAGCAAAATTGGAAAAAGATCAAACCTAATGGTGTAACTGATAGAGATCAACAATCGGCGATGCACAACTTTATTGATCAAGATCAAATTACAGAACTTCTAAATTACAGGAACTACTCCTAGTCGACAGGAAAAATAGATGAAAGTAATAAGTTGGTTGATTGTGTTGTGTTTTTTTCTTTTGCTTGCCTATTACTATCTTTTATACCCATTGGCCGATCGTATCCCATTACAACACGTTACAACACATGATCCGTATCGGCCTTAATGAGGACGGTTTGTCTTCGAAATCTTCACCATAACCAAATTTGTTTGAATCTTTCCATACTTACACGTCGGTTATGATACATTGACTTTATCCTGCCGATTTTGACCATACCTGTCAAATTTTGGTGCAAACATATGCCCCCCATTTTTGGGAGATAACTTGTTATCTTCCAAAATCTTAACCATCGGCTTGCAGAATATTGGCTTGGCAAGACGCCCTCACCAGTAACCGCTGCATTAATGGCACCGTAAAAATCTCATTACGCGTATCGTGCGTTTTAACTGCACACGTCGACTCGAAATCCTTCCTGCCGTTTCACTTTTACCCTTTGTATAAATATGCGGCCCCCACATGGTCATTCTCACGCGCTCAAGCTATCTGGATGTCTGCAATCGGCTTCTTGTCTCCAGCTAACAAGTCTTTCAATGCTCATCTCCTCCTATTCTCAATCGGCTTTCCCTCGAGATCAACTCAATGGATTCCACCTAGGTACTCATTCTGATCCCTGGCAGCAATGACCAATTCTACCTAGGACCGGTAGGAAGTTTAGATACCGATACAGTTATAAACGAAGAAGTCCATTGTCTCCTGTTGTCGGCTGCTAGTCACAATATGGAGGGTTGGAGTAAGAGCTTTAGGGCTTGGCTGACAGCGCTCAAAGGATGGAAGAGCTGGTTCAATCGGGTAGCGACCCAAAAGAGAGAGATATGGGAGAGAATGGGGATAGCTGAATGCCTTCCTCTTTTTTTAGCCGATCCAGAGGCCAATGAGTCCTTAGTGGCCACGGCTTGCTATTTCTGGTCAGATACATTTAACGCTTTTATGGTCCGCACCGGTCTCATCGGCCTAACTCTCCTAGATGTGGCTCAATTATATTGCATGAGGCTGGACGGAGAGCAGATATCGACTTATAGTGCCAAGCCCAAGTACATTATTAGATCCAAAGGTGAAGGGTGGGCCAAGAATATCAGCAATAATAACAAAGTGCATGGGCCAGTATTGGACGAAGAACACATAGCATTTCTCAACCTCTGGCTAGATCGATATCTATTCTGCGGTGCTTCTTTTGTGCCGACTCAGGTGTACCAAACCATAACAAACAACTAGTGGAGGGCCGTCGGCTAGCCTTAGGAAAGATGCTATTGGGAGCGGTATACCAAATGATGTATGTAATAAGGAGTCGGCTTTTTACGGGGTTCGCTAGTTCCTCCATCAACAACATAAGCTGTCCCCTTTGGTTCATTCAGATCTAGCTGTAGTACCTGTTCATCCGATCATTCAACTTGAATCCTTTAGAAGACACAACATTTCCACGAGAAGACAATCCAGAGGGCGAGATCCCTCAATTCACAGCCAGTCGATCATACGAAGAAAGATTTATGATGTGCTCTGGGAATGAGATAAGGATTACGCCCATCGGCTTAAGGAAGTACCTAGATTTCTTTCTTCAGCTCGACAATGAAGACTTCAAGCACCAGGACTTCTTCAGTTATAGTGGAGTGGCCGATTTTCCATGGCCATCATTCTTGCATCTAGAAGCTAACATCTCTTTGATGCCTCAGGAGACCTTGAATTTTTACAAGATTTTCATCTCTCCGAGCATTCTTCATGTCGGCCTTAATACGAGAAATCGAACATTTCAGTCGTCCTACGAATTTTACCACCCCTCCATTTATGCTAGGTAGCTGGGCTTCAGGCAAGTGATCCCAAGTCTCCCACTGCTTGATCGGCTTCAACCAAGAGCTCGCGTTCGCAATGCAGCCGCTGCTAATATAGTACTGGAGATAGCCGATGAGCTTCAAATTAATGACTTGCCACATTTCTTCCTGAACACTCGTCGGGCTGGCCACTTTTCTTCTTGGTGGCTATCAATCGCAAAAACACTGTTCTTGAAGAGGACACCGTCGGCTGTTATTAATGCATTTTTCCCAAATCTACCCAAGCCAACGGTAGCATATGACAATGATTCGAGCGATGAGTCTAGCTTGATCCTCCGGGTATACTAACACAAGTTTAGTAGATATTATTGGAGAGGTATTGGCCAAAATAAATCCTCTTTTCTTATTCTTCTTTTACCAAGTGCTTTTACTAATCGGCTTTCTCCCTTTTGTAGACCAAAGCTGCGAGCAAGAAGATTGCATCCGGGCCATCAGGCAGTCGGCAACCTAACAAGTGGCCCCATCAATCGACGGGCCTCACGGGCTACACTTTCGGCACTCTGGGAATTCAAAGCCCCTCATTGTCGGATATTGAAAAGCAACAACAGCCCAGTAAGTACTTTTTAATCGGCCAGTGCTTTACCCTGTGAAGGACCATGTGGAGGTCCATCCATGTTTGTGATGAGTATTCGACTTTATTTGAGCAAGGTGTGCTCAAGTTTGAGTTTGAGTTTGATTTGGATTGATTTTCAAAATGAAGCAATTTGAGTTGTCTCTGTCAGGAGTGGCAGTACCGGCCGTATGGGCGCGGTAGTGATGAGTTGGATGGATTTATTGCACATCTTTGTGGGCATTGCTATGTGAGGAGTTTCCTTGTCTTTGATGGTTGCAGGGCGACGATGCTAGGTCATGGTGAGGCGGAGGATGACCGGGACTAGGCGAGGAGCGTCGGAGGTCCAGACGGTTGGGAGATCGCCGAAAGATGATCGGAGACGGAGTCCGGCAAGTCAAGAAGACAAGGAAAGGATATGATGCTAGCTAGATGCCGCGTGGATCAATGAGGGCCGTCGGATTGAGGTCTAGTTGATAGGTTAGCGGGTCTAGGTAGTATGCTTTGAAAACCGTGTAAGAAAACCTGGTATGTGTGTGGGTTTTGGGTTAGCCCTTGCATGGCTGTGTGTGTGGGTTAATCCTAGCCCTTAGATGAGTGCTCTAGGGTTGAGGGACTCATCCAAGGGTGGTAGGTGGCCCTAGAGTAGTATAAATAGGGGTGGAGGGGTAGCCTCCTTCCCTTGAAGGTTTTGAGGTTTGTGAATGCTCCTTTGAGCTTTGCCCACATGAAAGTGAGGCTTTGTAACCTCTCCTTCCAGAAATGAAAGTTTTATCCATCCATCTCTGAATTTATTTTGCGCATTTACATTATGTCTTTACTTTACGCAATTTAAATTCAGCATTTACTTTCCCGCAATTACATTCTCGCAATTTACTTTCATGCAATTTGGATTTGCCTCCCCTCCTTCTAAACGCTGTTGATCTTGGATGTTTTGAGTGTGTTCATATGGTTTTAAATCTCTTTTGCACTCTTGGATTGAGTAGAGAACATCTTTTCTTTCAAGTTCCAACTTTGTTCAGAACTTGTTCTTTGCGCAGTATTTAGTATTTGATTTTTATAAAAATATATAAAAATTATTTTTAAGTGATTCTTATTGGAGGAGGTGCGGGACTCTGTTATTCACTTGCAAAAAAATTTTGGAGTTCACTTGTCGCACCGTTTGGGCGCCATGAGGTGAAAACCGAGCCCCAAACTTTCTGCTCAAAGTTCTTGACTGACTGTACTGTGTTCTTTGATTTTTCCTATTTTTCTGTAAGGATTTTTGAGGAGAAATTTGGTGGAGTTCTTCATGACTCTGATGCTCATAGGGAGAAAAATTCTCAAAATTTTGTGACCTGCAGAAACCCACCAACCTCCTGTTCAAATTGAGGACAAGTTCTGGAAATTCTGCTTTTACTTTTCTGAAAGTGACTTTTGTGATTTGAATTGATGTTCTTTCTAAAAGCAAGAGTTGGATTGATTCCTCTTTATCTTGGACACTAGACAACCAGGATTGTGACTCAAAAATCCCCACATATTTTATGGTACTTATCCATGCAAGCTTGGGGTACACCTAGTTGTCTAGTTTTTCGGGTTTTTCACGATTTCCTTTGAGCGATCTTGTCGAGGTTTTTGTTGGAGTATTTTGGGGGAAAATTTATTTGCGACCATTCACCCCCCCTCTGTTCGCCATCTCGGTCCTTCACCCTGTGTATTCTTTTAAAAACTAACACTTAGCCGATCATTTCCAGAGAAGAAGCGTGCTAAATCTGTAAAGAAACCTGCTAACAGAGGTGCTAAGCCTCAAGAGAAGAGTAGCGAGAGCCCTCCCCATTCTCCTCACGGATCGAATACGAGAGGGGTAAGTTTCTTTTTATATATGATGAGTATATCTGTCTGTCGGCCTAACCCATTTTAACCCTTTTCTCAGCCGACTTCATCGGTACAAGTGGCCAACATTTTGGCTGATCTGCCCGACACGTCTATAGAGGCTCCGCCACCTTCTTCCGAGCCGACGCCGCCTACTCCCTCTGCTCCTATCCCGGCTTCATCGGACCTGACAAATCTGCTAGGGTTCTCTCTGGACGATCTCACCGATCCGGAGATCATAGCCACCAATGATTATTCAGCGGACATCCGCAAAATCCTTGAAGTGTTGAAGGAGGCATCGGCTGCAATAACTTATGTGCCGGGTATGCAGGAAAGGCTTAATAGTTTTTTCGATCAAGTCATGAAGCTGGAAGCCGACCTCCTGAACAACACACAGACCCTCCGGGACGCTATGACTACGGTAGAAGCCGATCTGCCTCCGAAAGCTATGAACACACTCCTAAATGTCTGTCACTTGGATGGCAAAAAAGCAGAGGTCACGGTGGCTAGGGTCAGGATCGCTCAGAGAGAAGCGCAGGAAGCCGATCAAAGGCTTCTTAACAAGATGGTGGCGGAGGCCAAGGCGAAGAAAAATAAGTTTGATGCTGATACCCTGGCCCTCAAGACCAACAAGGCAGCCATCCAGAAGCTGGAGTCGACCAAGAGACTCCTAGAGGAGGAGCTATCCAATTTAACCAAGCAGATAGCCGACGGCCAAGTCGTGCTCACCGCAACAGCCTCGTCCATGAAAGATCAGAGACACGAAATCACTCTGGCCATTGAGGGAGTTAGGGAGCAATCGGCTAAGGTGGTTCCTGTACCTGGCAGTGCTCAGGAAGATCGAAGGATTGTTGATGAGGTGCAGGAGACTATCGCTAAGGCTACAGGCGCATTATCGGCTTTGGGTGCTAGGCTTCTTGGCTCCAGCTTGTAATCTGTTTCTTTGCAATGAATGTAATATTAGAAGACATTGACCTTCTCAAAACAATGCTTTTGGAATGTTTAAGTTATTGTAATCGGTTGTTTAACCGATTTATTATCATTCTGCTTTCATATTGAAAGACAGAGATGGCGATCAGAGGGAGGGTGAATGGTCGCAACTTAAAAAACTTACCCCAAAAAATAATCCAAACAAGCCTGCGAGGCAAACACACAAAAAGAGCCGATCAAAACAAACTACTTAGCTGTCTGGCCGGTAGCACCGCACCTGGAGCGGTAGCACCGGGCTCAAGAACAGTCTGAAAAAACAGCACGATCTCAAAACAAATTTCAATGAATCTTTTGATCGACTAGACAAAAACTCACGAAACTTGGTAGATAAGGTCTTTGGGATGTCAAGAACTTATTTCAACCTTCAATCACAAGGATTGACGTCAAAGTTCCAACCTTTTTGCCCGAAAAGGAAGAACACACCAAGTTTTGAGCAAATCGAAAGAACTTGATCCAAGACTTGCTCGTGGGGTTTTGATGATCAAGATGATCTTGAATAGCATCCCACATGTCATAGCACGCTAGAGAACAAGTCTAAACTCAAGAAAACGCGAGATACAGAATCACACATTCAAGAACGCAAAACTCAACTTCTTACGAGAAGAACGCACGGATTGCCTAGATGATTGAAACATAAATTCAACAGAAGAATCATTCATCAAATATCAACCTCAACAAAAGATTCGTAAGCATGTAGAAGGAGAGGAGGCAAATCCAAATTGCGTAAATGTAAATTGTAATGAAGTAAATGCGAAATTTAAATTGCGTAATTTTAATGTGTAAAGGAAATAGAGTAGAAATGAAAATATTTTCATTTCTGGAATGAGAGGTTTACAGAGCCTCACTTTCAAGTGGGCAAAGTTCAAAGGAGCACAAAACCTCAAAAACCTTCAAAGGGGGGAGGGCACCCCTACCCCTCTATTTATACTACTCTTGGGCCACCTAACACCCTTGGATGAGTCTCTAAACCCTAGAGCACTCCATCAAGGGCTAGGATTGACCCACTCATACAGCCATGCAAGGGCTAACCCAAAACCTAAACACATAACGGGTTTTCTTGCACGCTTCTCAAAGCACACTAACTAGACTCGCTAACCTATCAACTAGACCAAGATCCAATGGCCCTCAATGATCCATGCAGCGCCTAGCTAGCATCTCAACAGCTCCTTGTCTTCACGGCTTGCCACGACTCCGTCTCCGATCATCTTCCGGCAATCACCGACCGTTTGGACATCCGACGCTCCTCGCCTAGTCCCGGTTATCCTTCGCCTCACCATGATCTAGCATCGTTGACCTACAACCTTAAAAAACAAGGAAACTCCTCACATAGCATTGCCCACAAAGATATGCAAGAAATTCATCAAAGTTCACACTTCGAAATTCATCTTTATTCGTTCAGGCTGGTAGCACCGCCCATAGTGGACCGGTGCTACCGCTCAGCGCAAACACCAAAAAACACCCTCTTTTGGAATTTTCACACCGCTCCAAGGGCCGGTGCTACCGCTCGCCTGGTAGCATCGGGCTACCATGGCCGGTAGCACCGCCCAACCAGAAACCCGAAAAACACCCTCTTTGGAAATATTACACTGGCCATTTGGTCCGGTGCTACCGCTCGCCCGGTGGCACCGCACTATCATGGCCTATAGCATCGGAAAAATAGAGAAGACTCCAAATTGCTTCCATTTGAAAATCCAATTCAAATCAAATTCAAACCAGAGCTAACCAAGCTCAAATTTAGTCAAATACTCATCACAAACCTGGGTAGAAAAAGTCGCTTGTACCACCTGCCAACTTGCGGATCTCTGAAGGACCATGTGGAGGTCTACCCAGGTTTGTGATGAGTATTTGACTAAATTTGAGCTTGATTTGCTTTTGTTTGAGTTTGATTTGAATTGGATTTTCAAATGAAAGCAATTTGAAGTCTTCTCTATTTTCTCGGTGCTACCGACCATGGTAGCGCGGTGCTACTGGACGAGCGGTAGCACCAGACCAAATGGCCGGTGCAAGATTTCTAGAAAGGGTGTTTTTATGGGTTCGGCGGCGTGCTACGACCATGTCTAGCGATGCTACCGAGCGGCGTAGCATCGGCCTTGGAGCGATGTGAAAATTCTAGAAAGGATGTTTTACGGTGTTTAAGTAGTCTTGGTGCTCGGCTTGAGTGCAACAAAGACCGGTCCACTATGGCGGTGCTCACCGAGAGCGTAGCGCGGTCGAACGAACAAAGATGAATTTCGAAGTGTGGACTTTGATGAATTTCTTGCATATCTTTTTGGGCAATGCTATGTGAGGAGTTTCCTTGTTTTTTATGGTTGCAGGTTGACGATGCTAGATCATGGTGAGGCGAAGGATAACCGGGACTAGGCGAGGAGCGTCGGAGGTCCAAACGGTCGGTGATTGCCGGAAGATGATCGGAGACGGAGTCGTGGCAAGCCGTGAAGACAAGGAACTGTTGAGATGCTAGCTAGGCGCTGCATGGATCAATGAGGGCCATTGGATCTTGGTCTAGTTGATAGGTTAGCGGGTTTAGTTAGTGTGCTTTGAGAAGCGTGCAAGAAAACCTGTTATGTGTGTAGGTTTTGGGTTAGCCCTTGCATGGATGTGTGAGTGGGTCAATCCTAGCCCTTGATGGAGTGCTCTAGGGTTTCGAGACTCATCCAAGGGTGTTAGGTGGCCCAAGAGTAGTATAAATAGAGGGGTTGGGGTGCCCTCCCCTCTTTGAAGGTTTTTGAGGTTTTGTGCTCCTTTGAGCTTTGCCCACTTGAAAGTGAGGCTTTGTAAACCTCTCCTTTTAGAAATGAAAATGTTTTCATCTCCATTCTATTTTCTTTACGCATTTAAATTCCGCATTTACTTCCTTGCAATTTACATTTACGCAATTTGGATTTGCGTCCTCTCCTTCTACATGCTTAAGAATCTTTTGCTGAGGTTGATGTTTGATGAATGATTCTTCTCTTGAATTTATGTTTCAATCATCTAGGCAATCCGTGTGTTCTTCTTGCAAGAAGTTGAGTTTTTGCATTCTTGAATGAGTGATTTTGTATTTTGCGTTCTCTTGAGTTTAGACTTGTTCTCTTACTTGCTGTGACATGTGGGAGGCTATTCAAGATCATTTTGATCATCAAAACCCCACGAGCAAGTCTTGAATTAAGTTCTTTCGATTTGCTCAAAACTTGGTGTGTTCTTCCTTCCCGGGCATAAAGGTCGGAACTTTGACGTCAATCCTTGTGATTGAAGGTTGGAATAATTTCCTGACATCCCAAGGAACTTATGTACCAAGTTTCGTGAGTTTTAGTCTAGCCGATCAAAAGATTCATTGAAATTTGTTTTGGGATCATGCTGAATTTTTCAGGCTATTCTGAGCTGTTTTTGAGCCCGGTGCTACCGCCCCTCGAGCGGTGCTACCGGGCTTCCAGCGGTAGCACCGGCCTGACAGCCCTTTAGCTCATTTCGATCGTCTCCTTTTGCACGTTTTCTTCGTAGGCTTGTTTGGATTATTTTTGGGGGTAGGTTTTTAAGTTGCGACCATTCACCCCTCATCTGATCACCATCTCGGTCTTTCGATCTCCTTTGGGCTTGACAATCCTTGAATTCTTACCTTCATGATCGGCTTCTATTTGTAATGAACCGATCGTAATCTTTAAGGTCTTTTCGCCATTGAGGCTGCTTGAATGTCTATATGCCGACCCCTTTTTGGTTCTTCATTCTGCATCGGCTCTTTTCCTTTTCCTGAGCACTACACCATGTTTATGGGAAAAGGGTCGACATCTACCTGCATTGTCGGCTCATCTACAAATTTAAGCCGATCGACTTCTATAGTCGACTCTATCTGTTGCCAAAAAATATTACAATCGTTAGTATTATGATAAAAAGACTGGTGCCATTTGCAATACCTTCGTTTTTTTGATCTCATCGGCTGATTGTATAACATGTCCCTTAGGTAATCGTATGATTTTTTTTACAAGAGTAAATCAAAAATACGATCGCATTTAGAGACATCAAATGCATACTTCACCTCCGACTTACTTTTAGTCGGCTTAAGCCAAGAACAGACCAAAGATTTCTTGGACCCTTTGACCCATTCGGCTATATTTACTTCTGCTTCATCGTCCTCAGAGGACTCACTTGAGCAATATTCGATCATGTTAACCTTGACATTGTCTTTATCTTTATTATTACTATTTAATTTTAATTTGTTCCTAAATCCTCTATTATCAGAAAATCGGCTTTCTTGAAGTGGGGGAATTAATCCTTGGAAAGCTAAATCGACAAACTGATTGTCGGGCAAAGTAACACTAAAACACCAATTTCTGACTTCCCTAAATCTCTTAATATAATCCTTCACCGATTCTCCAAACTTTTGGTGGACAGAGCTTAAATTAGAAATCCTAAGTTTTAGACTGCCAGAGAAAAAAATACTCATGGAATCGGCTTTCCAAATCGTTCCACATGTGAAACGAATTTGGAGGTAAACTAATAAACCAAGTAAAAGCAGCCCTTGATAATGACAATGGGAATAATCTAATTTTAAGCCCGTCAGACTGGGTTGCCTCACCACACTGAGCGATAAAACGTTCGACATGTTCTAACGTTGTAACAGAATCATTCCCACAAAACTTGGCAAAATCAGGAACTTTGAAATTATTTGGGTAAGGCATGCAATCTATATAATTAGGATACGGCTTTCTATAGCCGATAACCTTACCTTTTGACTGTATGCCAAATTGATCCCTCAATACGGCGAAAATTTGGTTGGCCCAATTAGCATTGTTGGCCGATGAAATGTTAGGGTTCTGCCAATTATGATCATAATTGGCATTCTGCCCTCCGAGCGTAAGCTCGGGTTGCCAATTATGCGAGGCCGATTGATACTGAGGGAATTGCTCGTATCCATTGTTCCTCCTAATGGTCGGCTCCGGCATTGGGACAAAAGGCTCCGAGTATGTCACAATTTTATATGGGGTCTGATTCCTAGGTGGAATTGGCTCGATATATTGTGAATACGTATTGTTTTCAATCAGCTGTGGTACCGATTGTGGAAACGCGTAAAACGGAACCGACGATGGTAGATTAATCGATATATCTAACTTGGCAACATTAGTGTATGCTTGATAATGTGCAACCCACTCAGGCGAGGATCCCTCGGCAGTATGACAGTGGGTTGGGTTGGCATCATGGTCAACGATTGATTTGCAGTCGACGGCTTTGGGTCGGCTAGAGTATTTTGCGCCATCGAGTAAACATGATAATTTGGCAGAGCTTGCATCGGATCGAGTAGGCTTCCAGATGATGCCAACTCTTGAGCAATTGTTTTGACACTATTAACTATCATCGGCCTAAGAGTTGTAACTAGAGCTGATGATTGATCGATTAAAGCATAATGCACAGATTGATTAATCATAGCCAAAAGTTCAGCCTGCGCAAGGATGTATTGACTCACCGGGCTATCCGTGACCCCTTCATCGTCGAGGGCGTTAACTGTCGGCAACGCGGCCTTTTGAGTGACACCGCGTCGGGTCTTCTGGTAGCAACCCAGCATCATCTCTTCCAGAGCAGCTTTTCGATCTTTAATTTCTTTGCGCTGCTCTGGCGTTAAGTAGTCCAATGTGGGGATGATTATAGCTTCAACCTTGAGGTCAGACGGCGGGATCGACTTACCGGAAGAAGACAATTTTGTCCTACCAGGCGTGCGAAGAGTGTGTTAGCGCAAAAAACTTGAAGTGGGGTTTATCGGCCACAATACACCTGACGAACGCCGGGTTCAGTTGATCAAGGCGTGCCAACAGATTTGATCCTGCAATTGGTAAGATGAATATATGATGTGCTCAAAGCCGATCGATCGCAAGACAATCGGCTTAGATCTAAATAGCTAAAAAGCCGATTAAATCGACGGGTAACGATAAGTCTAATTAACCGGTTAGGGCTAATCAACGAGTCCGAACGATAATAAGCGAGCCTACTTTATTTATTTCGAGACGAAAGCAAAGTCTACTTTATTTTAGATTAGAATAGGTGCAAACCGGGAAAAGCAAAGATGCTTTGGAGTTTGGGCTTTCTTCGTCCTTTCCGGGTCACGACCAGATCCACCGAATCCGAACGAAACAAACAAACAAATAAATACACAGGGGAAAAAAAAGAGTAAGGAAAAAAAAAGGCTAAAAACAGAGAAGAAAAAGTCCTATTAAAACGACGCAGCCTCGTCGTCTCTTCCTCGCTGCCAATTCCAACCCGAGCTCTCCTCTCCTCTCCCCCATTTGATCTTCTCCCTTCTCTGCCTCGTCTGCTTCTTGCTCCGATCCCAGCGACCTCTCCCCGACTCCTCCTCGTCCCTCGGCGTCGTCGACCAATCTCGCCGCGGCATTCTTGGCGCGCGGTTTCGCCGTTTTCTTGGACTCCCAGCTCCTCAGGCCCGAGGATCGCGGGGTCTCGTCGGGGAACCGAGGTTCGCTTCGCCCGAATCCGGTTTTGCGTTGTCTCCGGCTCGATTTAGGGTGCTCTGGTCGTTCTTGCGGTGGTTCTTGATGGTTGTTGGTGCTGGGTTTCTTGGATTGGACCCCCTATTGGTCGCTGTGCCTCGTTTGGATCTAGCTCTAGAATGGTAACGGCGCGTGATTACTGTAGACTGGTCGCTTAGATTGGTGCCCTGGCTGTGGAAAGTTCGATTCCTGAAATGTAAGAACTAATAAAAGGTTTCGGTTCTTGTTTTGGTAGTGGTGATGATGTCCTGAATGCTTACTTTGGATATTGGGATGGGATGCCTTCACTTGGTTCTTGTTCTTCTTAGTAATCAAACAATGTGTTTACTTGTATTGTATCCATCCTAAGTTTTTTTTGGATGTTGGCTTCTGTGAATAGGACGCGAGGCTCGTAGCATCTGCCCCTGATTACGGCGCATTCCATGGTGAGTTCATTAGCTGTTTATGTGCTGCTTCTATTTTCTGAGTTACCTGATGTGGTAGTTTTCTTATTATATGGTATGTGCTGTAAAGATTTTGTTGGGTGGCGTGCTTAACAGGGTCCAATTTTGATTTAATCTGATAAACAGGGTGAAGAGGCTCCTGAGTTTCGTGTTGAGAGCATCACCTTGGAGTCCAAGGACTGCCAACAGAATGCCGTAGACAATGGCGATAAGATGGTGAGTTCGATGAATAAGTTGATTTATTTACATAAGCTTTCGGTTCTATTTTAGTCAGATATGCCTGGTAGTCATTGCTGCTTGTTCTCAGTTGTTGGAGATATCACTTGTATTGTGTTGCTTGCGAATGATAAAAGATGGTCTTAGTAAGTTGGAATCTGTTTGATGTCTTTGTAGAGTCAAAACATAGAATGGTCATGCTCTGTAGCTATGTATTACCTAGAAAGCAGGATAGCCCTTCCTTTTCTTTTGAAAGCAGGCGGGAGAGCTGAGCTGTTTGTTTCACTTCTTTTCAAAAGGATAAAGGTAGCGTAGGTACAATATCCGATACTGCACAAGCTTCTTGTACCAACTTGGAGACAGCTGAGATTGACTGGTTGCACCAGCTAATACCATACCAGTGCATAGGTTCAGTAAAATCAACTTTGCTGATATAGTTGTCAGTTGGTGTTTATCCTACTAAGGTGTACTCTAAAGTCTAAAGGTAAATTGTAACAATATTTTCTTGCTTTTGCAGTATGTTTTCAGCAGATCAGATGATGGCTCAAAGTCATCCTTTTGCATTAAAATTCTGGACAAAGTAACTCAGATTTGGTATTGCACTGTCATTCTAGTCGTGTTCTCCTTTTATTTTCATTTGTTTTTAGTAGATAGTCATTCTGAGTATTGGTCATTTGGCAGGATTGTACCTACAGTACTTGGGACACGGCCAACTCCACCCAGGTCGCACTCAGCGATTCTTGTAAATAATGACAAGATACTGATTATTGAGAAGGGTGTTTCCTTGAATGATTTTATCTGGTTCCTTGAGGTAAACACTAGAAAATTGATACAAGAATATTGTTTTTCTTGAGCCGTCTTGTGTTTTCTTTTCATTTATGGAGGGAGGAATTAGCTCACCCTTTTCAAATTGGACCTCGTGAGCACCAAGTAGCCCAGAAACTCTCTTTGTTCTCTTGGACAATCACATAGCCTGAACAAGAGATCAATTTCCTTGGTGTTTGTCTCCTATAGACTGCCATACAATGTTGTTCATTCTATAATGATACTTTTGTCCCTCATCTTACTGGCAAGCCAGAATTATATTAATGTTATGCTATTATGTTGTTAATCTGCATACTAAATTACATCATGGTAACTGGTATTATGCATTCAGCCAGTTTGTCATTCTGTAAATGCAGATTTCTCTTTCTCTAGATGCTAATACTGGGTCCTAGTGATGCTCCATATTTTCTTTGTGCTTCTTATCTAGAAGCCTAGGAATGTTCCACATTTTCTATTCTTACTTGTGTAAACTTGCCTTTTTTACTTTTGCATAATCCACCTGACTGAGCTGATACTCTTCATCTTTACATATCAGATAGACACACCCTTTATTAAACAACAGCGGAAAATCATGGGCACAGAAGTTGTTGCATGGAGCAAGGGAGCACTTGGCGTGGGTCAAAAGCCAGTTGTGATTAGTGGGCCTTCTGGTGTTGGTAAAGGGACGTTAATTGCAAAACTGATGAAAGAGTACCCACCAAAGTTTGGATTTTCTGTTAGCCACACTACAAGATCTCCAAGGGAGAAGGAAATAGATGGAGTTCACTACCACTTTACAGAACGAGCCAAGATGGAAGGCGATATAAGTGAGGGCAACTTTCTTGAATTTGCTCATGTTCATGGAAATCTCTATGGCACAAGTATTGAAGCAGTTGAATCTGTTACTGATGAGGGGAAGGTAAAATTACTAGTGACTTTTCATGCTAGTTTCTGAAAGGTGAGTTCCTTCATCTTTCCATTGCTTTTCATTATAGAGGTGCATTCTCGACATTGATGTCCAAGGAGCTCGATCTGTGAGGGCTTCTTCTCTTGAAGCAATATTGATCTTTGTATGCCCTCCATCGTTCGAGGAACTAGAGAAGCGCCTTCGGGCACGGTATATTTGTAGTTTATAAAATGCAGTGATAGCCTAGCTCATGTTATTGATAATTCGATTATTAACCTTATAAAGCCAAGACATTCTTGATTTACAATCTGGTCATACAGGGGTACAGAAACAGAGGAGCAAATCCAGAAACGACTGAGAAATGCTCGTGCTGAGCTTGACCAGTCCAATTCACCTGGTCTTTTTGATCACGTTTTGGTAAATGATGACCTTGAAACTTGCTATGAGAATTTGAAGGTAATTGACCCAGCTGTGAGTCTGCATAAGCTTTCCTAGCCTGAGTTATTTGAATGCAAAGTACTGTCACCCCCTTCTCTTTTTTAATAAACTGTTATTGCAATGTGCAGAAGTTGCTTTGTTTGGATGATGACCACAGAGATTCAGATTCTTGTAAGTTACATGAACCTTTTCCACTGTATCATTAATGCTTCAGCGTGTGATTTCTGATGGTAAATCTCATTGTGTGCCAGTCATCAAGGATGTTAAAGCAACTGCGTGCTATTCTATTCTGTCCAAAACAGACTCAAAAATTTTGTTGCAATCTGAGACTAATGAAGTAGAAAAAGGAGCTGCAAGCTTGTAAGTCATCTTGTCCCTGTTTTTAATATAATGTGATGCTATTAACTGGTGATTTGATGCTTACTCTTCTGTATTTGAATTTTTCGACAGGCTAGCACTCGACCTGTCCATTCTCTCAGGAGGTGCTCCTGGACGAACAAGGGGCCTTAAGATACGCTCAGTTCTCATTTGACAATGGTTTAAATGACCATTAGATGACCCAAATCATTCTTGCGAATGATAGCGCCTGATGAATTTTTTATCAATTCGCGTGAGATGACAGCTTCAGAAACATCCCATTTAGAAAAAAAAGAAGGGAAACAAAACGTGGAATTTATTTCCATTTGTTATTTGTTTGCCGCATAGGCACTTCCTTTGTTCTTTGTACCAGAATAAGGTGAAATCGTAGCGAGGAACTGTACCTCATTGTTGAGGGATTGTGTACTTTTTTGTCTTTCGGAAATCCTTTTCGTTGAAGAATACGATGAGAGCCTAGATGAATATCGTCTTTTGTCAGTCAGAGTGAAGAATTCCTGTGGTCTTACAAATCTCAAGCCAGTTGCTGGATTATGTAGTGCTTCTCTCTTGACTCCCAAGCGTAAGTAGTGCTAGAAATTTATGCGCAGCGCGGCCCACGCCGCGGGCGTCGCTGTTCACGCTAGGAAATTGACAAAACACGCGATTGGTGTTCCACACATGAGTAAATCGAGAAAACGCGCGAAAAGGATATAAAAATAAGCCTGTGTTTTTCACAAAAGGGCTTAACAGTAATGCTAGAAAAAGCGGAAAAAGTACATAAATGCAATGCAATTTTTTTTAAAAAAAAGATATGATTTTTTTCTTACAAAAGGGATCTGAACGTAATTTCGATTTTCCTAAAAAGGACCTGAGCGCTACTTTTCGCAAAAGGGCTTAAGTGTAATGCTAGAAAAAACGGAAAAAGTACATAAATGCAATGCAATTTTTTTAAAAAAAAAGATATGATTTTTTCTTACAAAAAGGACCTGAACGTGATTTCGATTTTCCTAAAAAGGACCCGAGCGCTACTCCTAAAAACACTAAAAGGGGATGGACGTAATTTATAATCTTTTTTCGGGAAAAGGACCTAATCGTAATATATTTTTTCGAAAAGAACTTATCCGTAATATTTTTTTTAAACAAAAGGACCTGGATGTAAAAAAAATTTGGCCGGCTCGGCTCGAGCCGCGAGCCGAGCCGGCCCCCTCCCGGCTCAAAACGCCCTGAGCGCGGGGATTCTCCGGGATATAGTAAAAGTAGTATTTGTAACTTAGAGAGTTGATACTAGCAAATGGTATCACTTGCTAGTAGGCTCACTTTCTCCGAAGGAGTAGGCCGTCTTCTTTTGATTATCATCTTGTTTACACGAAAATTTGATAAGACATAACTAATTTGTCAGGCTGATGATAAAATTGGATATTTCTGACCGATATTGGTTTAAAAGGAAAAAGTTTAGTTGAAGATAGAATTGCGACCGATATTGATTCAAAGATGAAATTTTATCTGTATAAAAATCGATACAGATCACGGCTGGCAACGTATTAGAGAAAGATACGATCGGTCTATGCACTATAAAAAGGGGATCGAGGGCAAGCAGAAAGAATTCAATTAATCAAATAATCGGCATCTACTTTTTATCTACGTTTTCTTGTCAACTAGGAATAATCTTGTAATTTAGATCTCTTGTAATTCGTCGTTGATCAATAAAGTTACGCATCGTCGATTGCTGATCTTCTTTGATTACGCCAATTTTGGTTTTCTCCGAATTCGTTGCGCATTGCCTTTATGGGAAAATCTACCTTAATCAACCATCTAATCAGCTTTAACAAGTTGTTTAGGGCCTGTTTGTTTCAGCTTTGGATTCTTTAAAAAGCTGATTCTGGATTGTAGTTGTAGAGAAGCTGATTCTCTAAAAGCTAGAATCCAAAAGCACATATGAAGTGGATTGTGGATTCTAGTGTATATGGATGGGCTAAATTGTGAGAATCAGATTCTAGAATCAAGCTGTTTGTTTCTGATTCTACTTTTGGGGCCAAAATCCAGAATCAAAAGCTAAAACAAACAGGCCCTTAGACTTATCATCACTGTTGATTTAATCGGCTTTGAATAGCTATTTAGATCATTGCCGATTATCATATCAGATCAGTTTTAAGCTTATTTTCCATTTATCTTGCCGATTGCAAGATCAAATCGGCTGACACGTCTTGAACCTTTTGAATCCGGCGTTCGCGTGTGTTTGAGTCGATTAATCTGTTGTCATATTTTTCGGCGCCAACACACCTTTTAATAGAAAATTTCAGGATATACACCTCCATTCGTTGACACTTCAAAAAATACCACTTGTTGTCTTAATGACATATTTCGTCGGCACTTCAAAAAATACCACTCGTTGTCTCAATGATATATGGCCACATGTTATTAAGACAACTAGTAGTATTTTTTAAAGTGCCAACGAATGGAGTGGTATATCTGGATCCCTCTAAATGCATGGTTGCTGCTATCTGTACTCAATCCTCAATATAATTAGTTTTCTTCGTCTAGAGGAATCTTAAAACTAATATATGAAGCAAAAGAACTTGTTCTGTATATGTGTAAAATAGTGCTGTTATTTAAACGGAAAACACATGTCTATGATATTATAATAAACACTGGTCATTTTTCTTTTCTTTCTCATCGGTTAAGTTTAGGATAACTTTTGCTAGTTAGATACCGCTGATGATAAAGATTGCCAACTAGGGAGAATCAAAATTTGTAGTGAGGAAGAATAGTACAACAGAGGTAGTCAGGAACCTGGGACTGAGTACTATGTGGATTTTTTTTCGAGAGGTGTTTCTATATATTTTTTTTAAAGTTGTATAAATATTAAAATATAAATAAAGAGTAGCGATGATTACTTATCTTTTTCGCTTGCTTCAAAATTTATATAACTTATATTGAAAGGAAAAATATAGAAGTACTGCTCTCTTTTTTCTCTCTCTTCTTTCTTTCAAGTCTTGTAGGACAACAGTACAATACTTCTGCTTCTGGAGAACCGAACTACACTTCGAGTATTGACTATTGAGCATAAAGCTTTGCATGGCACTGTTCAGGTGAATAGGGCTTCTACAAGCAGGGTCGGCACCGATAATGGCATCATTCTCCAACTAGCCCAAACACTGTAAATAGATACTATTTGCTTTTTGCATCAAATCTCCTCAAAATAACACTTCAACCTGCAGGCTGCTGTTGGTTTCAAGTTTCGATCATACCGTGAAAGCAGATCAAAACATTGACATACATCGCTGTCGACCTGAAGATCTCGATTCAATGCAGAGGGAGATAATGGAATCTTCGTCAGTCAGCATGAGTCATTCTCCTATTTTAAAGTTGGTTCTTCCTATTAGAAAGATTTCCTGCGGTGCATGTCTCGAAAGTAAAGGTGGAAAATTAACGTAGCCTAAAAAAAGACATGGATGAATCCGGCTTGAAATCCAGTCCATATGTCGGACTGAAATCTGTTGAGATTGAATCACTCAAACCCTTCTTATCACTTTGGAAATCACTCCTTCTCTTGTTAGGTATCTCTCTCACATAGACACACACAAGAGGAAGTAGATGGACTCACTCGAGATGACTTATTTTATTCATTCATAGGATATGCTACTTATACAAGACGGAAGATTAACATGCATGACATAACAACTCCTTAATTACCCACTAACTCTAGTATGCATAACAACTCTTTAATTACCCACTAACTCACATAATGCATAAGCACTAATGACAAGATTACAGCTAACAATTACCCTCTAATCTTGTCATATCTCTACTCACAGAAGGGCTGGCTCGTCGTCACTTGTTGCCGCAGCAAGGAGTGCCTTCTCCTTCTTTTTCTCACGACATTCCCAAACAAAATGTCCATAATCTTCACAATTATAGCATTGTACCTTAGATTTATCCCAATCTTCACCACGACCACGACCACGACCGCGGCCACGACCTCGTCCTCGCAACGAGTCATGTCCTCTCATCTATACCCCTTTATAATGCATCTAAGCATTCTTTTCTACGTCCACCCCAAATAATGCACCCCACTAGAGATGACCCAACCTTCATGCACCCAGCGAAACGTCCCTAGAAACTTGCCTCCATCAAAATTAACCTCTCAGATCTTTCCTCAGCTTTACTCACCCACATCCGATGGCCATTGTTTAATGTGTCTAACTCATCCTGTGGCCCACAAGATCTCCCCACCTCCAAAGATCATCTCAAGGAAAAGGAAACAAATATCCTGGAATTAAGGAAAAGGAAACAAACGTTCTAGAAAAGGAAAAGACCATATATTACGTGTTGGGAAAAGAAAACCGGAAGACAGGGCACTATACTATCATGAGAAGTTGCTCTTCCGTTCGGGCCTCCCGCCCCTTGAGCAGCTCCTTATGCGCCTTCAGTGACTCAATGGCCTCCTCCATGGCCATCTTGTTGATGTCACCGAATAGCGCTAACGACGAAGCAACATTGATGAACTTGTCAGAAACGGCTCGCAGCAGCTTCTTCACAACGTACTTCTCTTCCATCGCGTCTCCAAGTTCACGGATGAACCCAACGAGCGTCATGAACTTCGCCGCGAAGTCATCCACGGACTCTGCATCACTCATCTTAAAGTTATCAAAATCCGAGCGCAAGGACTGAATCCTCGCCTCCCGGACACGCTCAACGCCCACATGCATAGAGCGTAGCGCTGCCCACACATCAGACGTGGTCTCCTTCTCCGCAACTCATAGCAGCGTCTCATCGTCGATCGACTGCCAGATGATTGTCAAGGCCAACTAGTCCTTGCTTTCATCGACATTCTTGGATGAGCCCTCGCGAACAACAGCACCCCATGCGCCGTTGACTCGCAAGAGGTACTTCATTCTCATCGCCCACGCTGCATAGTTTGTCCTTGTCAGCATCGGGTACGGGAGCCTTCCCGCCGTCATCGACGCCGTCGTCATCGAGTCACCCAAGCCACTCCTCACAATGGCTCCGCTTGGCGAGGCATCATTGCGCGGCATCATCTTTGGCATAACCTGGGAGCTCTGATACCAAATGTTGGGATTGAGTCACTCAAACCCTTCTTATCACTTTGGAAATCACTCACTGATTTCTTCTCCTTCTCTTATTGGGTATCTCTCTCACATAGATACACACAAGAGGAAGTAGATGGACTCACTCCAAATGACTTATTTTATTCATTCATGGGATATGCTACTTATACAAGATGGAAGATTAACATGCATGATATAACAACTCCTTAATTACCTACTAACTCTAGTATGCATAACAACTCCTTAATTACCCACTAACTCTAGTATGCATAACAACTCCTTAATTACCCAATAACTCACATAATGCATAAGCACTAATGACAAGATTACAACTAACAAAAATCCCTTTCACTGTCCATATCGAACAGAGGCCAGGTGTGTTCTTGGAAAATGACTCATGCCAAAGCATGAACCTTCTCCTATAGATTATTACTGCACATTGCTGAAAATTCGGTGGGTTAACATATATACACTGCTCCTTTGAGCTAGTCTATATTTTGCTGGGGACGTAGGGGCAGCGGGAGAACTGTTGGAAACTACGAATCTTTCTCTGCAATTGTTCTGATTAATGCCAGTTGCTTCCTTCCTGGTTGATTCATACATGGATTGATCTCTGACTGACCAGCATCTTAGACCTGAAGGGTCTAAAGAACTTATGGTCTGGAATCCACTTGGCTACATGGTGACAATCAGGGTTTACAATGCAGAATCAGGAAGGAAAATCGGCCACCCCTCGGCACCGATTTTTGTCGAAAATCGGGAGAAATCGAATGGATTGCAAAGTCAAAATTTTGAATTTTGCGATCCAACAGCGGAGAAAAAAAAACGAAAACCGACCAGTTTGACCTATTTTATTCATTTTCAACCGGTTTTGTTCGATTTTCGACCTAGATTAGCACACTCAAGGACCGGTTTTGTCGATTTTCGACTAGTTTACATCAAAAATCGGTACACTCAAGAAAAATTAGAAAAAATTGCAGAAAATTTGAATAAACCCCAATTAATTTATAAAATACCTTAGAGAAATTTCAATAATTTTTGAATTCATTTAGTGCTTCTGGAAAATCAAAAATAGCAATTAATGAAAAGCAACAAAGACACTGTCAGATTTTTATAGAGCTTTTCATCCTAGATGTCAAAACCCTATTAATACTAATTTTAGATAGCTTTTGGACAAATTTCCCTAAATTTCACGAATTTTTTGAATTTTAATTGGACCGATTTACCAATCGATTTCAAATTTCGAACGGTGATATGGTGACGATTTTTGAAACCCTGGTGACAATGGTCGAAAGACTTCTCAGGGATTGCTCAGCTGAGAGGGACGTGTGTCATGTCCAGATTTTCTTAGCTGAACAATCTGAGAGATAATGATATATGGGAGGTGGTGCCTCCCCAACTGAATAATCATCTGAATAGAACATGCATGACTTGCAGGTTTTCTCGCAAATTGATAGAAAGTGAAGAGAACAATACTGAAGAAAACACGGCATGCAGGGTTTCTAACTGAACATGACAGGAAGTGGCATCCAAGCAAAAATCGGGAATGTTGCAGAATCCCTCAAGGGTGTGTAAGCGCCTCTACCCCTCCTGATCTCGTCACTGTCTTTATTTAGGTTTAAGTTTTTTTTTGTTTATAACTTAAAACTAGCTTTTGATTTAAACAGTTTAAAAGAAATCGGCTTTTATATGAGGTAGAAGTGGGTAATTTTACCCTAATTTTAGTGTCATTAGTCTAAGATCAACTCTCAATAAGCCAAAAAAGTACCTCTCTAGTGGTTTTTGGCTTTTAGTTACAGAGACTTCAGACTTTTAAAAAAGCCCAATAAAAAGCCACTTATTTGTTTAGTCTTTAGCTTTTCGCCTTTTAAGCTGATGAAAAAGACCAAAGAAAAATAGGACCATAATATTACAAGTTCTTTGATTCTATCTTTTACATGAAAATTATTATTATTGCAGCTTGGAAAATATGGAAGCAAAGAAATGATTGGATATTTCGAAATATTATCCCAAGTATATCGAACTGAAAAAGACTGTTTAAAAATGAGCTCATACTGCATGTGCATCGTGTGAAAGAACAACATAAGCATCGGTTATTCGATTGGCTAAAGACTCTATCTTGATTTCTATCTCAAACTAAGATTGCGATTATAATTTTCCCTTCATCATTTAGTCCTTGTACATAAACCTTTATAATTCTATTTATATATATGCCGTAAAGGTCTTCCCTAGTGTTATCATTCTTAAAAAAAAATCTTTCTCATAATAATTCATAAATGAGTCACACAGGTTGTGGACCTAGGACATCTTGTGTTTCATGTAGCAATCGTACTGACCAAAATTCTCCCCATGGTCATTAGTTTCCACTAGCTCTTCAGTACAGTGGCCAAGCCACCTGCTCTAGCTAGCTCCAAAGATTTTTCGTGGCAAGGACAAAAATTCCTCCAATAGATTTTTCTGACACTTTTGGCCGTCAAAGAAAAGACCGTGGCGAAATGTCAGGATACTGTTGTTAAACATTTACGTCTTCTGGCGAAAGTTATTTCCATCTAGACAAAGGGGTTTAATGTGTGTACCAGCCCATGCAGGCACCCAGATGCAGATCGAGCTCGGTCAGATCTCACCCGTACGTCCGTGGGATCGGTGAAGAAGATACGTGATGCAGGGCCAGGATTCTGCCACGAGGTCAACGAGTCCCTGTACGATCAGCCGCATATATAGGTTCGGCTGGCTATGCTGTTCCTGACCAACAGTATACATGGGTGATGACTGACCAACAGTTTAACTACAAGTGTATAGATCGGTTACCACTTTTCACCTGAGTATTCCAGAGTTATCGATCTGAGGGAACTGTTGGGATTACAACTAAGGCAAATAATTACTACTAACAAGAACATTATATGAAAGATTTAGTCTTGAGAACTAAAGTATGAAAGAGCATAAATCATTTTGGTTCTACCCAGACTAACTAGATCCACCTTGAGCTAGCTAGGTTCACTTACGTGCAAATCAACAAGTATACTATCAATCGGTACTATACTAAGTTCATTCTTACCCTATAGATCAATACTACCTTTTTCACCGTTTCACCTGTCACTTGATAAGACTAATATAAGCATAGCAAGCTCTACACTACTTGTATAGATCGGTTGACTTAATCCAAACAACGTGTTTCAATCTACCAACTAACAAGTTGATTCTTAACATCACCTAAATAACACACTATCAAATAGACTGATTGAAGCAATAAAGCACCATAAGAATTACAGATAATACTAGTGTCGACTACATCGCAAGATCCCCTAAATCCAGAGGAAGAACTTGACCAACCCCCTTCTGGTTCGAAGCAACATCATGAAGGAGTAGTAGGACAGAGAGGAAGTAGTTGTGGATATCGATCCTTGTGAATCGACTATAGGCAGCGGGTGGCGTCCTTCAGCGCCAAGTTGGCGCCGACGGTAGCGTGGGCTGGTGCTAGGGCCACGTGGCTTGGTGACTTCTCCTTGCTTAGTGAAACCCTAATCTGGCAATTTCTTCGACTTCTCTTTGTCTAGACTTGATTCTCGGGATGCTTTTCCACAAGGGGTCATGGCATGCTTATATAGGCTCGGGGAGAGGTGTCCTCAACTTATATAGCAAGAAATGAGGGGGCCGAAGGTAGGGTCAGGCCTTTGCACTACTACAGAATGGTACATCACTATCGCTTCATCTGAATCGGTTCTTAAGTTTTTAGGAAAAAAATGATTGTGATACATAACTTAGGAGGGGTGTTAATAATAATCACTATCGGTTCTCTCCTGTTAGAAGCGATTGTGATGTCTGATGAAGCACATCACAATCGGTTCTTATGTGAAACCGATAGTAATGTGCATGAACATCACTATCGGTTTTACAAAAGAACCGATAGTGATGTCGATGTACTCATCACTATCACTTCTTATGTGAGAACCGATAGTGATGATCGTGCATATCACTATCGCTCGATATAAGAACCGATAGTGATGTGCAGATGATCACATCACTATCACTTCTTAAGTGAGAACCGATAGTGATGTGCGTATACATCACTATCGTTTTTAAGTGAGAATCGATTGTGATGTGCCTCGCTAGTTATTTATACCCTTGGGCTGAGCTTTCCTCTGTTGTTGTTCCAGAGAAGATTCCACCGCCACCTAAAAAAACAGTACATATTCTGGTTGGAAGCCATACTTAGGTGAGAAAATTTGAAATCCTCATGGGTGGGTGTTAAGAGGGTAAATTTGAAGCCCTAGCTTCAGGAGATATCCCTCTTTTTTCCCCTCATTTGTGGTTTTCTTAAACAATGTTAGCATTCCTTCAAACCCCTTCAATTTTGCACTAGGTAATTTCGATATGTCGCGAAGAAAGTTTAGGTTGCACTGGAATTGTGTATGTACTGTAAATGAAGGAACTACGCATGAAGGCCCAGATTTGTGTAAATCTCTATAAAAGTTGTCAAAAATATATGTGAAAAGTTGTAGACATTTGAAATTCACCAAAATATTTCATTTGACACAATTTGTCAAAAATGTATATCCTCTTCGCAGTGCATAGTTAATTTTCTTCATCTGTGTCGGTTTCTATTTTGCAACCGATAGTAATACTTCATCTGTGTCGGTTTTTATTTGGAACTGATAGTAATATGATCCTTATCTGTGTCGGTTTTTATTTGGAACCGATAGTAATATGTTCTTCATTTGTGTCGGTTTTTATTTGGAATCGATAGTAATATGGTCCTAATTTGTGTCGGTTTTTGTTTGGAACCGATAGTAATATGGTCCTCATCTGTGTCGGTTTTTAGTTGGAATCGATAGTAATATGTTCTTCATTTGTGTCGGTTTTATTTAGAACCGATAGTAATATATACATTATCTGTGTCGGTTTTTATTTGGAACCGATAGTAATACGTTCTTCATCGTGTCGGTTTTATTTGGAACCGATAGTAATCGTTCTTCATCGTGTCGGTTTTATTTGGAACCGATAGTAATATGGTTCTCATCTGTGTCGGTTTTTATTTAGAACCGATAGTAATATGACCCTCATCTGTGTCGGTTTTTATTTAGAACCGATAGTAATATGATCCTCATCTGTGTCGGTTTTTATTTTAAACCGATAGTAATATATATCTGTATCGGTTCACCAGGTAAAACCGATTGCAATGAGTTTTAATCTGAATCGGTTTCCAGTTTTCCAGGTAATGACATTTCCATCGGTTATCAATTAAAACCGATTGCCCTGACATTATTTCAGTCGGTTAGGATTTAAAACCGACATAAAACCACTCCTGCTCCTTATCTTGCCCCCCTATCTTCTCCAGCCGCCAGTTCCATTCCTCGCCTCGACCGGCCGCCCCTCCCTGCCTCCCGACCGCCAGCCCCTCTTGCCCCCCGGCCGTGACTCCTGTCTCCTGCCGCCCGCCGCCAGCCCCTCCTGCCCCCGCGGCCAGCCCCTCCTTTCTCCCGACGCCTTGTCTCATTGCTTGATCCTCCAGATGACGATCCCGTGCAGCTTCTTCTCCTCGCAGATTCGTCTCCTCGTGGCGCTTCGTCTCACCCGAGCCAAGCGGGGTGTGGAGCCGAACTCGGCCGCGGGCGATCTCCTGGTTGATGGCTGGGCCGTCGGTTCTGGGCATCTCGGCGGCGCGGCTCGTTGCTCCGGGGAGGAGGCGCGAGGGACGTGACGGAATCCAGCCTCTCCCCGCGTCTTCGTGGTGGCGTACTCCGCCTCGCCATCGCTCTGGCAAGGTAACGAGCGCCTCAGATCCAAATCTCTGGTTGGGTAACGTGGTTGCTCTATAGTAGTCGGTTGCTCCTCTTTGCGCCTGCGGGTAATCGCCGAGAAAGTGATCAGTTGATCAAGGATAGGGTGTGGTGGTGCCCCCTTGTTCTGATGTGCTTGCGCTCCTTGGCTAGGTGGGCTTACGATCCGCATAATCGAAGAATTTCACTTGAGGGATCACAATATGATTCGGACTGTGTCAATTCACCTTTACTTTGATGGAGCGTGTAGAGCTTGTAAATTTTCATAGTGGTTTATATAGAACTTCTTTAGAATCATAGGATGTGTTTAGCTGTTACTTGGTGCTAATGGTGGAGCCTCTTTTGCGTTGATCATATTGGATTGAATGTTCAGAGGAGTTGTGCAGATTTCTTGGATATTCTCGGTAAAGCTAATGTGCTTCTTGCATGTGGTAGGTAGTTAGGTCCCTTTTGATCTTGGTGCTTTTAGAAGCACTAGCTCAATTGGAAGAAAAATGAAAGGCGTAGAAATGCATCTTTGAAAATTGTTGTAAAGTTCTTGTTTCCTGATAGTGGTTTAGATGATTAGTACAAGCAAAAGCAAAATGATAGGTGCTTGTTCAGTCTGTTGACAACCAAAGCTTCCTCAATGATCACTACCCCTTCCCTGATCCAAATGCCAAACCACACACACACTCACACACATAAATATGTTGATGTTTTAAATGTTCTATCTGTAGAAAGCTTTAGCCGGAAATAATTTCTGTGACCTAAAGTATAATGAAGAACTTAGCCACTTAGGTTTCAACAGGAAACTTCAAATCACTTACGTCTAGGTGTCTAGCCGATTTGTGTTCTATAACTTGGTATCGGTGCATTGTAATTTTTATTTTCTTCAGCTTTGGCATCGAATCTGTAGATTTTTTATATAACCATTGCTGATTGGAATGGTTTCATGCTTGAAGGAATAATGAGCCATCAACAGCAAATTATACCCATCTGCCAATGGACTACCCACGAAATCTTGATAGGGAGGGTAGTGGAAGGCATGAAAGTAAATCACGGTTGAAGAAATCTTCATCCGCAGTTTGATGTCTGCAGTAACATCTGTTTCTGACATATACGGTTTGATGTTCAAATACTGGTTTAAGGACCTTCAAGCCTGCTTATTATGGTGCTGCATGCGAGTTCAAACACAAGGAAATTAAGTTCCTCATTGGTGACATTGAAGCCAGCCAAGGTGCCTTCCAGGTTTGTTTCTTACTTCCCTTTCTCTTTATCCAAATCATTAATGTATAACTATGTCTTGATGCTAACAATAAATTTGTTGAAATACTGATTTCCGGTCTAAAGAGGATCAAGACATCGAAAGGATCTTGTTCACGAGATAATGAGAGTATAAATCCACTTTGCCACTTTTCATTGCTTGTGATTCTTTGGATCTATCTTGAGTCCCGACAAAGTTGATTTATGATAGTTGTTTTTGCAATAAAAACTTCTCTACGTGTAACTACTACCTTCAAAATTGTGGAACAAGAATTCATTTATCTAGTTTCAATAACTACTACCTTCAAAACTGTGGAACTAGAATTCATTTATCTAGTTTCAAACCAGTTGTAAATCGATTATCAGTGAGCTTTTACACCTGAATCGGTACAGTCAAATTTGGTGCTACGAGTGTCTATAAAATTGTATTTCATATATGCCTACTGATGTCTGAAATTTTTATTTGAAGCATTAGAATTTACTATCTTAATTGAAACCTATTGTGATTAGATTGTCCAATGAAACCTGTTGTGATTAGATTGTCCTTTTCAGGGGAGCTGTGATTAGATTGTCGGTAAGCTTCTCTAGCTAATGTGATATGTGCTATACTGTGTGAAATATGGGCTGATTTAGGAGGGTGAATTAGAAAATAGCACGGTCATCTCTATCGGTTCTTTTTAAGAAGCGATAGAGATGATCTACTCATCTCTATCGGTTCTTAGAAAGAAACGATAGAGATGAGTGGGTCATCTCTATCGCTTCTTAAAAAGAACCGATAGAGATGACACAATCATCTCTATCGGTTCCTTCTAAAAAGCGATAGAGATGAGGGAGTCATCTCTATCGCTTCTTTCTAAGAACCGATAGAGATGATCCCTCATCTCTATCGCTTCTTTCTAAAAACCGATAGAGATGATGGGTTTATCTCTATCGGTTCCTACAAAGAACCGATAGAGATGACCCTTTCATCACCATCGGGCTAGAACCGACTGTGATAGCGTCGCCTCATCACTGTCTAATGACTTTGTGTCGCCATCAGAACCGATTGTGATGACGAAAAAGAACCGATTGTGATCTATATTCTTGTAGTAGTGTTGATAGTTTCTAGGCTTCGTAGCTTTTGTGTTCGACCTCTTATTTGGACATAATATATGCATTTTGATTGGCTCGACTAGGTGGATGTTACGGTGGCCTCCAAATTTCCATTTGATGAAGTTTATTTTTGCACATTTTCCTAGGAAACTATTTATTGGCTCTTTTTATCCTATTTCCAGCGAAACATACTGAATACAACTTATCTCAAAATTTCGTTAGTCTTAGTTGCCAAGTGGCACAATTTAACACAAATACCGAGGAAAATAACAATAATATGGGACGAGTAAAGCATATAAAATGAGCAACACAGTATCAACAGGCGATTTAGATCTAAAAGTTAACCTAGATACCAAAGCATATCAGCTGTAGTCTAGACGGTAAGATATTAGGTCTAAAACATGGTAAGATATTAGATAATGGTTTCATGGTATATACATGTAGGTACATATAAAACTACTATCAGCAAATGTACCTCGAGATTGATGGAAACATTCAAAGTTTAGATTACATGTACACGTGGTTTTGCATTATCCAAGATATCAGGGTTTTTCAAGGTTACACCAAGTTCCAATCCCATGCTCGGATGGAGGCATTGGCATTTAGTATGTTCACTTGCCACGCTTTAGCCATCTCCTTCCTTTCCAAAAGAAAGAAAAAAAAACTACTACCTCCATTTCTCAATACTAGTATAGTGCCCTGTCTTCCGGTTTCCTTTTCCCAACACGTAATATATGGTAATTTCCTTTTCTAGACCGATTGTTTCCTTTTCCTTAATTCCAGGATATTTGTTTCCTTTTCCTTGAGATGATGCTGGAGGTGGTGGGAGATCTGTTGTAGACTACAGGGATGAGTTAGACACATTAAACAATGGCCATCGGATGTGGGTGAGTAAAGCTGAGGAAAGATCTGAGAGGTTAATTTTGATGGAGACAAGTTTCTAGGGACGTTTCGCTGGGTGCTTGAAGGTTGAGCCATCTCTAGTGGAGTGCATTATTTGAGATGGATGTAGAAAAGAATGTTTAGGTGCATTATAAAGGGGTATAGACTAGTCATCAACCCGTGCAAGCACGGGTAAGCACATTTAAAATGATGTACTTTTAGATTCATTAACTATACCTCTTCTATTTTTAAATATTCATTGCCATATAATAATTGCAGTCAAACATTATTAGATTATAGCATTGATATGCTTGATTTCTAGAGTCATGGTGAAATATAGCTTTATAAGACATCTATTTTTTTTAGGCTTATTTGACTTATAACAACATATTACTCCCTTTGCTCTAAATAAATATCCTCTCCAACATTGACACGAACTTCAATAAGGACCTATGACTCTTATTTTTTTCTACTAGTGAAAATCATATATATATTATAATGATATGGAAGTACTTTGGTTATCAATTACTACCTCTTTTTCACCATATTTGTTCAGCACACATACCAAGGAGATAGATAATTTAAGTAATATTTAACAGAATTGAACTTTTCTTGCCCCTATTAGATAGAGTAGTACTATATCTATCTAATGGTGGCAAGCATGGTCTAATTTGATTTAATATTACTTAAATTTTATACCTTCTTAGTACGTGCACTAGACAAATAATACTGTGAATCGGAAGGAGTGTACGTGCACTAGACAAATAATACTGTGAATCGGAAGGAGTGTACTATTACCTTTTTCCTCCTAACAAATCTAAATATATTTATATATATTAGTAGTTAAAGTTTTAAAATTTTGTATGCCCGATACATGTAGCTACGCATGCATGCATAAGTGGTATTTGCAATCGACTATGTATGTTTATTTACCTATGTCCTACATATATGAAATTGAATCATATTTTTTTATTAATTTGGGAATTTTGGAAGATATTTTTATTTTCTTATTAATTAGAGAGAGAGAGAGAGAGTTTGGCATGCTAATTTTTGTGAGTTTCTTTGCTGACACGGACAGCAAACGGGAATTAATAGCTAGTTGATTCTATCCTACACACAGTAACATTAATTGGTAATAAAGCAGTATTTGTGCCAATCTAATTTGAGGAAGAGTCCGGTATACATAGATATGCTAATTTCCAAGAGGAATTTCCTTGGCTGAAACGGACATTAATTATCTGAGTTTTCCCTATGTGTAATCGTACATGCACGGAACTGATTAAAACTCGATTTCAATTAGCACGGACAACAACTTTTAATCATAACCATAGATCATGATTCAGTTTGTTGCTTCTAACTCTATTTCAATTAGCATGGACAGCGATTTTTAATCATAGCCATAGAACATGGTTCACTTTCTTGCTTCTTTTTTTCATCTTTAGCTTCAACGTGTGCCTAGCTCATATAAGGCACATTAGTTTTTTTTCCTTTTTCTTAATCGGATATATGTAGTGATGCATACAAAAGTTAGACATGGACTCACTTTTTTTATTTGCCATGGACTTCCCGTATGTTAACCTATATGAATCAAGGCCATGGATGATAAGGATCAACACTTTTGATTTTCTCCTTTTTCTTCGATTAATGTGAAAATTTCAAGTTTTTTTTCTTTTTTTTCTCCGACTAATGTGGAAATTTCGAGCTTTTTATATCATACGATTAAAGTAGAAGCCTCTAGGAGAGCCTCCAATTAGTATAGATATAGATAGATAGATAGATAGATAGATAGATTTGTATGACGCGTGACCAATGAAGTATAAATTTTAAATGTGATCCGATTCCATTAAATACTCCCTCCGTTCTTGAATACATGTCATCCTATCTTTCAAATTTTGTTCTCAAATACATGTCATTGTACAATTTTGCGACAACTTTTAACTGTTTTTTCCTTTGCATACCCCTACTATTCATTATTCCCAATGTTATTTATTACCGTGGAATAGAGTAACACACACCATCTAAGAGCAATAAATGAGCTAATGAAGGAGAGCGATTTGGTCATTTTTACATGTACCTTGGTTGAAGTGCAAAATCCTAAAACGTCATCTACTGAGAAACAGAGGGAGTAATACTTAAATTTTGTGCCTTCTTGATAGGTAGGTGTGTTGGACAAATATTGTCAAACAAGGTAGTGTTTTGTAGCACGGAGAAAGCAAAAGGTAGCCACTTGACAGTCCGATCAAAATTGGACTTTTCAGACAAGATGAACCAACAATTAGTTCGACATGGAGGGGTGTTTCAAAATTTCCATGGCATTACCTGTAGATGGAAAATGACCTAACGACATATATACACACACTTGTTATATATATAATACACATATTTACATATATACATACACACATATTATATATATAATGCGATGACATTTTTGAATAAACAGCTTGTAGAGGAGTTTATGTGACAATACGCCCCAGAAACAAGGAAATAAATCATCCACAGGTTACCAACAGTTCCACAGCCACAAAACCCCAAACCGAAAGGTGCAACTTGCAAAAAGCATTCCACACAAGCCTAACAAATGGGGAAAAAAAAGAAGCCAACCATGACACACATGATACATGACGTTCTTTTGATCCTTTTTCTCTTTGCTTTCTCCTAGAAAATTATTAGTTTTCTGCAAATAAGATGACACAAGGAAAAATGGAAATACTATACTCGGTGATGCAGACAAACAAAATAATCATAACTACAAACATTTTGAAGATGATATTAGCCAACATGTACAATTTTAGGATAACGATTTGAATTACATATGTAGCAGTGCGCATGAAAAAACATTAAATAAGTGCCAAAAAAATGTCTGTAAGAACAACAGTACGTCATGATCACACGTAGGTACAACCTGTCTGATCACGTATAGATAAGTATTCAGACATTAGATTGATGTCACATTGGCTCTAAAAATAGCAACATTAGTTATCTCAGCATGGAGAAATCCACATCTAAATCGTGTCACCAGGATGCCATCTCCAATCCCCATTCTCCACCTTCCATTCAAATTCACATTTAAAATGGAAAGCAAAGTAGCATTTGATTGATTCAATGCATAAGTATTAGTTTGCTCAACAAATCTCATCTCTGATGAAAACATTTCTTCAGAGTCAAATGTATGACTTTACTATTTTATATTAATGTACTATAACAAGCTATGCATGCATGCTGATTACCATTTACCTCCAGATTTTTGAATCAAATTTGTAAATTTTATGCTCAAGAGTACGGGTGGGTGCGGTGCAATTATTTACACTGTCAACCAATTTATGTTTGAAATTGTTACGAATCAAAGTCATTGTTGACTAATGAAGATCGAATAAGCACGAGATTAGAACAGAGACACAAGATGTAGATCCATAACCCTCTCCTCTTTATTGATATTTTTTATGTGTGTACAATGTGTCTCTCTACCCCCACTTATATAATGGGAGAAGAGGGGGCTTTTTTTTCAAGCTAAGTATGGATATACAGTAATCTACTATGACTCTTAGTTCTCACTAGTATAGTGCCTGTGCTAACGCTACAACGGCAGTACACCCGCTTATCAATTAAATGAGAAGATAAGTATGAATACAACACTTAATAATAAAAGAGAAATTTAGAATTTTAAATGAATTTAGAAAGAAAAACGGAACTAAATGGAGGTCGAATGGGCGAAAACGGGCTCCCAAAAGATTTTAAATCAAGAAAGAGAAATAAAAAAGAATTTTCTGATTTTAGATTATTTTTTTTGTAGCTTCCACATAGAGCACAGCGTGCTCTCTGGGCTTGGCCAAGCAAAGGGGAGGAAGGCCGGGGTGGCGGTCGGTCATGATGGGTCGGCACTGGTGCGGCGAGATCGCCGGCACCGGCGCCTGCGGGGGAGGAGTCACGGTTGCGGTTCGGCACTGGTCCTTATTTGATTCACCCTCCTTCCAAATATGTAGTACGCACAATTTTGGACAGTAAAAAATTCAAGTCTGGTTTCCTTGCATGCGGATCCTCCTTATTTATTTCCTTGTTTGATTCGCTCTCCTTCCAAATATGTAGGTGGGGGAGGTCTGTTGTGGGCCACAGGGATGATTAGACATACTAAATAATGGCCATCGGATGTGGGTGAGTAAACCTGAGGAAAGATCTGAGACGTTCATTTTGATGAATGCAAGTTTCTGGGGACGTTTTGCTGGGTGCACGAACATTGGGCCATCTCTAATGAGGTGCATTATTTAGGGTGTACGTAGGAAAAATTGCTTAGGTGTATTATAAAGGAGTATAGATTAGGAAGATCCCATAAGTTTCTTTAGGAAACTTTCATGAGTCCATTTCGGAAAGTGTCCATATATATATGGAATAGAATATTCCACAACACTCCCCATTGGATGCTTTCTTAATGCTATTCTCATTCCTCGTTAAAACAACCTCCTGAAAACACAGTGAAAAAAAATGGAAGGAGAAATGATTACATAGCTCATGTGTCACCTGCCATACACACATTACTACAGAACTGGGCATCACAACTGGCCTATTAGAAGCGGTTTGGTGCGAACCCGTTGTGATCTTCGCACCAGAAGCGGTTCGTTGGCAACGGTCCGGAGAGGGCTTCCAGAAGCGGTTGGAGACACGAACCGCTTCTGAAGGTTGCGTTCTAGAAGCGGTTCTTTTCTCAAACCGCTTCGATTTTCGAAGCGGTTTGAGAAAGAACCGCTTCTAGAACGCAACCTTCGGCGGTTCGTGTCTCCAACCGCTCGAAGCCCTCCCGCAACGCAGCGCATTTAAACCCTTCTTCCTCCATGCACCACAGAGGTGCGAATCGATCGAGCAGAGAAGGTGACCAAGCTACGTTCTTGGGGAGGTGCTGTCCAAATTTTTAATTGGAGGTGATTAGCTCTAAATTAAGTGTTTCAAAGTTAGTAACATCATGTGAACATCCTTCTCACCTAGATATTGCTATTTTTTCAATGGATGTGGAGAAAACTTGAACTTTTAAGCATTATCGAAAATTTGTTTTCCGTGCCTTGTTTTATTGTTGTATGAAGATGTAGATGGAGATCTAGTTCAAAATATGACATTACAAGGTAAAGGTGATTGGAAGCTTTAGATCTATGTGGTTGTTAGCTTTAGAATCTTAAATATCACAATATTGGGAGAGATCTAGGTACAACATTGCAAGGAAGTAATTATTGGTGTATGAAATAAAATAGAAAAACATGTAGAAGGATAAAAATAATTACAAAGGTAGGAAGGGATACAAAATAATTAGAAAGGTAGGTCTTTAATTGGATGACGGTGTAGGTGGAGTTTTTTTTTGTAGGGTTTAAATGTTACGAAATTTAAGTTAGGTTATAATTTTTCTAACGAAATTTGTTATAATTTTTAATGAAATTATAACTTGGTATAGATGAATCGGCAATGGATGTACAATGCGGACCGTCGCTCGAGAGAGTTCATTGATGGCGTGCGAGCTTTTCTCGATCTGGCCGTTGCATTCTTGCCTCGAGCGACTTCATATGTTGTCCGTGTGTAGATTGCAAGAACGAGAAGGAGCACTCCCAGCGATGGCAAGTTATGAACCACTTGATCATGAGAGGTTTCATGCCAAACTATACCTGTTGGAGCAACCATGGCGAAATTGAGGTGATTAGTTAGGAAGACGATGAAGAAGACGAGGAAGAGGAAGATGGATTCAACGGTATCCCGGACGACACGCAATATTGTTCCGTGGAAGAAACACTTGGTGACTTTGGTGATGATGAGCTAGACCAGATGCTGCGTGACGGAGAGGGAGACTACACAGATGAAAGACAGTTCGAGAAGTTCTAGCGCATGTTAGAGGACCACGAGAACTCCTTTGTACCCAAACTGTAGGCGGGGCCACAAAAGCTGCGTACCACTGCTGGAACTCATGCAATGGAAGGCTAGAAATGGTGTGTCGGATAAGTGATTCGATGAGGTGTTATCACTCGTAAAGAAGTTGCTTCGAAGATAACACTCTGCCGAATCTACATATGAAGCCAAGCAAGTCGTCATCCTTTGGGATTGGAAGTACGTAAGATACACGCATGTCCTAATGATTGTATCTGTATCGTAATGAGTATACCGATTTGGATGTTTGTCCGGTGTGCGAGAATCACGGTATAAGGTGAAGCGTGACGATCCGGTGAAATAGATGGGGAGCGTAAGAAAAGAGACCTCCGGCTAAAGTGTTGTGGTATTTCCTGTGATCCCCGATTGAAACGTATGTTTGCTAACAAAGCGCATGCCCGATGATGCGTTGGCACAAAGAAGAGCGTAAGGACGACGGGATGCTTAGACACCTGCGGATGGCTCACGGTGGAGGAAAGTCGACCGGACGTGCCGGACTTCGCGGATGAGGTGAGAAACATAAGGTTTGGGTTGAGTACCGATGGGATGAATCCTTTCGGAGAATTGAGCGCAGACCATAGCACTTTGGCCCGTTACACTATGTATCTATAACATTCCTCCATGGTCGTGCATGAAGCGAAAGTATATCATGATGTCGTTGTTGATCCAAGGCCCCAAGCAACCGGAAATGACATCGATGTCTACACGAAACCATTGGTTGAAGATCTTGTGACGTTATGGGACGATGGTGCAAGGGTATGGGATGAGTACAAAGGGAGTATTTCACCCTCGTGCATTGTTATTTGTAACAATCAACGGTCGCTCGCTTCTCGGTAACTGTCAGGCCTAACTATCAAAGGATATAGAGCACGCATCCGATTGCTTAGATGAAGCGGACGACGCGTGCTTGAAAAACTCTCGGAAGGTTGTGTACATGGGTCACCGTAGGTTTCTTCTTACGAGTCACCCGTTGCGGAAGGAAGGCGGAAATTTAACGGCAACAGCGGACCTTCGTGCAAGGCCTCGGCATCGTAGTGGGCCATGTGTGTTTGCTATGGTAAAGGATTTGAAAGTAGTATTTGGAAAGGGTCCCGGAAGCAAACATGTGCGAATGAGGATGAGGATGGTCATGTACCCATGTGGAAGAAGAAGTCAATATTTTGGGACTTGCCTTATTGGGAAGTTATGGAGGTTCGTCACTCACTTGACTTCATGCACATCACGAAGAATGTCCGCTTGAACCTCCGCTAGGATTCGGCGACGGCAGAGTGGACCGGCGGCGGCAAACGTCGGAGAACCGTGGCGGCGCAGGGAACAACTACGGCGAGCTTTTGTGAGCAACCGGAAGCGTTGCCGGAGGCGTGCGCTAGGGCTACGACGCGTCTAGGAGCGCGCGTCACGCGGTGGCGGCGGCGCACTAAATAGCGCCTGACGTGCGCGAAATCTTCGCGAAATGGCGACATGCAGCGCCATTGCTCGGCGATCTCGCGAGGAAGAAACGACGTGGCGAAATCCCGGCATCCATGCGCAATGATCCAACGGCGAGAACAATGGGTGACGGATGATTCCACGATCGCACGATGTTGATCCAATCGGCAAACGCACGCGCGGCTAGGGTTTCGGCGGGTGGGGTCGTGGGCGGACGCGAAATGGGCCTCAGACAAGATCGGGCCGGTCCAACGATTCGCCGGACACTATTCCGGATTTTAAATCCTTTTCGAATAAAAATAATTCTAGAAATTCAATTAAATTATTTGGGGCTTTTAAAATAGCAGAAAAATTCTAGAAAAATTCCAGAAAATACTTTGAGATATTTGGGACTTAATTAAAATATTTGCAATAAAACTTTGCAAAAACTTTTCCATTATTTAATTGTTTTCAAGGAAGGCTATATTTGAATAATTCCAAATAAATTTTAAATAAATTCCCAAAAACTCACAAAAATAAAATAAAAAAAAAATACTCCAAAATTTAAATTAGAGCAAAAATTAGGGTGTTACAGACTTGCCTTATTGGGAAGTTATGGAGGTTCGTCACTCACTTGACTTCATGCACATCACGAAGAATGTCTGCTTGAACCTGCTAGGCTACATAGATATGTACGAAAAATCGAAAGATACACTGCAAGCTCGGAAGGACCTTAAACTCTTGGAACTGAGGAATGACCTACATCCTAAAAAGAGAGAGAAAGGACAACATTACCTACATCCTGCGAGCTACACTCTAAGCAAAGAAGAGAAAAAAAGCGTGATAGAGTTCCTGAACAGTGTGAAGGTCCCTTCCGGATACTCCTCGAATGTAAAGAGACTCGTAAACACGAAAGAGAATAAAATCGTACACATGAAATCCCATGACTGCCTTGTGTTAATGACACAGCTTGTTCCTGAAGTGGTCGTGAGAGAGGCATACCGCCCGAGTGGGTACGAGGACAATCACAAAGCTGTGTTCTTTTTCAACGTGATTTCACGTAAGGTCATCGACCCGGATAAACTAAGTAAGTGCAGGATGACGTGGTACAAAGTTTGGTTAGTCTTGAGATGATCTTTCCTCTTGCATTCTTTGATATTATGGTTCATCTCACTGCTCATCTTGTCAAAGAGATAGGTATCCTTGGACCTGTATCTACACAACATGTTCCCTTCGAGAGGTACATGAGTGTGCTAAAGAAGTATGTTCGTAACCGTTCTCGTCCGGAAGGATGCATTGCCGAGGGTTATGGGACAGAGGAGGTGATTGAGTTTTGTGTGGATTACATTAATGATCTAAACCCGATCGGCGTCCCTATATCACACCATGAGGGGAGGCTACGGGGAAAAGGGACACTAGGAAGGAAAGCAATTGCATGCAATGATCTTCTTACATTTAAGCAAGCACATTTCACGGTTTTGAAACAATCAACTATAGTGGCCCCGTATGTCCTTGAGCACAAGAGTATTCTACGCCGCGATTTCCCGGGGAGGTCTGAGGATTGGATAACACTCAAGCACATGGATTCTTTCGGTAGCTTGGTTACAAAAGTACATCCTTTTGAAAGGGTCGACAATGAATAGCTTGCAACGCTTGGCTCGGGGACCATCTAGTGAAATCGTGACATTCAAGGGGTACGAGATAAATGGTTACACATTTTACACCAGATCGCAGGATAACAAGAGCACCAACCAAAATAGCGGTGTCCGTATAGACGCCGAAGACAACAAAGGCAAGGTGGATACATATTATGGTTTCATAGAAGAGATATGGGAGCTTGACTATGGACCTTTGAAGGTCCCTCTATTTAAGTGCCAATGGGTCAAACTGACTTCAAGCGGTGTGAAGGTAGACAAATACGGTATGACAATCGTGGACCTCACGAAGTCGGCTATAGCGCGAACCGTTCGTCCTCGCGAACGATGTGAGACAGGTCTTCTACGTAATGGACATGTCAAGCAAATCTAAGAAGCATAAGGAAAAGCAGAAAGATTGTAGTACTAAGCCAAAGCGATATGTGGTTCTACAAGGCAAACGAAGGATTGTTGAGTTGAGGACGCCACAGACGAGGAAGAGTATAGTCAGTTCGACGAGATCCCTCCTTTCGCTGTGGATGTCGACATAAGCCTCTTCAATGACACAGACGTGGATACTCCTTTCATACGTCGCGATCATAATGAAGGAACACTTGTAAAGACAAAGTACGCATTACTTAAGATGTACCCCATCTTGTATGAACTATGTATATGTAAGTCTTTTACAAGATGAAGTGTTTATTTGGAATGAATGTAAAGTGCCAAAATTCTGGAATGAAACTAAAGTGATCAAAGCATTTTGTGAAAATTATGGAATGAAAGTAAAGTTCTAAAAGCTTTTTAAAAATTCTGAAATGAAACTGAAGTGCTAAAAGTTTTTTCAAAAAATATAGAATGAAACTAAATTGCTAAAAGCATTTTTTAAAAATTCAGAAATGAAACTGAAGTGCTAAAAGCATTTTTAAAATTCAAATGAAATCAAGTGCTAAAAGCATTTTTAAAAATTCAAATGAAATCAAGTGCTAAAAGTTTTTCAAAAATATAGAATGAAACTAAATTGCTAAAAGCATTTTTAAAAATTCTGAAATGATCCAAAAAATATAGAATGAAACTAAATTGCTAAAAGCATTTTTTAAAAATTATGAAATGAAACTGTAGTGCGAAAAGCACTCTTTAAAAATTATGAAATTAAACTGAAGCGGTTTGAGAAAAGAACCGCTTCTAGAAGCTAAATATCTTCGAACGGTTAGTAATAAGAACCGCTTCTAGAACGCAACATTCGAAGCGAGTTTAGAAAAGAACCGCTTCTAGAGTGGACTATTCGAAACGGTTAGTAACACCAACCGCTTGTAGAAGTCATCCTCTACAAGCGGGTTGATCTAAATCCGCTTGTAGAGATATTCTACAAGCGGTTCGTTCTGAACCGCTTGTAGAAGTCATCCTCTACAAGCGGTTGGTTCTAAAACCGCTTGTAGAGATTTGCTATAAGCGGTTGGTTATTAGAACCGCTTGTAGAAGTGCTCCTTTATAAATTTGAAACGCCCGCCTTTTCTCACACCAAATTTTCTAAGTCCCGCCGACTTCCCGGCAGCGCTTGCGCTCCTATCTCTCTCCGCCGCCGCCTGCGTCCACTCCCAGCGTCGCCATCCTCGTCGACGCCGTTGGCCTCCTCCGCCACCTCTCCGACTCCTACTCACCACCTCGCCGACGCCTTGACCACAGGCGCTAGCTGCCCTCGTCGCCGCCACACTCCACCCCGGCCGCCAAGCCTTCTCCACCACCCGCCGACGTCTACTCCGCCACCAAAGCACCGCCACACCGCCGTCCACCCAGGAGGACCGAGGTATTTGAGTGCACGCGTCGTCCTCCCTCTCTAGTTCGGCTGCCCACCACATGTTCGATGAAATGCCCACAAGTGTTGTGCTTGCTTGAAATTTTAATTCTAAATTAAACCAAAATGTATATTTTTCACTTAGTATGGAATTACAGAACAATGCATATTTTCTTTTTATTATTTTGTTGTTTTTTATTTAATTTTGAATTTCAGTTCTAGTTTAGAATTTGTATATTAATTTAACTACTAATTTCATCTAATTTTTATTTCAAATCTATGTTAATTTTCATTGTTAGTTTTTATTTAGTTTTGCATATCAATTTTAGGTAGAATTCAACGTGTCTCTCATGAGCTGCTGGTGCCTGTAAGTGTCAAGCTCATACCTTTACCGTGTGCTTCCTCGTACAATAAAATTGCAACTCTTAAACTTATACCTTTCTATGTAGAATGGAGATACAACGATGTAGAAAAGAGAATATCTTCAACGTGGGCTTCATCGACCCAGAGATTGTTAACGAGTTCGTCTTTGGATACAACCGAAAGGATGTTGAAGATTACATTCTCGATGCATTCTTGGGACAAAGACTACAAACCGTACATATACGCCCTTCAACTTCGAGTACGTATATATACAACCTCTCATTCTTATATTTTCCAAGGCATTTATAATACTACTAGCTAGTTACATATATGTTGCAATACATGAATAGGTTTCACTGGATCCTTCTTGTCATCAAGCTTGATAGCAGCCAGATCATTGTTCAAGACTCAAAAAGGACTCCGGTGAAAAAATATCAATTTATCATTGACACCCTAAACAGGTATATAGCACATATATATACGATAGTTTTCCTTATTATATATATTGAAATACCTTGCTAATTCCAACTCTGATAATTACCATTCATACTAACGCATCACACAGGGCATTCGCACGGTTTCGAAAGAAGCAACAAGGAGATTTCGAGAACGAATTTGATGTACAATTAAGCACTTGAGTACGTATTAAAGAATATTAATATGCCGTAACAGTTTTTCATCCCAATAATCGTGTTCTTTTCAAATTTCATCGCAGGTTCTACAACAGACGGGTGGAAACAACTTATGTGGCAATTATGTGTGCCACTATATGCAAAGTATTACCCACGGTGATGTGCCGACAACCAACGTCGAGATAGTGTGCACATGTCAATTTCTTAATACTTACACTTTAATAATTACATGTCCAGAGATTTATTTACCTCCCGCTTTGTCATTAACGTCGATGTGCAAGGCGTGATCCCGCCGCACCGGTTGCGAGAATCCAAGAACAACTCATCGGCTTTATTGTCGACGAGATTGTATCCACCAAAGGCGAGTTCCACGCAAATGGTTGGAGAGATTGTCCTGAAATAAGGACAGGTGAACCGACATCGACGTCGACCAAGGGCACAAAGAGCGACGACGCAAGAAATGAGCTCAAGATTCGCCTTTTATTCTTTGAAACTTGTGTAAAAGTGGCTTATTATTTCATGTGTTCATCAACTTGTTCATTTTTAGTCTAAGAATTATCTCAATGAATACTCATGACTAATATATATATATATTTAATTATGTCAAAAAAACTCATGAAGTTCTATTTATTTTAATTGTCAAAATCTATATCAAAAACCCCTTTGAAAACATATTCTATATTGAATATAATAAAAACGCTATGCTGTCAGACTCTTCACAAGCGATTGGTAACTCCAACCGCTTATGGAGAGTTCGTAACACCAACCGCTTTTGGAGAGAACCTCTCCACAAGCGGTTGGTAACACCAACCGCTTGTGGAAATGTCGAACCACAAGCGGTTCGGGGAACCGCTTGTGATACCCGACGGGTATCACTGCATGATTACCTAGCGATTCTAAAACCGCTTCTGAAAGCGGTTTCGAACCGCTTGTGCATGCCCGATCCGCAGTAGTGACATGTTGCCTTATTGAAAACCTTAAATTGAGAAAACCCAATGAGACAAAACTCAATTACGGGAAAATAGTACAACATATTGTCCCAAAGATGATCACATATGAAGTTAAAATATCTCCCCCTTGAAGACTTCAACTCTCTAAATCTTTTCATACATATAACTCTCACATGCTTATCAAACGTGAAAGTTGGTAAAGTTTTGGTAAACAGATCAGCTATACTTTCACTAGTCTAAATCTCCTATATTTCAAAATTTCCCATCTACTAATCATAGGAATAGAAATACCTAGGAGATATATTCGTTGTCATGTTCTACTTGATATAAATACTATTCATTTGTGCAATGCATACTGTATTATCCTCATAGATAATTGGGGGGATTTATCCATCTCTACACCATATGACGCTTAGATATGATGAATCAATCTTCTAAACTAATTGCACTCATGAGTCGTCTCATATAGTGCAATTATTTCGGAATAATTAGTTGACGTTGCAACTATTGAGTGCTTTACCTATTTTCAATAAATCGCAGTGTTTTCGTTTAGAAAGACATATCCATTTGAGATCTGGTATTATAAGGATTAGACAAATAGCTAATATCGGAGTAATCACTTATTTTGATATCTTGACCGATTGGGTAAAAGAGTCCAAGATCCATTGTGTACTCCTCCAATACGCTGCAAAACATGATCCGTATCGGCCTCAACCTGAACAGTTTCTTTTAAAACATCAATCATAACCATAATCTCGAACATCTTTCCATAACAAATACCAACTACAATATCTCAATCCTTAGCCTGACAATTTTAACCGCCCTTGCCAAATCTTGGTGCAAACAGTCTCATTCTCCTTTGTCACATTCTTCCTCCTCTATGACCCCTTCTTTTGAATTTGCGTTTGTTGGATGGACCATCCCTCATCCTAGGGGATTGTCTCATTGATGGATTTCTCAACTAGATAGCATCATCTCTTTCTGCTTGAAGCAGGGCACCAACAAGTAAGCAGTGTGTTATATAGTTCTTTTCCTCAAACATGTAAGCATGTACACAATTATCTAGAGGAATACTGTGAAGAGTCTTTTGGATCATCACATCTTCGGTGATAGTAATCCCACACACCCTGAGTGTGTTAATTACACATAAGAGATGTAGATCGTATGTTGCAAAAAGTGTAGTCTGCCATTTTCATACCAATCCAACTTTCAAATGCCTTATATTGGACACTCCTCTTCTCAAATACCTCAAACTTCTCCTTTAGAGCCTCTCACAAGCCATATGGGACTCTCATAGGCGCAAGTTCGTGGCACAATTCAGCACTAAGATGGTTTTGGAGGAAGATCATGGCCCTTGCCTTCGCTTGCGGTAACTAAGTGGATATATTTTGAATGGAACTTCCTTTTTCAAAAATTCTTTTTGAAAAATCTTTTTATGATCCCAAAGTATATTTTTGAAAAATTTCGAATCATTTGAATGCTATTTGGATAAATTTCAAGTGATATCCACTTAGTTCCCTTTGAACTATTTTAAATGGTATCTATTTGGTCTGAAATTGAAAAATCATTTCAAAACCAAAACTTGTGTATGTCTAAATGCAAATAGCTCCATGCTTCATCTCTTGAATCTTCTGGAGCTTGATTGATCAAGTTTTGTGTATTTATTTTCAATTGGTATCGATTTGCAATCGGTATTAGACTTTTTATGATTTTGAGCTTTTTGAGAAACTCATAATCATAAAACATGATTCTCCATTAATTGGTTATTAAATGACAAATTAATCAATTCTTGGATATCAAAAGGAATCTAATTATTGAGTTCTTTTCTTGAAGCTCAAATGAGTTTTATGTATGTATTTGCTTTGATACCTTCAATTTTTCTTAATAATTAAGAATTCTTTTTCAAAGACAAAATCAAGCTAAGGGTATTGATTTCTATCAAATAGTATCTTCATTTCCTATTTTATGGATTCTTACAAATGGTATCCTCTTCTACTCCTTATGCATCTTTACGAGCCTTCATGGTATTGCAAACTCATATGGATGAGTTCCCCATTTGAAACTTAATTGTAAGTTCAATCTCTAAAGGAATCTTTGTGTGAGATCTTTTGTATATTGAAATATCTAAAGGGGATAAATTTACATTGAGTTTATTTTGAATGAAAATGCTTTCCTCAAGCGATACTCTCATGTTAAATGGTCTTTACAAGTGGTATCTCTTTCATATAGTATCACTTGAAAAGAAATATTTACATGTGGTATAAATAAAAAAAATTGAGCATTACAAGTAGTACAAATTTCTTGTTTTCTTCAAAAATGGTACTACAAGTGGTGTTTCTTTTTCTTAAAGCCTTCTTTCAAGTGGTTTTATTGAAAACTTGTGTTAAATTTGGTGTTAGGCTTTCTGTTGGGAAAATTTCTCGTTTGAGTCAAATTAGGCAAAATATGGACTTTTCAAGTGAGTCTTGTTGTATTGTTGAAAAGCCTAATAAAATGAGGAGTTTTATTTGAATGTGTTTCAAATAATATTTTTTGTTTTTAACTCTAAATATGGCCTCTTTCTAAAAGTGGTTTACTCTTTTAGGTCATATTTCAAAAGTTTGCAAAAGCTTTGGTTTTCATTCTTTAAAATCAAAATTCCTTGCAAATAGTCATATGATTTTATTTCAAATCCTTTTATGACCTATATTTGATTGCTTCTCTTGCCAAGCTCTGTACTCTTTTTCATTTAGCACATGATCTTCCAATTGATGCTTAGCTCTCGATGTTTCCAAGTGGTATAACCTTCTTTTTGGATTGGTTTTCTACTTTTGGTGTATAATGCCAAAAGGGGGAGAATTATTATGAGCTTAATTCCTTCATTTGGATTTGTGAAATACTTTATATTTTGAGAATTCAGCAAATGGTATAAGAGCTTGGATTTGTTGTTTAATGGAAAATTTGATGCAAATGGTATAAGAGCTTGGTTTTATTGATTATGATAGAAACTTTATATAAGTGGTATAAGAGCTTATTAGTTAAATTTATATAAGAGGTAGTTTATTTTTATGCTATAGGGGGATATGCATTTTTGAAAATTTTATTGTGTTATTCGATCTTTGATCTTCAAAACTCCTTCATGCATTATTTTTCATCCAAATGTGGAATTAATATAGGATTTATCATCAATCACCAAAAGGGGGAGATTGTAAGTTCAAGCTCCATTGGTTTTGGTGTTTGATTTTAGATTAATGATTAATCATTGTTTAATGACAAATCTAATCATTATGAGACTAACATGTCTATTGAGCTTTATTCTTATTTAGTCTCAAATTTGGATGGAAAATAGAAAACCCAAGGTATGCACTCGTATTCACTCTATCATCTTAATGCATACTTAGGATTCGAGTTAAAAGGATGAACTCTTCCATTGCTTATATATTAAAGATGTGCATTATGTTTTCAATTCCATATATTACATAGATGCACACATCTGGGGGGAGTTTACAATTTAACTTGATGTTTCAATAGTATTGATCCATGTCCTCTTGCCATATAATATAAAGGATCAAGACTTTGAAATAATTTTTGAGCATATATAACTTGTGTAGTTGTAGTATACTCATGTTAATATAGGATAAACTCATATGCAATCTAAGATTGATTATATTCATATTGATTCCATATTCAATCAGTTATATGCACATACTTAATGGAGTTTGTTCTATATTTGATGGTCTAAATGTATTGATCACTTTCCATTACTCAAACATATTTGGATCATTACTAACCATTATATTGAGTATATGAAACTTGTGTTATATATACTCATGTCAATTTAAATGAAGTTTAAATTGAGTTCGGTTGTCTTTTAATCAAATTAAAGAACGCTTCATCGTGTGTTGATGGTGTTCCTTGTTGATTAAAGACAAGCGAAAAGTTCTTGAGTATAATGAAGCATTAGTTGCATCAAAGTACTCAAGACATAATTAATCATTCAAATTGATTTGGGTTGTGCTCAATCGATCTTGGAGGCATCCATTATGTGTTAATGAAGTGCGGTGATGATTGAGACAACCGTGTTTGTTGGACTAACATCTTCCATGAGTTGTGAGGTAGGTTGAGTCCAAGAAAATGAATAATCGGGAAGAAGAAGAAGTCATATGTGTTGATGAGCTTCAAAGATGAATCCTGAAGTGAAGAGAAGAGCTAAAAGATTCATCATGTGTTGATGAACAAGAAGAATATTCGATCCTGGAGAGAAGAAGATTGGATATCATAAAAGCTCCAAGTGGATCGCTAGAGGAAAATGTATAACTAGTTAGGGATAAAGATGTGTTCCTAGTCTTTTACCGGTCTCGATGTTTGGATGGGAGACCGGGTTGCTAGTTAGATGTCGTACTATTAAGAGGGGTTGAATCATTTAGCTTGAGCTTCATCATGTGTTGATGAACTCAATCCGATTCACTCTAGCTTACTCTCTTGATTGGTTTTTGCATGGAGGTAACCATTTGGCATGTGTTGCGAATGGGTGAAGCTCGTGCATTAGATTTTCCATGAGCTAAGTATTTGCATGTGTTGCAAATAAGGGAGCTCATGGTTGCTTCTTATTGAATCTTATTTGATTTTTTTTGCATGAAGCTATGGATTTGCATGTGTTGCAAAAGGGAGATAGTTTATGCAATGTTGTTTATGTGATTATTGCTTAGAGCTAAGTTTTGCATGTGTTGCAAAAGGAAAGAGCTCAAGCAATTTGGTTTAAAGTGGTTGCATAGAGCTAGAGATTTGCATGTGTTGCAAATAGAGAACTCATACACTTGAGTTTGATTTGTGGTTTGCTTGGAGCTAAGATTTGCATGAGTTGCAAAAAGAGAGCTCAAGCATTTGGTTTAAAATGTTTGTTGTCTGCATGGAGCTAGGTATTTGCATGTATTGCAAATGGAGATCTCATGCATTGGAGACTTAGCTTGTGACTTGATCATGTGTTTATCATCACAAGGCTAAGAGAGGTTTAATTGAATCTTATCTTGGAGCATGTGAATAGGATTTGCAAATTGACTTGATCATGAGTTGATCATCACATGACTCAAGATTTGTTTTTCATTGGTTGGAGTTGTTATTTGCAAATGTGTTTTGCAAATGAACTAGAAGTTATGGGTTTCGATCCTAGAGCATTTGTTGGCATTTGCAAATGTGTCTTGCAAAGTGTCGGGATCATGTGTTGATCCTTACATGGCTAGAGGATTGATCTCATAGGTTCTCGGTTTATTTGCGAATGTGTTTTGCAAATAAGTTGTGGTTAAATGCGATTCTTTGGAGCATGTGAATAGGGTTTTCAAATGTGTTTTGCAAATTGCCTTGATCATGTGTTGATCATCACATGGCTCAAAGAATCAATCATTATTAGTGTTTGATATGAAAAGAAAGGATTTTTGGTGAAAAATCTATTTCTAAGCTGGGTGGTCGATGCTACCGTCCATGGTAGTCCGGTGCTACCGGCCGAGCGGTAGCACCGGCCCCAGTGCGGTGTGTAAAAACCCGAGAGGGTATTTTTGAGGTTCAGGCAGGCCGGTGCTACCCGCCATGGTAGCCTGGTGCTACCGGCTGAGGGGTAGCACCGGATGAACCCCCGGTGTGAAAATTTCAGAGAGGCTGTTTTGGGGCGGATTGGCAGTCCGATGCTACCGCCCATGGTAGCCCAGTAGCACCGGGGTCCGGTGCTACCGCTTCTCTGGCCGGTGTGAAAATTCCATAGGAGGTGTTGTTGTGGTCGACTCGGGTCCGGTGCTACCGACCGAGCGGTAGCACCGCTCCTAGTTGGCCGGTGCTACCAGATTTCCTGTAACAGCTAGTTTTGTAGCCGTTGGCCTGGAGGCTAGTGCTACTGGGCCCAGTTGGGCGGTAGCACCAGAAATTCTGAGTTTTTCCAAATTTGCTCCCCAACGGCTAGTTTTGGCTTAGAGGTTATAAAAAGAGGCCTTGGGATGGCATGTGCTGGTGGCTGGAGTTATTGTGAGTGTGTGGGAGTTGTGTGCATGTGTTTCTATCTCCTATTTGCTTCTTGAGCTAGTGTGAGCCTCTAATTGCATGTGTTGCAATTAGGAGAGGATTGAGAGCCTCTTGTGCATGTGTTGCACTTAGGAGGTCACCAGAGTGCATGTGTTGCACTAGGTGAAGTTCGAACTAGAGGGCTTGGTTTGTTAATCTTGGTGTTTGCCGACACCTAGACGGCGTGTGGAGGCGTCGTGCGCGGGAGCTCTCAACAGAGGTTGTGAGAAGCTCCGGCAAAGTTGTGAAGGTCGGTGCTCGCCTACCCGGAGGTGGAAGGAGCAACCACTAGTAGATTCGAGGTGGGTGCTCAATTCGTGGAGTCGGTCCAATTCGTTTGGGCTAACCTCAACGTGGATTAGGAGAGACCGGCAAGTCTCCAAACACCACGGTAAAAAGTATTGTGACTCTTGTGCTTGCATTGTATTTGTTATTTATCTTCAAGCAATTTATATTCATAGAATTAAATTGATTGATTGCTTGTCTTTAGAATTGCAATTATTGTTAGAGACATAATTAGTTAGTGCACATAGTGAACCTAGTTGATTTAGGCTTTAATTGTCAAAACCTTAGTTTATCGCTTCCGCATTAATTATTGTTAAGGTTTTGGTATAAGAGTAATTAGGGGTGAATTGATTTGTAGAAATTCATAGAGTAATTTTTAAAAGCTGCCTATTTACCCCCCTCTAGTCGGCATCCTCGATATTTCACTCATGGAACAATGACGGAAGCATTTCTATCAGGGTGTGCGCACAGTGTGTTGACATCAATGTCTAGCTATGTCTTGCACATGGTGGCGACGACAACGGGGTCCTAGGCTCAGTCAGCCTAGCGGATCGACAATGGCGATGTCCGACGTCTCGTCACAATGAGATCGTTAATGACATCCCACGCTCACGCATGTGGCTTACCGCCTGCGCTCATGGTGTGACGGAGATGGCGTCCAGCGAGCCATGCCATGGCATGGTCTCCATGGCATTCCGATATCCTCGCCACAATGAGGCACACGGTGGCAACACACACTTGCTATGTCCCGTCAAAAAGACCAACGATCATACACAAGGCACGATATGACATCAGTTAACCTGACAATCGGTGCATCGATTTGGTGGCACCACGGCGCTACCTGGTACCTAGATCTATTTGGTGGCCACACCAAGACTTGTCACAAACACCGATGAAGCCAAGACATGAATTGATAGATGAAGAACCTGACGCATGCCAAGGCATGAAACAACACCGATCGCGTCAAGGCGTGAAACGATGGTCGGGGTTAGGTCGATGCTAATCCCACCCAAGATGAGACATCGGATGGATTGGAAGAATAGAAAATTGGGAAGAGACCAAATAAATCCGACAACTGAATTGACTAAGAAAGATCAAGCAACAACCTTTGAAGCATGAACAGGCTTCGCTTGGGAGCACTCTCGTGGTGATAACGTGTTATGTATCAATGTCATTGTTGATCAATCAAGATCGCATATACACGATATCAAAATAGATACACAATTCTCTCCTCTTTATTGATATTTTTAATGTATGTATAATGTATCCCTATACCCCACCTATATAGTGAAAGAGGAAGTATAGGTCTAAATTAATCTACCATGGCTCTCAGTTGTCATTAGGAAACTCCTTTAGAAAACTTCCAGAATTCCATTTAGGAAAATTCACATATATAGAATAGAGTATTCCACAGGCCATTTCAGAGGAAGACAATAATTGGACCTAGCTTAAGTAGATGCACCTGTGTCACAGGAGTGAGGTAGGTGCCCTAATCCTGAAATCATTATGAACCTAACCATTTATTTAAAAAGAGATGCTTTACATCATTTAGAAACGACCCACCTGAATAATAAAACCAGAAATCTGGACCTTTATCCAAATATATCAAAAGTAGATGCAATGCAAACCTGCAAACTAATTAATTTACTATTGTACGACGATTCGGTTTCAATACTGTCATTACCTTAATGCATCATCAGTACACAAATTTACTAACTATTAGAAACTAAAACCAAAGCCAAGGAATGCAGTAGTAACTACAAACTAATAGAAATGGTTATAACAGAAGGTGGGGGTGGGGATCAGAAATTCATTTCTGTACTATGCTTTGCTGTGAGCTAAAACTGTTAACAAAATTGTCATTTGTGGTGAGATCTTGTCCTTAAAAAATAGTATATGTACTAAGATATTATTGCCATGCTCTTTATATATAAAAAACAGTTAAAATGGAGACTAGTAGCATATGCTAGTATTAAGCATTCCCATTTTAAAAGAATATAAGTGTAGAAAACCATTTATTGTTGTTTATATTATATCTAGAACACGATAATTTCCCAGGAATTTCATACAATACATTGGGTTCCAATAGGATATTGTAGCCTAATTTTTCTATTCTAGATCACAGTACAGGTCAGCACTGTGAGCCAGAACTGTGAACCAAGACATGAGGCGACCATATCGAGCCACCGTCCCAGTAGTTTTATTATAACAAGATGCATCAGTCGGAGACCAGGTCATCTAGAGCACATTAAACATTTCACCACACAGAGATCGTTATGTCTTATGATGTTAACGATCCAATCCTTTTCAATGCCTCCAGGAGAAGAGAATGCATCCAACCCAGTCTTTGTCATTGCCTCTGCCAACCTGAGATTATTACGACACTAACCTGAGTAGTACCTGATAGACATCCACAATGTCAAAACACAACACATACAGTTGCTATAATCACTCCTCAGGCAACCGTCACAATAGCAAATGAACACAATCCACGTAGATGTAATGCATTGTCATGTGAAGTAATGTTAACAGATGTGATTTGATGCTGCATTTACACAAACATACACAAATCGAAGGGCATATATACAGTTCCTTCTGAAGGAAATCAAGCAAAAGCAGAGCTTAAACTTGGTACAACAATAGAGCATTTTACATCAATCATGAATCTTGAGTACAACAGTGGGGCATATTACATCAATCATGAGTCATGACGGCTAAGCAACATTTGATGGAAGACTCCTGTCCCCTCCTAATCCATCACAACCAAAGGATGGGGGCAAACAGAAAATATAATTCACAGTCCTCACAGGGAGGAAGTCACCTTAAGAAATATCAGCAAGAAAGGGGAGACAAGTAGCACAAGGAGAAATGTTTCACCTAGGCAAGCTGGAAACTTGATACAATTGACTAGGCTTCAATTCCTCCATTTCTTTCACCTATGGGCAACTCTAAATGGTAAAAATCTCATCACCAACTACACTAACCAACCCCAAAAGAATGTATGACCAGTAATTACTAGCAAAGATATAAAGTAGGAACTTGTAGTAGTAGTAAGTAGTAGCAACTGGTGAAGCACAGCAAAAAAATGGCGCCTTTCTTGTTTCATTTGTGTTTGTGTTTGTTCTAGACTACCATCTCATCAAGCTGGAGTTGCTCGAGCCAGCTGCCGATGACCCCAGTGGCGTCCTCATCCCTGTCGATGCCCTCACGGTTCACCCCCTGACCCAAAATGCCAAGGGACTCCATTGCCGCAGTCCCGTTGATCGATGGTTTCTCCGGTGTGGGCTCCTTTACTAAGGTATTGACCCATGAGAGGTCCGGCTCATCGCCGGTCGCTCCAGACCGGAGCTCAAACGACGAGGACCGCTTGAGGCGGCCGAGCTCTTCCTCGTCAGCACCCCAATCCGGGGTCCCGGAGGGGATGCCCCATTTGGACCAGCTAGAGCCCACCGGTGAGCCGACCAGGAGCGAGGCGCCGGCACTGAGGTCTCGCGAGCTCATGCTTCGCAGTGTCTGCTGTTGCATCTTCTCCCGCTGCGCAAGGGCAGCGAGAAGCCGGGAGCTCATTGGAGAGACCGGCTCCGGGGTGACGGCGGCCGCCGCGGCCCGTGGCGAGAGCAAGCTCTGCTGCTGCTGGAACTGGCTCAGCACGGCGGCCTTGCGCGTCGGCGAGAACGCGGCACCGCCCTGGTCGGCGTACCGCGGGGAGTGGGACGCCGCTAACTCCGCGGAGAAGAGCTCGTCAAGATTTGACGGCACGAGCGCCTTCCCCCTCGTCGACCGCACGGAAGCGGGCGACCCTACGAGGCTGTCGTAGTCCGCCGCGGCGAGCAGCTCGTCGACCGCCATGTCCCGCGCGCTCAGCAACGTGCGCAGCCGGCTCAGCTGCAGGTTTCCCGCGCTCCCGGGCAGGCACAGCGCCGGCACGCTCGGCTGCGACCACGCGCCCGCCATGCCGCTCCCCGCACCGGACGGCGACAGAGGCGGCGTGAACGACGACCCCGGCGACGAAAGCCCCATCCCCATGGCCGCCATCTCCATCGCCCCGCGCGGCGACGGCACGGCCGAGCCTGTGGACACGTACAGCGGCCGGAGCTCCTCCGGCGTATGCGCGAAGAAGCAGACGCGGCGCGCGCACGCGACGCCGTCCTTGCAGAGCCGCGTCCGGTACTGCGCCGGGTGGAGCCAGCTCTCGAACACCCCGTGCGCGTACTCGCACATGTCCCCTCTCCTGCACCCGCTGCCCTTCCTGAACTCCTGGCACGGCACGCAGCTGTAGTGGTACTTCCTCGGGTCCCTCCGCCGCGCGTTCTCGCCGGGGTGGACGAAGGGGCACTCCGTCCAGTCGTGGGAGTAGGCCCTCGAGCACGCGCGCACCTTGAAGGAGTACATACGGAAGTCGTCGGAGGCGTAGGCTCCGTTCTTGATGTCCGGGAGGGAGGGGTCAGGCGGCCACTCCTTGCGGGCGCCGAGGAGGGAGAGGATGTTGTTCTTGAGCGGGAGGGAGTTGGGCGGGAGCGCGACGAGGTCGGACGGCCTGCGGTGGAGGTAGTCCAGGAGGGTGGGGTCGGCGCCGGCGACTAGGAGGCGGGAGACAGCCGCAGGAGCAGACGGGGAGCCGCCGGCCGCCGCGAGGTGGAGCGGGGTGGAGAGGGAGGACGCGGAAGCGCGGTTGGGGTCAGCGAGGTGCGACGGCGAGAGGAGGGCGTCGAGGCAGGCCACGGACCCGTACGCGGCGGCGACCATAAGCGGCGTCATGGGCTCCACGCCCCGCGCCGGGGAGTACCACGGCGCGGGCTCGTCGGCGAGGGACGGGTGCGCGGCGAGGAGGTCGCCCAGCCCCGCCGCGTCGTCGTCCGCCGCCAGCTCCAGAAGCCTCGCGCACACGGCCGCCGCCGCGTCGGAGCCGGAGTTGGACTCCCCCATGGGTGGCGGCGCTGGATCGGACAAGGTGTTCGACGAAATGGTGGAAACGGAAGGGAGGGAGGGGAAAGCGAGTTGCCTTCTTTGTTGTGGTGTGCTGCTTGCTGCCTTTGGGTTTTTGGACAAAACTAGGTTTTGGTTGGGTTGGGTTTTTGGGAGCCTCAGCGGCTCAGCCTGCTGCCTGTCTCTGCTCTACTGTTGTTCTTGGCTTCATGGGCAAAAGGGAGTTCTTTTTTTTTTTTACTTTTTACAGCTTTTGCACCTTGGGAGAAGGTGAATTTTGGTTGTGGTGTTCCTGGAAATATCTTTTTTTTACCTTGGTGTAAAAAAGATGATAGATTTTTTTTTGTGCAGGAGGTTAAATAAAATGTTGCTGATCCTAATAGCAGAGGGAAAAGTTCTCACTGAATTTTCATCCAACAACGAGAAAAGAAATTCCTTTTGCCTTTTTTTTCCGTTACTAATGTGCTCACACTGGATTGGGTTGGAAAAGAAATTCTTTTTGCCTTTTTTTCCATTACTAATGTGCTCACGCTGGGTTGGGTTGGGTATATGAACGTATGGTACGATACTACTATATCGATAAAAGAGTGAGAATAGTTTTTTGACTTGATTAAAGAGAAGTCAACGGTGATTAGTTTTTTTTACTTCATTAAAGAGAAGCCAACAGTGATTAGTTGGTGGGGGAACTGTAGTGAACAATATTTGCTTGAAAGTGTGAACAAGAATTCAAATTGATTGTTTAATACGACCACATGTGCAATTAAGTATTTATTTTTCTTAATTGGTTGCTTTTTTGATGTAAAGTGATTTGACTACATCTAGTTTGCTATACTATAGTTTTTAAGGCGGCAGCTGATTCGTTGGTGCCCTAAAATTGTCAAATAGATGATCTTCATGACTTTACTGAAAGAGCCTTTTTCCTTGAGAAGGAGAAGGCACAATTTCTCACTAAAGCAAATACCAGAAGCATGTAAGAATAAATATGTAAAAGTAGTACAACAAATGCAATTGAAATGGACAAGTCGAAGGATGAATAAACGCAGTGTCATGACATGCTACCACATTTCATAATTTTGTTATGTAAAGCATTATAGAACGTGGGGGTGGGGGTCACATAAATATGTATTATAGCTGTAAATCCAGCGCCATGATCGGGAGATTTTGTAATTCACTCACTTTGAGCGACTCAAGAGTAGGGTTACAAATTTCGTCGAGATTTTGGAAATCTTGGCCGAAATTTCGGCTTTTGGCTGAGTTGAGATTCTAAATCTCAGCGAGATTAAAAAAAATTAAATTGCTACAGTATTTTTGGGATTTTTTGACGAGATTTTGGGTTTTTTAATTGAGATGATCATAAATTCGACCGGTTTTCATGTTTGTGGGACCGGATTCATCAAATTTTTTGTGGCGAATTGTAATGTCTTTTATGAGAAATATGTGTAAAAATTTTGGAAAAAATACATATACAAATTATGTAACCCCAAACTCTCGTGCAAAATGTCATAGTATGGTGATTCAATTTAGAAATTTCATCGTATATGGAACTATCATGTCGACCTAAACTCCTTAACCATGATCAATATAAGAAAATATCATTAAAACCAGTACCATGCTTGCTTTACATATCTGAATTTGCATTGATCACCTCTGATATGTCAATGGAATAGTATTAACTTAACTTTCAATAACTCCATTGAGCCTCTAGATTAAGGTACCTTATACTAGTAGCTCTAATGTTCAAGAAGACCAAATTCTAGCCTAATTAAGGGAGCCTAAACCTGCATCTGGGTGATGACTGCCAAATTGCCAATCACAAGAGGATGGTTAGGAGGAGAAAGATGATGATTATAGTGCCTGAGTTTTTTGTTGCCAATAGTTCTTGCCGGATCAGTTGGCCATTTGGTCATGATGATTGTCGTGTTAATATCTTCTCATTTGTCTTTGTTGTTTAAGGTGTTTGGTCTGTAGCATTCTATTTTTATGATAAGCATGTTACAATTGGATTGCGAAGGTTTCTTTCATGATCAATTGGTATTTGGACTATAACTTGACTATAACATTGGTCTAGTGGCTCTAGGTTAACCAATTGATTTGTTTATTGGTTGTGATTGTTGGATTTCTTATACTTTATGTTTGTTCAAGAATATCTTGTTTTGTACCAGGAAATTTCCTCATCTTTTGAGTTGTTTCTTCATAGTTTCCATGCTTAGGCAGATTTTATATGCAAATACGTACTATTTTGCATTAAAATGGATAGAAAATGTAGAAAAATGTTTTGCATGATTTTTTTTATTTTTTCTAATTTTTTGTAGCATCGGGAGACCATTTTCACAGAGGTTGAAAATGGCAGAAATTTCTATAATTTTGACCGAAATTTCAATTTTACCAACCTCTAAAATACCAGATTTAAAATTTAATTTTTGAATTTCGACCGGATTTCGCCTCCCTGATATATGGTCCAAAAGCAAAGTTAGAAACCTTGCAAAAGAGTGGACCTATAATTCTTCCTAAAGCACTAGAGCTAATTAACCATTGATCCACGCTCCTAATTTACACTACCACACAGATCAGAAACTTTTTTACACGAAATTTTCTGTTGGTTTTGTCTCTAACAAATGGTGCAGATAAAAAATTCAAGACACGCAGGTCAAGTAATAAACAGAAGAAAAACAAACGAGATTGCGAGATCGAATTAAAGCAAAAAAAAAAAAAGGAATGCAAATTCACAGAACTCCAGGCGGTTTGGGACTTGATCGGTCGGCTTCACCAATCATCATGCCCCAGAGGGGTAAAACCGGAAGGGGTAAAAAACCGACCGGCTGCAGCCGGTGCCCCCCACCCCTCTCGGGCCTCGCGCCCGCCCTGCCAACCCAGGGGCCCCCACCAACCGGTCGGCTAGCTCCCCACCCATGATGTCGCCTCGCCGACACGTGAGCCCCAGTGGGGTCCAAGTCATGGACCCGCGGGTCAGTGAGCGCCATAGCCGTCGTGTGTCGCTGGCCCGGTGAACGGGAGGAGGTCTCTCCGATCGCGCGCGGACTCGGGGCGGGGGCTATCAAAATCAAACCGGGCTCGCGAGGCTGGGTGGGTTGGGTTCCTACCGAGTTCCGCCGAGTCGGGTTCGCTTGTCCCGCCCGGCGGGTCGGACTCGAGCCCGACACTACGAGCGGACGCTCGCGTGGCGCTGCCTGCACCGCCCCGCCCCGTCGCGTCCGCGCTGCGCGCCTGGCGCGTGCGTGGGTTTATGACGCCATAAATACTCCACTGCACGGTATCTTTTATGACGTCCCTGGGCTTATGACGTCATAGATGCTCCCTACATCTGCATGGTGTACTGGGCTGGCACTGATGAATGAATGGGAGTGACAATGCTCAGATGTTGGTGGACAGAAACCAAACCAGCCCAGACTCTCTGGGTGCAGGCAACGGAAAGGCTAGAGAATGATTTGCTTCCAACGATATCAATTTTTTTTTGAAAATACTAATTGACGGTTAACCTCAACAAACGTTTCGTGCGGTCCTGCTCCTAGTGCGGCACGTGTCCATCTCAGAAAGCATATTTACTGTTTTGACGGAGCAACTCACAGACCAATTCCTCATGCAAATGTGTAGTGTGCTCACCTTCTTTTTGATGCTAGCCTCGTATAGAATTTTTTCGAGTTGAAAATTTCCGATTTGAAATTTTTTGGTTGAAGATTTCTCGACTTGAAATTTGAATTGAAATTTTTTTCGTACCAAAAGTTTTTTGAATCGAAACTTTTCGAACCGAAAGCTTTCGAATCAAAAGTTTTCTAAGTTGAAACTTTTTGCGTTGAGGTTTTTCGATTTAAAACTTTCCGAGTTGAAACTTTCTGATTTGAAAATTTTCGATTTGAAACTTTTCGATTCGAAACTTTCCGAGTTGAAACTCTCCGATTTGAAACTTTCTGATTAAAAATTTTTCGATTTAAAACTTTTCGTGTTGAAACTTTCCGATTTTAAGTTTTTTGATTTAAAACTTTTCGCGTTGAAATTTTTCGATTTGAATCTTTCCGAGTTGAAACTTCGTGATTTAAAATTTTCGCAATTAAAAGTTTCTCTATTTGAATATTTTTCACAGTTAAACGTGCTCATGACGATAGGTAGCAAAGTGGTGAGCGTGAGTGCTCTGCCCAAAAAGGCTGGACATGTGTCACACAAGGAGTAGAGGGAGTCACGCCGAGGTCGATCTCAAAATAGAGGCATATTTTTTTTTTAACAAGAAGAACACAAATTACAGTGGAGTAGCCTTCGACATGGACTTTCTGTCTAGCTACACTGCTAGGGGTCATTTTCCGACTACCCTGCCGATGACTCTTGAAACAACTTAGTTGTTCTTTTTGTTCAGGTAGTGATATATTATAATGTCTTTGTCTGTACTCCGTAGCTCTACTGGCCACCGGCACTAATAATGTATATCTTTATAGCGGCGAGGAATACCGGCCGGTGAGGGACGTCACGTCAGCGTCTCCACGGAAAAGTTCTTTGGAAAATTTGGAATAACGTTCAGATCCTTTTGTCGGTTTTTTAACAAAATAGACCCGAAAAAATTAAAATTACGTTTAGATCCTTCACGGTTTACATTTAGATCCTCTGGAAAAAAAACCCCGTAGATTCGCTGACGGTTTATAGCGGTCCACAGATTCGCCGAAGAATCCTAGTGACCTATTTTTTTTAAAAAAAAAGGACTCCGCGGTTTTCTAAAAAAAACGCAGATTCGCTGATGATTTATAGCGGTCCACAGATTCGTTGAAGGTTCCTAGCGACCCATTTTTAAAAAAAAAATATTGAAATTATGCAACCAAATTTCGGGCATCGCAGCGTCGCGCGACCAAATTTTTCAAATTCTGTGTGATGTAGCGTAGCGCGTAACCATGGCTAGTTCCATGTATATATAGAAAGAACAATGGTTGAGCAAACATCGTGGAGCTTTTGTTCTCTCTTTTTTTTTCCGTTCTTGAAGCAAAGTTTTTTTTAAAAAATTTACTAACTAAGCTATGTCCAATCTTAATTTTGTTATATAAATACGACCATATAAATGAAATCAATATTAGGATGATTTGAACTAAGAAAAGGGAACTCACTTGGAGAGAGTTCATTTCTCCAATTTATTTGATGTTCATGTATACCACCAACTCCGTTTTAATCCAATTTTATCAAAGTTTCACCAGCTAAAATAAAGCTAACCAGATACAAATTTACATACTTTTAGGGCCTCTTTGAACTGCAGGAATCCAAAATTATAGGAAAAGGAAAAACACAAAAATTGGGTAGATCTAAATTCTTTGGGATTCTATACTACATGAATTGTTCAAATGTGTCGTTTGGATGTTTCACAAGAAAAGAACACAAAATTTTGGAAAGAGATAGATAAATGAAAGTTTCCACGGGGTTGGATCTCATAGGATTTCAATCCTTCAAAATTCCTCCAATTTTTGTTTGTTCCAAAGAGGCCCTTAAGTGCCTTTATTCGCCTACTATTAATCATTTACTATAGTACTCTCTTCAATCACAAATAATTGTCATTTTAAACATAAGTGCAGTCAAACTTTTAAAATTTTAACTGTCAATGTCTTTTTAAATATTTAAATTGGATACATAAAAATAATATGTGTAGGTTTGTCTCGAAAAGTACTTTATAGTATTATAATTTTATTATATTTTATAAATATATTATAATAAAATTAATTGTTAAAGTTGTATTTTGAAGACCGTATCGATATCTAAAACGATAACTATTTGTTATCGGAAAGAGTATATATTTGTAAAATGAAAATATTGTGCGACCTGCACACAACTCGAGATTGTCATGGAATACACGCCAGGTACACGTGTGTAGGTGGCTGTTGCATTATCGCTCGGGGCTTCTCGAACATTCCGCAGTCCACACGGGCGAGCCATTCCGTCAAGACTTGCAGTGGCTTGGAATAAATCGACGGTGGGGGCCCACCGGCTTACTTAATCCGAAATTGCTTCGCCCACATTATAGTTGACACTGTGTGAAAAACTTGCTAGCCTGGTAGTACTGTTTTTGATTTTAGGTTTTACTGCAACGTAGACTAATTTTATCACATTTGGAGATAGAATTGCACATTCCAATCAGCTTATCCATGTAATTTAGCTTAAGTGAAGGAAGGCTAGACATAAATCAAGCAAATTGTAAAGTTTCACCGTTAAATTATTTTTGCGATTTTAAGGAAGACGCACACGTATATACACAACCGCGTATAGACACCACATATACACGAGTGTATCTTCCTAGCACACTCCTAGAAAGACATAGGCAGATGATAAATTCACGACCTCACACAATTACTAGTGAAGTGCACTCGCCCATTTAATTAGTCTTGCTAGATTTAAATTCAAGGTGACCCTGTAACATATGTTAATAACTAGTTGTTGTCAAAGATTTACAGTGTGGTGGGTTGACAAAAAACTAGCTCAGTATGTTTTTAATCGAAATCTTTTAAAAAAGTATGATTATTTGTGCATTTTATCTAAAATTTACAATATTTTGATGGAAAAGTAATAAGACGAAATAAAAGATGGAAAATGATCAACGTACGGTTATGAGCATGCAATCATTCACTTCATTACACTATGTGAGCTTCCATTTAAGCATCATTAGACCCTTTGAGATATGTTAGGCAAGGAAATGATGGTAGAACATTGCTTTTATTGAAATATGGTGATGAATGTTTGTGTGTGACATTTTGATGTGGGCATAATGTTTTATTCCGAGCTTCAATGATAATTTCAAATACGTATTGTCCTCATGCATATTCTCAAAATTGGTTTTTCTTACATTGTCGAGTGTAAACATAAGGGATAGTGACATCGTTTTCTGAAAAAAAAATTTAAGACGAAATCATCGTATGAAAAAAATAACCCTCATCTCAAAATGTAAGTTATTTTTGAAATTTACAGTTTCAATGCGACGCTTTGGCCATTATTTTTTATAGTAATATGTTACTCCCTCTATTCCTGAATATATGATGTTTTAGAATTTTGCACTTCAACCAAGGTACGTGTAGAAAATGATCAAATCGTTTTATTTCATTAGCTCACTTATTACTCTTGAATGGTGTGTATTACTCTAATCTACAGTAATAAATAATATAGAGAACAATGAATGATAGGGGTATACAAAAGAAAAAAGTTAAAAATTATCTTAAAATTGTAGAATGATATGTATTTAGGAACAAAATTTGGATGCTAGAATAACATGTATGCAGAAATGGAGGGAGTAGTAAATATTAATTGTAAAAAACATACTATTATATAAGTATTTTTACAGATTCAGTTGTACTATTTCCACCTGCCGGTTGTAGCTAATTTTACATGTATTAGTTACTCGAAGTTACAAATATTTAACTACCAGGATTATTGCACAAATACAGTTTTAGACCTGAGGGTTACACGGAAGGATTCATGATGCCTTCTGCTAGAACTGTTCGATAAAAAATTAGCACTATGTGGTATGGACAAATTTAAGTTCTCATGAGTTGATTCGTCCACCCGTGTTCTTAAAATGAATTATTAATGAAACTTGCACCGACGGATCTCAACCCTAGGATGAAAAAGTCTGTAAAATTCACATGTTAGATGGAGGCACAACCTACAACGTATGGTATGATCAGATCAAAACCTCACATTCCACCGTAAAACCAAAACCACCATAGGATAAAACCGTATCATATTTTAACCGAGGGCCTATAGCTTTTGTGATAAATCACGTAAAGCTCCACATGTCAGCGCATAACTCCATATCACATCTCTATTATCTTTATCTTTACTAACAATAAACAAGGCGCTGATGGTGGCCAGGATCACAAAACCGGTGAAAACTGCGGTTTTCGAGCGTACCGCTGCGGTTTGAAATCCAAAAACATTCGGTAAACCGTTTTAATTAAAAAAAATTAAAAAAATAAAAAAATTTGAAAAAAAATATGCGTCGAAAACCGTTGAAAAACCGTGGTTTTCAGAACTGTTTTTTAAGAATATTCAATCGACCGTTGGTTTTTCGCAAAAAACAAGCGGTTTATCGCGAAAAACCGAACGGTTTTCGATTTTTCCCAATTTTTTATTTTTTATTTCTTAACCCTTCGGTTTCTGACGGTTTCGAGCGATTTTTGTGGTTTTCGAATTTCAAATTTCGAACGGTTTTTTGAATTCGGTTTTGTGAACTGGTGGTGACCCTCTCTATAAAAATTACGGTGGACCTTCCCTCACATTTTTTCTCATCTCCGAAGACGCGATTCCTCCTTCCTTTCTCCCAAAACGAACTCCGGACCAAACTCCTCTGATCCCTCAGGCCTCAGTTCTCTTTCTCACGAATCTGTTCCTTCTAATAAACCCCCGCAGGAATGCAGTATATCCTGATCCTAGCCCCTCTCGCCTCCCATCCAAACCAGAATGATGAGGGTGGCGCCGCTGATCTCCCATTTTCTCACAGCGACAGAAGCAGACGGCGATTGGGCGAGAGCGAATAAGCACGGCGGCGGCGGCAAGCAGGCAGGATGAGGGTGGGCGCAGCCAACCGGGACTTGCGTGGCGCATGCTTGGCAGGCCAAGGTGTGGGGAGCGTGCGGCGTCATGCAAGGGCCGCACAGCACGGCGGCGGCAACACGCGCCACCGCCGCCGTCACACGTGAGCGTATTTGATTGATTTTTGTATGCCAAATTTATTAACTAAATAAATGATTGATTAAGTAAAATGAAAAGTCAGTGGCCCGCATGTAAGATAATATATATGCGTTGAAACGTGACATAAGCACAGTCCGCAGTGTATAGAATTCTCTAGAAACAAGATTACGGTATACGGGTTCCGTGTGATGTCAAATATTTTTCTACATGTAATCTATCTAATATTGGACTCCTTTGGTTAGATTCGTCGTAAAGAGTGTAGCAGTCCAAACGGATCATAAATCCTTCTCCTTAGTTTAAAAGATATGGTATTTAGAAAATTAGAGATTAACATGCACAAACCAAAAAAGTTTCAGGGGTGTTTCACTACGCCAAAACCTGCAATAGGTGACGGTCTATTTGTGACGGTTTTTTTCGAACCGCCACAAAGATAATTATCAGTGGCGGTTCTATTTCAAAAATGGCGGGAAGAATATCGGTGGCGGTTCTATCCTCGAACCGCCATCGATAATGGCGGTATCGATGGCGGTTCGAGATAGAACCGCCATCGATAACAAATACATTATCGATGGATGTTGGAGGCTAGAACCGCCATCGATAACTAGATTATCGATGGCGGTGCTATCCTCCAACCGCCATCGATTCTATTGATTATCCGTGGTGGTTCTATCCTCGAACCGCCATCGATAATAATTATCGATGGCGGTTCGAGGATAGAACCGCCACGATAATGTTATCAATAGCGATTCTAGTTAAAAACCGCCACCGATAATATTGCCTATAAATAGGTGGTCGATGCAAGACTTGGTCTTCTTCCTCCGAGAGCAAACCAAAACTTCTAAATTTGATTTCGTTTTCTCCAATTCTTGTGCTTGTACTTCCTCTAGTTGTTCCTTGGTGTGTTATTTTTCTCCTCTCTTGATTTGTGTTAATCTTGTTGCAATTTAATTTTTAAACCAAGTTTAATTAGGGTTTATATGTAGATGAGATGAAAAGTTTAGATTTTGTTTATTTTTATTTAGCTACCATTTTGTAGTTGATGAATTTATTTCCTAGCTAGGTTCATTAGATGATGTTGTGTTCCTTTTATAGATGATGAATTATGATTAAGCATATATTTAATATTAATTGCATTTTAAGTTAATTTGATACATGATGAATTTATTATCTAGCTCCTTTAGATGATAAGTAATTAGATTGGTTTTTTAATTACTATTAATTGGGTTCTATTAGTGTACGGACATATACATCTTGCATATATATGAATTTATTATCTAGCTCCTTTAGATGATAAGTAATTAGATTAGTTTTTTAATTACTATTAATTTGGTTCCATTAGTGTACGGACATATACATCTTGCATATAATAAATTTATTTAATTAAGATTATTGGGTATTAATATAAATGAAATTTTAGTTAATTTGGTAGGTGGGTGCTCATCATTTTAGATGATGAATTTATTATCTAGCTTCTTTACGAAAAAGTATTGATTAGTTTTTAATTACTATTAATTTGGTTCCACTAGTGCGGACATATATTAAATTTATTTAATTAAGATTATTGGATATTAATATACATGAAATTTTAGCTAATTTGGTAGGTGGATGCTCATCATTTTTAGATGATGAATTTATTATCTAGCTCATTTAGATAATAAGTAATTAGATTCGTTTTTAATCAATTTTTATATGTTAATTAATTTTAGATGGACCGGAGATGGATGTACAATGCGAACCGTTACTGTAGAGATTACATCGATGGGTATCTGCTTTTCTAAGAGCATTGAGGAGAACAAGTTGCACAAGAAGACGGAGTACATACATTGTCCATGCATTGATTGCAAGAATGAGAAAATGTTTTCAGACAAAAAGCACATCCACTTGCACTTGATTCGAAGAGGTTTTGTACTTGGCTATACACGTTGGACAAGTCACGGTGAAGAGGAAAACATACATGAAGGTGATAACGTATTGGATGATGGAGAAGGCATTATGGCAGCTGACATCAGTTATGGATCTGATGAGGATAGGTTGGACATTGATGACGATAATAATCTTGCTCAGATGTTGCGCGATGTAGAAGGAAACTACACTAGTCAGAGAGAGTTTAATCAATTCAAGGGTTTGTTAGACGACTCAGACACACCTTTGTTCCCGGGTTGCAAGAAGGAATACACAAAGTTGCACACCATGCTTTCACTTCTAAAATTGAAGGCAAGCAATGGTTGGTCCGATAAAAGTTTCACGGCGTTATTACATCTCTTAGCGGACATGCTTCCAGATGGAAACGTATTGCCGATAACCACTTATTTAGCTAAGAAGGTTGTATGTTCACTGGGATTGGAAGTAGAAAGAATACATGCATGTCCAAACGATTGTATACTCTATCGCAAAGAGTATCTGAGACATGCATGTATGTCCGGTGTGCAAATCATCGCGATACAAGCGTAAAGGCCATGACAATGAGGGCACCGTGGTGAAGAAAGGAGCTCCCGCTAAAGTGGTGTGGTATTTACCGGTAATACCTCGGTTGAAGCGTTTATTTGGAAACAAAAGCATGCTCAATCGATGCGATGGCACTCGGAAGAGCGTAAAAGGATGGAAAGTCGAGACACCTGCGATTACGCCAATGGAGAACCATCGATAGGCTCTTTAGGATGGACTTCGGGAATGAACCGAGGAATGTAAGGTTTGGGTTGAGTACGGATGGAATGAATCCTTTCGGTAACATGAGTAGTATTCATAGCACTTGGCCCATGACTCTCTGTATCTATAACCTTCCTCCTTGGTTGTGTATGAAACAAAAGTACATTATGATGTCGCTGCTTATCCAAGGGCCGAGACAACCTGGCAATGATATTGATGTATACCTACAACCATTGGTGGAAGATCTTGTGATCCTGTGGAACGAAGGTGTACAGGTATGGGATGAGTACAAGCGAGAGTACTTCACCCTACGCGCATTGTTGTTTTGCACCATCAATGATTTCCCTGCCCTTGGTAACCTATCCGGTCGTACTGTAAAAGGGGCCAAAGCATGCCCCCATTGCATGGATGAAACCGCAAGTGTGTGGCTCAATAACTCGAGGAAAATTGTGTACATGCATCACCGCAGGTTCCTTCGCAGGAATCACCCCTACCGCAATATGAAGAAACAATTCGACGGGACAAAAGAGGATGGTATAGCTCCAAGGCCTCCTCGTGGGGAAGAGGTATATGATATGGTTAAGGATATTAATGTTGTACTTGGAAAGGGAGAGAGTAATAATAAATCGAGGTCTCGTACTGAGAAGATCACGTGGAAGAAGAGATCGATATTTTGGAACTTGCCTATTGGAAGGACTTAGAAGTTCGACCTTGCATAGGCGTCATGCATGTAGAGAAAATGTATGTGACAACTTGATTGGTATTTTCTTTGAATATTCGTAGCAAAACTAAGGACTGATTTGAAGGCACAAAGGACTGGAAGATATGAAAATCGAGTGAGCTACATCCTCGAGACAACGGGAAAGGCCGACTTTACCTCCCGACTTGCTACACTCTATCCAAGAAAGAGAGAAGACCTCTGTAAATGCTTACATGGTGTGAAAGTTCCATCCGGTTACTCATAAGCATCAAGAAACCGTGTCGATGAAAGATTTGAAGTTAATCGGCATGAAGTCTCATGATTGTCATGTGATGATGACACAAATGCTTCCTATTGCAATTAGAGGTATTTTGCACGAAAAGGTCAGAGAGGCAATCATGAGGTTGTGTTTCTTCTTCAACACGATTTCACGAAGGTCATCGATCCCATCGGACTTTACGAACTACTGAGAATGATGTGGTGAAGACACTATGCCAGCTAGAGATGTATTTCCCTCCATCATTTTTTGATATAATGGTTCATCTCATTGTTCACCTTGTGAATGAGATAAATGTATGTGGCCCCGTATTCCTGTATCAGATGTACCCGTTCGAAAGGTACATGGGTATCCTGAAGAAGTATGTACGCAATCGATCTCGACCGGAGGGCTGCATTGTGGAAGGTTATGCAACTGAGGAGGTTATCGAGTTTCGCGTGGATTACATGGAGGGGGTGGAACCGGTAGGAGTGCCTGTATCTCGCCATGAGGGTAGGCTAGCTGGGAAAGGGACGATTGGAAGGAAATCAACAAATTCTTACGACCATGGATTGTTCGAAAAAGCTCATTTCACAGTTTTGCAATAGTCAGTTGAGGTGTCCTCGTATATGGACATGCACAAGGATAAGCTACGAGAGGAAAATCGTGGACGATCGAGGGCTTGGGTAACAAAAGAGCATAACCGTTTGTTCAATCATTGGTTCAAAGAGCATATGACTGGAAAGAAACGAGTGTTATGTTGAGGTGGTTGGCAAAGGGCCATCGGATACAATCTTGACATGGCAAGGATACGACATAAATAGATATACCTTTTACGAGATCTCGGGATAGCAAAAGCACTTACCAAAATAGTGGTGTCGCATAGATGCCTATGACAACACAGCAAGATGAAAGACTAGCTTCTATGGGTTCATAGAAGAGATTTGGGAGCTCGACTATTGTATTTTTAAGATCCCGATGTTTGGTGTCGTTGGGTACACCTCCCAAAGGGTGTCAAGGTGGACAAATGCGGCTTCACTACTTTGGACATCGAACATGTCGGATCTGAGACGAACCATTCGTACTTCGAAGCAAGTAGCACAAATCTTCTATGTAATCGACCCGGCAGATAAGAAGCGCCATGTAGTTCTTCAGGGAAAAAGAAGGATCATTGGAGTTGAGAATGTCGTGGATGAGGATGAGTACAACCAGTTTGACGAGTTGCCTCCTTTCGTAGATGGCAACATCAGGCTCGAGGAAGAAACCACTCAGGAAGCTACCTATCATCGCGACGATCATGAAGAAGGGCAAATTGTGAAAGAAAATAATTAGCTATATACGAGTAATGGCAATGTGATGTAAACAATATGCATTTGTATGGAGTAATGGAAATATGGTGTTATGCATTTGTGCGGAGTAATGGAAATGTGGGTCATTAATATATTTGGATTACATAGGGTATAGTACTATATTAGAATTATATATTGTCATTACTGTATTAGGATTATAGGGTCATTAATATATTAGGATTATATAGGGTCATTAATATATTAGTATTATATAGGGTATATTACTATATTAGGATTATATAGGGTTATTAATATATTAGTATTATATAGGGTATATAATATTTATTAGGATTATATAAGGTCATTAATACATTAAGATTATGTAGGGTCATTACTATATTAGGATTATATAGGGTATGTAATATTTAGCAGGATTACATAGGGTATATAATATTTATTAGGATTATATAATATTTATTAGGATTATATAAGGTCATTAATATATTAGGATTATGTAGGGTATATTACTGTATTAGAGTTATGTTAGGATAATTTTATCAGTGGCGGTTAGTACAAAGAACCGTCACACATAATATATGTTTCAGTGGCGGTTCTTGTGAAGAATCGCCACAGATACATTTATCAGTGGCGGTTCGTATAAAGAACCGCCACAGATAATATATGTATCAGTGGCGGTTCTTATTAAGAACCACAACAGATTAATGTATCAGTGGCGGTTCGTATAAAGAACCACCACAAATAGTATCAGTGGCGGTTCTTGTTAAGAACCGCCACAGATAACCCACATATGAAATGTCGCTTTTCGCACCGTTGCCCTAAACCCTTAGACTCCCGCCGCTTCACTCTTCTCACAAACTCCCGCCGCTTCACTCTTCTCACCGAACCCGACGCTTGCTCGCGCTTGCGCTCGACGCCCGCCGCGACGCCGTTCCCTACTCCGCCGGACGCCACCCCGACGCCGCCCCTACTCCGCCGGACGCCGCCCCCGATGCCGCCCGGGACGCCGCCTACGCCCCGACCCCCGCCGCTTGTTTGGTTTGTAGCCGTAACTTGCGAGATGTTGGCCAATATTTGGCCATGTTGATTGGGTTTTGCTAGTGCTCATCTTGCAATAGCTATTGTAGGCTTGTAGCGGGCCAACGAAATGTGGTCAATCTCAGTTTAACTTCTTTTGCTTTTCCATTTTTGTATAGAACTACGGACATATGATTCATGACAGCCGAGTGAGTGCATGAATGATTCTTTTGCTTTTGCCATTTTTGTATAGAACTAAATTAAAGGCCCCAGCTTACTACAAAAGCAGAGCACATAGTAAGGTTCTATACAAGGTTCCAAACAAAGAGGGCTCTGAAATGGCAATATTCATAGCAATATTCCTATAGGCTAGCCTTTAGGTGTTACAACTACTGACTGCATTACTTGTTATTTTCGAGAGGCAATGAAATGGATCTGATACTTGAATTGCACTTTACAAGGTCCTGCTAACAATGAGACTTATATGCTTATCTTGATCTGAATTATTGTTCCACTACAATAAATATTTGTGTATTGCTGCATTCAGTGCAGTCTTTAATTTTTAAATAGGTTAGCTAGAAAGAAAAGGGAAATGCTGTGTATTGCTGCATTCAGTGCAGTCTTTAATTTTCTCATGTATGCACATGAGCAAAATCCATTCATTCAGAAAGTATAACTGTAATTGTTTACTCAACTTTCTAATCTTTTATTGTAATTATACATATGCATTTTCTTGATAAGCAATATTCGAAAATTTATAAGAGTAGTGAGAACACTGCTTGTGTTAGTAGCGAGAGATTAGGAATCGATTGTTGGCTTATTGCTCCAAGGTTAAAACATTTTCATTGCCACTATTTACTTTTAAGTTGGTGTCTTGATATTAATTCCATCGACTTTTAAGTTGACTACCTTGATTTCCTTTTAAAATCGGGTTCGTTGTAGTTAAACATCCGGATGGGTAATTTAATATAATCAAGGTCCTAAATTTGCTTATGTTGACTAGTGTCTTCTTTAGACCATTAAAATCTTGGAAAACCATATCATATTCATTCGCATAATCATCAATAAACAAGTATCAAATTAGAAATAGTAGTGTGATAGTTGTGCGATTATCTTTGTTGCTTGTGCTACATTTGACTTTGTGTTGCTTAAGAATAAATTGCTTACTATTTTGCATACTTAGCAACAAATTTGACTTAGTCTTTGCTTAGGAATAAATCTACTACATTAAGTGGTAATTTATATTCTGGATTACTTGCTTACGGTTTTGCATACTTAGCAATACTAATTGGCTATCAGTAGAGGCTCTTTTTGTTAGCCATCTTTATTCTCTCTCTTAGTTCATTACCTCAAACACAACACACAAACACACAAAATGCTATGAAATCCAAATTAAGTTAAGCATCCATCCATCTAGATCTGGCAAACACAAGTACTTAATTATTTGTACCCATCAAATAAAGCAGTCATCAATTGGTATCATTATATATTTGTGACTGGAGGGAGTATCATCATATATATTACGGTTTTGCATACTTACAAATACTAATTGGCTATCAGTATAAGGGAAAATTCTTGTGTTAGATAGAAAAAGGTCAGTGCTAGGCTTTTTTCCAACTTTATCTAGGAAGAACATCGTCATAAAGGTGCATGTGCACAACTTTTCCACCAACATAGTTCGCACATCCCAGCGTATCTAAACATGGCATGTAAGAATTTACAGAAATATGAAATGAAAAAATAGATTTCCATACTTTACCTCTTTCAGTCTTCAGAGTTAAACTTCCGCACTTAACCCAAATGACCGCCAAATTCTAATGGTTCCATACTTTACCTCTTTCAGTTCGCACATCCAAGGCTGATATGGAGGAGCAATCCACCCCGAGCCCGAGCCCTAGCCCTAGCAGGTTCCTCAACCTCCACCCAACCACCGCTATTGTCGCCGATGCTGACATACCCGTGGCAAGACCTCGTGGCCGAGGAAGAAATAAGAAGCCCGAAGGCCGGTATACCATCTCGAAGGTCTCAGAAGCTGGGGCCCCTATTGCACCGCCAAAGTTCGTAGCAAAGTACAGAACAACCTGCGGGTATATCGCAAGGGAGAGTGCCAATCACCTTTTTGGATTGGCACAAAGTGCCCGAGACCATCAAAGCGGATCTATGGACGAGCTCAAACAAACCTTGAATTCCCGAAGAAGATGAACACCGCGTGCGTCGGGATGCGTTGATGACCATGGATGCGGCATGGAGGAACTTCAAGGCCAGGCTGAATACTACTTATGTGAAGAAAAACCGATCGGCCATCGGTGACTACCCAAACTTAGAACCATATTGGGATGATTTCGTGTCGATGAAGCAAAGTGAAGCAGCAAAGAAGTCCAGCGAGGATCACATAAACATCGGAAGAAGGAACATCCATCCACACAGACTTGGTGCGGGTGGGTGCGCCGTAAAATCCCTCAATGGGAGAGGCGAAGCGTAATCATTACGATCATTGGTACAAGTCAATTGGCGGACTACGGACGAGTCAAGCACTACGTGCTAGCGAGGGCAAGTGTCACGTCTGGTGGGGCTTATCCTTGAAAATAGCGATGACGAAGCAATGTCGCAAAGGGTCCGGGAGTCAGCGTCGAGTTTTCCCAAGGAACATTCCAACGGATAGGAGAACGACGAACTAACACGTGCCACGGGAAACAAGGAGCATCCTAGACGGACACGAGGTGTCGGGTTAAGGTTACGTGGAAGACGGGATTCCCGAGCACCTTCACACTTACAAGAGTCGAAAGAGAGCTAGAGAAGCGTTTGCGAAATAGAAATGATGAAGGAAAAGATGCTTGAGAATTACAAGGCACAATAGAACAACAAGTACAACGACAAGTACAACATGCCATGAGCGATGCAAGCCGAGAACATTGTTACGACCAGCCCTCCGAATCGTCGCGGCGATTGCGCATCCGCCCACTTGTAGAAACAGACATGGGTCATTATCCCGTGGACGACATACATGACCCCACACGTGCGGCTCACTTTGCCCGTCATGAACATATTCATTCAGTGAGTACGGGCATAGCGTACCCATGCCAAGAAGGAGGTGTATTGCACAACTCTGCGATAAGCGCGGGATATGCAAAGGTCGGTGGACACGGTTAATCCCCAGTTTGCCAACCTCGGGCTAGAAATGCCCCCGAACGACGAGGTTACAACTCTAGGAAGTGCCGTCCAATCATTCATCCAGTGGCGCAAACGTGACATCAACTTGGACCATCATGAAGTGCCTGTTCCTCCTGAGGTGAACCTGTCAACCCCTCTTGAGGTGACCCTGCCAGCCTCTCCTGCAGTGAATTTGCCGGCCTCTCCTGCAGTGAACCTGCCACTATCCTCTGATAAACCTCGCCTATCGTCACCAACACATCGGTACAAAAGTTAGTGCGACAACTTCGGTTGACCGACTTAAAAACCATCCTCTGAAGGCATGGCGAAATAGACAAGCCATATCGGTAGTCGGTGAAGCGAGCAGTATGATGTTGTGTGCGAGAAAAGTAAGGGTAAAGCGGTCTCCAAAGGACAAGTCTGTGAAGAAAGACGAAATACGAATTGGGAAGCCGTTTGTCACCCTTCAAAGCTTGATAGTATAACAATGCAGCTAAGCGAATACATGAATGGTATATGGGCGATCGAACCAACATGTACTCCGAAGGTGATCACCGCCATTTTCGAGAGGAACATTTCCACCATGAGGGATTGGTTGCTTCATGATAGAATTCAATGAGTTGCACAACATGTACTATCAAGATGCCCTCGGCGTGTCTCTTATGAGATCTTGGTCCACCGTAAGTGTCAATATAAAAATCATTGTCTACATTCATGTAATACCGATAAATGTGATGTCTAAATCATTTGTTATGTAGATACGAGTTGATCGAACTAAAAGAACCAAAGGGCGATGGCGTTCCTCGATCAGGAGCGGTTTGCCGTAGAAAATCAAAAGAGTACCAAAGGAGGTCCAGGACTACGTATATAACGCTCTCATCAAACTCCAAGACAAGGAGTTTATACTTTTACCATACAATTTCAAGTAAGTGGCTCACTAGCTAGTTCAACTACTTGTTGATCTCGTTCTTTACTCTGGTTAGGACTAATGACTACGGCATCATACATGTGTATGTAGTTTTCACTGGATTCTCGTAGTAATTACTCCAGATAAAAGAAAGATGTTGATCTTGGACCCGCGGGACAAAGATCCAAAAGACTACAAAGATATGACAAGTCTAGTGAATAGGGCCTTCAAAGCATATTGTAAAAAGTGCTCAAGACACCGTCCTTTCCATAAATCACTGACAACCCGTACTAAATTTCCGGTACGCACAAAAACAATTTTCCTATATCGCACCTCGTAGTCAATAACTCTTTCAATGTCGTATAAGTTTCTTCAATTTTTGTTGTGCCACAGCGTGCTTGAAACAAATTTATGTGGGTACTTATGTGCCAATACATGCGCGAAATCTTAGGCTCTACAATAGTAAACAATGACGTAGAGGTTTGTCACGCTAACATCACACATTGATTTGCACATCTCATTCTCTATATAAGCTCTTAAGACACTTTTTCTATCTATAGCGTTTGAAGTTGCCTACGGAGGATGGTTCCAAATGAAATCCAAGGCATTCGAGGACAGCTACTTTGCTTCATCATGAAGGAAGTACTCAACAAGAACGGCGAGTTTCATGACCAGATAATAACGATGAAGTCTTCCATACTCATCCGCCACCTCCGAGGCCCCTACCAACAGTGAAGACTCGTAGGCTTATAGTTCACAAAACTAGTTAATTTTTTCTTATGGTGGTGTAAATTGATGTTTCATTGAATGTCAAGTTTAGTATTGGACGGCATGGCTTGCACATGTTCTAATTTCATCATTTGATTTAAGAAGTTGTGATTGATCTGCGCTTGTGTTGTTGCCCTTCTCCGTGCGTGTGTGTGTTGATGGGTGGTGTGTGTGTGTGCGTGCGCTCTAGACGAGGAGCGCTCCCTCTATTGCTTTTCTCCGTGCCCTTTCATGATGGCTAGTAGAGCTTTTTATAGACATGGGTGATGGATGAATCTGAAAGAGCTCATTTCAAAACTGCACCATTCAAAGAGTTTATTTGATTGCTTGATTTAGTTGCAAGTTTCCTTTTGCATCTTTACCGTCCATTCATAAGAGATTTGATTACATGGTCCTTATATTTTTAGATGGTGTGTTTTACTCTAATGTATGATAGTAAATGCCATTAAAAATAGCTAAATGGAGATTATAGAAGGAAAAATAGTAAAAAGTAGGATCAAAATTGTAGAATGATATGTATTTAGGAATAAAAATTGAAAAATAGAATGTCACATATTCAAAAATAGAGGGAGTATAAACTAGCTAATGCATGTACAACATCTGGAGGATGCCACAGCATTCACATGGAATAAGACGGCAATGGATCGACTAGATTTGTGATACAACAAAAGTGATCTATTTAGCTTTCCATAGTATGATATATAATGACTTCATTTACATACTCTGAGAAATATTGATGCAAAGATGATTGAACTGGAGAAGGGAGCAGGTCCAGCGGGAGGCATGCCCTACACCATCACCATGATCGAGCGCCTCACGCATGAGACACTTTAATTGTACATTGTAATTGTGTATATTGTAATTGTGTATATGCAAAATCTGTGATTGTAATTGTGATTGATGTATTATATGTAATTGTGATTGATGTATTATATTGTAGTTGTGTATATGCAAAATCTGTGATTGTTGTACATTATAATTGTGTATATGCAAAATTGCAATTGTGATTGATGTATTATATTGTAGTTGTGTATATGTGAAATCTGTGATTGTTGTACATTGTAATCGTATATGCAAAATCTGTGATTGATGTATTATATGTTTGAGAGGGCATGGCTAGCGGCACCGAGGCTAGCCCAAAATGCAGTTTTTATTTTTTGGTCTAGGTACTATCTGTGGCGGTTGGTGGATAGAACCGCCACGTATAATATAGTTATCTGTGGCGGTTGGTGTATAGAACCGCCACAGATAATATAGTTATCTGTGGCGGTTGTAGGAAAGAACCGTCACAGATAGTGTAGTTATCTGTGGCGGTTGGTGGATAGAACCGTCACAGATAGTATTGTTATCTGTGGCGGTTAGTGTGTAGAACCGTCACAGATAACACTTATCTGTGGCGGTTAGAAAGCCGCTACTGATAATCCTCGATTATCAGTGGCACTATATCTGTGACGGTTCAATAACCGCCACTGATGGCAGTTATGAACCACCACTGATGACCTTTTCCAGTGTAGTGTTTGTTGGATCACATCATTTAAAGATAGATTAGTCAATTATGAGATCATCCCATAAAATTGATTGGGTAGGACCATTCTTCATTTTACACCAACCTCATACTTTAGAGGAATAAGATGGTAATAAAACAACAATTTTATTTCTCAAATCAAACAAATGAGTTAGATTTTGAACACTGTCTCATCCCTCGAACCAAACATTTATCTTTATTATCCTCTCCGATGCGATTTGCACGTACGAATATAGATGTACACGGAAACGCACCCAAAGAAATGTACATGTGTTCTCCTTCAACTTGGGCATCTATTCTATGGCACGAGTACATACATGTACACATTATCTGGCCAGAATCAAAGTTTATCGGCATATATGTATATATGTATATGTATGTATGTATATATACATACATATATATGTATATGTATATGACGGTGAAATGGGGCACCAGGGGGTTAGGCACTATAATTTTAAATGCGTGAATTCAAACCAAATTCAGGTATATTTTTCGAAACTTTCAGTTTTAGAGTATGTACCTATCTATAACAATTCAAATGAAACACATATATTTTTAAAAAATATACTCGAATTCAAAGATTTGAATGAAATCAGATCACATGCTTCGCTGATTTATATAAAAAAATCAGCACATACCTACAATCAAACTATCATAAAAAGAAAACTCTAGTTTGAGTTTTAGTTCAAACTAGTTAGTAAATTGGTTAACCTCAACATCCTAAAAATTTCGTATGCAAATACATAGAGGAAATACCTATTTTAGATCATGGTACCCTAGGTAATATATATATATATATATATATATATATTTATTTCTATTCTCCTGTAGTACGTACTCTCATAGCTCATGTAC